>BJKM01000286.1:0-640000 GCA_015082035.1 Chaenogobius annularis | reverse complement strand
GAGCGCACATGTTCAGGGCTCTTTCTTTCTGCCCGTCAGTGGCACACAGTCAATTGCGTTTATAGAATGTGTTCTGCGAGTGTCAGATTCCTCAGGTCTCAGACACTGCACTTTCGAGTCCGACTCATAATTGCCGCTTCACTCCGCAGCGCAGTGTCACCGGCAGCCCACGTCACAGAGGAGAGTGTAGTACTTCACTGAGTCGTTTTTTTTATTTTTTTTTTATTAGATTTACTTGATTAAACTAGGCTTTATTTTAAGATAACTTTTTTGCCATTGAGTTTAGAAAATGGCCTCTGTTTTCAGACTAAAATATATTGACACCGGCTAGAAAGGTCATTGACATTAGTTTATGAGTTTATAAAGCTTAATTTGGTCATAAGTATGTAGCGTCTATAACAACTTGTATGATTGTTTTATTTTGAATGAAAACCCAATTTGTTAAATATGAGGACCAGTAAACCAGACAAGTTTGGGCTTTTGTTGGTTTTTTTTTAAAGCTGAAGTTAATTTCACCAAACATTTGATTTAGGGACTTGTTCTAAACTAAAAAAGTCCATGTGGAATCCATTTAAATGTCCCATTATTTTTAATTTAGGGTAAAACAAAGTTGAGTTACAGCTTTATATTTATACACAGTAGAGCCGTTATGTATTATATTTGTAATGTATTCATTAATGTAATGTTATTACAACAATAAAATAGTGGTGAATTGTTCTCTTTTGTTCATGTTTTTAAAGACTGATTACTCAAACCGTATTGCTATTTTTGGTTAAAAGAATACATCATTCGTTGATCGTGGCAGCACACATGACAGGCAAGTGGCAAGTGTGTGTGTGTGTTGGACTCTACAGTTTGTCTGGAACCACTTGCAGTTACACAAAATGTCCAGTAGAGAACGTTGTGAGACCATTTATAAACTTTGCTAAGGCCGGTAAAAGAGCCTCATAAGGTTTGTGGCCCCTACAACCTTTTAACACTTAAATCTTCACTTCAGGCTCTCCGTCTTTGTTAAACAAAAGGGAGACATTTGATCGGTGAGTATTAGTTGTTGGAGGGACAAAGCCTCACATTCAGCAGAACATTTGCAAAAATTGCATTTATCATTTGCATTTGAGTGCCTGGTCTTGCCCTATTTCCAGTCCTTCACCTCCTACCTGCTGGACCCCCGGGAGTTCTCCTACAGAGCCAACAGGTCAACCTGCACCTTCAGCCACACCTCTGTAAAACGGACGACACCACCTTCATCATCTCGGAATGGGATGAGTCTGTCTACAGGAGGAAGGTGGACCGGCTGGTGTCCTGGTGCAGCGGCAACAACCTGGAGTTCAACGCCCAGAAGACAGTGGAGATGATCGTGGACTTCAGGAAAGTCACAGCCCCCCAGCCCCCCCCATCATGACAGACTCCCCCATCACCACCGTGGACTCCTTCTGCGTCCTCGGCACCACCATCACCCAGGACCTCAAGTGGGAGCCCACCAGCTCCCTCGTCAAGAAGGCCCAGCAGAGGACGTACTTTCTGCGGCCGCTGAGGAAAGCCAAGCTGCCAGTGCAGATGATGGTGCAGTTCTACACGGCCATCATTGAGTCCATCCTCACCTCCTCCATCACCGTGTGGTACACTGGAGCCACAGCCAGGGACAAACAGAGACTACAGCGCCCTCTGCTGGAGCCACAGCCAGGGACAAACAGAGACTACAGCGCCCTCTGCTGAGAAGGTGATCGGCTGCAGACTTCCATCTCTGCAGGACCTGTACGTCTCCAGGGCTCTGGGACGAGCAGGTCGGATCACAGCTGACCCTTCTCACCCTGGACATGGTCTATTTGAACCACTCCCCTCAGGCAGGAGGCTACGGTCCATCGGGAACAGAACCTCCCGCCACAAGAATAGTTTCTTTCCTTCTGCCGTTGGACTCATGAACACTTCACAGCACCTTTATAACACACTTCAAACTTTTATTTAAATCAATAATTCTGACCAACTGTAAATTTGGTGTATACGCAGACCTATATCAAGTCTATATTTATTTTATTTGTAAATTCTTGATTTTATGTATGCCTTATTTGATATAGATATTACTATTATTATCATAATTGATTCTTGTGTGTTGCACCTTTGTAAAAGCCCATGGGATCAAAGTGGAAAGGAATCGATGCATTTTCCTCTCGTATTCTTCAGATACGCATTTTTGTCAAATGAGCGCTCAGTAAGTTTAAAAGATAGTCTCAAAAAGGGAGGGAGGAGATGAGAGCAAGGGACAGAGGTGTGTGAGGGTCACAGGGGCCGGCTGACCCACTCCTCCGCTTCTCTCTGTATTTAGAGATAAACCCCGCGTTGCACTGGGCATGTGAGCACATTTCCCCAAATAGGACCGCGTCCCCCACTTTAAGAAGCTCTTATTTAGAGACTTAGACCCAGTTTAGACCTGAAATAGTCTGTTATAGACCCAGTTAGACCGGAATAGTCCTGTTATAGACCCAGTTTAGACCTGGAATAGTCCTGTTTATAGACCCATTTAGACTTGAAATAGTCCTGTAGACCCAGTAGACTTGAAATAGTCCATTATGATTGTTCGATAGACCCAGTTTAGACCTGAAATAGTCCGTTATAGACCCAGTTTAAGACCTTGAATAGTCCTGTTATAGACCCAGTTTAGACTGAATAGTCCTGTTATAGACCCAGTTTAGACCTGGAATAGTCCTGTTATAGACCCAGTTTAGACCTGGAATAGTCCTGTTATAGACCAATGTTTAGACCTGCAATAGTCCGTTATAGACCAGTTTAGACCTGGAATAGTCCGTTATAGACCCAGTTTAGATCTGGAATAGTCCCGTTATAGACCCAGTTTAGATCTGGAATAGTCCTGTTATAGACCCAGTTTAGACCTGGAATAGTCCTGTTATAGACCCAGTTTAGACCTGGAATAGTCCTGTATAGACCCAGTTTAGACCTGGAATAGTCCTGTTATAGACCCAGTTTAGACCGGAATAGTCTGTTATAGACCCAGTTTAGACCTGGAATAGTCCTGTTATAGACCCAGTTTAGACCTGAATAGTCCTGTTTAGACCCAGTTTAGACCTGGAATAGTCCTGTTATAGACCCAGTTTAGACCTGGAATAGTCCTGTTATAGACCCAGTTTAGACCTGGAATAGTCCTGTTATAGACCCAGTTTAGACCTGGAATATGTCCTGTTATAGACCCAGTTTAGACCTGGAATAGTCCTGTTATAGACCCAGTTTAGACCTGGAATAGTCCTGTTATAGACCCAGTTTAGACCTGGAATAGTCCTGTTATAGACCCAGTTTAGACCTGGAATAGTCCTGTTTAGACCCAGTTTAGACCTGGAATAGTCCTGTTATAGACCCTTTAGACCTGGAATAGTCCTGTTATAGACCCAGTTTAGACCTGAAATAGTCCTGTATAGACCCAGTTTAGACCTGGAATAGTCCTGTTATAGACCCAGTTTTAGACCTGGAATAGTCCTGTTATAGACCAGTTTAGACCTGGAATAGTAGTCCTGTTATAGACCCAGTTTAGACCTGGAATAGTCCTGTTATAGACCCAGTTTAGACCTGGAATAGTCCTGTTATAGACCCAGTTTAGACCTGGAATAGTCCTGTTATAGACCCAGTGGTACTCGGAAAGCCAAATATTTTCTTTGCTGGCACTTGGTGTAGGAAGTTTGAGATCCACCGCTTTAGGTTGTAAAGAACTATCCAGACTGGCCCTGCCCTAAAATATCCAAACTAATGAGCTGCTTCCAGCCTCCGAGCCACTAGGGGGCCTCAAGAGCACACACAATGATGAAACATATTCATCAGGAAACAGGAAAACAGGTGTTCTTAGCCCTGACAATGTCTTTCTGTTGTCCTTAGTATTTGTATTTGATGTTGTGTGATGTGTTCGAACAGAAAGGAGTAGAAATGGTGCAATCATCTTGAGAGGAAACTAATCGCTCTGGATCTTTTGGATGCTTAGCTCAGGAAACCATGTAAAGGTCACAAAGCCACGTATTTACAGCCAAATCAGAGTCATAAGAAGAGACTGGGTTCAACAGACTTTATTACTCATGAAAAACAGATCTTTGTGACTTCGAGGACTACTTGATCTTGATGCCGATGATGCGCGCGTCTCCGGCCACGTCGAAGTGTTTGTATTTGACGTCGCCGAGGCGGTTTGGGAAGTCGATCATGGAGCCATCGGGGAGCTTAATGTAGAATCTCTCCATGTTGAAGTTGATGTGGAACTGGAAAGAGAGAGAAATAAAAGACAATTTTAAGATCATTGATAAAAACTTCAATAACAGCCAAATATTTTTCACGCACATAAAGGGCTTGGAGTAGCAGTAGGTGCCAGTATTAGGGCTGCAAAAATGAGAAAAAAATTACAATGTGTCGACTAACACATTGTAGTTGTAGTTTGATCATCATAAGTGTTACCTGGACTAAAAAATACACAAAAATACCTTTTTATAACAAAGACTGTGGTGTTATTAAATCAGAAGAAGAAAGAAAAGAAGTACAAAAGTAAAACTGTAATATTTGTACTTTTACGTCACTACAGTTGAGAGCAAGTATCTGTACTCACATTTTTGACCTGATCTGAAAAATGGAAAGTGATTGTGGGGTTATTTTGACCACATTCATGGGGTTTTGAGTTCAATTATTGTGGCTACACTCAAAGTATGTTGTGTTTTTTTAATGTTATTTTTGCGCATGCCTTATTTGATCATAGTTTATATTTTTTATTATTACCATTTGTTGTTTTATGTTGAACCATATCTCTGAAGCAAGTTCCTAGTTTGTAACTTTGTTCCCTGACGACGGCAATAAAAAATCTGCACTTTTTAAACCTTGCTTTTAAAAAGTGCTCTCTAAATGATTTATTATCAATTCTTTATACAAATAACCGCATTTAACGATTGAATGGTTCTCAAAATATGTGTGAAATGCTTAGCTTTTTACTCTTTTAGGTCAGTTTCGTAAATGGTGCTTACAGTTTGACTTGAGTTACAGTTTGGTTTTGTTTTTGGCTTCTAATTTGTACTGGCAAAATGTCCAAAAAAAGAATAAACTATTCAATTTTCATCAATAATACACTTTAAATATTCTCTCTTCAGCCAACATATTTCAACTTTTATTTGGCTAAAATGTATTTAAAACGCCTCAATGTACAATAGAAATAATCGTTTGAGTTGTCGACTACTAAACAATCATTAGTCGCAGCCCAAGCCATTAATACCTCCAAAAAGTATTGATACTTTGCTAGAACAGTTTGATCATGTTTTATAAATTCGTCTCACATGTCAGGACAGGTGGGGACAGGTGGTCACTCTGCACTCAGTATGTTTACAGTCCCTTCTTATCTTCTCAAAGCGGATGCACAGAGACAGACTATGAACTCAACATCACGTATATGATCCAATAAAGTGCGTTTATGACACCCTGCCCATCGAACATTACTGCCCCATTATCTGTTTGGACTTAGAACAATGTTAACTCAGACAAATCCTGTGAAAAGTGCACTCCTCGCGTCACATAATGAACTCCAGTAAAACACATTGAATATCTGTACAGATTCTCAGTCATAAATCAGCACAGAAATATTGAGCCTATTTAGACACAACACATCACCTTTATTAGTTTGATTTATTAAATTTGAAAGGGGAAAGTGCTCCCCCTTCAGTGAGTGAAGAGAGCGGGTGGCCAAACGCACTCTCACATGAGTCAATAGTGAGAAATGACATTTTCAAGTGTAAAACACAAGTAAAATGTGAAAAAGCTGCTACGGTCTAATAACAAATGTAAAAGTCTACAACTCTGCCAAATATTTAGTTTGTACCTGACATCTAAAGCGGGACAACAGTTGTAGAAACGCAGAGAAACAACAGGAACACTGCAACACTTTTTGATCACACACGGTTGAACTGAACCTTTCTCTCCTTAAATAAGATGTTTTCAGGTCCATTTGGAAATGAATTGTCAGTTGAAGTGTCCTTTAGCTCCCCCTGTCGTTAGCAAACAAGCTAGCTAAGCTCTGCACTGTCGCAGCAACAGTTTCCATTATTCTGGTCAACAGACTAGTCCAAATGTAAGCACAGACTAAAAGCCTGTGAAAAAGCACTGGGAACCCGCCTTCCTGAGCCGCAGTGGGCTCCAAAGCGCACAGGACTGTTGAAGTTTGGGATCTTTACCTTGCACTCCTCTCCTCTGCAGAAGGGGAAGTTCATCTCTCTTTGCTCGTCGCCCCAGGTGCTTCCAGACATGGAGTTTAGCACGATGATGTTCCCGTCTCCGCTGTCAAAGCGCGGGTTGAAGTGCAGCGCAATGTTGTCCTCGTCGTGACCGATGTTGATGGAAAAGCTGTGGATCGGCAGCACACGTGTTAACCGGAGAAAGGGTAACGCACACCAAAAAGTGCTTCCTGAGGTTGCTACAACTTCAAATAAATCAGATTGCCGATTTTTGTTTGATAACGTTTCGATGCTTTATCTGAATTTTGAACACACTGAAAATATGAGTGACATTCAGACTATCACATATACCAATGTACTGTTAGTTAATTTAAACTACAAAAAAAACAGTACATTCGAGTATATGCGTGTAATAGTGTTTCATCCGTGTATTATTATTTTTTTAAATATATAAAAGACACGCAATATGCATTATTTGTTTTGTTATTGGCTCTTGAGCGCCTTTGCTTTAGGCATCTCATGATTTAGAACTTAAAATAATGTAGTGAAAACCACACATTTCCTGGTGTTATCACAACATCTACAGGCCGCAGAGGGAATTACCACAGGGAAATAAACCAAAGCTTGGCCCGACATGCGCGGCCCGACAAGCGCGCTCAGACTGGGAACAAGTCTGGTGATGATTTTTGGACTTAAAAACAGCACATGAAACCTCCAGATCTCAGAAATGTGGGGAATTTGAACCCAAGTATTTTTGTGAGGCTCAGAGAAGGAACAGAGAAGACGAGCTCGTAAACAGGATTCATGAAACAAATGCGGATGAGGATAAATACAATTCCAGCTGTGTTTTTGATGATACTCAACGTTTCAGCTAAAAAAAAACAACTGTTTTGCGTAATATGTGTTCTTTACGTTAAGTTGTTTTTAATTATATTTTAATATAGAAACAGATCATTTTTTCATGTAATTGTTTTCTCAATTCAAGCTAAAGTTTTCTACCAGCGCTGTAATACTTCATACATTATTGGAAACTAGTCAGAAATACATTTGTAATTTAAACATAACGTAAATAAATAGTCAAAACAACTAAAAAAGATGAGCATTCTAAATGAGGGTTAAAGAAAGTCACGGATTGAAAGAGGTTTTACTCACGAGCAGCAGTCGTCTTTGGGTCTGACGCGGACCTTAAACTCCTGCCCCTCCTTAAACGTCATGTCCTTGACTTTCTGTGAGAGATGAGGGAAATATGTGATTCATTAGACACAAGGTTTACACAGATCTGTGGCGTAGCTCTTTGGAAACTGTTCATCAACTGTCGGCTTACAAAATGTGCCAAAGTTGAAATGAAATGGAGCCTTTATATCGCTCCGTCATCAGAATGTTCAGAACTCCTAAACGCAGGCGACTTCGGGCAAAATGAAGTCGACCATGATCTTTTTTTAAATGCATATATACAAACAACTGACATCACATCTAAATATTAATCGTTTTTATGACTTTCCAACAAAAAATAAGTAACTGTTTTGAGTTTACAGGATTGGAAGGTCTGTTAGTTTGCTTATCTTTGACAAATAATATTTTATAGCATCAAAATTATGATTT
The DNA here is from genome assembly GCA_015082035.1 of Chaenogobius annularis. Classification (NCBI taxonomy): domain Eukaryota; kingdom Metazoa; phylum Chordata; class Actinopteri; order Gobiiformes; family Gobiidae; genus Chaenogobius; species Chaenogobius annularis. The sequence goes on along the minus strand of BJKM01000286.1, from coordinate 632,201 downwards.
GGGTTATGTATGTAATATATCTAATTATTTCTTCTAGGTCCAATCATTTATTTCGCCTCTTATATCTTTATATTCTTGTAGCATTTGAGGATTCTTATTCTTGGCACGTCCAACCTCCAGCAGTTTTAGTCTGTCCTGCAGATCATTTTGACATCAGCCTGTGTCCAGGGACTGCAGGTGGACATGAGCAACTCTGCTCTAACCTGGCACAAGCATCTTTCCTGTAGGTCAGTGTGTTATGTGCACTGTCTCTGATTAATAAACTAATAAACTAAATTTTGTTTTTTCTGCCTTTGTTTTCTTTTGGCCTAGGCTGGGGCAATAATTTTGCCTCTCGAAACTGCTTTAGCAGCATCTCAGAGGAGAAGTTTCACCATTGTAATTTCCCTCTATATTTTTCAGTATCGTGGTTTATTCTTAAACAAACGGTCTTGAAGCAGACTAGCATTAAACCTCTTGAGTATGGTTTTTGCTCCAAATTAATGTAATGTGATGTAAAAAGGGGTATGATCACTTAGATCTCTTGTGAAAGTATGTAATATATCAAATGAAAAACCATTGCGGTTTCATGTTCACATGTGTCTGAGTGGTTTTACTTTGACAAAATGTTAATATTTTGTGATATTCTGAGGTTAATTCTAGTTTCCCCTTTTTGAAGTCACATGATCAAATTCTCTCAAAAAAAGGTTTGTTCATATCCTTAAAACAGATAATGATGAGTTTGTTCTGTCAAACAAGCCGCTTCCTTATCATTTCTGAATTCGTGAATGAGTAACCAGCTCGCCATTGTCCGGGCACAAGGAAGTCATAAACAAGAGGAAGAACATGAATCAATATTAGTGAGAACGAGAGACATAGGACCAGCGTGAAGTTGTGAAGTCATAAAGAGGCCTATGGAGCGTTATTTTATAGAAACTAAACAGATAAGACTTCTGCACATTGCACACATTCACTAATGTCCAAAACACTGACCTTTACCTCGAAACATCCAGATGCAACGTAAGGAAACGCACTGTGTAGTTTACTCACATAAATGTAAGAAAAACAGCGTTGTCTGTGTGTAAAAATGGCAAACATCTCACATATTTAGGACACATATAAAAATGAAAAATGGATAGAGCCAGGCTTAAATACTGTCGCTTGCTTCCTTTTGTTGACACATCAAACGCAGGGATTTTTGGATTTCTTACTCTATATTTGAGGAGTCCCAGGGTGTAAAGTTTGGTGTGTACAGGTGCGACTTTATATGAAATGAAACAATAAAACATCTTTAGGTGAAAAAAAAAAGAAAAGAAAAAAAAAGCCTTAAAAAGTTCTAGTATTCATTTATTATTGCGATTTTAAAATTCGAGGTTATTATTTAATGCTGCTCTGCGTAACTTGAATGTTGACGGTCAGAGTTAGTTACAAGTTACAGGTCAGATCTGTGGCGAGGCGAGCGTTTCTCAGCGGTGCACTTTTACCCTCGCAAAGATAACGCTGAAAAAGAGGTCGTTTCGCAATCAATCCGAAGTTATGGTTTGCGGCGCTGTCTGGTTTTTCCTCTGCATTCGCTTCGCGTTTGAGGCCGAGATCTGATCATTCCTGGATCTAATCTTGAACGCAATAAAGTCCCCGAAACCTGGTGTTTGTGGCAGTTACGGCGGCCCCACGCCCCAAACGCAGACCCCACCACCCTGAGGCACTAAAGGATTACTCATTCAGTGCAAATTCAACCAAGAGTTTCAACACTTTCACATTTTTGGAGTTTGGAAGTAACTTGTTTATGTTTTTAATATGGTTTTTTTTTATCATTATTATACTCAAATGAATGTTGACATATCATAAGTAGATCATAGGCACTTATTTTAGAAAAAAATCTGAAAATTATGATCATTTATTTAAAGACGTTGTAATTTCTAAACTCAAATCATTCCCATAATTCTTGTTAAAGCTCAATACAATAGAGAGCGTAACATTTAAATAAATAACCTGGATTCTAATACATAAATAAACATTAGAACATTAAAGCAAGACAAATTCACCTTATGATGCAAGTAAATTGACATAGCAATGATTTTGATTTCATTTCAAGTTATCATTATTTGGCCTTTTATAATTCCTGTTTTAGAAAGGAACAGCCCTGAAAGTGACACAAAAAATAAAATTATTAAAAAATAAAACTAAATTTTTTTTTTCTTGATATTGATCGATCACAATTTTTCCATTTTAACTCGTTTTTACTGATTGACTGTGGACTTTACGACCCAAGCTGATTGTTCATTCATTAACAATTAGAAATGACTGCGTTTTATGATTTCAATTGAATTATATTTGCACAGACCTACTTGAAAGTTTTGCAATTAATAAATAAAAAAAAAAAAAAAAAAAAAAAAAAACTAAACTCATTGATTTTGTTTTCCCTTCACAAAAATATTATTTGTAAAAGTTAAATCAAATGGATGAAATGAAGCAACTATTTCTTTATTTTGATGCTGTTTGTTAAACTGTTAAACACAAGAGAAACAAATAGAACTATTTTATCTCCGTGTGAATGAGTTTGAAGTTTGGCTCACCATGCTGGCGTCAGCTCAGTCCTCAGTGGTTTTCGCAGAGACAGAGGCTGGACTCGGGTCTCAGCTTTTATAAACAGACGCCGGTCACATGACTCCAAACCAGGAAGTGATGATAAAAAACCTCGACAGCAAAATGTGGTTTGAAGAACTAAGAAAGAAACTATCAGACCCATTCAGGCACAGTAACCTGACCGAAGTCCAAAGTGAATTCAACCGGGACTAAATCAGACCTAAACTAAAGGGCCAAACCAAGTCAAACCCAGGACTAAAGCAGGGTTGAAGCAGGACTCAACCAGGATTACATTAGGATCAAGCCAATCAGGACAAAACCAAGTCAAACCCAGGTCTAAACCAGAATTTAAACATGGTCTGAATTAAGAGTAAATCAGGACAGAATTTGGACTAAACCTGGGGCTAAACAAGGACGAAACCCAAGTTTGAACCAGATCAAAACCATGGTCTAAGCGAAATCTGGACAAAACCCAGGACTAAACCAGGAATGAACCAGCACTGAACCAGAACTAAACCAGGTCTAAGCCAGGACTAAACCAGAACAAAACCAGGTCTAAACCAGGACTAAACCAGAACTAAACCAGGTCTAAACCAGGTACAAACCAGTTCTAAACCAGGTCAAGCAGGTCTAAGTAAGGACTAAACCAGGATTAAATTAAGATTAAACCAGGACTAGACTAGGTCAAAAATAGGACTAAACTGGGACTAAATTAGGTTTTAATAAGGACTAAACTGGACTAAATTAGGTCTTAATAACGACTAAATTATGACTAAATCAGGTCTTAATAAGGACTAAATTAGGACTAAGTAAGGGAAAAACTAAGACTAAATCAGGACTATTGTGGGCTCAAAACAAGGCGAAACCAGAAGTAAATCAGAATACATCAATTCTAAAATAAGACTAACCCAAGACTGACTGAACCAGGACTAAACTGGGACTAAATCAGGTCTAGATGGACTCAACCAGGACTAAATTAGGGCTAAACGGGGATTTAACCATATTCATATAATTATATCAACATTTTAGTCCTGCTTTACTCACATTCAAATCAGGACTAAACCTGCACCAAACATTGCCTAAATCAAGACTAAATTGGGATTTAACCTAAAATAAGCAATCTGCCTCAGCAAAAGCAATAAACCAGACATTTACCAGGACTAGACCAGGATGGAACCATATACATCCGGGACTAGACCAGGATGGAACCATTTACCAGGACTAGACCAGGATGGAATCATTTACATCCGGGACTAGACCAGGATGGAATCATTTACATCCAGGACTAGACCAGGATGGAACCATATACATCCGGGACTAGACCAGGATGGAACCATTTACATCCAGGACTAGACCAGGATGGAACCATTTACATCCGGGACTAGACCAGGACATTTACATCCGGGATAGACAGGATGAACCATTTACATCCGGGACTAGACAGGATGGAACCATTTACATCCGGGACTAGACCAGGATGGAACATTTACATCCGGGACTAGACCAGGATGAAACCATTTACATCGGGACTAGACCAGGATGGAACCATTTAATCCGGACTAGACCAGGATGGAACCATTTACATCGGGACTAGACCAGGATGGAACCATTTACATCCGGGACTAGACCAGGATGGAACCATTTACATCGGGACTAGACCAGGATGGAACCATTTACATCCGGGACTAGACCAGGATGGAACCATTTACATCCGGGACTAGACCAGGATGGAACCATTTACATCCGGGACTAGACAGGATGAACATTTACATCGGGACTAGACCAGGATGGAACCATTTACATCCGGGACTAGACCAGGATGGAACATTTACATCCAGGACTAGACCAGGATGAAACCATTTACATCAGGACTAGACCAGGATGAAACATTTACATCCGGGACTAGACCAGGATGGAACCATTTACATCCGGGACTAGACCAGGATGGAACATTTACATCCGGGACTAGACCAGGATGGACCATTTACATCCGGGACTAGACAGGAGGAAAACATTTACATCCGGGACTAGACAGGATGGAACCATTTTACATCCGGGACTAGACCAGGATGGAACCATTTACATCCGGGACTAGACCAGGATGGAATCATTTACATCCAGGACTAGACAGGATGGAACCATTTACATCCGGGACTAGACCAGGATGGAATCATTTACATCCAGGACTAGACCAGGATTTGGAACATTTCTCGGGACTAGACAGGATGAAACATACAGGACCAGGATGGAACATTTACATCCGGGACTAGACCAGGATGGATCATTTACATCCAGGACTAGACCAGGATGGAACCATTTACATCCGGGACTAGACATGGAATCATTTACATCCGGGACTAGACCAGGATGAAACATTTACATCCAGGATGGATCAGGACCAGAACATTTACATCCGGGACTAGACATGGAACCATTTACATCGGGACTAGACCAGGATGGAACCATTTTACATCCGGGACTCCAGGATGGAACATTACCTAGGCATGGAACCATTGATAGGGAACATTTACATCCGGGACTAGACCTATCCGGGACCATGGAACCATTTACATCCGGGACTAGACCAGCATGGAACCTTTACATCCGGGAGACCAGGATGGAACCATTTACACTAGACCAGGATGACTAGACCAGGACATTTACATCCATAGACCAGGATACATCCGGACTAGACCAGGATGGAACCATTTACAGGACATGGAAACATTTCCGGGACTAGACCAGGATTAAACATTACATCGGACTAGACATGGAGACTAGACAGGATGGAACCATTTACATCCGGGACTAGACAGGATAACCATTTACATCCGGGACTAGACCAGATGGAACCATTTACATCCGGACTAGACCGGGAACATTTATCCGGGACCAGGATGGAACCATTACATCCGGGACTAGACCAGGATGGAACCATTTACATCCAGGACTAGACCAGGATGAACCATTTTACATCCGGGACTAGACCAGGAGGAAACCATTTACATCCGGGACTAGACAGGATGGAACCATTTACATCCGGGACTAGACCAGGATGGAACCATTTACATCCGGGACTAGACCAGGAGAATCATTTACATCCGGGACTAGACCAGATGAACCATTTACATCCGGGACTAGACCAGGATGGAACCATTTACATCCGGGACTAGACCAGGATGGAATCATTTACATCCAGGACTAGACCAGGATGGAACCATTTACATCCGGGACTAGACCAGGATGGAACCATTTACATCCAGGACTAGACAGGATGGAACCAACATTTACATCCGGGACTAGACCAGGAATGATTTTCCAGGACTAGACCAGGATGGAACCATTTACATCCGGGACTAGACCAGGATGGAATCATTTACATCCAGGACTAGACCAGGATGGAACCATTTACATCCGGGACTAGACCAGGATGGAACATTTACAGGACTAGACCAGGGACCATTTACATGGAAACCATTTACATCCGGACTAGACCAGGATGGAACCATTTACATCCGGGACTAGACAGGATGGAACATTTACATCCGGGACCAGGATGGAACCATTTCATCCGGGAGGACTAGACCAGGATGGAACCATTTACATCCGGACTAGACCAGCATGGAACCATTTACATCCGGACTAGACCAGGATGGAACCATTTACATCCGGGACTAGACCAGGATGGAACCATTTACATCCGGGACTAGACCAGGATGGAACCATTTACATCCGGGACTAGACCAGCAGGAACATTTACATCCGGGACTAGACCAGGATGGAACATTTACATCCGGACTAGACCAGCATGGAACCATTTACATCCGGGACTAGACCAGGATGGAACCATTTACATCCAGGACTAGACCAGGATGGAACCATTTACATCCGGGACTAGACCAGGATGGAACCATTTACATCCGGGACTAGAGCAGGATGAAACCATTTATATCCGGGACTAGACCAGGATTAAACCATTTACATCCAGGACTAGACCAGGATGAAACCATTTACATCCGGGACTAGACCAGGATTAAACCATTTACCAGGACTAGACCAGGATGGAACCATTTACATCCGGGACTAGACCAGGATTAAACCATTTACATTCAGAACTAGACCAGGATTAAACCATTTACCAGGACTAGACCAGGATTAAAATAACATTCTAATATTGTTGTCAGGGTAACATGAACATGGAGGACTTGAAACCAGCGTTTGGCAGAATAAATGCATTTTAAAGTGAACGATGAAAAGATACAACACAATTATTATGTATTTTAGAGTTTTGTTTGAGCAAAACGTCCCCTGTATTTGGACTAGTCCTCAAGTCTGGCTGTACTTGTGTTTGCATTCGAGCTTATCTGTGGCTGTGATTATATATAACTCAAATAAGAAGATGTATCTGCAGTTTTCGAATATCGCTACACAGAGAAATGAGATGTGGTTTTAGTGGTTTTGAGTTAGATTTTAATCCTCTTTTAAATTCTAGTTTAGTGCTTCTTTAATGTAGAATTAGGCCTGATTTTGGTTTAGTTTTGTCCTGGTTTAGACCTGGTTTAGTCCTGGTTCAGTCCTGGTTTAGTCCTGGTTTAGCCCTGGTTTGGACCTGGTTTTGACCAGGTTGAGTCCTGGTTCAGTCATGGTTTAGGACTGGTTTTGACCTGGTTGATTCCTGGTTTAGACCTGGTTAAGTCCTGGTTTAGAGAGGCCTCAGTCCTGGTCTTACGCTTACTTCACTCCACTCGTCTTGCAGTAAAATTCCCTGATAGATTCATGTTTTAAAATCTAAAGTAAAAGGGATTTTGTTGTCTGTTTGCTTGGTATTTCAGGGTGCGTACCAGCAGCATTTGGGCGAGTACAGTGGAAACGCTGGAGATGCTTTTGGGCCATCCTTTGACCGTCCCAGCTCCATTGACATTACATTCAGCTGGGATTTAGACCTGGAGAGGGGCTTTCTCAGACCTGACTCAGGGTTCAAGAAAATAACTGTTAAAACTAAATCATAATCTGAAGTTAAAGTGAAGGAAGTTTATAGATAGGAACTGTTTACTGCCTGGAGAAACGGTCTCTACTCCATATAAACAGTTCTTCATCAGCCTTCGAACTGGTTCTCCTCCTGAGTGGGTCCAGCTCCACTCTCTCGCGTCCGCCTGTCCGTCTGAGGGAGTCGGATCTCTCCTTCACTGTGGAACTCCTACAGGTTTCTACTTTTTCCCAAAGAGGTTTGGTCGGTTTTTCCTGGCCGAGAAGGAGGGTCTAAGGACAGGGGGGCTTGGGACATCTGTCTAAGGACACAGGACGCTGGGACATCTCCAAGTCCCTATGAACATTGTTTATTTTGTTTTCCACTGTCGCCCCTCGAGGCAACTACTGTTGTGATTTTGGGCGTTACAAAAATAAATTGAATTGAAATTGAATTTACTGTAGTGTTACTTAACAGGCATCTAAAACAATCTAACCTTGCCACAGCCTTGGGAGATGCCGTAGTAACAGCTTTGGCTCCATCTACTGGCATTTTTAAAAATCAGCATTGTGTATAAGTCAGAGCTCTATTCATTGGCAGCAGAAACAAGAAACAAGTCTGTCGATGATTTATGGGCTCAAACACTGCCCTGAAGATCTCGGCGCTCGGAGAGTTTTTGTAAGGCGCAGAGGGAGATGACAAACAAGCGTGAATGACGCGTAACACAACATTTGGTCATTTTTCTGAGGACGAGGATGGTCTGGTACACGTGGAGGGGCTGGTGGTACTCCGTCAAGTCTGTGGTGACGATCCACAGACCTGCAACAACAAGGCAAATGTACACAGGCAGTGACTCTTGTTATTCCACTTTTGTTTAAATCAAGTTACATTCATGTATCTGTTTTCACAACTTTAAGACTGTACAGTTTGAATGGGATCAGATATCTTTAAATTGTATAAATGCAGAGCTTTGACCTGGTTTATGGGGGAATAATCTTATTAGAGAGGATGGATGTACAGTAATTAGGTGTTCATCATCAGAGATGAGTATATTGTGAGAATAATTAATGGTATTCAAGTGAACAGTAAAAAGTATTTTGAGAAACTACTACTTGAGTAAGAGATTGGACGTCAAATGTAATTGATTTGAGTTCATGTAATGTGACAGACGACACTTATAATAATGCACAGATTCTGGTGTTTCCAAAGAAAAACAAATATCTGAGGATAACGTGTAAAAATTCAAGTATTTCATGTTGCTTATAACACTTAAACTCAAACTTTTACTCAAGTAAAAGTATGGTTACTTCATACAGAATATTACTTGATAAGGAGTCAAATTATGATAAACCTCTCTGAAAAGTGCAATTTCTTCAAAAAAGTGTCAATTCAATCAAAGTACCCACTTCTGTTCATAATTGATCAGTTTATCCACGAATGAATCCTCGGCCCACATCAGTCTGAAACTGCCCCTTTCAACTGTGGTGTACCCCAGGGTTACATCCTAGGTCCAATTCTCTTCGGCATTTATTTGTTGCCATTAGGATCACTTTTTAAAAAATACAATCTCTCATTCCATTGATTGCCGATGACGAGCACATTGACATTCCCCTGCATTCAAATCCCTCCTCATTTGAGCCCCTGATTCACTGCCTCAGAGACATTAAAGACCCGTCTGGATCCCTGTTATTTGTGGGAGTTATTGTCCCACCATGTTCCTGTCCGTACCATGTGGTCCTCCTCTCAGCTCCTCCTCTCAGCTCCTCCTCTCAGCTCCTCCTCTCAGCTCCTCCTCTCAGCTCCTCCTCTCAGCTCTCCTCTCAGCTCCTCCTCTCAGCTCCTCTCTCAGCTCCTCCTCTCAGCTCCTCCTCTCAGCTCCTCTCAGCTCCTCCTCCTCTCAGCTCCTCTCAGCTCCTCCTGGATGTGCTCAGGTCAAAGCTGAAAAGCAGAGGGGACCAAGTTTTCTCTGTGGTGGGGCCCAGTCTCTTGAACAGCCTCTGCATGTTAGAGCTGCGTGTGAGAGCTGCGTGTGGAGAGCTGCGTGTCAGAGCGTGCGTCAGTGAGCTGCGTGTGAGAGCTGCGTGTGAGAGCTGCGTGTGAGAGCTGCGTGTCAGAGCTGCGTGTGAGAGCTGCGTGTGAGAGCTGCGTGTGAGAGCTGCGTGTCAGAGCGCGTGTCAGAGCTGCGTGTGAGAGCTGCGTGTGAGAGCTGCGTGTGAGAGCTGCGTGTCAGAGCTGCGTGTCAGAGCTGCTGTCAGAGCTGCGTGTCAGAGCTGCGTGTCAGAGCTGCGTGTCAGAGCTGCGTGTCAGAGCTGCGTGTCAGAGCTGCGTGTCAGAGCTGCGTGTGAGCTGCAGAGCTGCGTGTGAGAGCTGCGAGTGAGTGTGCAGAGCTGCTCGTGTGAGAGCTGCGTGTGAGAGCTGCGTGAGAGCTGCGTGTCAGAGCTGCGTGTCAGAGCTGCGTGTTCAGAGCTGCGTGTGAGAGCTGCGTGTGAGAGCTTGCGTGTGAGAGCTGCGTGTCAGAGATGCGTGTCAGAGCTGCGTGTGAGAGCTGCGTGTGAGAGCTGCGTGTCAGAGCTGCGTGTCAGAGCGCGTGTCAGAGCTGCGTGTCAGAGCTGCGTGTGAGAGCTGCGTTGTGAGAGCTGCGTGTGAGAGCTGCGTGTGAGAGCTGCGTGTGAGAGCTGCGTTGAGAGCTGCGTGTCAGAGCTGCGTGTGAGAGCTGCGTGTCAGAGCTGCGTGTCAGAGCTGCGTGTGAGAGCTGCGTGTCAGAGCTGCGTGTGAGAGCTGCGTGTCAGAGCTGCGTGTCAGAGCTGCGTGTCAGAGTGCGTGAGAGCTGCGTGTGTGAGAGCTGCTGCTGTCAGAGCTGCGTGTCAGAGCTGCGTGTCAGAGCTGCGTGTGAGAGCTGCGTGTGAGAGCTGCGTGTCAGAGCTGCTGTGTCAGAGCTGCGTGTCAGAGCGCGTGCAGAGCTGCGTGTCAGAGCTGCGTGTCAGAGCTGCGTGTCAGAGCTGCGCGTCGAGCTGCGTGTGAGAGCGCTGCGTGTCAGAGCTGCGTGTGAGAGCTGCGTGTGAGAGCTGCGTGTCAGAGCTGCGTGTCAGAGCTGCGTGTCAGAGCTCAGAGCGTGTCAGAGCTGCGTGTCAGCTGCGTGTCAGAGCTGCGTGTCAGAGCTGCGTGTGAGAGCTGCGTGTGAGAGCTGCGTGTGAGAGCTGCGCGTGTCAGAGCTGCGTGTCAGAGCTGCGTGTCAGAGCTGCGTGTCAGAGCTGCGTGTGAGAGCGTGCGTGTGAGCTGCGTGTCAGAGCTGCGTGTGAGAGCTGCGTGTGAGAGCTGCGTGTGAGAGCTGCGTGTCAGAGTGAGAGCTGCGTGTGTCAGAGCTGCGTGTGAGAGCTGCGTGTGAGAGCTGCGTGTGAGAGCTGCGTGTCAGAGCTGCGTGTCAGAGCTGCGCGTGAGAGCTGCGTGTGAGAGCTGCGTGTCAGAGCTGCGTGTCAGAGCTGCTGAGACACGAGAGCAGTTTAAATCCTTGTTTAAAAACCAACCTTTTCTCTCTGGCCTCTCTGACGCAAACTGAGCTGAGTCATTCTTTTTATTCACTTCATGTGTATTTTAATTGTTTGTACATATGTATTATTGCTGTACAGCACTTTGGGCTTTTAAAATTGTAAGTGTGCTTTAGAAATAAACCTTGATATTGATATTGATAAATTGCCATCATGGGTCTATTTTACTACAATAAAATAAAAATAAAACTAAACTACAACTAAAGTATCGACAGTAGACTGCCAGTGTGTATTCACTGCACTATAATTTACACAGAAGAGAATGGACTGTTGAAGCTCTTGGTTTCAGGTTGGTTTCTTTGCTCACATCAGTTTGATCTGGTGTGAGCTGCAAACAACATTAACATTAACAACAACAACAACAACAGCAACCACAGCAACAGTCCAGAGCTTTCTCTGAACAGGATGGCACCGGTCCTCGGGGTCCAGTGTGTGACTTATGATTAAAGACCACTTGTTTGGTGACACCTACTGGCTCTTTAACGTATTGTATGTGCAGATGTGAAATACAGGCCTACAGCATTATTGTCAAATCAGGTGAGAATAAACTGAACAGAATGAGCATCATCATTTCAACAGGAAGTCTCAAAGACGCTTTATATTGTCACGTTTGAAATAAATCCATGATGTGAGTGACCTTATCTCATATAGTGTTTTATTTTTGTTCAAAATAAAATATTTTACAATGAGGCATTTGGTACATCTGAGATTTACAGACACATTTGGTACAAGAGTGTTCAGGCATGGGACGGACAACTTCAAGGTATTTACTCTCAGCACAACAACACTGCAAAAAGAAACGTATGGTTTGGGTTAAAATAACATCAACTCAGCATTTAAGTTAAGATACATTTATTTTATTATTGATTTGTTTGAGCGACAGCAGTAAATAATGATGATTTTTCCAGATATTTCTAACTTGACTTGAATTTTAATAGATGTTTTTGTTAATTAAAGGATTTGTTACAGTTTTGCTTACATTTTTAAAAACTAATTTCCTATTTTCTAATGCCAGATTATCATAATAAAAGAAGAAAACACGTGCTAAAACCAGTCAAATGTATTGTTTTATTTGTCAAATATAGCCTAATGAGTTCTTAAAAACACCATTTTAATTTAGGCTCAGTCTGCGTCCACTTCAAAATTGTGACTAAACCAGGACTAGACTGGGACCAAACCCGGTCTACAACATTAGGACCAAACCAGAAGTAGCGAGTCCCTTTTTGCAGTTCACAGAGTAACGACAGGTCCGGTTCTTGTTCGTTTCAGGGCTTTGGGTTGATCGTCGTAAAAGGTTTGAAAGGAAAGTTGGAGAAGAAAACTGCATTGTTTTGATGCATCTAATACGACACAAAAGGCCTGTTCAGGTTACACATCCAAAGGTGAAGTACATTCAACACTGTTCGTCAAAGTAGAGGTCCTGTATTACGCAACACTCAAGCTTTTTACACAATTCTACGACTTTTGAATCAGTATTTCACGTTGTACAGCTTCGAAGGTGCACTATGTCACTTTTCTGGACGCTCGCTTCTTGTCTCCACTGCTTTGCCCGGAATGTTCCACAGAATGGGTTTAAAGTCCGTATGAAGGTTCTCCTGTTCTTCTAACTATGACTTAGTTTGGTGCTTTCGAACCTGTGGTATCTATTCATTATAGTTTTGCTTCCATTAAAATGCAGTTTTGCGAAAAAAAATTGAAAAAAGTTTAAAAATACAGAAAGTAGTGCTGAGAATCCCTCTGTGATGTCATCAATGTGCGACGATTTACACTTAACTGACACTTTTCTGAGAGTTTAAACCATCATTCAACAAAATAAAGGTGTTTTCAGGTATTAGTTATTGTGTAATTGATTATGGCTTTTGGTTCTTGTTTACAGTACGGTTGCCAGGTAACAGTTTTAGAACGACCTCTATGTCATATTGGCTGCTCATGTCCAACCAGTACTTAACAAAACTGGCCAAACTGGGAACAATTAGTCAAAATGTTTAGTCAAATCTGAAATATATATACTTTTTTTTCTTCTCCATGGAGACGTGGAGAAGTTCCAGGTCAGATCTGAGGAGAGACGACACCGCTCGCTCGGAAAGCACTCAAAATCAAATAAAATGTAAAGCAGATCATGTTTAATCCCATTCTGTGGAGCATTCCAGGCCAAGCAGTAACATCCCCGTCATCAACGTACCGAACCCGTTATAAATACATGTTAATATTGCATTCTGGTACAGTTTCTCTTTCATTTGGCGGTGTTCGGAACGCAGTTATTTGACTCAAATCAAAGAAATACAGTGCGGTATTTGATTACGCATTTCAGGCTTTGAACTGCGCGGTATTGGTGAGAAAAATGGAATACGATAACTATAATTAGAAATAAATAAACGCATAATAAACAAACATAAAGCCGCTATTAATCCTAATCCTTTTTGTACACTATAATATTAGGCGAAAGTATTTCAAGTATCCAGAACACAGTACTCTGGTTGAACTTTGTGACAGAATGAGTTACAAAGTACATTTTAATATTCTGTAACTACATTTTCCAAGTGTTCTTCACAAAACCGATCTCCAAAACACGCAGGAGGAGCAGGACCATGCACCAGAAAAGTGGCACAGTGCACCTTTAAATGAAGTTAAGTGACGGAAAAACAAATAAAGGGCACTTATTTTTACATACAAAATAGCCAGCAGAGGGCACTAGAACTCAGACTGCAGGTGCACGGAGGATCGAGGGCAAACGACTGACTAATGTGTGAATGAAAACACAACTCCAGGTGCATTTTGGACGAGGGAACAAACCTTTTACCAAGTTTAAGGTCCAAAAGTTGAAATAAAAACGTGACCATAATACAGGACCTTTAAGGAGTTACGGAAATCAGGCAAAAGCTTCAAATATGTGGTGCCACGAACGAGTTTAGGGTCTGTTCAGGGCAGGTTAACCCTTGTTCAATGACGTTTGCTTGAGTGGGCTTAGAACATCATGAGGTCCTGAGCACCGCAGACCAGGAGCTGCTCTAAACCAGGACTAAACCAACTTTAATAGATCCGGACTACTGCAGGCCGGGAACACCCCACAAGAGCAGCACTAAACCAGGACTAAACCAGGACTAAACCAGGACTAAGGCAGGACTAAACCAGGACTAAACCAGGACTAAACCAGGACTAAACCAGGACTAAGCCAGGACTAAACCAGGACTAAACCAGGACTAAACCAGGACTAAGGCAGGACTAAACCAGGACTAAACCAGGACTAAACCAGGACTAAACCAGGACTAAACCAGGACTAACATGGAACTACCCACAAAATCTGCACTAAACCAGGACTGAGTCAGATCCAAACCAGGACTAAACCAGGACTAAACAGGTCTAAACCACCACTAAACAGGTCTAAACTAGGTCTAATCCAGGTTTTAACCAGGTCTAATCCAGGACTAAACCAGGTCTAAACCAGGTCTAAACCAGGTCTAAACCAGGTCTAAACCAGGTCTAACCCAGGACTAACCCAGGACTAACCCAGGTCTAAACCAGGACTGACCCAGAACTAACCCAGGTCTAATCCAGGTCTAATCCAGGTCTAACCCAGGACTAACCCAGGTCTAATCCAGGTCTAAACCAGGTCTAAACCAGGACTAACCCAGGACTAACCCAGGTCTAATCCAGGTCTAAACCAGGTCTAATTAAGGTCTAAACCAGGACTAACCCAGGTCTAATCCAGGTCTAACCCAGGTCTAATCCAGGTCTAATCCAGGTCTAACCCAGGTCTAATCCAGGTCTAACCCAGGACTAACCCAGGTCTAATCCAGGTCTAAACCAGCCCTGATAGGTAAGGCCGTAATGTCTTGGTGCTTTACATCGAGTATGATTAAAACAAGAAACGAGGGAAAGCAGATCGGTGATTGGGTGACGCTCTTTGGAAAAAATGTAGAAAAAGGCAAAATAAAAAATAACAATAACCATGCAAAATTACCATCCAGCAAAACAAATTCATTTACATAAGTTAAAATGACTTCATTTTGAAATATTCATCTTGATTTGATTTTTTATTTTTTATTTAAATATATTTACTCATTGAATCTAGATAGTTTTGACTTCTTTTGAGCTAAATTAACAAGCAAAGATGAGAAAATTGCCCTAGATACGAGTTATGTTTGTGTGTCTTTGTTGAAAGTAAAGTTATCTCCAAACTAGTCCAAAACAAGTGGACCAATCCAGGTTTTATTAGGGCGCATTCACTTCACACATCTGAAATAAGTGGTGTTTATCTTGTTTTGAGTATATTTTGATATCTTGTTCTATCTGCAAATCTTGTTTTACGAACGTCCAGATAAATACTACTTCATTCAATCACTTCAAACTGAGAAAAGTATTATCTTTTCTCAGTTTGAAGTGTTTCCTGTGTATGACTAAACTGGGAACTAAACCTGGACTAGAATGGGACCAAACCAAGTCAAAGCAGTCCTCGGTAAATCCAGCATTCTCCATAGATTTATCATAAACCTTTGAGTCAAAACAAGCCCTTTTCACTTTTTTCACTGTTTAAGTTGAAATGTCACCACTATTGCCTCTAAACAGCTCTATTTAATAGTTACCCAGTCGTTTTGAACGCCAATGTTATGTCAAAGTTGTTTTTAGACTATAAGGGACCAACACAGTCTCTGGTTTTGATACAAAAGACTGAAATTAACCTTAAAAGTCTGAAAAAATAGCATGATGTGAAATTCAAGTCATTTTAACACATGTACGTTCAATACTTTTGCTGTGAAGTGCTCGTCTTGCAACCATTTCAACCCAAAACGTCTTTGAGTTCCTTAAAAGTTCATGACAAAATTCTGTACAACACTTGAACAAAAACATAAGCAACAAAAAAAAAAAGAAAAAAAAAGAAAAAGCTATGTACAAACCCTGAG
Organism: Chaenogobius annularis; assembly: GCA_015082035.1. Taxonomy (NCBI): domain Eukaryota; kingdom Metazoa; phylum Chordata; class Actinopteri; order Gobiiformes; family Gobiidae; genus Chaenogobius; species Chaenogobius annularis. Next base: position 616,224 of record BJKM01000286.1, on the reverse strand, counting down.
TTGCGCCCGGATTTGTTAAACGTTTCCTTCGTAAAAAGAAGAAAAACCAGGCTTCATTTTGACGGACACGCTCGGAAACGCGCGGCAAAGTCTGCGTTTGAGTGCATCCAGAGTCTCTAAAAGTCCAAATGTACAGGTTTGTTTTGAGCGCTGCAAATCCACGACGCAGAGTTTAGTGCCACAGAGGGGATGTAACGGGATCCAAATGTCAGAGTGAGATATTTAACGGCGCGACACAACAGCGGATCGGGACTTCTGGCAGTGGAAGTACATGATGATTCTTTTTTTCCACGGGCTTTTCATAATACATCTGAAAATGCTCAAATATTTGACTCAACTCCATATCATAAAAAATTAAAATATATTTCTGAAAATGTATAATCTGCCAATATTAATTCAATTTGCAAAGTTTAATTGTTTTTTTTTTTTAGTTGGCAGACGTTTAAACTAACTACCCTTAATACAGCATGAACAATTTATGATAATTTATAATGAAGAAATAATAAGAATGATTCACGCTAAATTAAAGCGCTAACTCCAACCACTTAATAAGTAGTTATTAAGCCTGAATCATGCTTAATAACCTATTTGTTCATCATTAATTAAGTGTTTTCATGCTATGTTAAGGCTAATTAAGGTGTAGTTATTTTAAAGCGAAACCAAACAGTCAAACGACCAAACTGTTTTTTTTTTTTTTTTTTTTTAAAGAATTTTGAGCCAAACCACTGCTAAGATCCATGTTTCCCTGTAGTTAAGATACAGGGAAGGAGCAAAGGATCATGGTCAATGTAGTTCCCACTGCTTTGTTTAATCTCCCACACAACAGCGCCTTTCACCGCGATGAGACGACGCTTCCATGGCTGTCACATCCCAAAGAAACACTCCAGGCGCCCCCCTTCGGCGTGTCCGTGTTGGGCGGGTGGGCGGGGGCGCCGTTTTCGGAGGGGGGGGCTATCTCGGGGACAGTGGCGCGGCTGTGGTGAAGGCGCCGGAGTTCCGCGGCGATCCGAAGGGCGACGTGGGCGAGAGGCGTCGGGGGCTGGCCAGAAGGTCGCCGTTGTGCAGCTTCCAGAGCAGCTCCTCGTTCTCCATCGACAGCCGCTTGTTGACCTTTGACTCCTTCTGTAGCGTCTGCTGGAGGATGGCCTGCTCGCTCGACAGCTGCCTGCAGGAGGCGACACAGAGCGGAGTTTACAATTATTAAAGGTCTTTTCGGCTCTCACACCTAAAATACTAATGAGATGTAACTGCTTCTCTCCAGGAGCGTTGGCTAAATAAACTCAAAAGTTCTTAAAGCATCAGTATGTAAGTTTCTGCAGGTTTCCATGGAAATAGAAAGTTAAAACCTGACTTCTGAACATTCTCCATGCAGATAGGTGTGTATAATACCCAACTGTGGAATATTATAGCCAAAACAACAACATTTTCTATTTTATTTTGTATTAGAACATAGATCAATAAAAACAACAAAAAGAAAAAGAAAAAAAACAACACCGAAAATAAGGGGGTGGGCTCAGGAGGGGGGAATTAGAGCATATTAAGCTCTGAATAATTGTACCATCTTGTCCATTTCAACAACATTTCCATGGAAACAAGCAGGAGGAGGCCAAGTACGAGTCTGGTTTGTGGAGAAGCAAGCATTTTCAGTGCAATAAAAACAACAACAATTTTAAAAATTTTAGTCTATTTATGGCTAAAACTTCTGGGCTTTAAAGTTAAAATATCTCATTTTGACCAGTCTTGATGTATTTACTACTTCTGTGTTCTTGATTTTTCACTTTAGAACATTTATTTTGGACTTTTATAAGCGCCAAACCTCCAACACCGGCTTCACGTGTCGGTACTGAGACTATCGCAGCGTGTTATTGCTACAGAAAGACGAGAATTTCAAACAAACGTGTTACAAATACATATTAGAGGCTATTTTATGGTTCTGAATGCATCTGACACAAAGTAATTTCCATTTTATTTTCCATTTTATAAAGGCTTTTTATCAAGAAAGGCTGGGAGAATACGCTGAGATGGCCGCGTGTCCTGAAGTACCTGACACGCAGCTCAATTTCACATCGCATTATTCAACCCTCGTCTTTGTCTGTTTAGCGTTTTGCAACTTCGAACTCAGGAAAACGTTGATAAAAGCGGCCGTACTTTGAGAGGGCCGCGTGCCGGTCCATCCGCGCTCTGTAGTCCTCGTTCTCCTGCTGCACTTTCTTCAGACACTCCTGCAGTTTGATGTTCGACTCCACCTGCAGGACACGGAGCAGAATGCACTCAACAGACGCCACGGATGGTTTTAGCCTGATATTAGGGTTATGTTCAAGAATTAGACGTTCCATTTCTAAAGCAGATTGACAAAAAACACATGAACGCACTTTGTTTTTAATAGATTTAAGGTCAAACGTGGAGATTTGTAGTTAATAAATGAACTAAAACAACGCGGTGCGAGTGAGGATGTAACTGTGAACGCACCAGTTTGTCCATGTCCATGAGTTTCTTCTCTTTCTGATGGAGCTGGTTGTTCTTGATTTCCAAAACCACTTTCAGGCTCTCGAGCTCCTGCTCCAGGTACAGCGTGTGGGAATCCTTCTGTAAACAACAACAACAGCAACAACAATAAATCCATTTGTCGTGGATGTTTTAAAAAGCACAGGGAAGAAAAGAAAAGCTGCCACGGAAACAAATACAAAGAGATACATGAATGATGATGATATTTGTTTGTGATGACAATGTAATGGAAAATGAAAGCTGTGTACCTAAATATCAATATAACTGTTTATTGTACAAGTTTAATGCAACTTGAATGCTTTTGTTTTCTTTAAATAAAGCAGGTTTGGATTTAACTGTATTAAAAGTAGACAAAGGGTTCCTAATATAGTGGTATTTTTTGTTTAATTCAAAATATGTTAACAGTTTTATTACACAGTTCATCTTTTGTGTTTTCAGTGGCCCAAAATGTATAAATCTTCAATCAATGTTGTTGTTTTTTTGCATCCATTGTCCTACTCCTGGTTTAGAACGACTCAAGTCATGGTTTAGTCCAGTTTCAGACTCGGTTTGGACCAGATTTAGTTCAGTGCGTTAAGATATGTTAGAAAAAGAAAAATGTTCTGTCGGTGCGATAAGTGTGAGACCTGCTTTGGAACGTTACACACATACAGAATCAACGGCCTCGAAACAAAGACATTTTTTGGTCAAATTTAGTTTTTTTGGTCATCTTTGTGCTTTATCCTTGGCCAATCAGAACGTTTTCAGAGCCAAAAAACACAAATTGCCTCCATGGAAACACATTGCAACAGCAGCTCGTGACCGTCTGCGTGCGCGTTGCTCTTCAGTCCAGCAGGGGGCACTTTTGTCTGGGTTATAATCAGAGGCACGTTCAAGGCACCCACCAGGCTCTTGTCGTTGAGAATCCTCTTCCTCCGCTCTTCCTCGGCGTTCAGCTTCTCGCTCAGGGCGTCCTTCTGCGCCGTCAGCTCCGACACTTTCTCCTGCGGAAAAACAAACAGTCGCCTCTTTTTTGTACGCGTTTTAAGACAACACAACAAGCCAAAAGTTGATTATTTAGTTGACTGTTAGGTATAAAATCTGACTATTTAAGACAGTTTAAAGTCCACAACTCGATGAGGGATTACACCGACCTCTACAACTCTGCTAAACATTTAATTTGTCCCCAAAAAAAATAAAAAAGACTAAAATCAAGTAAACAGTTGTAGAAAAACAGATAAACAACAGGAACACTGCAGGATACGCTCACACATGGTAGAACGCATTACCTTTCTCTGCTTAAATAAGAAGAATGAAATGAATTGAGGAAATTCAATATTGTGGGGCGAGTTGAAGTGTCCTTTAGCTCCCCCTGCCGTAAGCAAACAGGTAAAACTGCTGAACTGAAACTGAATTGGAGTGAAAAAATGACTCTACGGACAGAAATGAGGCGGACCGAATCTCCCTGCCGAACGTCAATATCGGGAAATCGTATCGGCGCGATATATCGATGCAAGAAAACAGCGGGAACTACATAGACCATGATCCGTTGCGCCGCTTCAGTGCAGACAACATGAAGAATATGGCACGCGCGTTATCATTAGCGGTTGTCTAAAAGAGTTTGCGTGTTTCTTACGGAGAGCGAGGTTTCCGTCTCCTTCGCCGTCGCCTCCAGGTTTTCCAGCGCCGTCCGCTGCGCCGTCTTCAGCTCTGAACACAGACACGGGCGCTTTTATTACACGGGCCCGACTGAGAGGCATCGTCCATTACAACATTCAAACTCTATTTTAACAAAGCATCAGGAACGTGCTAATATCGCATGAAACCACAAAATGAACGATAAGAAATGCAGAAAAGTCACTGTATACTCATCATTTTTAACACTTTGAATACGATCCCCATCTCTAGCTTTAATGTTTAATCACCAGAGCTGCAGCAGATCATTTTAGTAGACGACTTGTCAAACAATTATTTCTATTGTACATTAAGATAAATGTTAACCTATGATGACAGAAAGCTTCAAAAAAGAAAATAATTACAAATAAAGTGCATTATATGTTGATTTAAAAGGCACAATAGGTCCCTTTTAGGCTCAAAAATAAAAAAATAAAAACTGTTTTATTACACTAAAAATGTATAAACCCCTGTGTCCGACGAGGAAGTACGGTTTATTTTTTTCAACAATTAAACACATGGTTTTTAACTTTCTTTCGCCGTGGATTCAAGCAGGTGTTTTAGAGTCTGCACAGTCCGCACAACAACTGCGATTAAAGCAAACACTGTATTCTGTTGAGTTCAAAGCGTACGGACCTTGCAGAGTGGCTTCGTACTGCTGTTTGAGAGACTCCACGTTTTGGCTGTGCGTCTCTTCCTGTTTCTTCCTCTCAGCTTCCTGTCGACTCCTCAGTTCCTCCACCTGTGCGATAAACAGCAGCAAACCACGTTAAATAATACAGTTTCAGTATATTTTCAACCGGATGCAATGGCGCTCTGTGACTCGGATCTTTCCGCAGATTCATAAGTCACAAACACAAACTCTTACTTTGCTGTTTATTTTGGTTGAACGACGATGAATAAGAAAACAAAGTATAAAAGTACTGTACGTCTAGCCACTAGATTTTGTAACTGGACTCAAAAGTAGAAAGTATTTTTAGCACATTCATGTTGACATTCTGCCTAAAGGTTTTGAGTTCAAGTCGTGGTTTTGAGCAAACAAAAATAAATACATAAAATTTACTCTAATTTCACGCTAAATATCATTCTTGATCAAACTCACCACATTTAAGGCTTTAACAGTTGTCAAAATCTGTGTGAAGTACATTTGTAAACCACTATTAGATTTTTTTTATGTTCTACTTTTACTTGAGTCCTTTTTTTGCACATGTATCTATGCGTTTATTTAAGTAACGAAAATGTTGTACTTAAATCATTTTCTTGTGCTTTTTTTACCAACTTAACTGATGAATTAACAAATAAAAAAAGAGGGAATATGAAGCAATGTTCAAATAAAACATTTATAGAGTTCATAAATGATGTGCCTAAGGGTGCAGGCGTTCTTTTGTGCGTCCTCACCTGGTTCTCCATCAGCGCTCTGTATTTGTCGGCCTCCTCCTGATACATCTGCTGAGCCTTTTCCCACTCATTCTGGTATAAGCTGCGCAGCCTGGAGGGAAAATGAAATCTGACGTTTAATGCACATACTACAAGTGACCCCTGGGAGGCACCGCTGAGCGCACACTTCAGTACGTTCGCTTCACAACTGCAGGTCCAAACCGATATTTTTTCTGCCCAAACGCGACCTGGATGTGATTTTTTTCCATGTCAGTGTGAACTAATGCTGAACTCAAAATGTCGATGCGGCAATACATCACGGGGAATGATTTTAAACATACATAAATACGTTGAAAAATAAAACAAATCTGCTGGCTACTGCATTAAGCCTGAATCTGCAGAGCTAAAAAGGTTAAAATATTTATGGGACAATTGTTTTCTGCTGTTAAGAGCAGTGTGAACATGATATTTTAATGCATTTCGTAATCCTACATAATCCAAACATAATTTCAGTTTAACACCAGTTTAAAGGACAAATATTATGCCTTATTTGTATTGTTATTGGCCTTTAAACACGCTCTTGGGTACATTTAGTTTGAAATTACATGTTTTAGAATAATAGAAAACAATGTCGTTGTCACAGCCTTGGGAGATTCCAGAGTAACTGAGCTTTGGGTCCATCTACTGGCTGCAGAGGGAATTACACAAGTTTAAAATAAAAACTGCTTGCTAATGCGGCCGCTTGGCGACTTTCTGATGTAGTTGTACTGATCGTGATTAGAGCAGAAATGCTCAGAACGAGTCTGGCGATGATTTGAGGACCTAAAAACAGAGCCACATCACAGATCGAGAAAACGTTACAGATCAAGAAAACATCACAGATCGAGAAAACGTTGCAGTTCGAGGAGTGTTTTTGACGCTCGGAGGGGAGAGGATTTTCTAACCAGGATTCTTCAAACTAGCGTGAATGAAGCTAAATGCTACTCCAGATGTGTTTTTGACGAGGGAACAATGTTAGAACAGGGCTTAAGGCTCAGAAAAGTAAATGTATGTGTCCTTTAAGAGATATTCATGCAGTAGCAGACATCCACTCTTTCACCTCTAGGTTCTCTTGTATTCGCGGCTGCTCACCTGTTCTCCAGTTGCTCCAGCTCCTCCGCATGCTGCTGCTGGAGTTTGTCCAGAGCCGCCTCCAGACCCAGCCTCACCTCCTCCTTCTCCTTCTGCAGCTGATCACAGCACTGCGACGTCGACACTGAGCAGACAAACACAGACCATCAGAGCTTTGATTCTCGTTCCAAAAGGTGTGAGGTCCAACTAAAAAGAATAAATTAAATGACCTTTAAGCATGGTTATAAGGGGGGGTTTTGGTCTGTCTGAGGCAAGAATGTATTTTCAAAACACTTTCAATAACATGCAAAATATGATCAGACACTGACTTTTCCAACATGAACAGAAATGGGTAGAGCGGCCAAATGTTGTACTCATGTATTTTTACTCATAGTGGTAAAAGTGAAAAAGTATTTAGCTACTTCAGTTTGCCTGGACATAACATCTGATTCATATTTTGAAAGAAACATGTGTCCGCAGAGGATCAAATATCGCACAGAACGTAAATGGATCATAGAATCAACCCCCGAAAGTGCAGAAATATCACTTTATACCTTTGCTTGGTAGAGGTTTCTATCTTTTTTTGTTGTCATTTTTAATAGTTAAGTTATCGTTATTCCAAGTTAGCATATTAGAATCTTTTTGGACACGTTTCCCACTTCTCATTTGATGTTAATGTAATCGATAAAAATAAAATAATGCTCAAATTCTGGTGTTTTGGTAAGAAAGAAAAGCGGTGCCAGAAACACAAACGTTCAAATCTTGTCACCGTGAAGCTTTTGTCACTTGTAAATGTACTCACGGCGGGAAGATCAAACAAAACTTTTACTCAAGAAAGAAAGCAAGCTAAGAGTACGACTCAATATGACTCAAGTCGAAGTAAAAGTGCTACAACTGATCGAGAAGCTGCTCCTCAAACGCGCCTCGTCGCTTGTGCACAGGTGATATGACGCGTAACATCTCTGTCCTCCGCTCTCACATCTGCATTCCTCTGTGATGACGGCCAAACGTGCAGCTCCGAACAGCGCGCCACACGTCAGGGCCGATTTAAGCCTCATCCATCAACTCCGCTCCAGGTTTACGTGTGTCTCTAATTACTACTCACGGTGGGACATATTTATTCTAGTTTTATATCAGACAAGTGGCAGTTTGTGAGGAAAAGCTTGAAAATGACAAGAAGTGGTGAAAGAGGTCTGAAAAGGAATCACTCTATCTGTGTCGTAAAAAAAGAAACATCAAAAACATCCAAAATGTAGGGACAGTTTTCTGACAGTTCCATTTAACAAAACAGAGGAGTTGTCTTCCATTTTTATTCGTCAAATCATAATTATTGTGTAAGTTAGACAAGCTTTGGCCCTTGTTTACAGTGCGGTCACTTGAAATATCACTTTGCACGCTTATTTGAAAGATTACATTGCAAGTTTATTGTCTTTTTGGAGGCTTTTAAATAGTTTTTTTTCTTTAGTTAACACACTTGATATTCTGTTTAGTCCAAAACAACCATCGCAATATTATTTCTTTTGCAAAAGCTTTATTCATGATATAAAATAAGCTAAATGTGAACGAAAGGATTGTGGATTGAAAATATGGACTAAACCAGGTCTAAAAGTGGTCAAAACCTGGGAATAATCTTGAAAAAAACGACACATAAAATGACTAAAACAAAAATATAAAATGGCCTAAATTTACCACAAAAAATATTTACACCAAAACTTGAGAAAATTCGAATATTGTGTGTCCTGTAAATAACTTAAAAGACGCATTAAATTTGTCAATAGGGAAGGTCAGAAGAGTGACGCGGTTTGAATGAAGCTAAAAACTGTCGAAACTGTGCAATAAAATGTGGAAAAGGAGTTTAAACTTTATGGATTACAATAAGCAAACAAATACCAGAGGAGGCAAGTGTTTGGTAAGGTCATTTTTTCTCCCAGTTGTCTCCAATAGAACTATGAGACACATTGAGGATATCGACATTTTTTTTTTTATCTAAACTTAACCGGCGCCGCATTGACAACCTGCGGTGTTGGAGTTTGGTTAAATTGTAACTATTTTGAAATGATAAAGTTGTGTTTTTGTCACCTAAAAGAGGCCGCGGTTACAAAAGTCAATACGTTACGACTAAAAGCTACTGGTGCGTTCACTTTGGATGACACCTTTGATTCGAACAAACCCAGTTAAATAAATAAAAAAAACACAAATGCAAACATGGGAGTGGATACAATAAACTCAATTCAACCACTGCTAAACCAGGACTTAATCAGGTCTAAACGAAGAAATCCTGTGGACCAGATTTAAAAACAGGACTAAACCAAGATTAAACACACACCGCAAAGACACAAAAATGGAAAAGCTACGGCGTAAAAACAGTCTGAAAGTTGAGTATAAACGTATTGTTCTAAAATTGTGCTGGATTTGTCATTGTCCAAAAGGAAAATCCACAAAACTGACCATTAAGGCAGAATGATCATGACACTGTTATATTAATCGACACAAAACACAACAAATAGAATGACACCTAAATGTATATTCTCCTTCAGAAATAAACCGTTTGATTCTACCGCTTTAATATATAAAGAATATTCAGTGACTAGTCGACTATAAAAAATGATCAGAACTGTATTTTGATCATCGTAATCGTCGTCTGGATTATGTAGACTTTAAAACGCGTTCGAAAAGATCTTTTATCACAAAGGCAGCAGCGGTAAATCAAAATTAAGGGTGCACCAATACAGCTTCTTCAGTTCTGATACAGACACCGATACTTTGAGTAAATACATATACCCGATATCAACTAAAACTACTTCAACATGTTACCAAAACATCCTAAAATATTAAGCATGGTTAGTATCAGTCATTTTTGTACATCACAGAGCATTAACGGCAGGAAAACGGTGTAAAATAAACTGGATTGTGAAGGTTCTGAGCTGTAAATGTGGTGTCACATTGTCAATATTTACTGGGGTTAAACGGCTTTTTGGAGAGTCAGATCAGTGTTTCTCAAACGCCGATACGTACAACGCTCTGCAGTTCATTTATTCTCTGAATTTAGAGTCAGTTTTAGCCACATTTCTGTCATTTGGATCAGGCCTTGTTTAGAAATGTTTTGAGACTTTAATTAAGACTTAGAACAATTGTGTTTTAGGCCTGGTTTAGATCCAAATTTGATCTTTGGTGGTGTTTAAGATCACCTACATTTTCCAGCATCTTTGCACCCCTAATCAAAACACTTTATTTGGATGCGTTCGCTATCTGGAAGCCTTCAGTCATATTTCAACAACTGTTTGGTTAAAAATGTAAAAAGAGAAAGTCAACTCATAATTTAATTGCCTAGTTAAAGCTCTAGACATGATATTTATTTGTGATTTAAGCACAACATCTGCACATTTGATGATCTCAGTTAAACACGACAGCGATTTACGAGGATGGGAGGGCATCTGACACGCAGGGATGCACAGGAAACCCAGTCGAATTATTCACATTGCATAAAACTGTGCGGAGAAAGCGGTTGCAGAGCAGTTGCCGTGTTTCTCTGAATGGGACAAAGCCTCTGACAGCTGTCGCACACACACGCACACACGCACACACGCACACACGCACACACACACACACACAGCCCTTTATTACAGACTGAACCACACTCAAAGCTATAGTTTAACACGTGTGCGAGGACAGGTGCTGGCAGAGTCCAAAAATAATAACCATTTTTCAAGGCGAACCACGGAAAGTTTGTGTTAAACGTTTTTATGGGGCAGAAAAGCTCTGAATCGTTTATATACAGTCACAATTTTGAGGTTTTGGTGCACATTTTGAACGAGAAAGTACTGGCCTTTATACTTTACAGTGATCCAAAAAGCCCTGGAGAATGATTATGAGTGAAACATAATCATAATCATCCTGAGAATCTAATTAAAGATAAAGAATAAAGAATCTTCAAATTCACTGCTTCAAAATTGCATTTCCTGGCTTTTTACACCTTTTCACTTTGTTTCTGTATTGTAAAGTGTATTTGAGTGTCCAAAAGAGCATTGTATTCATGTATTCATGTTGTATTATTATTATTATTATTATTATTATATCATCATCATCATCATCATCATCATCATCATCATCATCATCATTATATTATTATTATTATTATTATTATTATTATTATTATTATTATTATTATTATAATAACAACATTTGTTTCCTTAACAACTTAACAATTGTTGATTTAAAAACAACAGGAAGAAAGTATCTAAGTAGAAATAAACACTCGTAACACTCTTTTTCGTAATTGTCTTTTTTTTTTATTTATAGTCATGTAAATGTGTTTAATTGCATTACTGATGTACCAATTGTCTTAAAACACGTTTAATTAATCAAGGATCGATCTAAAACAATACTAAAATAGCTTAAGTGCAGTAACTAGTACTTTGAGTAATATTTTTCATGCAAACTTTAGACTTTTCAAAACTGTACTCAAGTAAAAGTATATGAATATATCTGTACAAATTTGGCCGTAGTACTTGTTAGGTTTGAGTACATTTTTGGCTATGTAACTGTACTTTTACTTGCGTTAAAATTTCCAGTGCTTTTTCCAACACAAAAACTAGTATTTGATTTGAACATGTTAGCTTCATATCTGAGAACACAGAAACGTAATGTTTATGAAATATCTAAAGTAAAAAACTGGTTTTGTTTTTCTCAAAGCAACAAAATGAGACCGCTGTGTACTGTCGGCGTCTGAATATAAAGTGTTTTTATCATCCTCGGACCAGGAGCTAACGCTGGTAACGCTAGCTGTTATTAGCAGTGTCATTTTGGTCCCTGAAGGTCGTGAAAAGCACTTCTAAACGCATCGCAGTGAAAAGGATGCCGGGAATGCGTTAGTGAAGTAAAGAACCAGAAGTTTGGATCAGCGCCTTCACGAGAAAAAAACAAAAAAAGAAACAGTAAAACAGTTTAACGAGTTTGTTAACAGATTATTTACGGCAGAGGCGTTTTGGCATTTTCGTAAAGATTTACAGCTCAAATATCTGAAAGTCACATATTTCACCACTCACTGAACATCGGTCACAGCTGTAATTTGCGCTGGTCCGACAGGTTTGGCTGATATAAGGTGAAGAAACTAAAGCAAGGACTGACATTTTGCACATAGCTTTGTATCAAAATATTACTAATCACATTATGGCTTTGGCAGGTTTAAATCTGATTTACAACTATTGGCTTAATCATGAAATGCCCATCAAGAATAAATGTAGAACTTCTTATTGTTCATATTCAGGTGGTTTCCATTTCAGGCCCATAGTTGCTGAAACCTTGCGTAGCCCTGGTTAGACTTGGCTTAGACTTGCTTTAGTTCTGTTTGTTTTACTTTTGTCTTTTATAGATGTTAATGTCTATGTTGAAACAGGCAGATGTTGGGGCTGCGAGATATTTCAGACCTCTACAAACATGTTCTGAAACGTATGTTGTTCCTGCAATGTTCATATTTCAGTCTTCTCTTGAACGTCAGTGCCTCTGGACGTGTTTAAGATGTGAATCCAACTGTAAAAACACAAATCTAAAGGCAATGCTTGTCAGATTAGATATTTTTCCAAAGTTGTTCAGCCTCAGTAGGTGTTCCAGTTTTTAATCTTCAGCCCCATAGTCCCTGGTTGAAGATGGGTCAAAGGCAGAGGACGCTGAAGAATACACCTTTAACGCACTGTTTTAAAGTTCAAATGTCATCTGATGATGGAATATGAACGAGCTCTAACCTGATCCTGAACCTGGAACAGCGCTGCTACTCTGTCTTCACATAAACTTTTACATGGAATCTGTTTGAGAGGTTTTTGCGAGAGAGAGTGTAGGTGCAGGTTTGGCCCGAGTTAAAAGGGTAAAGAGGGTTTCATACAGCTGTGAGTCTGTGCTAACACCGGGGGTCGACCATTGCTTACATTCCTCTGCCCTGTGCGTAAAGCAGAGCGGCGCTAAAGGTCAAACGCACAGTAAGGTATCAGAGAAGAGAACGAGAGTGAAGGAACAAAGCATTCAAGTCATTCTGTAGCTCAGATTCTATATTCTGCACAAGATCTGAAAAAAAAGATATGGTATGACCCGGATATTTAGATATTTGGGATCATTTCATATGCTTTGTTTTGCACTATTAACCGGCTGACAGTAATGCTAAGTTAAAACCTCTGACACTCAAGAACGACAAGATCTGAAAAAGCCCCAAAATCATGAAATTTGACTTTGTCTAAAGTAGGACTAAGGACAAGTCTAAACCAGAACTAAACAAATTCTAAGGACAAGGCTAAACCTGGTCGAAGGACAAGGGTGAACAAGGACTGAGGACAAGTCTTAACCAGGTCTAAGGACAAGGCTAAAGCTGGGCTACAGGACAAGTCTAAAACCAGACTAAACAAATTCTAAGGACAAGGCTAAACCTGGTCGAAGGACAAGGGTGAACAAGGACTGAGGACAAGTCTTAACCAGGTCTAAGGACAAGGCTAAAGCTGGGCTAAGGACAAGTCTAAACCACAACTAAACAAATTCTAAGGACAAGGCTAAACCTGGTCGAAGGACAAGGGTGAACAAGGACTGAGGACAAGTCTTAACCAGGTCTAAGGACAAGGCTAAACTAAGTCTTAGGACAAGTCTAAACCAGAACTAAACTAATTGCAAGGGCAAGGCTAAAGACGGTCCAAGGACAAGGCCAAACCAGACCCAAACTAAGTCTAAGAACGAGGTTAACTAGGTCTAAGGACAAGGCTAAAGCAGGTCTAAGGACAAGTCTAAACTAAGTCTAAGTTTAGTTTAGCCTAAACTAAGTCTAAGTTTAGACTTAGTTTAGGCTAAACCAGAACCAAACTAGATCTAAGGACAAGGCTAAAAGCAGGTCTAAGGACAAGTCTAAACTCAGTCTAAGTTTAGACTTAGTTTAGTCTAAGTTTAGACTTAGTTTAGGCTAAACCAGAACCAAACTAGATCTAAGGACAAGGCTAAAGCAGGTCTAAGGATGAGGCTACAATGCAAATATCTACATTTATTGTTTATGTGCACGATGTATTTTTTGGTCACCTGCTAGTCACATGCTGCTTTTCTATGTTAATGGACGTACTGTACACAGTCCCCAATTAAACCAGGTTAAAAGTTCCAAAACACAACTAAAAAAGACCAATATGGAACAAGGTGCAGACATCAACCTGGACTAAATCAGTATTAAACCAGATCCAAACCAAGTCTAAACTATTCATGGGTTCTGGCTTCTGTTATATGCAACATTTTGAGGACACAAGTTTTAAACTATTAACAATAAACCAGGACTAAGCAAGAACTAAACCAGGTCTGAGCCAAACCAAGGTCCAACAACTAAACTTTCCTCATCACTCCGCTCTGATCTGGTCAATATTAAGTGTCCATTTGACCCAGTGACAGTAAAAGATATCAAAGCCCGTCCTCTATATCTGTCCTGAAGTCCATGCACTCCCTTCAGGCCTGACAGACTTAAATTACACGTTTGGTTATTTTTAATGTCCATCTGCAGCGTGAAGGCTGTTGACACGATATACACAGGAGTCTCTGCGTAAACGGGCTATATTTAAGTATATTTAAATCCAACACTATATCAGGTGGCATGAAGGGCACAAATGTAGATTCCTGGGGGCAAGTTTTCTAAATAAAACTTGGGCCGGTGCTGCAAGATAAACCTAAATTGGAAGTAAATCTAAATCATAATTTCAATAGTCTCAATTAGCAAATCACAAAAACGTTAAATTGCTTTGAAGATATAGTATACTAACCCTGTAGTTTAAACCTTTAGAAACGTATTCGGAAACGCTTGTGACATTTGCATTAGTTTAACAGTTTAACATAGTTCAGCCTTTCCTCCACAATTTACGTTTTTCAAATGCGCTGTGTGAAATAAATCTGATTTCAAAATCTAAATTGCAAATCCAGTTGATGTACTAGTCGATGGGAGGTTTGAGAAAAGGAACGTAAAGGATATTCTTAAACGCCAAACAAATTTGATTTAGCATAAAATAAGTCATTTAAAGTAGACATATGCCTTTTTCGGATATTTACCGTAGTATTTTAAACAATAACACACACACACAATAACACATTTTGTCGTAAAAATACAATACAGGATTACTCAAAAAGCAAATACTACCCCGTGTAAAATAATGATGAGGGAAAACTTTTATAACATGGTTCAAACATCACAGAAGTTTATTTTTCATAGGTAAAGTCGACATCCGTGGGAACGCCTACAAACGGACCTCTGTGGAGGAAGAAAAAAACATTCCTTTCAATGTAGAAGAGCTGCTCTGTCACCCACCGTTCAATAACTACAGCCCAAAATTGTATAAGTATCCATGAATGCTAATGCTAGCTGTAGGCTAAATGCTATCTGAAGAACAATCCGTTTACTTTTCTGAGCTAACGCCACATCAACAACCTCCATTAACACTCGAATGTGACTTGACTTGTGCTTAAAATACACACAATGTGCCAGGAAACGTCTTAAAAGAGGGGAAAATTTTATGTTTCTTATTAGCCTCCTAATATGACATGTTTCAGACTGTATCTATAACATGTCTGCTTTTATAGCAGAGGGCAGGGAAATTGGGAGGTGGGGACATATTTCTATAATTGTTTTGACAATATTTGGAGCGGTGTTATTTCTTGGACACATATTTTGGCCTCTCTCTGTAAAAACACGTTAATCCTGTACATTCAGAAGTGACAGGAAAATGGCCTCTCTCCAATGCGCTTCAGGGCCGAGCGTCGACAGACAGTGAAGAAGCCTCCTAATCATTTTAATCTGTGCTTTTCAAACCAGTCACACGCCACTGACATCACTAAATCCAATGTTGTATTTGGATCTACAGTAATTCAATGGATTTTCACACCACTACTTCTACTAATACTACAACAACTAATGTGTACAAGTGTCAAAGTGCTACAAAGAAGTAAAACATTAAAAAGCATTATACTGTAAAGAGACAATACATTTTCAATATGAAATAATACAACTACAACTAAAACTGTCATAAAGTACATTATACGACTAGAAAAGACCAGATAAATCTTCAGTATTCTAAATAGTTGAACCCATTCCACACTTACTATTAGAAAATAGTAATATCCGAACTCAAAGATCATTTCTATCACTAAATGTAAAAAAATAAATAAATAAATAACTAAGCAAGACCTAGAAGCAAGAACTTGGACTGAAAAATGTCTACAGTAAGTAGTACTACACTAAGAAAAGAATATGTTCACAACCCACGCCTGGCAGTGACTTTTATACTAATCTTTGTTTCACGCACCATATTGCATTTATTTAGACTTTTACCCCTTCAGGTTCCATTGAATTACACAGTTGGGCCTGTCGCAATAAACACTGTATCAACTTATACTAAAGTATTTTTTTTAGCCACACTGAATATTTACTTTTTTTTGTGTGGACATTTTGTCTATTAGATAAGATTTAAGTTGTAACTAGTAAATATTTTGAAAACCTATCACACATTATAGATACTAGAAAATGTTTTTAAATTACATTTTTAATTTAGTATTTAATTTGCTAATATGGTTTACTTAGAAAAGGATTGAGTGGGATTATGCATTTTAGGAGTAATTGCTTCAGACATAAAGTAGTTTCAATATTATTGTTTATTGTGATATTTTTCTGTGACTTCAAAATGTGTTATTACATACTTACATAATTACAAGACGCGATGTTCGATACTCATGCTATCGCTCATTTAGCTTCTCGGCTAGTCGTTAGTCATTAGCATTAGACTGCAAAAATGCAAGTTATGAATGATCAAGAGGGTTTGGTCTGGCACCAACCCATCAGCCACATTTAAAGGTCAAAGCCACGTAAAAGGTCATTGCTGATTGAGTAAACCTTTTGCCATTTTATTTTGGTTAATAATTAGCATGCTAAACCGACTAAAGGCTGAGCTAAAGACTAACTAACTTTAAGTTGAGATGTTGGCACCACTTTTTAGTGAATTCAGGAATTCAGAATTCAGTAAGGAATTAGGTATTACAGTATTAGATAAGTAAATAGTAAGCCTGACTCATTCTTAATAAACAATTTGTTCACTATGAAATAAGTCTTTGTTCATGCTTTACCAAGGCATGAATAGTGTAGTTATTATATATTAAGAGTTACCGAGATTTCAGCTGTTGTGTGTTTCTAATAAGAATCTAGTGACACTCAACATCCTCGTTCACATGTTATTATATAGGGGACCGGATAAATATCAAGAAAATAAACATTGCATATACTTTAGTATGGGGATTCATGTATGTGAAAGAACGTTCGATCGGGCTAAGTCCGGTTAGCATCGGCCGAGTGACTGAGTTTGAGCAACGAGCAGAGCTAAAGGATTTCGTAGGAACTGTACTGTGTCTGTTCAGCCAGGGAGTCCTACACAGAGTGCAGACATGATTTGTTTATGGAAATACAACAAAATGGACGAGAAACACGGGATATCCTTCATTTTAATGCTTAGATAGAAGAATGACTAGCATGTGCCTTCCATTGTGTTAGAATTGCCCTGAAATCGAATCTTTGCATACAGAAAATGATGTACAGCTCGGCCACACCCAAAGATTTATGGCCAAACAACTTTTCATTTTGTAATTTGAAGTCAAATAACATCACAGACACAAATGACAGAGTTGTTAGAGCTTCCTGTAGTGATAAAAGTAGATATCGTAAAAACTAAATACTGGAAGGCAAACGGAGGCAGGTTGGAGCGCGTGGAGGTAGAACCAGGACTGAACCAGGACTTTTAATCAGGACTAAACTATAGGGATAAAACAGGGATGAACCAGGGTTGAAGTAGGACCAAATCAGGACTGAACAAGGGTAAACCCGGACTTAATCTGGATTGAATTAGGACATAATGAGGGCTGAACTAGGGATAAAACAAGACTCAACCAGGTCTAAACCATGACGGAATCAAGAACAAAGCGGGGTAAACCAGGAATGAAACCAGGGAGAAACCTGGACTAAATCAGGACTAAAAATGGACACAACCAGGGTTAAACCAGGACTGAATCAGGTCTCGACCGGGACTGAACAAGATCTGAACCGCGAATGAACGAGGATCAAATCACTACTGAATTAGGGACAAACCTGGTATAAATCAGGTTTGAACCAGTAATAAACCAGGACTAAATCAGGACAATAACCAGGGCTGAACCCGGACCAAAAAAGGACGGAACAATGACTGGACTGGACCAAGTCTAGACCAGGACAGCACAGATGCAGCAGGATTTGACTGGCAGTTAAAATTGTGGTGGCAAACTTTGAGTGTGGTTCACATGCAAATGATGGCGACAACAGAAAAGTCAGCAAAGGGAACTACACAGACCAAGATGCTTTGCTCCAATTCAGTGCAGTCTACCAAAGATATTAAAGATTCATGCCATTTTTACATCATTGGTGTTCTGTTTTGTCCCAATGTCTACAGCTTTTGAAGATGAACTGCCTTATTCACACAAAAAAGACAACCATGCATAGTTTTTCCAAGTTTTAGAGTGACGTTCGAGTTGGTTTTTCCATTTAACGTGAGGCTTTAGGTAGATTTTAGGTGTGCTGTTTGACACGACTTACCCAGTTCATCCCGGAGGCCGGACAGTTCTTGCGTGAGCTCCTTCTTCTGTTTCAAAGCATCTTCGCGCTACAGAGAGAAAACATAAAAAACAAGTTAAAAATCATGAACAAGCAGGAGTTAACGACTGCTTTAAAAGATAGGGATCTGTGCGCAGTAGTCAGTGCGGGACTTTTACCAGAGTTTACAGCCAGGACACGGTCAAACGATCAAGGAACGAAGGTAAAAGAGGCCTAATGTGTAGTTACTTATTTACTCCATAGGAACATTACTGAACAAAGTGAACCTGACAGACAGTGACGTTTGGCCTGGAATGTTCCACAGCATGGCATTTAACTTATATATCTTCATGGAGACAAACGATCAACAACAACAATTTAAACAATTAAAAATGCATGAAAATGAATTGAATGTATTATATAAGCTTAAGCCCTCGAGGTCTCGATTTTAAAGGGTTCTTTTCCAAATAAATAACTAAATAAACAACGCCGCCCTGTTTAAAGTTCCAGGCAAAGATAACATCTCCACGGAAACAAGCAGGGGACAACAGAAACGTTGCATACTGGACTTTCAAGTTTTTATTTTTACTGTAATCCTTTATTTATTAGTTTTTGTGTGTGTAGATTTTTATCCGATAAAAAGCAGCAGATTAGAATAGTAAGTATGTTTTAAATGTATTTGTAAAATGCATATTTGCTCATTGAGATTTTTTTCAGTACTTGAAAGAAGCTACTTGACCAAATGTTTCATTAGTTGCGTAATTATTTGACGAGGATTTGAACACCAGCAGAAAGGAGCAAGCATGGAGTGAGTTACCTGCTCTTTTGGGATGACTGGACTGTTTAATCTGCCTTTTCACTTATAAAGATAATGTTACTTCTCTGCTGCTTTTGTGCAAGATCCTAAAAATGTGAGAGCTTTTGTCAGAGCCGCACACATCCCCTTTTCGTTGATGCACAGAGCAGTCTTCTGTCGACCAAGAACTTCCTCCACAGCCTGAAATAAATGTATCGAAAAGAACACATATGTGTCTTTTTCCTTCATCTCTGGTTTCCCCCGTCAACACGGTGAAACACGCACAATAATCCTCCAGCTCAGTCCTGACCATGATCCATGACTCGGCTCTGGTCCACTCGTGACAGGTTTAGCAACTTCAGTGTCATTGACGGATGGGTCAAATGCACACAACGACTTTCTTTACTGGCACAATAAAGTCTACCTTAAAGGAGAATAACAATACTTTATGATGATAGTGCGCCTTTAACTTTACGTTACATCAGCTCCATTGAATATTCAAGTTGATGGAATTCAGATATTACTATTTCAAACGTTTTTATGGGCCGTGGCGAGCCTAATACTTACATAACAAACCATTTCAGCCAGCTCATGCCTCTCCTCGGAGCAGAAATACAGATAAAAACTGGCTTCTGCGAGAAAATATTTGAAGTTGTCCATAAATCGTTGTACACTGAGGAGTTTGACAGTGTTTTTCCATCTGTTCCCACCAAAATACAGCAGCTAGACAAGACTTCAGGCTGTTTTGAACTCGTGAAGATTATTACTAAACAGAGCATGAGCATAAGTCAATTAAAGCTGTCAAAGCAAAGGTGTGGTTTCCAGAGTACTCCAAAATAGACAAATTGTGTGAAGTAACAAATCAAACGGCGGGATGACCAATTAAATCAAAGAAAACTCGACGGAGTGATGGTTCCGGAGGCGTCAGCGGTAACTCCTTGCCCATTTGACTTCTCGACACTTAAACTCGACCGTTTCAGGTCAGAGGTCGGGTCATCGGGTTGTACACACAAAGGCACACACGTTGGCTGAGAGCAAAGTTAAAGCATTTTTTTCCTCATGTACAATTTATGGAATTTATTACCATTACATAACACGATACTGAGGATTCCAAAGATAATTGCAGTGTCGCAACAAACAATAGCAATTCAAACGTGGCTTAAAGCAACAAATAACAAAACAACAAATATTACTTAATTGAGATGGACCATAGAGCGATCTGGCTATTTGACCTGCGATGCCCAGTTTGAGTTTGTACCAAATGTGCGTCCAAAATCTGCAAACGCCAAGATGCTTCTGCACAGAAACGTCGGTCTCTTACTACATCAGCACCTATGTCAGCACTCTCGAAACATGTTCATTTTATGTTCAGTATGAGCTCAACGTTGGTGAAAACAGCATTTAACTACTAATAAACCTGAGCACATGGATCTGTGACGAGAAACATTGAGGCCGACTGATTTTAGTGTCTTTATCTAAAAATAAAAATCATAACTCTTTCTTGGCAAACTCAATTTGAATTCTACATTCACAATCAACATTTGAATTGTTTCTGGCTGCTTAAAGAATGAAAATATATGTAAGTTAACGACTAGCATGATTGACGCAAATTCGGTAGACAGCGCCACCTGCAGTCCGACTTCTTCAGGACTCTATGCCAGGTGTGTGAGAGTGTAAAGGCCCCCCTCGTCCCGGTTTGTAGTCCCGTGGGCGCATATCCGATTTTCAATGTCTGCATTGGTCCAGCAGCGATGTTTGTTGTCCACGGCATCAAAGATCTTCGCTCCATCCCAGTCCATAATGTTGTTTTTTTACTTTCATAATGATCAGAAATGGTGGATTTGAGTTTTTCCTGGGGTTTTTTTGGCTCATGTGGAGATTAATCGCAATTAAATCAAAATTTGAATGGACACAATTAACAAATCGCAAAGGTTGCACATTTTTTAATTAAAGCATCGTATTTTCCTCATCATACAACTAAATATGCAGTGTTATTTCGCATCGTTTAGATCCGTACAAACATGTTCTGAATCATTTACTTCATAAACTTATTTCAGTCTCTGTCTCCTTGACGTGGTTTCAAATGTAAAAAACATAAATCGCAAATCCAATCATAATCACAGTTAGATATTCTTCTCAAATCGAGCAGCCCTCTAGAGTTCGTCCTCGCTGTTTCCTTCTCACATTCTGTCGTTCTGCCTCTACCGGTAAAAAGGACAGTGCCAAATACCTAAATCGGCTGACGAGACACGCCACAGCAACATCACGTGGAAACTCAGAAGAAGTTTGCGAGCGAGGGATCGAAACTGTCATAAAAAAACTAATTCTGGTCTGAAAAAATACTAATAATGTCCAAATAGAACATAATTGAATGTAATAGAATACGCAAACCACAACAAACCTAGTCTAAATCCAAAATACAACCAGATCAAGCATAAGCCTGTAGTCCTTTTATCTATTCCAAAGCAAAGATCAGTTCACGCTGTTTATTTCCTAAACATGAGAATCTTCGAGTCGCACACGTGCTCCGACAGCTGCGCCACACCAAAGAGCGCTCTCACTTTGGGCTCTGCAATAACAACAGTAGCACCGTCGTATATATGTTACAAAAGGACAACGGACATGTGTTTTTACTTTTGCTTTCACAGTCGTAAATGTCCATCTGTCGAGAGGGAAAGGGCCACAGCGACGGAACAGATGCTCGAAACAAATGAGCAAAACAATGCAAAAAACTATGGATTCTGATGGGTTCAATTATTGGAAAAGTTGGTTAATATGGTTAATAATGATAAAAAATAATAATGATAGGGCAAGAGAAATAAACCTGAGCAACACAAATTCTCCATCTGATGAAAATGTAAAATTTTTTGACTGTAAAATGTAAGAAAAGAAACATTTTATTCATGATTTTTCTTATTTAACCTTGTTTTGGTTAAGTTAAGTCATGTACATTTTAGTTTAAATTTTACTGAAATAATTCTGTCAAAAATGAAGTTATATCGCACTCATGTAGTAATTGCAACATATAATTTGCAATAAAAGCAGATTCTGAATCTAACAAAAGTTTACAGTTTTTGTTTTTTTTAAGTAAAATACAAGAACAGGAACATTTTATTCATGAGTTTCCTTATTTAGCCTCGTTTTAATCTCAGTTTAAGGTTTAGTTTTGAACAAATGTTTGACCAGTAAATTAAGGCATGTACATTTTTGTTTAAATTTAACTGAACTGTCAAAACTGATATAGAAATGCTTTGAAATGCCACAAAGGATGCTATTATTTAGGTAAAGCCATGTCCTCTGCCTGTGTCTCTATGTCTCATTCTGTTAAAAAAAACGCTAACTCTGTACTTTAGACTTTTCCAAACGAATTGTAAATAGTTTTCCAAAAGCATTCAGGTCAGGAGAATAGTTCATCCTGTGTTTCTGGCTTCGATACAAGTTTTTCTAGATAAGTCAACATTGCATTTGCTCAATAAGGACACGTGCTTTCACGCGGGACACACTGCTGTCCCCGTCAAACGGTTTGAACGAAAAGATTATGGGTCACAATTAAATAAACACATATATACAATTCACTGTACTTTCTAATACAACATGGAACTGTAATGTTTTATGCAACAGACAGTATAAAACATTAAAAGATGGATTATACCAGGTCTGAAACTAGGACTAAACCAGGTCTTGAGCATAAAAAGCCCAATGGAGGACTTATGATTACTGAAAAATACTCAACATTAAACAAAACAGAAATTGGCTTGGGTTCAAATTTCGCTTGTTTTAAATATAAGTATACAGAAAGATGTGTCTGATATAGACCTAATATATGAAAAAGAAAGAATAATGCGTGTACAACGTGTAAGATGCCAAAAACCTGTTTAGATCTATTATGTGCTGATGACAGTTCAATACTTTGGTATGAGAACTATGAACGCCTCGAAGCACGCCTTTCCTAATTCCTTTGAAATGACCAGTTTGTCAAATATTCCATTCAACATCGGATGGAATATGCTTGAATTACATTGTATTATTACAGAAAAAAAAGATCTAAAACTGGACTCAATCACGACTACAAATGGACACAACCAGGGCTAAAACATGAACAAAACCAGAACATTTCCAGGACTAAAATTGTGCCTAAACCTTGTCTGGATTTGATCTAAACCAGGACTAAAAAAGGTCAACACCAGGGCAAAAAATCAGGACTATACTTAGACTAGACCAGCAATAAAGCACGTTTAAAACAGGGACAATTCCCAGGACTAAAACAAGGACTTAACCGAAACTGAATTTCGCCCATAAACCTGGTCTGGACATGGACTTAACCAGGACTACGACTAGGAAATGTCCTGGACTAAACTAGGACTAAACCAGACTTAAACTAGGGCTAAACCAAACTTAAACTGTGCCTAAACCTGGTCAAGACAGTGAATAAACCAGGACTACGAATTGACTAAACCAGGACCTAAAACTGGACTAAACCAGGTCTACAAATGTGAAATGTCCAGGACTAAACCAGGACTAAACCAGACTCAAACTGTGCTTAAACCTGGTCAAGACATGGAATAAACCAGGACTACGAATTGACTAAACCAGGGCCCAACCAAAACTGGACCGAACTGAGTTAAATCCAAGTCTCTAACAGGTCTAAACAAGGCAACATCAAGACAATTCTCCAAAACTAAAATACGGAATAAACCAGGACTATAAACGGACTAAACCAGGACTATAAACGGACTAAACCAGGACTATAAATGGACTAAACCAGGACTATAAATGGACTAAACCAGGGCTAAAACTGGACTATACCTTGATTAATCCAAGACAAAAGCAGGTCGAAACAAGGCAAAATCAAGACAATTCTCCATACAAAAACACGGACTAAACCAGGACTGCAAAAGGACTAAAAAGGATACCAAAAAAACTAGACTAAAGTAGATTTTATACCAGGCAAAATTGATAAATGAATTCTGCAATACCTGTAACTTTTCCAAAATAATTCCCTCATTTACCAGTCCAGTTTCTACGCATCCATTGGCATGATAGACCAACCTTTCTTTTCTTCTTGCGTTTTTGCAGTTGATGTGAAGCTGGTTTGGTTTTCTTGTGGAGTGCTTTGCTGCCGTTGGCTCCCATGTCGCGCCGCCGTCCCGCACCGGATCAGGAACAATAACAAACGCACATGCTGAAGCTGAAACTGTCGCCGCTTCTGCCGCTTCTGCCGCTTCTGCCGCTTCTGCTTCTACTCTCCAAATGTTGGCTCCTGTTGACGGACAGCGCTTCTGCCTCTGGCTCCTCCCTTCTCTGTACCTGTAAGACCTCCCCCAACCCTCTCTCTCTCTTTCCTCTCCAGTCTTTACTGTTGGCAAAATAATACAATCCCAAACTCGATTTCGAAACTAAAATATAGGCTCGATACCATGATAATAATAATAATAAAAAAACAAACAACAAAAATAAAGCGACTTCTTTAATATTACTTTAGTTTCTTATATGAATTCTGATACTGATTAAAGCCACATGGAGAAAAGTCAAACATTTATCAATATTTACGCCTCAAATTAGTACTTTGTTTTGATTAAGGCTGCCATTAACCATTATTTTATAGTTGATTAGTTTTGATAATTACTTGATTTACAGCAATAACGCCGCTGTCTTAGTTATAAAAGGTCTTTTCGAGTGTGTTTTCGAGTCTGTATAGTCCACATAACAATTAAGATGATCAAAATAGGTTTCGTTTTTATAATCGACAAGTCACAATTAGGTACAGCCCGAGTTATGTTTTTCTCTCCTCCCTTTCCACCTTTTTGTCTCTCTCAATCTCCTACTCTCACCTCTTTTTCCTTGATCTCCCCTGAAATCGCCTTCCCTCTCCTTACCGCCTCCACTTTTCTCTTTCTTTCTTTCCTTTTCACCTTCTCCGTCTCCTATATGTTTCTCTTCTCTCTTCTATAGCAGCTTCTCTCTTTTATATCTCTCTCTACCCCTCACGTTCCTCTCTTACCCCTTTTTCCCTTCCACTCTCTCTCTTTTTTACCCTTCTCACACCCTTCTCCTCTCTTTTCTGTCCCTCTCTCTCCATGCTCCCTCTTTCCATTTCTCTCTCTCTTCTTTTTCTTTCTCTCTCTTTGTTCTCCCTCCTCCCCCTTTCTTTCTTTCTTTCTTTCTTTCTTTCTCTCTCTCTCTCTTCACTACTTTTGCTGCTTGGAAACTCTACGTCGTTGGAATGTGTGCTATTTTCGCTGCCACTCCCACTTTATTGCTTATCTTTGACTCTCTGAGGTGCAGGTCCGTCTGTGCACACAACATTGTATTTTCAACAGCCAGATTTACACGTCTTGACAGGGCTTACTCTGTCGAGGCTATAAAAATGTGCCACAACAGTGAAATTTCTTGAATGGGGTTGGCATTTTTAACATTCTTCAGAAAATATGTAAACTGACTCGAACCAAAGCCTAAAAACGCAAGAGCTGGACCGTTCTGTTGATATGCCTGCAGCAATTTGATTATGAAGGCAGTATTCATGTTATTTTGATTCTAAGAGCTAAAGTTGAGTACATATTTCTGAACTGTCCCACACATCTGGATTTCACTCTGTCATGCTGAGCCACTTTGATGAAGAAATGCCCTCAACTGAATAAAAATAAAGCAAAATAAAGGTTTTTATGAATCTTAAAAGGACTTGTGAGCTGAAAATCTTTTTTAAAAAAAAGTGTTTGAGCAATTTTGGCAAAATATTCAATAGTGGGGTTTTTTGGAAAAGCACTCCGATTGGATAAACAATTTATGTTTTAATAGCACATTTCTGTTCAGATTTTAAACACGTCCAGGGGCGTTTACATCTGAGAGAAGACTGGAACATGGCCTGCTAAACTACCACAAGAATCACAAGAGCTATAGAAATCTAAACTACAGGATTAGCAGGTTTCACACATATTAAGACAAGGTATTTAGTTGTTTGCACAGGAAATGATGTAAACAGGTGCGGTCTTTGCGATTTGGTAGTTGCAAATTTCGATTGCAATTTCGATTCGATTGTGATAGATTCAGACAATATCGCTCTCTGAAATGGCAGCTGTAATGATCCAGGCTTGTAACAAACACAATTGGCAAACTAGCTTGTAAAACATGGCAAATCCTCCAGCGATGGGTCAAACGCAGGGGACAAATGTGACTCATATGGACAATAGCTTCTGCCTTAACCTTCAAGAGGCATAAACTATTCCTCTGTGACCTCATGGACTATGGTGTGCTTCATTGTATCGCGGTCCTTTACGGCCGACAACTCATAAAACAAATGACATAAGGAGCAGAAGGATGACCCACCACCAAAACCCCCTTCCTCTCCCTTGAACTGTCCCGGACTGTCTTGGTCCTGCCTGGTTTGGTCCTGGTTTGGTCCTGGTTTGGTCCTGGTTTAGTCCTTGTTTGGTCCTTATTTGGTCCTGAGGGTTGGTCCTGGGTTGGTCCTGGGTTGTCCTGGGTTGGTCCTGGTATGGTGCCCGGTATGTTCCTGGTTTGGATCCTTGTTTTGGTCCTGGTTGGTCTTGGTTTGGTCTGGTTTGGTCCTGTTTGGTCCTTGTTTTGGTCCTGGTTATGGTCCTGGTTTGGCCCTGGTTCGGTCCTGGTTCGGTCCTGTTTAGGTCTTGTTTGGTCCTGGTTTGGTAATTGTTCGGTGCTGGTTTGGTCCTGGTTTTGTCCTGGTTTGATCCTGGTTCGGCCTGGTTCGGCCCTGGTTCGGTCCTGGTTGGTCCTGTTTGGTCCTGTTTGGTCCTGTTTGGTCCTGGTTTGGTCCTGGTTTGGTCCGGGTTCGGTCATGGCTTGGTCCTGGTTTCGGTCCTGGTTTGGTCCTGGTTTGCCCT
Source organism: Chaenogobius annularis (assembly GCA_015082035.1). Taxonomy (NCBI): domain Eukaryota; kingdom Metazoa; phylum Chordata; class Actinopteri; order Gobiiformes; family Gobiidae; genus Chaenogobius; species Chaenogobius annularis. The sequence continues at coordinate 589,319 of BJKM01000286.1, read as the reverse complement.
GGTTCGGTCCTGGTTGGGTCCTTATTTGGTCCTGGTTGGGTCATGGTTGGGTCCTGGTTTGGCCTGGTTTGGCCCTGGTTTGGCCTGGTTTGGCCCTGGTTTGCCCTGGTTCGGTCCTGGTTTGGTCTTGGTTTGGTCCTGGTTTGGTCTTGTTTGGCCCTGGTTTGGCCCTGGTTTGGCCCTGGTTCGGCCTGGTTCGGCCTGGTTCGGCCCTGGTTTGGTCCTGGTTCTGTCCTGGTTCGGTCCTGGTTTGGTATACTGTTTGGCCCTGGTTCGGCCCTGGTTCGGCCCTGGTTTGGCCCTGGTTTGGTCCTTTTTGGCCCTGGTTCAGTCCTGGTTCGGTCCTGGTTTGGCCCTGGTTCAGTCCTGGTTCGGCCCTGGTTCGGCCCTGGTTCAGTCCTGGTTTGGCCCTGGTTCGGCCCTGGTTTGGCCCTGGGGGAGGCCAGGCTGGACGTGTGCTGGTGTTTACGTTCACTAGCACTTTTAAAAGTACCAGATTAGATAACGTTGGTATTAATAGTTTAGATAAGACTTCACAACAGCTGAGACATGCCTGCACCTCCCACGTGAACGCTGACGAGTTTAGATCAAATATATATATATATATAGATATATATATTATATATATATATATATATATATATATATATATATATATATATATATATAAACAAAGGTACTACAAATCCAAGTCCTGCACAACTACTACTGTTACTACAACTACTAAAACAACTACTACTGTTACTACAACTACAGGACAAGTTTCACTACTACAACAAATATGTAAATAGTGATATGCTACTACTATTTCCTGATTACAACACAAAGAGAATAGATCTAAAGAGGGATCAAATAAGAACTGAGAAGAGACTAAACCAGAACTAAATGTAGACTAACCCGGCGTCCAGACCTGGATTAGAGTAAACAAAATGTGATAGAATAAAGGATTTATTCAAGACTAGGCAAAAACTAAACCAGGTCTAAAGAAGGCCTAATGCCATCTAAATTAAAATGCATCACATAACAAAAATCATTTTTTTAAAATCACAATTTTACTTTTTATTTTTTTAAATCCATTGTTTCTATTTTAGTTTATCTGCAATAAACAAATCCAGATTAAATAAAACTAACTCTAGTTCAAATGTAATGAGGACTTAATTAGGAATTAAAAACTGAAACAGATTTAAGAAGGCTCAACAAGCACTGATAATAGATTAAAACGGGATAACAAAGTCCAAATGAAATGTAACCACGACGAAAATGAGAACAACTAAGGACTCAATCAGAACAACGCAGAGATTTAAACGAGACTTAAACCTAACTAAACTAAACAGGGTCTAAAGCAGATATGAACAAGCTCTTGCACACTCGCAGCTGCAGTGAAAGAACCGTGAAAAGGCACAGCGTGCTCAGAGTTATGTAACAGCCCCATAAACGCGCGAGGAGCAGGAGATAACAGGTTGTTTTATAAGTGACTTTCCCTCAGCAAAAGCTATGCACAAAGATAACGACACAGAACTCCCTCCAAACAGGTTTAAGTCCATGTAAATGACTTGCATAACACGCTACGTTGTTTTGTGACACTTAGAAGCAGAATGTTAGGTCATAAAAGGCTCAGAGTTGACTTTTTGATTGAAGCTGTCAACAGTGCGGTTAACGGTTTGTAAAAGGTATTTATTGTTGCCTCTGTGACAAAAAACTGTTCACTGCTTTTGACCCATCTTTCAAAACACTGTCAGTCACTGTCACTTGAAACCTGAGATTTTACTTATTTTAGGCAAGCATACTAACAAAAATGCTACTTTTTGTAAATTGTAAAATGCTACTTTCTAGACTAGACCGATAAGACTTAAATTAGTAGACGTGGCGGTTGATGCTAACGTTAATGCTAATGACCGCCAAGCAATTTTAGATTTTAGAACTGCGGAGCCAGTCCCCTGTGTCTTTTCCTAGCCATGACTTTTCAGACGGATGAAAATCTAGCACTGTTATTGTATGTTATTTATGTTATTGTATGTTTTTAATGTGTAAATGTCCTCAAAGTATCATCTATGCACGGGAAGCTGAAACCCTAACCCATGAATAGCATTAGCCGTTAGTATTAGTTGTTAGCATTAGCCTGCAAAAATCAGTTACGAATAATCAAGCGGATTCGTTGGGTATCAACCCATCAACTACATTTATGTGAGGTCAAAGTCACTGTTGAGAGTGAAAACCTTTTGGTGTTTTATTTTAGATCCTTTTACTTCAGATTTAACTCAAGTAAAGTGTAAAACTGGCATCTGAGCTAAAGGTTAACTAACTCTAAATTGAGATTTCTGAATCTGTTGACACTAAACATCCTCGTTTAGGATCCTCGTCAGGATTAATCAACAATCATGTTTATTCAGGTAACATCATAGCTGTCAGAACTAAAACATGATAATTATGACCGTTTCAGAAGTAAAGTTACGTTTTTGAAGGTTTTTTGTTGTAGTTTTTGTCACATGAATTAATTAATTTGTCATTCAGAAAGTTTGATTTCATAAAGCTGGTCACAAACATAAGTGTTAGACAATGTAAATAAAAGAATATTTAAGATTTCCCTGTTGTCTGGTCAGTAATTGTGAATAATCATTGGCCCGTAATGTTTTTTCTTCACCATTCATTTGTGACGAAACACTTGATTTGACTTTATGTAGCTTAAATACCTGAAGAGTTTATTATAAATTACTCTAGGTGATGGAATGACCTAAATAGTGGTCAAAATTGCCAAGTGAAAATGTCCGTAAGTGGCACTGTATGTTTATTCTGCCAGTGAAGAGCACATTAGCAGCAGCTGCCTCTGAGTAAAACCATAACTCAACATGAGCTCATAATGACACTGCAAATATTTACTCTGCTCCTTCAGTGAATCCTTCTGCAGACAGACACATCCTGGAACACCACATGGCAAACCAGGACAGAGCAGCACAAGAGGGATATGTAGAAAAAAAAAATTAAGAAAAAGTAAGTAGAAGTATAAAAATGTATAAAATGATGGCATGACCCACTTTTATTTTCTCGCTTTTAACAGCGCCTAAATTGAGTGGACCTCTGCATTTTTTATTATCTTTATTTATTTTGACATATTCATTATAATTTTAGGGTTTTTATTTTAAGCTTTTATTTGATTTGACTGGTTTTATTGTTTTTAGGACTTGTGAGATCATTGAGTCATTTTCTGTCTTCATGCAGCCCTTTGTTTATAAAATGTACTATATGAATAAAGTGAATTAGGATACCGCCTTGAGAATGGTTGATCTCGTCAGATTCTCGGGATCTAAGCAGGGTTCTGCCTGGTTTGTACTTGGATGGGAAACTGCTGAGAATACCAGGGAGGCAGAACTGTTGTTGTGTCCTTGGCCAGGATATTTCCCCACTGCTTAGTCTGAATGTGGCGTGTGAGTGAGTGGTGGTGGTTGGAAGAGAAAATGTAAAGCACTGTCAGTGTCGATGTATAAAGACACTATATAAATTAGGGATAGTCGATTAATCTGTCAACGGTGTTTTAGTCAAGCTAAATAGTTAAGTAATTATTTTATTTAGATTATTTGCAGAAAGGATAAAGCATGAAGTGAGTTAGCTGAAGATGTGTTTAATCTGACTTTGTAAATTGACCTTATTCAACCGCGCCCACTTTTCCCTCTATTCCCACGTGATCAGCACCGTCATTGTAATGGCACTTCCGTTCTAACTCCGTTGGTTTGAATGTAGAACGAGGGAAAAGTCTCGCTGCTAATATGCTATAAAGTAGATTGATTTGTGTAAAATATCCAATGTGACCAACAAGTCAACAATGCACCAATTCCATGGTCCTGAATTTTTTTTTTTAGTTTGTGTAGAACTTCTTTTTAAGCAGTGCAGCTTTAATAACAAACATTAATGTCATCATACAGTTAAATACATTCAATGATGCACATATTCTGGTATTCTGTATTTAACCATAAAATAATGTCATATTATTATTGTGATATTCATAATCAATTTGTCAGCTTTTCCATTTTATCCTACATAGTAAAAGAGACTGTGCGTTTAGAAACAAGTCCATCCCGTGAGCTTATGTCAGCGCTTAGCCACAGTCACTATGCTATTATTCACAACATACACCTGTGCAGGCTATAATTTATAAAGAATTACCAAGGCTACAGTACAGGTAATATTACTACAGACACTGCCTGTCAGCCACATCAGACTTTTAGAGACTTTCTGACACAACAAACACAACAGCAGCAGTTTTACAAGGTTGAATGTTTAAAAGTGCTGTAATAGATTTTTACTGTCTTAAAACGTAAAATATTATATATAATATAATATAATATATAAATATAAAAATATTAAAATGTATTATCACTTTTATTCTAGTTTACCTAATGCCTAATTCCTGGTTCTCATTACCATCATGATAAAGCTAACAACAACAACAACAACAACAACTAGCTAACAGCACACTTGCTTTTACAATATATATGTGCTGTGACAAAACATTTTACACTAAAGCCCCTTTTAGCAAAACATTTTAATACAATAAGAACTTTCTACGTTCCTATTTTATCAAACAACCAATGTTAGACAATCTAAAATGTACACATATACCAGGGCTATTCAACCTAAGGCCCGGGGGCCAAATCAGGCCCGTCAAGCAATTTAATCCGGCCCACAACCCATCTTCCAAACAAAAAAAACAAAAAAAAAATATTGTTTACTGGTTTAATTCTGGGTTAGCACTCGACCTGGCTGGTTCTAGTCTAGTCCTAACTTAATTCTGGTTCAGTTCAAAGTTTTTTGTATGTTGTTTCTCACAAAATGTAATCTAGCAGTAGTTATTTTTTATTTATGAACTAAATGTATTGAAATTGTGCAACCCGAAATGTTGTTACAGCGGCGTGTTGTGCACTTCCGGCCCAGAGACCACGGCCCGCCGAAAAATCTGGCCCTCGGGAAAATAAAGATGAAAAGCCCTGACATATAAGCTTTGTCTTGTCCTTTAAAAATTTTGGAAATGTGTTCAGACATGTCGCCTCAGTCACTGCCGCTAGTGCTATGCTAACGGCTAAAAACAACCATCTCAATCCAGGCTAGACAATGATTTTAATGACAGCTCTGGTAATAACAGGCTGCGGCTGTGCCAAGGGGGAGGGAGGGTCTGCGAGTAAGAGCTGCTTCCACCTCACTTTACCTCATTTACCTCCTCGCAGGCACAAACACAGGAGCAGCCAAGGGATTTAACGTGTCCAACATGTCTGCAAAATCTGCAGGCACTTAACAAGGTGCAAGTTATAATCATTTTCACTAGAGGTGGGTAGTCAAAATCTGTACTCAAGTAGAAATAACATTTTAGTAATTCAAATAATTTGGTGAGTAAAGGAAATACTGATTTATTAAATATATAAATATGACAGACGAACCATAAAACAATGCTGGTATTTCCAATGAGAAATGGACTGAAGGAGCGGTACTAGAGACATAAATATTCAAAAATATTGACCACATAAAGCTGGTGTCACGTACAAAGGGAAGATTAATTACATTCACTCAAGCAGGGCTACTGTTTAAACATTTTAGTTTGATGAGACGACTTGGTTTTACGATTGCTCATTACTGCCCACCTCTGTTAGGGTAGTAACATTGCAATTTCAAACGTTGTACAATATTACATACATTTGGCAAAATTAAAACAACTGCTGTTCAACCAAAGATGTTTTTAATCAAAATACATTTTGAAATCGTGATCGAGATTCGGTCATTTGTAATCATCAATGACAGTCTTGGGTCTTTGCACTGTAAAGGAGGGCGATACTGACAAAAATATATATCAATATTATTTTGTGAGTATCTCGATAATCCAGCAGAACTGTGCTAAAACATGTACATAAATTAGTTGAGGTGTAATTATCAGACAAAGTGAAATGACCCACAGGAAATATCACTATGTACTTATTTGGGTTAATATCTCCCCCCAATAAATGTAAGTAGCATTACTACGCCAGGTAACATAATAAATAGTGCAACATGATGTTAACACAGTGATAATGCGACAGTACCGTGAGATTGGCTCACTGTAACCTCCAAGACTATGACAATATTGCTTTAAAACAAATGTTTTTCTTACAGAAATCAGTGCGTGTTAAAACAAGTTCAGATCCCCAGCAGATTGTCTGGTGATTGAACGGTGGAGGTATATTTAAGTTGTATGAGTATTGACAGTAAACAAGTCCTGGTTACATGAGGTAATCATGAAATGACAGACTCGTTTATCATTGTTTGGGCTTGTCTGGAAGCCCTGGGGGGCATACAGTGCTGTTGTTAACATGGCCAGTAAAAGCCAACTTGACCTACCGTCAAACTATAGTTTAGAACATAAAATATAGCTTTATAATTAACTAGTAATCCTTTGGCTCAGGTTTGGCTCAAGATATAGATTTATTTGTCACATGTGTACGGCATTTATTTTTTTCTTTTGTCTGGCCCGAAGGCTTTATTCGTCAGGACAGTTGTAGCGTGAAAGGGGAAGGCATTCAGCAAAGAGCAGAAGGCTGTGCTGGAAGCATCCACACAGGTGCAACGCCCTCTACCACCACACCAATAACATTTTACTACGCCTGACTACAATTACCAACAACAATATAATATAAACAAATGGAATATAAACAAAAGGGCGGACTTTTTGTGACGCTGACACTCTGTGGTTTCGCTTATTTTGCAAATATAAGGAGTGGAGCTGCTGCTTGATTGAGTGAAAATGTTTTATTGCTTGATAATTCTACTTTCAAAGCTAAAGCATATTCACCTAACATGATATGGTTCGGCACTTCTGTTGTACTGACGGAATGTGTATAAAAGGCCTTTATATTTGTGGGTTTGAAGAACAAACTGATCTTGTTTTACCTCAGAATGATGGATTTGACTGAATGAAATATATTTTTATGTTTGACCTGCCCAGGAGCTTGATAGTTCTTTTTATCAGGTGTTTGACAAAAGAGAATAAATGACGAGCCCCCCTGGAGACTCACCTCAGTGAAAAGGTGTTGTATGACCAGAGCCAGCGCCTCCACTCTCCTGTTCCCCTGCAGCAGAAGCCTCTTCAGCTGTACGATGGCCTGGTTCTTCTTCTCCACCTGCTCCTTCGATTGTTTCACAGTCGCGTCCTCCACCGGGGCAGGGGCGGGGGCGGGGGCGGGGCAGGGGGTCGTCCTGGGCGCGCTCGGCTGGAGACGCGAGGCTGTTTTGGGGCTGGAGCGAGCGGACGCTTTGGGTTTGGAGAGCGGCGGCGACTGAGCTGAGCCGGAGCTGATCGTTTCGGCCGGAGCGACGCGAGAAGCTGCCGCGGCGTTGGAGTTCACCACAACTGGGACCTGGAGATTTGAGCAGAGGTTAAAGCAGTTCAAAGTCATTGTCTTTTATTACCCTGAATGCCAAAGCTGCAGTAAATTAAAATTAAACGTATTATTATGATCTGTGAATATATCTGTGAATTAAAGCTGCACACTATATTACAGAAGTATCAATATTGCAACAAATTAAATATATTGCACTAACACCAAGAAATGCAAATCTATTTTTTTTTTATGTATTATTATTATTATTATTATTATTATTATTATTATTATTATTATTATTATTATTATTATCATCATCATCATCATCATCATCATCATCATTATTATTGTCATCATTATTATCATTATTATTATTATTATTATCATCATCATCATTATTATTATCCTTGATTTCATTTTGGGTTTTTTCACTGTAAAGGTTTTATTGTTTGTGAGTCATTGGGTCACGTACATTTGTTTTAACATAACTGAATTTTCAAACACCACAATAATAACACAATGCATGCAGTCCTACTTTTCCCATATTTCATTTGTGATGAAGAATGAAAGTAAGTTCATTAAAAACTGTTAAATTATGTGAGAACTGTATGACTAATTTGTGGGTTGGTGTTAAATTGCATAAGTGGAATGTGTCTGTTCAGTTCAGAAAGTGCCAGTGAATTAAAGGAGAGCAACTTCTAGCATTAATCGACCTTGCATTTATTCAATTATGGATACAGAAACATCAGGAAAAAATGTACATTGTGCACCTTTGAAGTTCTACTAACGTACAAATAATTACAGTTTCCAGCTTGGAGAAATGCGACAGAGAGAAAATTGTTCAAAATGTTAATCAAATATGAAGGGACTTTCTCCTTTTGTTTTAGAAGTTAGAGGTCAAATATAACTACGGTGCAAAAGGTGTTGCTATTAGAGGTGGGCAGATTATCAAAATATTGTCAATGTTGTTTTCAAGACAGGCAAAATGTCAATCTCCTGTACACAGTTTCTAATAAATAAATATCAATATACATTCCAAATAAGGGTATAAAGTTTTGTAAAAGCACTTTTGTAGGTCATTTTACAGTCCTTTCACATTTGTCTGGTACTTGCACGTAAACTAATACAGTTAAAGACACTTTTTAACACATTTCTGTTGATTTACATAACATAAAATATCGAGATCTTTGTCAAAATCACTCATTCGTAGCTGCCATCTTCAAAAATAACGTTCTTGGGACCAGCTCGTTCAAATAAAGTCAGTCTAAAGTGTGACTGAAAGATGAAAAGTCCTTCTCCTTCACGGTAAAGTGGAGCTCTTACCACGTCACTGGAGTTCTGCTGCTGCTGCTGCTGCTGACTCTGGCCGCTCGCCCCTCGATCTCCGCTCACGTTTGAGGCTCTGCTCTGGACTTCCCTCTTGTTTTTGTCCACTGCAACACAACATCGCGCAGTGAGTTTGCGTTTGGTCGGCCCAGCGTTTAACATAGCGACGATACATATCTCCAATAGCACCAGAAAACAGACGGCTGAGTGATCACGGGAGAAAGTAACCTAAATGACGAGAGAAAACATTCGCAAAATACAGCGAAATGACCAGGAAATCTGAAGTGTTTAGCCATCTACGTGCGTTGGCTTTGTAAAATGAGAAGACGCCCAGCTGACTGAGGAGCAGGAGAGGTGCATTATGGGATTGCGGGGTTAATGGGCAGTACATAGTAGTGTGTGTGTGTGTGTGTGTGTGTGTGTGTGTGCATTAGGAGCCCATTTACTGCAGACACGAAGCAATTAGGACTCTCATATGTCCAGCGCATCACACCACATTCTTACAGTATTTCCAGGACGTCTGACTAGAAATAGCAACGTAAGAACTAGAGCTGCTACGGTTCATCGACAAATCGTGACTAATCGACTCGAAAATGATCGTATCTTATTTTGATCATCGTAATCGTTATCTCGAAAACACGTCTCATTTTCCTCCGTGATACGCTTTATATGTAAATCATTTGTATCTAGAAGCCTTCCATCACCATATGTCAACCGTTATCTGGTTGATCATGCAATTAAAAACTCTCAATGTACAATAGAAATAAACATTTGACCAATAGAAAAAAATGATCGTTGATTAGTTGACTTCTAAAATAATCGAATAAGTTGCGGCCCTGGTAAGAAGTAAGTGGTAGTTACAAAAATGTATGTAGTAAATGTATGCTTTACGGCCAGAGTTGGGTAAAATAACCAACAATTTTACTTAAATAAGTTAAAAAGTACAGTTATATTTGTAAAGTAGAAGTGCAAAGTAGTGATCCAAGAAATGATTCAAGTAAGAGTGTAAAAATATCATGCAAGTAAGAGTAAAAGTATTGTGTCTGAAAAGTTGATACTACTGTTCAATTATTTTAAATTTTTTGGGGAAAATGTAACATAGAAAAGGAAAATATCATCCCTAAACCAAAGCCAGTCTGTGATGAAGCTTCAATCAGAACGTCTGTCCTGGTTCACAAACACGGATTAACATTTGGTGCTCGGAAACAGACATGTAACTCGATTGCAAAAGGATTTCATTTGCGCAGCAGTTTTGCCGTAGAGCTCGGGACAGTGTCAACACAACATTAGCCTAATGTTAAACCAATGGAGATGTTATGACCTCAAATACTGAACTTGTGCTCATTAAAATGGATTCTACAGAAATGCCACTGCTTATCACCTCGTTCCACAGCTCTTTTTTTTTTTTTTTTTTTACAAATCCTTGGACTTTGATAATTAATAATTGAGAGATGAAACTATATTTTTTGGGACTCAACATTCATAGTGTACCTTTTCCCTGCAACTTGAGTGTTTCATTCTGCTGTTGCTCATGTTATTGTTATACTGCTTATGATTGTTTTTTTTGTTTTTTTGTTTTTTTTTCACAATATTAATTTTGAAAACGGTTTTCCTTGGATTATCCTCAGGGTTTTTTGTTTCAATAGCATAAAGTAGTTTCAATATTATCGTAATATTTTCAGTAACAATTAATTCCACTTTAAACGTTATTGTGACAGGCCTAATTCTAGTAATACAAAATATATTTAAACACTATTTTCATTAGTGGTTTCATTAGTGATTAATTTGTGATATTTTATTTCAATCTCTCCGTTTTGGGCCTCAGTTCTGTTTGGTTCATGTCTTTCAGTAACAGATCTTGGGTCAGTTCATTTACAACATTGCCATCTGCTGGTCACTTATGACCAAAAAAACACATTATTTAACTCAAAGTCAGGGGCAGGTCGATGATTTAGTCGAGATATACGCACTGAAAATACTGTTTAAGTTAACAAACAATCTTCTGTCAAATACAAATTTAAAGGTACTGTGATGTTTATAAAAAGGACGTTTAGAAATTGTGTATGTCTGTCCCACTCTCTTGTACTTCAGAATCAAGTTTAAATGTATAACTCTAAACAGATACATGGATTATCAGTCTTAGTTTGTGACAATAATGTACTTTGCATCTGTTATTGTAGTTTTTTTTGTTTTGCTTTTTGTGAATGTGATTTACACTTGTATTATTATTCTGGTGATGTATCAAGGGTTGGCCAAATAAACACCCGAAACAATTCATTCATTTATTCATTCATTCATTCATTCAATGCGGTTGGATCTTTCTGTTCTTTCTTGTGTGAGTGGTGAGTTGTACCTGAAGGCAACGGAGTCATGCAAAGCTGCTGAGCCCAAACTGAGAGAGAAACAGTTAGCACGTTAGCATGTTAGCACGTTAGCACCCACCGAGGAGAGTCACAACAGTGGTACACAGTGAGATGGTCCAAAGATATGACTGTAGTGAATTATTAGATGAGATTAAAGACAGGGCAACTACCTACAAGTAGCTTCTGTTCCAAGTATGTGTGCTAGTCTTTCAGTGTTTGGAGATTAGATTAAAGTACAATTTTGGGGTGTCTATTTGTATATCCCAATCACTAAGAGTTTTGAAACAATCTGATTTGAGGACAGAGATTTTTCAAGAATGAATTCATGTGACCAGTCTAATGTGTGCCAACATTATGACATCTCAGTGGGAACTTAAACGGGGAGGGCAGGGCCATAAGGAAAGGAAAGTGGGGTAGGATATGGGCCAGGTGTGTGTGAATCCTTCTTTGTTAGCTTGTCGAGCAAATTACTGGAGGTGACCAGTGTTGCCAGATCCACGCTGGTTGCTTCCAGCAGAATCGAGCAGCTTTTTACGTGAAAAAAAATATTGTCCAGGGCTTGGGGCGGAGCCATTTCCTGTGCAAAACGTATCGCTTATAGAACACGTCATCAGAGAGCTGCTACATTTGCAAATACAGTGGAAGCTGTAGCTACCTTCTTTCCTACAAAATTTGTCCCTGAAAAATATAGAATTTAACTCCAAACTATGAAAGCCGTACATGGCTGAAGTATAAGTAACTGTCTTGTAAAAGGATAAAAAGTAACAATAGTACAGCAGGGAACTCGTGTGATGCTAGATATTGGCCGGCCAAAAGTCTTCGAATTCAGAAAGCAAAGCCTATGATTTCTTGAGGAATAATCGGTGATTGTTGTGAAAAGTGTTAAAATGTGAGTGCTGAAGTCTTTCGCCATAACCTCAAAAACACTGAACAGAGGCCGGTTGAACGCGTTGATCTCTGAAGTCACAGCAGGCCGTGGTCATTTCATTATCAAGAGCAGCTAACGGCGTAGGTTTAATAAGCTCACCCCGCACATGAGTGGGCATTAATCCTGCACAAACTCAGCTAACAGAGGCTAACTGAAGCTAACAGAGGCTAACAGAAGCTAACAGAGGCTAACGCAGACAGATTAGCGCTGGATTTCTCATCAGAAGCAGCAGATTGTTGTTGTTGTTTTGCGCGGGACGGAAAAGTGTGTCAGCCCAATCTAAAAACATGACATGGTTTTCCCGATGAGCCGACAACAGCTGCGTCATGACCAACTTCGAACAGTCAGCGATTACTTTTTCAACTAAATAAAGGTGGAAATATGGTGACTGAAGGCTTCTAGATGGGGAATATTTACAACTGAATTATACCTCTCTTTGTTGTGCGATCAGGTTGCTACTATCACACTGCGTCGCCGTCTCCTTGACCTAATAAAACACCTGCGACATTACCATGGAAACTGCAGCGGCACACATCACACACCTTTGGGCAAAACTTGTCACCAAACATCACATGTAAAAAGCGCAAATCCACACGTCGCACGCGGGATGGGCGATATACAAAAAAGAAAAAGAAAAAAAAAATGATCACGATTTTCTCGCTCATATTGAACAAACTCGATTTTCCGTTCGGTTTTATCATGTCTTATTAAAAACAAATAAAATCGTATTTCGGTATGAATTTCCTGCACATAAACTGTCACTCATCTAACACAAAAAACTAAAGAATATTTTAGTAGTCGTCTACTGTACCTTGAGACGTTTTGAATAAACACATACGTTCAGTCGATTAATCGGTGTCTCGGGTAAACCAATTTGTATTCGTTGACTAATTCTTCCAGGGGGATTTTGAAGTATTTATCTTCGCAACAGCAGAAAGGAAAAGGCGTGTGGTGAATTATGTTGGAATGAATTGAGAATTGAATCTGCCTTTACAGATGAATACAAGATTAACTAGTGGTTTTCTGTAATTGCATTTCATGGTCAAATCGCAGATGTATTGAATGGGTTTGAGAGCTTTTAGTCGACGAATCAATGCAAACGTTGTGGTGATTGCTTTACATTTTTTGCATACTGTCTCTAAATTGGGAGATAACGCTGGTGAAAAAAAAGACATCTGTTTCTTTAAAAATGCACAGTAGTAACATATGTCTTGTATGATTTCATTGAATTTGTTTCGCTCTCGTCTTTAACGCAGACACACTCTCGTTTTTGTGAATCGCTCCGACAGATGTGGCGCCGCTTGACTTCGTGTTTCGGGTTCGACCAAAACATTTCTCTGTGTTTAATATCAGAAGTCCAAACCACTTCAGGGACACAAGGCACCAAAGGGGAATAATAACCAGGATTTAAGACTAGTCTCAAACCGCGCGGGACACAAATAGAAACGTAAAATTACAGCGTACAGTGGCAGACGTTTATTAAGTGATACTGTGGCTAATGCAGACAGGATTTGGTTGAATAGTTAAGACAGAATTGAAGTGTGTTTAGATGTTATTTCATGCATGTATGTTTTATGTGTACAGGGTTTAAAAAGATGTTAAACAATGTTGTTGGATGGTTTGATCCCAGTTTAGTCCTGACGCAGACTCGCTTTAGTTGTGTTCTAGTCCTGGTATATGTGGATTAGTTTGAGGCTTAGTCCACGTTCAGTCCCAGTTTGATGTGTATTTGTAGTTTCTTCTGAACTTTGGAATGAAGAACTGCCCCTCTACTTGCATGTGTGTCACCATACTAACGTTTCAACCTCAGGAAAAGCTCAATAGTCGATACAGATTCCGATACACTATGATAATCAAGAAATGTATTTTTAAACACAGCTACGCAAAATGTTAGTACTTTCTTGTGGTCTCACACTAGTTCTGATTAAGTTCAAACTCATTATGAACTCAATTTTGACAACCTTATTCTCTAGACACTGTAGACGCTTTTTAATAACAGCTGATATACTTCCTTTTTGAGCTAGCGTTCCCGACTCCACTGGCTAAATTTGTTATCATGGATGTAACTTTTGCTCTTTTTATCTTTATTTGCCTCTGTGAAGCCTCTGTCTGTGAAAAGCGTTAAACTTGACTTACTTCCTTACTCGAATTGCGTGCGTAAATGTAAAACGTAGAGCACAAATTTCCTTTTGAGTGAAATAAAGTCGACCTCTACCTTAAATCAGCGTAAAACATCTAACATTTGGTTGCCAGATTAGACGTCCTGATGCAGATATGTCTCTCACACGTTGAAATTAAACCTCTGAGGAGTTTGTGGCCTCAATTTATTTTAAATCTGCTTTGGACCTGATGAACATTGGAGAATTTTCAAAACCCAGAGGATCAAACGTCTAAAGCCCTCGTGTGCCGCCGCTCGCCTCAACCCAACATGAACAACTGCACCGCACGCGAAAAAACAAATGTATATGAGGTCAAATGGCTTTAATGACTCCAAGATGTTAATCTGGAGCAGTTTTGATCAGTTATACGGCTGTGCAATTCTTAAATTTTGAATCATTATTATAATTGTTGCTCCAATCAATTTCAACAATGGTGTAATTAAAGAGAACAAAGCCACACTTTGAATCTGCAGTTTAAAATCATGAAACACAAAACATCACAAACATCTGGTTTTTAACTTTTGACATGTAAATAATAGTTTTAAATATTTGCATTATATTGTTATTATTCCCTAAATAATCGGGACATAACTATTCGGTCAAGATTATTTGATTTCTTAGCTTTTCCATTTTATAGTTGTTGTTTTTTTGGGGTTTTTTTTATTTACAAATGTACCCAATAGTTTTAATTCTAATTATTATTTTTTTAATCTAAACCAATGTCTGATCTGAATGTTGATTTGAAAACTCAAAATTTGAAAATCGAGTTTATAGTTTATTGTTAAAAATTGTAACATTTCAAATAAAGGGGGAAAGGTGATGATCTGCACTTTTGTGATTAATTTGACAGACATTTCCCATTTGTCTGATCATTTAAACCTCAACTATCACGTTTAAAGATATGTTTTAACACATTCATACACAACATCGTCTGACTATTGTTATCTGGAAACTCCAAAAATACATTGAGATATTCATTTTTGTTAATATCTGCCCACACCTTCTCCTTTTTTGCAGTCTGCAGAAGCTAACTTCACGTCAGATTACAAACGCGCACCACTGCACAGCCTGGCATGAACCGGGGGGGAGCGCGCGCGAGGGAAAACCCTGTCAGTGTGTATCCACGTGCACGAGGGGGTGACTAAAGCTCTCTGTAACCCAGATCTGAGCGCGATCGCAGCAGCAGCGGAGCAGAAGTGGGTCTGTGGAGCCAAGGCAGAGCAGGCCAAGCACGTGCGGCCGGGATCAGATGGGCAGACGGCCACGAGACTGCGAGTGGAGACGCTTGAGAAGCAATAATGAGGAAAGTACAGGTATTTGCCAGAATCCATAAGAGAAATCAAGCTCTAGACTGGATTTAAGCCGGGTTTACTGCGAGGATTTTATGGCCTTCATTTTCCTTCTACAGCAGCAGGACAGTCAACCACTTCAGCCTTTCAATCTCTTCGGAGCCACCATCATATTATTATATGTATAGATGGCAAAAAGAGTTACAGCTAGAAGAATGCATAATAAACAATAGGAAAATAACTAGGGCTGCTGTAATTATTCAATTATTTTAAAAAAGTCTGTTGATAATCGTTAACTGGACTGTGAAACACATACAAAAAGACCGTTTATAACAAAGACAGAGGCACTGATATGTCAAATATGTCAAAAATGAATAATACATTTCAGATTTTCATCAATAATGCAATTTATTTGTAAATATTATCTATCTAGAAGCCTTCAGTCACAGTATTTCAACCTTTATTTGTTTCTAAAGATATTTTTTAAATCTCAATGTACAATAGAATTAACCGTTTGACTGGTCGACTACTAAAATAATTGTTAGTTACTGCCCTAGAAATAACAAGTACTTACTTAATAGTGTAACAGCTTCAAGACTACAGTTATACTTACTATACTCCAAAAATCAATACCCAGATACTCATCAATACAACTGTTGAACCTAGATACCTAGATATGGTATTTATACTGAAATAAAAACATATATAAATTACATAAACGGGACAAAATTGGACCTTTCCTAAATCTATCATTTTGTGTTACATTTTCATTTATAATTGTATGTTTTCACAATCAAATCCATCATACTGTCCCTCCCTCACACAACTGATGTGTCTGTCAGGAAATTAAGCCAATGTGTATCCGCTGAATTAACTTAAAGGACACTTATTATGCATTCTTTATATTGTTTTTGGCCTTTAAACATCCTCTTGAGTACCTTTACTTTGACATCTCATGATTAACTTAAATGAGAACAATCAAACATCTTTGTTAGTCCCTGTGAAGATTAAATATATTATTTTCGGGGTGTTTGAAGTGCACTTTGTCGCCCCCTGCTGTCTCTAAGCGGAAACCCAGCCTTGCCGACATCTACCAGAAGACTCTCCTGAGTAACCCTGGCTCTTTTTAAAATATTTGTCAAAGTGAAATGTTTTTGTATGTGATTGTACTGACATATTTCAAGAAAGAACTAAGAATGTTCTTTGACAGTGTATTTTCACAAGGCAGCTGCAGGGGGAGCTCTATCGCTAAAATGACTAAATTCTGCTTAAAAACAAGAAAAAGAAAACATCAATTTAGTCCCATCTTCAGTCTTCCCTTTCAAAAATCTACAAAAGATTATGCTACTAAAAGCAAAGAGCACTTTCTGAGGACAAGCTTTTCTAAAATGTCGCTTTTAATTGTTGAATCCCAGAGCCAGATGTGTCCTTGGCTATTTCAGTCGTGCGTTGAGAGTCACGTGGGGCCCCCTCTAGGCGCAAGCATCTCTATTCAGCGTCACCACACAGCCGACGCGCTCGTGCAGAAATATCCAAACACACATGGAGGATGATCGGCGGCACTATTGTGAATAAATGCAAGCGCGAAGGCATCATCAATCGGAGAATAGTGGAAAAAAAGAGTGCGTAATACGACAGCAAAGCAAAGGGGAAGCATGGGCAGTTCCAATATGGCTGCCAAAATGGAGCTGTCGTCAAAGTAGCCATTTATGGACCTCAAAACAAGGAAATATCTCAAATTTAAGGCGTATTTTGTTTAACTATGTAACTCAAAATACATTTATTAAGAGAGTAAAGGTAACATTGTACTTTAAAGCTATGACTAATTCTGAATCACCTTTTTAAACTTTAATGTTTAGAACGATCCAACCACGCCCAGCTAAAGAGTAACGAGATATAGCAAATTTTACAGGGCATATTTTAGCAGGAAAATATTACTACTACAGATGTCAACAGTATCAAAAGTCAGACTCTAATCAATACTAAACCTGGCATCAAAACTAGATACTAACAGGACAACATTTCAGCCTTTCCTGAACAGTTTTAGAATGATCTCGAGCTTTAGCAGGACAAATATAAGCCCACATTTTATTATAAAGAAAGCCCAAATTATTACGTTAGTCTGTGTTTTCTCTTGACATATATTTATGATAACTACTATATGCTATATTATTCTATATATATTATTTTTTTTATACAAAACCAAAACGGAAAGGTGGATTGTCTTGCTCAAAGATAAAATGATAAAATACCGAAATTTTTTGAATACATTTTGACCAAATAACTTTCTAGATAGAGATTATTTACGAATAATGAAAATGAGAAATCGTTTATTCATTTTTTTACATTTTGATTTATTAAGGCCGATGTCCTTGTTATAAAAGGTCTGTTGTTCCAGATAAGGATTACAATCATCAAAATGCGATTGTTTTTTATAATCGACTTGTCACGATTAGTCGATTAATCGCGTAGGACTTACTTAACCATTTTCTAACACATTTCAAAAGAGTAAGCCAAAGAATTTCACTGTTTTAACATGCCGTCGTTGTCAGTAATTGTAAAAGCTTGATACTTCTTAATGGTAACACTAAAGCTGTTGCTGAAAACACACCCGGCCATGTTTGAAAGGGACATGGTGGAGCGATTTGAGGAACAGAGACACAAAAAAGGGTAAATAAACTTCTAGATGAGGACAAACACACAGCTACTATTTGAAGAGTTAAAGTGCGAGCAGTTCTTCATGGACCTGCGCTTTGGACACGTGTTTTGTGGACGGATGGAGTTGTTGAACCGATGAGACACTGAACGATGACAGGATGACGAGCGGACAGAGGAGAGGAGCGACTCAAACCTGCGTGGAAAACCATCGTGTTCTTCCGACATCCCGGCAACAGCTGCAAGTTTCGGAAAAGTCCTTTCGCCGTCAACTTCACGTGGAAGTTTGACAGGGATAATCTCGGCGACCAAAGCATCGTGTCCGGATGTAAAGTCGTTTTAAAATTGGCAAAAGTCTTAAAAAAAAAACAATCACTGGTTTGGCGGTTTGGTGAAGTGTGTGACCTAGAAATGTCTTCTTTGCAAGCTTGAATCCCAAAATAGTTTGTTTCTATAAATTTACAATTGAAGTATGAAGCAAAAATGTAATATACTTCCTCTATGAAGTTAAATATAGCTAAAATCCAGGTTTAGCAACATGAATTGGTCCACAAAAAAGAAAAACAAAAGGTACAATTTCTAGCTCTTTCTTCAAAAATATATGGATTTGTTATATATTTGAATATAAGGTTTTAAAATATTCAAAAAGAGAAGATAATTATGGCCTTTTTCACTAGAACTATTGCTTTATTCGGGTCCAATGTGGTATAAAACAAATGTAAAAAGATTGTAAGTAAATAAAACAATTCAAAAAGAAGCTTCCAAATCCTGCAATTTACAAGCGATTATGATAAAAAAAACTGGCCAAAAATCCCATCGCTACCATTAGTTTTACACTAATCTTGTATAGATGATTTGCGAATCGATTTTTAAAACATCGTACGGGAAAAATGGAACGAATTGGAACGAATTGCCTCCCGTGCGCGTTCAAACTTAAAAAAAAAAAGAAAAATCTGAATTTGCTGCGAACAAGGTCAACCAGCGCGTCGCATCTGCTGACACCTTTCCTACCGATTGCCGCTTCCAACTAAATCCACAAATCCACAAACCAGGAACAGTTTTTCTTGCCGGAAAAAAATCCCAAACAAAATGAACCAAAAATGCCGTCAAACGAAATAAACGCTTGCTTTTTCTGTCGTTCAGGTGTTAAAAAAAACAACACATGCGTCGTGAAGAGCGACGCAGAGACGGGCTGAGCGAGGCGAGAGGCGAAAGAGGCGGTGCTCGGGATGATTAATATTCCATGTATACGCTGCCGCAAACCAATGGCCCACTGACACACTGCGCGCGTACCCCCCCAAAAAAAAAAACAGTTTAGAAAAAATAGAGAAATTCAAATGCCCGACACGTACGGACAAAAGCCGGGCAGCTGTAGTCGTGTATTTCACCGTTAAGAGAGAAAAGGAGGAGGATGGAGCCTGAAAAGGGGAAAGAGAGAGAGAGAGAGAGAGAGAGAGGAGATGGGGGAGGGGCAGGATTTGAATAATCTGCTGCTGCTGTGGCGCTCGCGTGCTTCCACCTGCTCCGCCGCAAACAAGCGAGTGTACGTCAGTTAACGGGACCGGAATGTGGAGGATCCAGATGGTTTAGGGCCTGATGTAGAAGAGCTGCTTTGGTCCTAGTTTTTCAGAAATGCTCTGAATCCGGTAAGATCTGCTGCTCTCAGACCTGTTTGAGACCTGGGTTAGTCCTAGTCTTGACTATAGAAAATTAATCTAAGACCTGGTTTAGTTCTGGTTAAGACCTGATTTCATCCTAGTTTGGACCTGCTTTAGAAACTTCTTAAGTCCTGGTTTAGAGCTGGGTTAGTCCTGATTAACAGCTTGTTTAGATCTCATTTATTCCTATTTCAGCCCTGGTTTAGGTCCGGTTTGAACCTGTTTGTATGATACTTGGTTTCTCCTGTTTTAGTAGAGGAATTCTCATCCAAACCTACCGAATTCAGTCCTGATTTAGTCCAAATTTAGACCGAAATCAGTCCTGATTTGGTCCAGATTTAGACCGAATTCAGTCCTGATTTAGTCCAGGTTTTGATATAGTGTATCTGTTAAAGGACTATTTCAAAGAGAGTAAATGTAGAATTAAAGTAAAGAGTACAAGTAGGAGGGGCTTGGTGCAGCAGGGTTTGGTCAAATGAAGTGAGTGCCTCGGTCAGGCGCACCTGCCACATGAAAACGCCCCGGCCAAGCGCACCTGCCACAATTTCGGACCATGGGCGACAGTCTGTAATGTTTGTGTAGCTTTTATAGCAGTGCTAAGTCTGAAGAATATTACGCCTGATTCATTTGAGTTGTGTTATTACACAGTTGAGTTTGAAAACGAATGAAAAACCAACCCGGTGGTCGAGTGGTTAAGGCACAGCACACGTATGCCAGGCTCCATGTGCAGCCGGCCGCATTGTCGTGAGTTTGATTCCTAACTCCGGCATTTACTGCATGTCCTCCCTTCTCTCTCATCCCCCATTTCCTACTACTTTCCTGTCATCAAAGCATACGGGCACAGAAAAAACAATAAAACACTGTTTGCTATTTACACAGACTAAAGTTCATTTTCTCCTCATTTTAAATACAATAATTTATTATAGAAGTTTTTAATCAAAAACAACATGCACATATGTATCCTAGGACACACATGTTTTCCATTTCCAGTAAATTACATATGGGAAATTTTGATCAAGATGAAAAAAACAAAACAAAAAACATACTAAATAGTAGAACCCAGACAAGTATTGTCTCGACTGGTTGTGCCGGGCGGAGTGATGACCAGTGTAGGCACAAATGTTGTTGTTGTTGTTGTTGTTGCTGTTGTTGTGTTACTTTTAATGGCGTTTGGCTGCCAACTGAAAAGGTGCATTCACCACCACCTGCTGTAGTTGTACATTTTCAAAGTATGTGTTTTACTCTATGTCGTAACAAAACTTAAAAAAATAATGGAGGGAAAGACAAGAGAAAGAGAGATCTCCTTGCAGGCCGAGTTGACATCACGAGTATGACATCATAACATTCTAGAATCTCAACAACAAATAGAAAGAAGACTGATGACATCATCAAAGAAATGACATCACATAGATTTAATGTGACAAATCTTAGTCATGATTTTTTTTGCATTTAGGAAAACTTTGTTGAGGCTCTATTTTTTTTTCCCTATTTCTCTCCTCTCTCTCCCCTTCTTTATCTTTCTCCCTCTCTTTCTCTCCCTTTCTCTCTTTTTTTTATGGTATAGTGTAAAACACATACTTTGAAGACGTACAACTGCATTAGGTGGTGGTAAATGCCCTTTTTAGTTGGGTGCCAACCACCATTAAAAGCAACACAACAACAACAACAAAACTTTCTTGAAAGCTTGTAACTTCCATTTACGAGCCTGATTTTAATCTGGATGATCCAGAAATGTCTCAAATAACAATTGAAGAATTTGAACAAGTGGCGTTGCCAGTGGACGTAGCTTTAACATTTGCAGATACACGCAATGTGGATCATCCCATTATGGAACAGAAGTTACCCCAGAGCCGTTGTCTAATTAACCCACAGCAAAACTTCTTTCATGATAAGGTTTCATTGCAATATAGGCTTGAATTAGTAAACCAAGAGATGAAGAATCAAGGGGAGACAATAGAAAAGCTCGCAGAAGAAGTTTTCGGGCAGAAGGCTGACACTGAATGGCTGAGACAACATTGTGACAGTGTTAATCAGGACCGTGAGGTTCAACTGATCAAAGAGCAGTTTGAGAAGGAGAAAGACGAGTTATTGGCTCAAATAGAGGACCTCACACAAGACAAAACCAGACTTCAGTCAGATCTCAACAAGAAAGATGCTAACCAGGTTATTATCAAGACTAGGTTAGATGACATTATAACTTCGGAAATTGAACAACTCAAAGAAGAACTCACAAATCTTACAAAGAGTTTAGAGAAGGGGAATTTGGAGGTTTTAGCGCAAACAGAGGACCTCACTCAACAGTTTGTAACATTTCAGTCACTCATACTGAAAATGGAGACTGAAAAGGTCAATCTAAAAACAAAGTTGGATGACATCTGTACTGTACATGGCAATGAAGTGAAGAAAAACCATACTCTTCAACTGGAAAATGCTCAGCAAAAAGCAGAAATTGAAAAACTTTTAGAGTCACTCACAAAACAATCGATGGAAGAAACGACTCAAGAAACACAAAAAGTCCAAAAGAATGCAGAGTTGCTCCAGGCTGAAAAGGACAAACTCTTGGTTAATGTGGAGACTCTTTGTGACATGTCAACAAAAGCACAAGAGCTGATCAACACGCTGAAAAATAAGCTCCAGCAGAAATGCAAAACTATCATCAACCTGAAGTCTAGAGAGAATGAACTTATCATGACAATTATGTCACAGAAAGAAAATGTTGAACAACAAAAGCGAAAATTTTTAGCTCAAATTGAGGATCTCTTGAAAGACAGGGACAAACTTCAGTCTATTATCAACCAAAGAGAAGATTGGATTAAAAGACTGAATAGGCAGGGATTCATGTCAAATTCAAATCGCTATGAGTCCCCAAACGGAGACGAATATGACTCTGAACAAGAGATCTCTCAAAAAGTTAAGCCCACAGCCAGGAGTCACGACAGCACAGATGGACTCAGCAAATGGAAAACAGGATTCTTATTTGCAGCTGGATGTGCAGTGGCAACTGGAGTTTTCTTGAAATATGGTCCAACATTATTTTAGATGAGAGTTAAGATGTTTGCTTCATACTTAATCTGAGAGATCTAAAGTCTCTCGGATGGGAGTGAGATGTCTGAAACCTAGTTCTCCAATATTCGATTTTCGCAATTCAGTCTGAATTAAATCAACTATAACGGTCATTATTTTACTGAGAACTTGAGGTCACAGGCTACACATTGTGACTTAACAGATTTGAAGATTTTCGCCGCCCATATGACGTGAGAGACAGCATTGGAACTCAGTTCCGAGGAGGTCTCTCAGAGAGGAGACAGAAGATCTCAAAGCTCAAAGTTGTGTCAGCAGGAGTCTTTACACACACCACATTTAAAGTTGAAGTCACTATCTGAAAAAAGATAATGACATGACAGCATTTGAAGATTTTTGCACTGCCTATGATCTGAGGGACACCATCAGAAGTCAATTTTGATGAAGTCTCCATCCTGTGTTGCTGCCGTGGGCGTGGTTTCCTGGTTGGCTGGGCACACCTGCATTCCGTCCACTCATCTGCTGCTGTATTTAAGCCTGGGTGTTTCTAATAATAATCTCCCTGCCTGCTCCTGTTTCTGCTCCAGTCCCCTGCCTGCTCCAAACACACTTGCTGTGTCTCAATACTGGGTCTGCATGCTCCGAAGGACCCAGCCGACAGAGGCTGGTCTTCCGAGTAGCCTCCGTGGACAAGCCTAGCCCACAGATGTGTAAATGTAGCCTTCGGAGCATGCAGACCCGGAATTGAGACACAGCCATTACTACCTGCTCCTGCTCCAGCTCCAAATCCTCAGCCTCTGCACCAACTTGTCTTGTAAAAATAAACCTTACTACCTGCATATGTCTGCTTTTTGGTCCACCTCCAGGTCATAACAGAAAGCTTTGTCAGCACAGTCTTTTACATCACGTTTTAGCTCACATGTTTAAGGAGTCAAAATTTGAGTACTTACAAGTTTCCTTGCACAACACAAGACTTTTAAAGACATTTTAAGACCTTTGCCGTTAAGATTAAGGGGACATAGATGATAAGCCACATTTAAATTGGAACAAAACACTGATTTTGGGGGAATCGGGAAAAAAAAACAATGGTGAAAACGAATATTATGACTGTGTTTTTATTGAGAAACACTGCAGAATACAGTTGATATGATGTTCTAGAATGTGACATACTGCATAATTTAGAATAATTCTTGATGCTTGGTGACAGGTAAGGGGGGGTTAAACGTAAAATTGGATATTAAATTCGTGTTCGCGTGCTGCCGGTGGTGGAGTTCGGTCTAAGGCGTGAGAGACAATGCCAGGCTTCATGGCTGTAGCCGGTGTTCTGGTTGTCAGGGGCTAGTTGAACGGGCTGTCGTTTCGGGGCGTAGTCTTGCCTCACTTTTTCAAACGGACAAACGTGTCGAGAGAGTTCTGCGCCATGTTTCTAGTCAATCACTTCTTATTAATGTGCCGTGGACGTGGTAGACTTCAATTTCAAAGATTTGTAGTTGCGGGGTGCCATTTGGATTTAGACTGAGAGCGCGCTGTTCGAGTGGATCCGCAAAATATGTCAGTGATCAATTGTTTATTTGCCCATTTCGTTACTCCAAATTATGCACGTAAATAAAGCTGTTTGTCTTGTGCCCGTTTAGTATTCTCTTTGCATCAAGTACGATTTGCAGTGTTTATGCGTCAATACTACTTACACATAAACACAAAGAGGCTTCACTATCAGGACGTTCCAGTTCACTGATACTTGTAACGCAATCAACATTAGCTTTAAGTACCAAAATATGTGCCTTACTTCTATTGAAATCCGTTCCTGTACACTGACTGTATATGCTTTTTAATTAGTTGCGTGTGCAGAGATTTACTAAACCATCTTTAGTCGCTTTTTGTTAGTTCACAGGAATGTCAAAGAGCGAATGTACATGTATACATAGGCGAAACGAAGGTACTTTTAATAAGTTCCCCTTTTTATTTGACTGTAAGCTTCGTGAAAATCTGGAATCGATATTTCTTAGCGACACACTGTAAAGTCACTTTTGCTTTAAATCGGTGTCTAACTGCTTATTGACTCGCTCATAAGAGGTGGACATTCAGTCTACTTGTACTAAGTTGACTCGGGCTATAACAATGTAAGACATCCTTGTTAAAGACAGTCCTTACATTCAATGGAAAGAAAACCAGCAAAGCTTACTTGTAATTCATCTTACCTGGGTGTTGAAGTACTAAGAATACGCTTCAGGAAAGGATGGAAAAATGTCTTCAGATGCATGCTTGTCATGGGAGAAACAGTTGTCAGTGATATAAGTTTTGGCTGGATGACTCGAGACACTCCAACAGCGCATACAAATCGTACGCCCCATTAACTAGGCCTAGACCAACCGAAGCCACCGGCCGCAGTGTCGTGAGTTTTGATCCAAGCTCTGTATGTCCTCTCTTCGTCCTCGTCCCCATTTCAGCTCAGGTCCTGTATCTAATAACAGCAACGGGCCATGAAATAGTCCTTAAAAAAAGGAAATACATTTTGAATTATTCATTTATGGCGTACATACTACTTAAAGATATTACTTTTTGACAAAAAATATGCAAACGATGATAACTTAAATTGTTTTAAGCATATGTCCATGAAAACACTTTTTGAATTACTGCATACTGATTTTTTGACTCTCCACCTTAATTTCTTTAAGACATTTTTAAGATCCACGGCGGGATGCCCTGACTGAAATTTTTTTTTTTTTTTAATGATTTTATGATTTATTATCGTCGCAACTGAAATCACGGAAAGAGGCGTAACTTAGATCTATTTTAGTAACTGTGGAAAGGCGATATTAGTCTCCTCAGTTCTTTACACTTGTTAAAAAATATCTCGGAAAGCATGCATTCTTACTTTCTCTGCAGAAAAGTTACTAGTGCACGTTTAAAACGCTTCAGTCCCTATCTGCGTTCATCCTCATCCTCAAGAATTCCCCATCAAGAGATAAATGTGGGTACTGTACTATAATTAATCCATCGCTGAGCTGTTTATAAGTTTTGAAAATCTGCACAAGTGCCTCAAAACTGCAATATAAAGAGGGAACTTTAACCATCACAGCTTTAATGCTCCAAGAATGTCCTGAACTAAAGCAGCAATAAAGCAATTTTAACCATGGAGCAAGTCGCCTGAAGCTGTGTGGTGAGAAGAGTGAGGAGGGGAGAGCCGTGAGAGAGTGTGTGAGAGAGAGAGTGGAGAGAGAGAGTGGTAGAGAGAGAGTGTGAAGTGAGAGTGGTGGAGTGGAGAGAGCGAGTGGAGGTGTGAGAGAGAGTGTGAGAGAGAGTGGAGAGAGAGTGAGAGAGAGGTTGAGAGAGTGTGAGAGAGAGTGTGGAGAGAGTGAGAGAGAGTGCGAGAGGAGTTGAGAGAGTGTGTGAGAGAGAGAGTGCGGAGAGAGTGTGAGAGAGAGTGTGAGAGAGAGAGTGAAGAGAGAGAGTGTGAGAGAGTGGTGAAGAGAAAGCGTGAGAGAGGTGAGAGGAGTTGTGGAGAAGAGAGAGTGAGAAGGAGAGAGTGAGAGAGAGAGAGAGTGGTGAGAGAGTGGTGAGAGGAGAGTGAGAGAAAGAGTGAGAGAGAGAGAAGAGAGTGAGAGAAGAGAGTGAGAAGAGAGAGAGTGAGAAAGAGAGTGAGAGAGGTGAGAGGCGAGTGTGAGAGCGAGTGTGAGAGAGGGTGAGAGCGAAGTGTGAGAGAGAGAGTGAGAGAGAGAGTGGAGAGAGTGTGAGAGATGAGCGTGAGAGAAAGCGTGAGAAAGAAGTGAGAGAGAGTGATGAGAGAGAGTGAGAGAGAGAGTGAGAGAAGAGAGTGTGTAGAGAGATGTGAGAGAGAGCGTGAGAGAGTGTGAGAGAGAGTGTGGAGAGAGAGTGTGAGAGAGAGTGAGAGAGAGCGATGAGAGAGTGTGAGAGAGAGGATGTGAGAGAGAGATGAGAGAGAGGTGTGCGAGAGAGAGTGTGAGAGAAGAGAGTGTTGAGGAGAGAGTGAGAGAGAGAGTGCGAGAGGAGAGGTGTGAGAGAGTGTGAGGAGAGAGAGTGAGAAGAAAGCGTGAGAGAGAGGGAGAGAGAGGGAGGGAGAGAAGTGAGAAAGAGAGTGGAGAGAGAGTGAGAGGAGGTAGGTGAGAGGCGATGTGAGAGAGGGTGAGAGCGAGTGTGAGACTGAGAGAGAGAGTGTGAGAGGTCAGAAGACGCAGTGGAAAAGCCGTGAGAAGAGTAGTGAAGAGATGAGAGTGAAAAGAGGCGTTGAGAGAAAGCGTGAGAAAGTGAGAGAGAGTGAGTGAGAGAGAGAGTGAGAGAGAGTGAGAGAGAGAGTGTGTGTGAGAGAGAGTGAGCGAGAGAGTGAGAGAGAGAGAGTGAGAGAGAGAGTGTGAGAGAGAGCGTGAGAGAGTGTGAGAGAGAGTGAGAGTGAGTGTGAGAGCGAGTGTGAGAGCGAGTGTGAGAGAGAGTGTGAGAGCGAGTGTGAGAGCGAGTGTGAGAGAGAGTGTAAGAGAGTGTGAGAGAGAGTGTGAGAGAGAGAGAGTGTGAGAGAGAGTGTGAGAGAGAGTGTGAGAGAGAGAGAGAGGACTTTACACACACATTTATTGACAGTTCATTTTAAATCCCACACAAACTTCATCAAACCATCATCAGTCCTGTTTTCACGACAGCTACACAAAGTAAAAGCAGCTCCCCTCCCTCACTCCCTCACTGCACACAGAGCCCCCCTCACTGTCCACACACTCTCAAACCCCTCTGGCGCCCCCACCAGTGCACTGTACACATGTTCAAGTCTGAGTCGTGCTGTGATCAGTTTCACACAAAGTTCCACGGTCCGTACAGCCCGACCCAGCTGCCTGGTTAAACTGTAGTTGGACGCTGTGCTGGAGAATCCCTGGCTCCAAACACAAACAGCTCCCTGAGTGGGGGTTTTGGCCCAGTCTCTGGAGCCAAAGTCACAGGGGTGCAAAAAGGGGAACGAGCCATGGGAAGGACAGACACAGATGTTCCAGTGTCTGCTGCTGATGACAGGAGACACAGCGGCTGTCCGATCTTGGGTCAACGCGTGCCACATGTCTGTTGGCCCCATGCACCACCCTCCACTGGAGATCCGCACAGCAGTTCTATATGGGAAGGGGCGGTACAGGGACCACCAGCGGCCAGGTCGGCTTTGTGGAGGACTTTAGTGGAGATGAGATACAGGTCCTTCTTTTCCACTGTGGACATTCCTGGGAGGACAGGGGTGTTTAACATCAGAAGGCGTCCGTTGTTGTCCAGTGCCCCTCCGGCAGCCCTCACAGACAGAGAGGTGAAAGACACCAGCGAGTTGGTGCATCAATGTCACAGAGTGCAGTGATTTGTGCTTTTAGTGCCCCCTTTGCTCTCTCATTAATAAAAGACCCCTTCTATTTGCCCATGTGCCTCTGCTCCCTGTTCCTCTGGTGATTCCGTCCCCTAGAGCGCTTCC
Organism: Chaenogobius annularis; assembly: GCA_015082035.1. NCBI lineage: Eukaryota > Metazoa > Chordata > Actinopteri > Gobiiformes > Gobiidae > Chaenogobius > Chaenogobius annularis. The sequence goes on along the minus strand of BJKM01000286.1, from coordinate 561,137 downwards.
TTCTGCGTAATGTGTAAAAGACCTGTACTGTTGGACAAACACTTTAATATGGATCTTCCCCACCTCCCACCGCGAGCACAGATATAAACTCTTCCTAATCCTCCACTGCTCCCAGAACTCCTTAAATGCCTTGATATACTCCATCTCGTCCGATAGGCTTAAGTTCAAACACAAGTAGGGGCAACATGAACTAGTCCAACATCACCAAGTGGTGATCTGAAAACCCAGTAGGGATGATTTGATAACTTTGAACATGGTTCCTTCTTGGGTGATTGGTTTATATAGATCCTATCCAGTTCATCTCCCTCCAGATGTTAATCAGTTCTATATTCTTTATTAATTTCCAGAATTCCCCACCTATTGTTCCTCCAGTGCTTCTCGAGTTTGACACGTCTAATGTCGGTTGGAAATTCCATTCACCGCCACAGATTAGGGTTCCCTCAGAGTGGTTTACAATCAGGTCCATAACAACAATATAAAGGGTGATGTCGCTCCCTTGTGTTTGCCCCTGCATGATAAATGACACAACCTTCCACAACAATATTTGGTTCGTTTTTGATGTTCAATGCCGTTCAATTGGGTCTCTAGTAAATATATTATGTCTATTCCTTCTTTTCTCATTTTGGTTAACATTTCTGATCGATTAATTGGGTTCAACATGCCATTAAGGTTAAAGGATGGCACTTGTAAAACTTCCAGGGCCATTGGGTTGTATCGATTTTGCAATGATTCCAACAAGAAATACATCAGAACTGAATTAGTTTTCCCTTTCATTTAATTGTTTTGGTTTTCCTGTATAACAATTTTATTTAATATGCATTGTCTCAGTAATATTTTGGTTATTATGGCTTAAGGTGAATTGTATGCAATTGTATAAATGCAAACATCTGGTGATTGCTTTAATTGCTCCAAAAAATCATAGGTTTTTAGAAGTTTAATTTACCGTGGAAAGTTTGTGGCGAAGCAATAACAAACACACTAAAGTAATGCGAGTATCACTGATGCGTTCATGCCTGACCCTCTGCTTCATTCAAAACTCAAGTCACTGTCACTGCGTGTTTTTTTCCCTTGTCAGAGCGTGACACGTCGCATAATTAGAGGCGCCAGAGTTAAAGACGATAATCACGTGTTCCCATGACGAGCGTTTACGGGGGATAGACGAGGAAACGGACAAGAATAGAAACAGTTCCCGTTCGCACACACATTTTCATTCAGCCAAATACAATATGGTACTCATTATTAAAAAGTAGTTTTTAGTTCAAAGCTGCCTCACACAGCACATTTAAAGGTGCACTGTGTAACATTTCTGAAGGGAGGCGCGCTAAAAAATGTGGTAAACTTTGCTGTTCTATTGCACATTGAGACATTTTGAACACATTTTTAACCAAATAAAGGTCGGAAAACTCTTCTGGACAGAGAACATGTCGGGATAAAGTCTATTATCAAAAATCAGAAATAGTTAAAAAAAATTATAAAAAATATTATCACAGAATAGCTCATTTTTTAGGTTCATAATTTCACTTCCTCTTTGTAAATTATGACATCACACAAGGAAATTACCCAGCAAACACTGGGAAAAACTCATCTAATGTCACCATCTTTTTTTTTTTTTGACAAATGAAAATATATGAGAGCGCCTTTATTTTGTTGAATCATGTTTGGAATGTCAAAATAAAAGTAGTTTTTTGTGTGTAAATTAGGCATAAACTTGAATGATTGTGCCAAGTGTGATGTCACTTCCTGTCATTTTCTGCAGATTTGTTTATTTTTCTACACACATAGCTACTTGATTGGTGTAAAACTACAATTTATATGTACAACAGGTATAAATACACCCAATAAAGTCAAAATGAGACAATCATAAATGTCATAGGCACTTTAAGATGTCATAATCCAGCTGTCTTTGTTCGAAAAGGTCTTTTTGTGAGTCTTGTATAGTTCAGATAACGATGATCAAAATGCTGGCAAATGTACTAACAGTAGAGGAATTGACTGTAAAAGTAGCCGCCCAAGCAGCCGTGAACTATTCTGTAAACGAATGGAAAAGTGTGGTATTAAACATAATTAATAACATCACAGCGACCTAATAACCATTAACAAAAGAACTGTTCCCTAAGCCGTGCGTCACACCACAAAATGTCAACAGTAATGCACGTAACACACCTTGATAAGTCGACTAACATTACTACAGCACATGAAATGAGCTAAATACATAACTGCATTCAGTGCCCCACGTCAATGTCAAAATGTACTTATAAAGCACGTTTAAAATACAGTCACTCCTACTCAAAGTGCTGTACCAACGTAGAAAAAACATAATATTTCCGTCAGCAATGCTACAGCTAAACACCGTATGTGAAGCTAAAACAACAATAAATACAACATCTCAAGAACGTCAGCGCAAAGAGGTGCTTTTTTTTGGTAGAGACTTAAAACTATCAATGTCAGAAGCAGATCGGACACTTAACTAAACTTAACAAAACCAACATTAGCGACGTACTGTTCAGCAAATTAGAGACTATACTTATGGTGCGTACGTTTGTTTGCACTTTTTTTTGCAGCAATGGCGTCTTGAATGCAGGAGAATGAAGATTACTCAAACTTGCATCACTCACTCACTCACTCACTCACTCACTCACTCATGCATACTAAAAATCTGATCATTATCTGATTTCAGTAGTATATATGTCATGTAAACTGTTACATTTGATGTGATTAATCAGATTTATTTAGAATTAACGTGCGGGTTTTGACAAGGAAAATTGTGGAAAAGGCAAACTAATGTGTCAACAATTAAAGAGGAAAAAGATTAAAGATCTAAAGAGTTATTTTGAGATTCATTCTTCTCTGTTTTCCAAATACATCCAGGTGTTTTTGATGATCAGATTTCTCTTGGGCATGTAAAAACACAACCAAAATTAGATCTTATCATTGGCTTTTCTGAGCCCAGTGAAGGTCCTAGCGCAACACAAACTTTGGAACTATCCAACAATACCGACACACCTTCACTGTCTCACTGCCAAAACCCAAGACTAAAACATTAAAGTCTGTACGACAGGTTAGACTACACATTTCACTAAAACGTCGTGAACACAATTATATTTCAGATTTGACTAAACATTTGTCCCCAGTTTGACCATTTTTGTAACGTTCATATTATTGCACTTGTATTGGACATGAGCAGCAAAAATGATATAGGTAGAGGTAATCCCACAACTGTTACCAAGCAACCATACTGTAAACAAGAGCCAAAATCCATATAAATTACACAGTTATGATTTGACAAACAATAATACCATATAACACGTTTATTTTTGTTGAATGATTTAAAATGTAAGGAAAGAAGAGTGTCAGTTAAGAGTCAAGTGTCTTCTGTGTTTTCAACGGCACGTCGCACATTGATGACATCACAGAGGGATTCTGCTTTAGAACTCAGCACTACTTCCTGTCATTTTAAACCCTTTTCAAAAGGTCTTCACAAACTGCAACTTAACAGAAGTAAAACTATGAGAAACATTTACCACAGGTTCTATAGCAGCAAACTAAGTCACGGTTAGAAAAACAGGAGAAGCTTCATACTTTAAGAAATGCTCAAAATCTGGATAGACAAATGATAAAAGATTGGCAACATAACGCTTTTGTTACTTGTAGAGTTATTCACAGCTGGAAGAGGAACCAAAACATTTACTCAAGTAAGAGACTGTTACTTCAAACTAAACGTTACTCGAGTCAAAGTAAAAGTAAGTAGTAACTAACACACGTCTGCCAACACCACAAACATCTGCGTAGTACTGAACTCTCTGTACCTGTGCAGTTGACGCGGCTGAGCCTGGCAGAGCCGCTCCGCTGCAGAGGATTCTGGGAAACCTGCTTGGTTGGGCTCTGGGTGGTGGACGGAGGGGTCCTAGTGCCCACCGGAGTCACGGGTCCGCTCTTTGTGGAGTTATTGACAGAAGGAGCTTTGAGGCCTAAAGAGACACAGGAACAGTCACTTTTGTACTATCATTTAAGGGTGGGAGATATGCCCAAAAATATATGTCCACAAACAAATGTGCGGCACATTTAAATTTAAATAAAGTCCTATTGGTCCAATTTGTCCATTTCCAAATTAAGTCTGAATGTCATTTTTTTCCATTTGTTTAGTGTCTGTTGATCGTTCTGTCTGTTCTTTTTTCTTCTTCCTAAGGTCCAGTGGGAAGCCCAAGTACGGTACATGACAAAACTGTGCATGAGCCCAAATAACGTGCATGTGAATACTAGCCACGTGCCAAAGGGTTTGAGAGAGCTCCTTTCTCAGTTTGAAAAGCAGATCGTCACAGAAATTAGTACACAATTTGATCTTTTTCAACCCTTCATTATTATTGCAGTTCTTGTTTGCATTTCAAGCGTGTTATAAATAAAGTTCAAGTTGCCCCAGTCCACACCTGTGTTGGGTCTGGTCTGCAGAGACAGAGCCCTGTTCCTCATCGGTGAAGCTTTAGAGACATCGCTGGAGCCGGGGGGCCTCGCCGTGCTCTGGCTGCCCACAGGAAGTGCACTTCTGTTGGGACGTTCGTCTGACTCAGAGGCCCCGGGAGCTGGAGGAACTGAGAGGTGGAGAAGAAGAATGCTTTGTTTAAGCTCTAGAGGCAGATACTCAAACAGTCTCAAGTACTTTATTTGATAAATAACATCTACGAAATATACTGCCATTGTGTGGTGGCTTTCTGTGAGAGCGTCCATGTTCTTACTGCGTCTGCATCGGGTGATATTTTCAACTAGAGATTAAACAATATGGATTTTGTTCCTGTCGTTGTTGCCATTAACCAATCATTTTTAATATTTAAAAAAACAATAGTGCTTGTAAACGAGTACATTTTGTGTAAAGCAGCACTTTATGATAAAATGAACCACTGTGCATTATCTGCTGCTGCTAATAAAGCATTTTATTTCTCATCAACAAGGATTTAAGGATCAAAATCAGCGCTCGGATTGGCTGTGCTTGGGTGGACCACCCGAAGGCCAGCGCACACGGGGGCGCTGCACGCTGTGTGACGTTTGACAGACGTCAAGCTCACAGCTCTTAAAGGGGCTTGAAAACAACCCTTGGGTGCTGTCCGGTGGTGGAGTGGTTAAAGCGGCAGCACACATGCCAGGCTCCATGTGCAGCTGGCCGCAGTGTCTGACAGTTTACTGCATGTCCTCCCTTCTCTCTACCTTTCTGTCTACCTTTTGGAAAAACACTTTTCTCACTTTTCTCAGTTAGCCTATGATATAATGCTTTGAAGCTACTGGCCCCATGCCTTTCTCTATTTCCATCTCTTCATCTAATCTCAGCCCTCACTCATTGCCATAGAAACCAGTGCTCTTTCAACCGTCTCCATGACAATGCCTGGTGCAATATGGGCACAGATATTAGTCATTTTCACAATGATCTCAACAAACTGATCACAGATGTTTACAACACAGTTTGTACTCACATTTTCTAGCCTCTGTCTTTCCTTCTTACATTTCCACTTCTAAGAGTCTTCGTCACAAACCTGTCCCAAACTGCAGGTATGTGTCTCAACTGTGAATTAGTTTGAGGGTTCCATATCTTGCTTTCTTGTTTTAAGTCTTAATTCAAGCTACTTTTTTGAAATTAACAACATTAGCTAAACATGCTAAAAGGTGTCAAAGCACAACAGAACTACAGAAAGGTTGCTATAGCAACAGTGTCAAACTTATTCAAAAGAAAAATGGCAGGTTTAGTGTTTTAACGCACTCTGTTCTAGACTCCACGTTGGTGTAAAAGTGTGTAACGCACTGCTTCTCGTTACTTCAAACTTCGATGCAGATTCTGAAACACACAGTTTGTCAGTTTTCAGTCTTTTTTTCAATTTTCCTGGACCCATTTAAAATAATACAATTATTAAAACACAAAATTCACATTCTTGTCAGGACAAATGTGATTGTTTTTCCAAATCGTTCGGCTCTAGTCTTTTGTTTTTCGACACTTGACCACGAGCTCTTCTACCTGTGTATAATAGAAACAGAAATGTGTTGTACAAAGCACCGTATAATCACAGAATATTCCTTCCTGTTGGCCCTCAAAGGTAGATTGTTTTCCTATAGTTGTTGATTTACCTCGTTTCTCAAGATCATGGCACATCTCATTCTAATCTGTGTAAGAACGAGCACAATCTCTCAGGAAAGGAGGTCGAGGAGGTTAAATCAGCAGTAAAAAGGAAGGCCACTCCAAAAAGAAAAACAACGCGTATCATATCTGTGTGTGTGTGTGTGTGTGTGTGTGTGTGTGTGGAAAAAAACTGTCCGTCTTTATCTCACATTTGCCTCCTGTCTTAACAAAACGCCTCTTATATAATTGTTCAAATAGATGTGATGTCTTTTGTAACGGTACGCAGCGATAGATCTCAAATACATAGTTCATTATTTTACACTTTGTTCATTGTAAGACTCAAAATGGATTCAAAACAACCCCAACTCCAACCACAATCAATTCTTGGGATCTTTTCTATATAATACAGAATCAAAACTGCCTGTCTTTTGATATTGTAACTAGTAATGCAACAATAGATGTATTTGTATTTTGATAATCGTTATTTTGACTATACACAGCCTTTATAACAAAAAAAAACCACAAAAATGATCAATAATGCACTTTATTTGGAAATATTTCACCCTTTATTTGGTTAAAAATATATTTAAAAATCTCAATGAACACGTGTTTGACTAATCGATGCTGGAATAATCAAATCATTGTCAAAAACTGCTCTCGTACGTCTCGTTGGCTTACCTTTGCCGCCATTGTTTTCGTTGGCGTTGCTTCCCAGAGACGAGGAGCTAAGGTTTGTGGGTAATCCCTTCACAGGAAGCTTGGACGCCGCGGTCGCAGGGGCGGAGCTCCGCGCGGACGGAGCCGGCTGCTGATTGCTCGACGTTTTGGAGGTAAATGAGGAGCGGTCTGCACTGAAGCGAGGTTTGGGGATTCCTGGACAAGAAAAAAAGAAACCAGTTGGTTAATGATTTGAGAGGAAAGCTTTAAAAAGGTCGACTTGTTTGACCCGTTTATTGACCCGTCGTTAAATACCGCTGTAAAACCTGTCCGGAGCAGAGGACCAGGTCTTGATCCAAATATTCAGAGTGGAAAAATAATCATTGTTTCATACAATATAACGCCGTCAAACATTTAACTAAAGACTGAACTTTTTAATCAGAACTGGGATTAAACAGATACTAAAACAAGTATTTCGGCATTTAAACAAGGATCGCTTCTAGAAAAAAACTCCAAAAGGGACCATATTGGACTTTTCCTGAATAGTTTTAGAATGGACTTGTTCAAACATAGAATATTGTAAACTTTAAGAGGCAATTTGTCCAGAGGGAAACATAGATTCTAGTAACAGTATCACGTGCAAGAAAAGTGCTAATGAGCTGTGAGCGAATGATAATATGTTTGTTTTTTTAATTAAGGTTGTGGTTTGGGGCAGTAACTAACAATTATTTGGCTCGTCTATTACCGTAGTCTAGTCCAGTGTTTCTCAAACTGTGGTCCTGAGTCTTCTGGTGGTAAACCTCTTCAGTTCTTCCTTTAGAGTACATTTGATTCACTTTTCTGCTCTTCCTTGAGTCATTTCTTATTTAAACTACTGGGGCAATGGTGTATTTCTAGTTTACAGCTGGTTTAGCTCTGACTTAGATCTGGAATAGTCCTGTCACATGCCCCCATTTAGATCTGGTGCCAAATCCTTTTCTTTGGCGGTGCGTAAAAAGATTGAGAAGCACTGGTCTTTCGATTCATCTATTGTATCTATATGTTTAGAATGTGAAATGGCTGTGTATATAAGATTTGACTCCATTTGCCCCTGATGAAGCCAAGATGACGCCGCTTTAGGACATCCTTATGTAGTATCTTTACAGACACAATAAGTTTCTGATTAAAACCACTAAACGCCTCTGTCCTTTATCATTTTGATGTCATTCCGGCTCCGTCTGAGTGATAAAACCTCTTCTCTCAGCACATGGCATGCTGTGGAGTTTGTGTTCAGTTCAGATAACGACTATTCCGTATTAAATGAGTCGACGATTATCTCAATAAACGATTAATCGATGTACTTGTTTGTGTTATCAAAATCGGTATCAAGTATGGGGCATTTTCCTTAGTACTAAAATTGAGTTTTGAATTATTGTGACAATGCTAATAAACTGGGACTAAATCCAGGAGTTGGAGAAATCAGCTGTGACCACTTACCATTAAAAGGCAGGAGATTATCTAATTTAAAAAGTCTCTGTGTCTTGTTCCACTGACAGGGCCCAAAGCTACTGAAGGTCTTTTTTCCTGACCCTGTGTTGACCTTGTGCGACTGTGATATAAACAGGTCCTGATTAAATATATATACGCGATATATGCGACGTCAGCACATCACCGTCGAAAAATGAAAACTACTCAACTATCTGCTCACTCTCTAATACTGATTCACACGAGGAAGGCGTCGTGTCTCCAGGGAACGTCCTTAAGTCCTGGTTTGAGGATGGAACAAATGATTCACTGCATAAAAAATGTGCAATGAAATTCACATCCACATAGTTTTCAAATGAGCCGTTTTGTTCCTTGTTGGCTGTGTAGAGGAATGGACACACTGTCGACTTGCATTCCCACTCAGACACATCCCGCGGGGCAAGATGCGTAGATAAATGAAATTGGAAAAAGTAATTCAATTCAATAATCATCTTTTTTGTCACATGCGGAACAACTTAACCGCGAGTGCTTTCTAAAGTGTACTTTTGGCCCATGATTGTTTCTCATATTGATTATTGTTTGACTAGTTGGTCAGTTAAAAGCATCAAAATTATTGACAAAACGCTGAAAACCTTTTGCATCTAATTACATTATTAGACAAAAGAGCTGATTTATTTAAGGTCCTACACTCCCTTGCCTCCTGTCTGTCCAAGGTGGTGGGTTTTAAATGTATTTTATTTATATTTATTTTATTTATTTTATTTATTTTATTTATTTTATTTATTTTATTTATTTTTATTTATTTTATTATTTTATTTATTTATTTATTTTATTATTTATACAAAGGTTAAAAAAAAAAATCTTCCCAAACTTCCACACATCACATTCATACAACCCACACCCACTCATACATTTCAGGAAATAACAAAAAGCAAGAAAAAGGAGCAGAGAAAAACAAATACAAAACAAAAACAACATTTGGCTCAAACCATATTTAAAACCAAACAGAAAAACAAAAGAGAAAATATTCAGATGAATTATTCTTTGTTTCAATCATTTTTCTCGATTTATGATCTGTGGAATATTCCTCCGTTAATACTGAGAGAATGTTCTTATATAGATACAAAATATTTTGAAAACTGACGATTTGGTTCCGTTCATGTGATATTTTCCAGTATAAATGCTCTCTAATTAATATTTTGTCTGTATCCATGCCACATGAACAATCTGAATGAGGAGAAATGAGGACATTGTTTAATCTGCTTCTCTATTATTGACCAATGACTGTTTCATTGTTTGATTCTCTAACTTTCTGTCAGACGCCCACCGAGGCAACTGCTGATTTTGTGCGTCATGAAAATAAACTGAATTGATGGTGCTCATCGAAAACGTGACAAAACAACCCATTTTTTGGGTGAGCAGATGGACTAGACTTAGTCCACAACATATCTGCATACTCTGCTTATGTGTGTAATCAAAAGTGCTTTTATTGGAGTTTTATTGGTTGTTTAAACACAATTGTTTCATATTTTTAATGAGTTGGTCGGGCGAAGACTAACGCACATGCTGACTTCTTTTCTGTATAAAAACAATCAACTTATCCTTAGTTCTATTTTTCATCAATGATTGCATTTCCTTTGCGTGCGCAGATAGACTAGACCACAAAAGCATCTGTAGCACTCTGCATAGGTGTGTAATTAGAAGTCTTTAATCGGAGTAATGGATATTGACTGATTTATATAAATAGTCTCGATGCAAAACAGAAAATTCGTTTTAACTAGTCAACTAATCTGAAAAAATGAAAACTGGCAAGTCAACTACTAAAATAACTGTAGGTTTCAGAAATGGAGGTGCCAAAGGCTTTGTGAGCGCCAGGAATGAGAGACAAATTGAAATGCCTACTTCCTCCTTTAACAGTTTGAAAATCCTGCACCTCTGATTTAGCCCGTAAAACAAGTCAATCGGACATGGCAATTCTTCTCTTGGGATGGTTGAACTTGACTCTTGATTTGAATCGTTCCTATCACAGCCAACACAAACAGAAAGGAGCTGAGCCTGTCCCCGAAGAAAGTCCTGTTACTGTAAAACTGCACGTGCTTCCCACAATGCCATTAGCTGAGATTAGCGTTAGCTCACAGAAGACGCTCTGTTGTGGAGCGGAGGCTGGACAGGAAACATCTGGCTTCGGTTGGACCCACATCTGGATCGGGTTACCTCCGAAACCCACGTTAGGTAAGACTGACTGTGTCCTCTCCCGCCACATGTCTACAGTAATGTTTGAACACAGAAACTCACATTTACATTCTGCTAAACTCACCGTTTCAAAGCTTGGTTAGAGTCGAGTTAGACTGTCTACTTCTCCAGAGCTCTTTTTTCCTATTGCTTTAAAGTAACAGTATGTAACTTTCTGGAGATGTCACCTGCACGAGTTCATGGAAATAGAAAGTTAAAAACGTAAATCCATATTGTCGGTGTAATCCCTCATTTGTTCAGGAGTGTTCCAAATGGAGTCATTCTCAATCTGTGAATCCAGTACCTGAGTTCCCAGACTTGTTTGAGTCCAGAGTCCAGATGACTACAGCTGAACCTTTTTCTACAACATAAATCCACATTGTGTAATATTACAGCCAAGGAACACTTCCATGAACATTAGGTAAAAGCCTTCTCACAATAAGGTACATTGTTGTGTTTTTTTAATGCAATAAATAAAAAAACATAAATGTCCTGGAAATGCAGCTTGGACTGGTAAATCCTCCGTGCGAAGCGGGAGCTGGTCGAGGGACTAACGCCAACGAGAACCACCACTTAAACAATGTCAACATTTATTACCGGCTAAATCAGAAAATAATCTGTTATTTAGCATGTTTGAGACTAATGTTTGTACTTGTTTAGCCTACGGTTTAGCATTAGCCATGTAGCATACATACGAGTTAATTCAGCTGTGTCGCTGGTCAGATCTCGTGATGTTCAAGTGGAAATAACCAACGTCTGAGTGTGGAGAACCGAAGAACCGCAACAATAGGCCGAGCATGCGGCCCTCTGAAAAAGCCTTCTGAAGCTGTTGCGTGAGACTAGCGACGAGCCAAAGGTTTGAGAACGCCAACAACTAGTCATATTACCGTAAATAAATACCTTCCTCCAGTCGCGGTTTGAAAATTGTGAACCGGACTGTTTGATTGAAATCTTGAATCTATAATCACAGCTTTAGTTCCAACAGCAGTGAAATGTGTGACAGAATATAGAGCAGGCGTGTTCCGCAGCAGAAGCTCAACACAGACACATTTGCATCAGGACACGATGGTTAAAGGGACTCGACATTCTATCCACTCATTTTTCAGTGTTTTTTCCGGAAACTAATACTCTGCGTCGTCTCTAGTATCAGAACTACTGTAGCACAGGGACAGTTTTCAACTTTAATTTTAAAAATGTGTTTCTTCTTTTTCGTTCATCTAAAGTTCACATTTGTAGATATTTCTTATACACTTTTACCACAAGGAATGTTTAGGCTGTTTACTCACGATACGGATCAAAACTAAGAAAAAGACACAACAAACAAACAATTTTTTGGACAATATAATGTTACTTTCAAGACAAAAGTGCAGATTTTTTACGACAATGTGGTCTTATTTTAGAAACATTCAGCTTTGGCTAATTTAAAAATGTTTTATAAAGATTGATAAAGGAGTATCTAGTTTAGATGGGGTCTCTTTTTGTTGAAATTAAGTTTAGCTAAAAAAACATATTTTTACCAACTATTGATTTATTTGTTAGAATTTACTTTAAGGACAGTTTTGTAAAAGAGAACTCCCCAGAAGCTACCATAGCATAGGGATTATTATGATATTTATAGTGTTTTTAGATCCAAATAAAGTGATTCGAATACAACGATTAATTAATTTAAAGCACGTATCAGCATAATTATTCAGGTCAATGTCTTCTTTTAACACATCTCAAGAAAACTGTTTCAAATATTGAACTAAAATGAGGTCATGTCCTTCAACCAAATTAGCAGACTTGACTCATTTGATTATGTGCAGCTTTGTTTTGTTTGTTTACTGCATAATACAGTCCGGACTGTGAATTAGAGCTAAGAGACCCTCGCAAACGCTCTCAAAGTTGATCAAATGAACTTCTTCCTCAAGACTCTTTCTTCAGGGAGAAAGTCAAATGTATCCAATGCAAAAAACAGAATAGACATTGTGTGTTTCTTTGGTCAGAAGAAGAAGAAGAAGAAGAAGAAGAAGAAGAAGAGAGAGGAAGAGAGAGACATAAGAAGCTTTGTCCAAAACTATGCGACCTTTGGGAGGGCATCAGCTTGAGCCCACTCAAACTCAAGACTTTACGGCAGAACGTCCAGAATCTGACAAATGCAAAAGACACAGCAAGTCACAGTAACATCTATATTTACTGAAGAAACACCAGTGTAGCAGCAGCAGAACCCCATCCTCTACATCTCCTCCTCTTCACCTCAGGGAGGGTCATTGGAAATAATAATACATTATGTTTGCGTCCCATTGCCTAACGCATTACTATTCTCCAAGTTTGTGACCCTCTTCAAGAATGTAACTTTATGAATTAAAAAAAATATAGATGAAAAATTATGTGGATTTTATGGACAATAATTTTGCTTCTAAACAGTCACGATTGTTAGTTCTTGCTATTATATTGTGACCTGAATAAACACAACATGGACGGCCTCCTGCTGGTGCCCAGAGTCAGGACTAAACTGAACCGCTCCTGCTGGTGCCAGAGTCAGGACTAAACACGGGCCGGCCTCCTGCTGGTGCCCAGAGTCAGGACTAAACATGGAACCGGCCTCTTGCTGGTGCCAGAGTCAGGACTAAACATGGAACCGGCCTCCTGCTGGTGCCAGAGTCAGGACTAAACATGAACCGGCCCTCCTGCTGGTGCCAGAGTCAGGACTAAACACGGGCCGGCCTCCTGCTGGTGCCAGAGTCAGGACTAAACAGGGGCGGCCCTCCTGCTGGTGCCAGAGTCAGGACTAAACATGGAACCGGCCTCCTGCTGGTGCCCAGAGTCAGGACTAAACATGAACCGGCCTCTTGCTCGAGTGCCAGAGTCAGGACTAAACATGAACGGGCCTCCTGCTGGTGCCAGAGTCAGGACTAAACATGAACCGGCCTCTGCTGGTGCAGAGTCAGGACACGGGCCGGCCTCCTGCTGGTGCCAGAGTCAGGACTAAACATGAACCGGCCCTCCTGCTGGGTGCCCAGAGTCAGGACTAAACATGGAACCGGCCTCTGCTGGTGCCAGAGTACGACTAAACACGGACGCGCCTCCTGCTGGTGCCAGAGTCAGGACTAAACACGGGCCGGCCTCCTGCTGGTGCCAGAGTCAGGACTAAACATGGAACCGGCCTCCTGCTGGTGCCCAGAGTCAGGACTAAACATGAACCGGCCTCCTGCTGGTGCCAGAGTTAGGACTAACACGGACCGGCCTCCTGCTGGTGCCAGAGTCAGGACTAAACATGGACCGCCTCCTGCTGGTGCCAGAGTCAGGACTAAACACGGCCGGCCTCCTGCTGGTGCCAGAGTCAGGACTAAACATGAACCGGCCTCCTGCTGGTGCCCAGAGTCAGGACTAAACATGAACCGGCCTCTTGCCGGTACCAGAGTCAGGACTAAACATGAAACCGGCCTCCTGCTGGTGCCAGAGTCAGGACTAAACATGACCGGCCTCCTGCTGGTGCCAGAGTCGGGACTAAACAGGCCGGCCTCCTGCTGGTGCCAGAGTCAGGACTAAAATGGACCGGCCTCCTGCTGGTGCCAGAGTCAGGACTAACATGGAACCGGCCTCCTGCTGGTGCCAGAGTCAGGACTAAACATGAACCGGCTCCTGCCTGGTGCCAGAGTAGGACTAAACACGGACCGGCCTCCTGCTGGTGCCAGAGTCAGGACTAAACATGGAGTTCAAAAGCAGTTGTTTATCTGTGCATCTTTGACTGAAGGGATTTTTCTGAACTCTTGTCTTTTAAAGTTTTAATTATCTTTCATATTTTGTATTTGTTTGTATGTGATTTTAATGCATCATTTCTTGTTTTGAATTACTCTACGTACAAATTGTGCTCTACAAATAAACTTGCCTTTGCCTTAACCTAATATTCCTCCCTGGGTTTAGTAACATGTTCAATGACTGCAATTCTGTGTCGATGGCACTCTTTTTCGCCTCTTTCCCTCTCTTTTGCCCCTCTTTCCCTCTTTTTCGCCTCTTTCGCCTCTTTCGCTTCTTTCGCCTCTTTCGCCTCTTTCGCTCTCTTTTCACGCCTCTTTCGCCTCTTCTCTTTCCCTCTTTCGCTTCTTTCGCCTCTTTCCCCTCTTTCCCTCTTTTCGCCTCTTTCGCCTCTTTTCTTTCGCCTCTTTCTCTTTCCTCTTTCGCCTCTTTCGCCTCTTTCGCCTCTTTCGCCTCTTTCGCCTCTTTCGCCTCTTTCGCCTCTTTCCCCTCTTTCGCCTCTTTCGCCTCTTTCGCTTCTTTCGCCTCTTTCGCCTTCACCTGTCACTCACTTTAACCTGCTCTGGTCACACTTACTGGTCCCAGCCCTCCAGTTCAGACCCTCTGATGATAATGACACAGTTCTGTTGCTTCAGTTCGACTCAGGAGTGAATTACAGGCTCCAGACTCAGACAGAAACGGGGCCCAAACAGAGCTCAAGGATGTCACAACTGTAAAAAGTCATGAAAGCTAGACATGGACGTTTTCAAAGCCAAATGTAATGATTTAGATCTGATTGATGTCACTTTAACATCAGGGTGAGTGACATTGACAAAGATGAATACCTCAGAATAGTTTTATTGCATTGTCTTGATAACAATAGTCAGATGATATTTTCACAAAGCATAAAACGAGAACGAACCATAAATTCAGCCAAAAAAAACTGCAGAAACATCCCTTTATACTCTTGTTTAGGAGGTCACACTAGATGATGACGTTTCTGATAGTTTTCATTACAGACAACTCACTCGATATTCTAAATTTGCTCCAAAACAATTCATTTTGGCACAGCTCCCACCGCTAACTTTTGCCTTTACTTGTACAAAATCTTGAAGAACATCAAGTCTAAAACAGGAATTCACAATATTTGCGACGAACACACAATAACGTCGTCACGAGATGAGCACCTTTAGTCTCTTGACGGTTTTCAGGTCGTACAAAGTGATGATTACGTGGTATTTTCATGAGAAATATCCAAATGTACAAATGTTGAAGCCGATCATTTCTACCAGTGACTGAACGTGAGAACAGAAGATATGTGTAGAATGTTGATAAGTCATCTGTAACTCAAGCAATAAAACGACTCAATTACGGTGCATTTATATATTTGCTTTTGTGAATTTCTCTTTTAAAAGTTTAAGAAAGTTCTACCAGAAGATGTTTTAATAACCCAAAAATATATACAAAGTTCAATTTCCTTTTGCCGCAGAAGAATAATGTGCAGAAAATGAACGGAATTCTTTACAATTGTGAAGGGAAAAGTATAAAATTGTAAAAGCAACAATAAATCAAAAGTAGACTAGTGCTTTCTCCGTAAACTTCCAGTCAAAAGTCAAGCGTGTGATTATATATTTCATACACTATAAATCTAGCTTGCTTTATTTACTCCGCTACAGCTGAAGAGTCGCAAACGTAGCTCCAAAACGCTTACGCAACACTTTTGAAAACAAACACGCGCAGCTGTAGCATCTTCACAGCACATGCCCGTCTCTCGCCGCTCGTCTGCGCCTGTGAAATCCTTCCACGCGCACACGCAGGAATGTAACAGGCATTTAACTCTGCTCCGTCAGCGCGTGTGTGTCTGCTGCAAAGCGTTCGATTAAAAACACACACACACACATTATTAAGGATTTAAGGCTGCCACCGCTGCAAAGTGACGATCATGTGGTACATTCATGAGAAATATCCAAAAAACACGATCGTTTCTAGCAGTGACTGAACGTGAGAACTCGCTGTATATAAAAAAAATCTGCATTTTAACAATAATCCTTTCAGCTGATGGTAGAATGTTTTAATGTTGTCTTAAACGTAGCAAAAAAACAAACACAAAGGACTTAAGGCTGCGCATTTAACCACACTTTATCAAGATTGAGAGTTTTTATTAGCGTAATGCTCATGTTAAGGTCCTCAATCAGTAAATACATGTGATATGGAGCAGGAATCAGACTTTGAAGGAAGAAATTTGACTATTCCCAGTATAATAAAATAAAAGTGGTGGTGTGCTAAATTATCAAAACATTGTTTCATTCTGATTTCAGTATATTGGCAAGAGCATTTTTGGAATGTTTTTTGCAAAATGATGTCGCAACAGCGCTATAAAAGCAACACAGATGAGTTTAAAGCCACACCGTGGAACATTCAAAGCGATCGCATGTCAACAGAGACAAGCTGGAAACGTGTTATCCTAATAAATATGTTCTGGCTTTGATAGGAGCTACAAAGTTAAGTTTTGAAAGCTTCTGTGATACTTGTGCATGTTATTTTTCTTCATGTCGACTTGGCAGGTTTTTAGCCAGATGCACTTAACCTGCCACATAACGAACGGTTTGTGGTGTGTGGAGAACCAAACAACGGCAGCACCTTTTCAAACCAGTTATAACAATGTAGCACAAAGCAGCAGACGGGAAACATTTTGAAATAACTACACTTTAATAAAGCATGAAGAAAAACTTCTTCTTACTGAACAACTGAGTATTTAAGTGCAGTTTTTAAGGATTTGTACTTTATTTGAGTAGAGTTTAAGCTGATACTTATTACTTTGACTCCACTACATTTGAAAGATTAATATAATACTTTCCACGCTGCTACGTTTTCCTCGTCTTTTGTCCCGTTCAAAACCTTATATGAGGCTCGACTCACACACAGAGGGTTTGTGGGTGAAATGTCACCGTTTAGACAGTTTGTTGTAACTCGGCTTTAATCGATTTTAATATTGATAGTTCTAAAAAGCTATATTTGTGCTTTTGCTTTGGAAACAGTAAATATACAAAATATCGATTGATTGAATTCCTTACTCAAATGTTCCCTTTAAGACCAAATATGCCTTTCTAATTGAATCTTTCGCATCATTTATACTAGTTTTACACATGAACTGAACAGGATACGACAAAAGTACAACTTGCATCTTGTCCTTAGAAGATGCAATTTTTTTATATATTTTTTTAAGCCAAAAGAGTTTTAAATGATTTGTAAAAAAAAAAAAAAAAGTACTCTCGATACTTAAATAGATTTAAGATTCTACAGCGAATACTTCAGTACTTTTAACTTCAACTTCAAATTTTGACTTTATTTGGTGTACCTGTTGTACATATAGATTATAGTTTTAAACCAATTGAGTAGGTATTTGAGGAGAAAACTTTGAAAAATCTGTAGAAAATGACAGGAAGGGAACATCACACTCATTCATTGAGTGTGACATTCTCCCCCTAATTATAGATTCTATTCTTAATATAATAAATATCTCACTAAAAAGTGGTTATGTTCCACAGTCCTTCAAACATGCAGTCATTAAAACCGCTTCTGAAAAAGCCTAATCTTGATCCTGACCAGTTTGATAAACTACAGACCTATTTCAAATCGACCCTTTGTCTCTAAAATCCTTGAAAGAGTTGTCGTTAAACAGCTTTGTCGCCATCTACAAGTTTTCCAGTCTGGGTTCAGAGCCCACACACAGCACTGGAAACTGCACTAGTTAAAGTCACAAATGATTTGTTATTAGCTGCTGACGATGCACTGGTCTCAATCCTGGTTCTATTGAACCTCAGTGCAGCGTCTCGACACCATCGACCACAACATTCTACTGCAGAGGGACAGCCCTCAGCTGGTTTAAATCCTACCTATAGGATAGGTACCAGTTTGTTAATGTAAACCAGAGCTCCTCACCCTGTTCTAAAGTAACCTACGGTGTGCCACAGGGTTCAGTTCTCGGTCCAATTCTGTTTACTCTTTATATGCTGCCGTTAGGTAACATTATCAGAAAGCATAGCATTAACTTCCACTGCTCTGCAGATGACACACAGCTGTATCTATCAATGAAACCTGATCAGACCGATCAAGCAGACAGACTTGGTGCTTGTGTGAAGGATATAAAAACCTGGATGACACTTAATTATCTGCTTCTTAACCCTGAAAAAACCGAGGTCATCGTACTAGGCCCTAATCATCTACGAGACGCTTTATCTGAGCAGATAGTTACACTGGACAACGTCAGTGTAGCCTCCAGCTCCACTGTAAGAAACCTTGGAGTCTGATTTGACCAAGAGCTCTCATTCAAAGCACACATAAATCAAGCCTGTAAAACAGCCTATTTCCATCTGCGTAATATAGCCAAAATCAGAAAAATCTTGCCTAAAAGCGATGCTGAAAAACTTGTCCATGCGTTTGTAACATCTAGATTAGACTACTGTAACTCCCTGCTTGCAGCGTGCTCTAAAAGCACCATAAAAAGCTTTCAACTGGTTCAAAATGCAGCAGCAAGATTACTAACAGGAACTAAAAGAAGAGAGCACATTACGCCGGTGCTCGAGTCTCTTCACTGGCTCCCTGTCGAGTTTTAGAATCAAATTCAAAATCCTCCTCCTGACTTACAAAGTCATAAATGACCTGGCCCCATCTACCTCAAAGATGCTATAGTACCTTATCATCCAAAACAGAGCACTTCGCTCTCAAAATGCTGGGCTTCTGGTGGTCCCAAGAGTCTCTAAAAGCACAGTAGGAGGTAGAGCGTTTAGCTACCAAGCTCCTGTGTTGTGGAATCAGCTCCTGTCCATGTTAAAGAGGCCGACACAGTCTCTTCATTTAAGACCAGGCTTAAAACGTTCCTCTTTGAAATGGCTTATGGTCTGGCCAGTTAGGAACAGAAGTAAAAACCTACAGTTCCCAGCTGTGCTGCCCTAGGAGCAACTATGCTGGAAGTATGGCAGCTTGAGCCACTATCCTCTGTTTCTTACTACTTTTCTATCAAACAATATTTAATATTAAATTTCACTGGCAATTTGTTCATCGCTTTTCCTTCTTTTTCTCCCACTTCCCTGACGGGAGTGGAGCAGGCACATCGAGGACCTGTGGATCCAGATGCTCCTCAACTGTCTGGAGAAACGGTCTCTACTTCCATATGAACGGTTCTTCATCGGCCTTGAAGAACTGGTTCTCCTCCTGAGTGGGTCCAGCTCCACTCTCTCACGTCCGCCTGTCCGTCCGAGGGACTCGGATTTCTCCTTCACTGTGGAACTCCTCCAGGTTTCTACTTTTTCCCAAAGAGGTTTGGTAGTTTTTCCTGGCCGAGAAGGAGGGTCTAAGGACAGGGGAGCTTGGGACATCTGTCTAAGGACACAGGACGCTGGGACATTTCCAAGTCCCTATGAACACTGTTTATTTTGATTTCCACTGTAGCCCCTCGAGGCAACTACTGTTGTGATTTTGGGCGTTACAAAAATAAATTGTAAATTGAATTGAACAAATTCCAGTCAAAGGTTATGAACAATTTACACAAAGAAATAACCTTTTTGACTCTCTAAACATGAATTCAACAAAATAAAAGGTGTTCTCTATCTCTATAACTATTTTGACATTAGATGGGTTTTGGCCCAGTGTTTGCTGGGTAATTTCCTTGTGTGATGTCATCAATTGCAAGGAGGAAGTGACATTATAAACCTAAAAAATGCAAAACATTTTTATAATTTTTTTTGCAAAATTCAAAACAACATTTTCTGAAGTGGATTTTATTTCAGTGAGTAGTCCAACCTGTCATAGGCACTTTAAGTAATATTTTAACTGAGCTTCTTTTACTTGCATTGGAGTATTATTTGACCAGGTGTAGCTGTACTTTTACTCAAGTCATGAACCTCTGCGAACAACTACTTTTTAAAGAAAGATTCAGACTTAGTTACTACTTAAAGTCACTGTACCTGATTGTTTACTGTCTTAAAAACATGGAAAAACTGAACTACGGTAGTTAATTGTACACTGTTTCCAGGGGTCCACGTGTGTTGCACATAACTAATGCCATCACGTTAACGCTAACAACAGCTAGCATGCTAACAGCGCACTTCCTGCTTCTCTGCGGAAAAGCGCCGTATAAGTTGATGCAGACAGAGCGCCGTGGTCTCATTTTCACCAGAACAAATGCTTTTACAATACATTTGCGCTGGGGTTAAACCAATTTTACTTTATTACATGCACCAAAAACCATCTGAAACAGGTCCGTTAATTAATACGGCAACGCTAACCCCTGATCCTCACCACGTCATTACTAATCCTGAATCATTCTTAATAAACTGTTCATTATATGCTTTATTAAGGCTGTAAGTGCGTGTGTAACGTGTGTAGTCATTATAAAGTGTAACAGGCTTACGCGATACAATTTGTAAGAAACGCACAGCCTACTTGGTCACAGTTTTGACTCATAATGCACAGCTAAATAAGTTCGTATGTTGCAAGGCTGACAGGAGGAATTCAGCACTGACATAATGAGTAGTTGTGAAAGACAGTCAAAAAGCACAGCGTTTACCAGTACAGTACTTATGTGCGCTGCAACAAAAGCATGCGTTTACAGTTTTGAACTTACAATATTTTCACGTGGCTAAAATGCTTGATGACAACAAATGAACGCTGCAAAGATTGGAATAATCGTCGAATACTTAAAGTAATCACTGTCAATTTTATCAATTATTCATCAACATCTGAAGAATAGACCGACTTTAAGACTTGAAATTAGCTGAAAAACAGGTTTTATCCTAAAGGCAGCACCATAATTAAACAGGAGTGTATTTATGTATATTTTGCTATAATTAATGATAAATAATCATAAATTATACACATTCTATCTATAAATGTGGCAGTTTTTAACTTTAACGTGGTTTTTTTTGCTTTGTTTTAATATTTCCAAGACACATATAATCATTTGACTAGTCGACTAATCCTAAAAAGAACAATTAGACTAGTCGACTTCTAAAATAATCATTAGTTGCAAACTTTCTACCTATGTAAATGTAGTATTGTTATTCTTGACTATTATGTCTGGATCTGTGGTTCTCAAAGATTTTGCACAAAGTTCATTGCAAAAAGTAATTATCTGCCAAGGAAAAGATGTTTTTTCAAGCAAAAAAGATGTGTTGCTTTGCTTTCTGTGTTCACACGTCAAATCTGTTTAAATCGAGATCAAATTCGTGAACACTTAAACATTTTGACTTGTTTTTGCATGTTGCTTGCTAAAGTAAACTGCAATAGACTTTTTATGCAAATTTTATGAGGTCGATGTAATCTCTCATTCATCCAGGAGCGTTCCATTATAGAAAAAGATTCAGTTGTAACCGGATGGCGACAACTGAATCTTTATATACATTTTTAACCAAAAAAAGGTTGAAATATGGTGACTGGAGGCTTCTAGATAAAGAATATTTAGGAAAAAAGCAAAGAATATATGGAAATCTGCAATTGTTTACACCTTTTTTTGACATTCTTATTCGATTTTGACCAAAATACAACTACGATTATCTTTTATAGTCGACTGTTGTGTACAATTGTGAAGTAACACTCTTTACTTTGCGTTTCTTTCCACCCCACAGATGTAAAATGATGGGTTTGGTTGACTGACAGGAGGAATTCCGCACTGACAAAATGACTAGCTGTGACAGATTTGCACGCTTCCTTTTAAATCTCACGAACTCACCCTGGCTCGGTCTCTGCTTTGCCGGCGATCCAGACGAAACGTGGGGGGGGTTCTGTCCGGCTTGCCCCAGCGACGGGCCATCGTTCTGGGCTTGCCTCGGCCCGGGGCTCCCCTGTTGTCCCGGAGGTTGACACGCTCCTAGCCTGGTTCCTCTCGCTTGTGCTCTGTTAGTTGTTGTAGTAGAAGTAGCAGTAGTAGTAGTAGCAGTAGTTGTAGACGTAGAAGTTCCCAATTTGGTGGAGACTTTCTGCAAAAAGAGTTGATGTTTAGTCATGCTGTCCCATCTGAGCAGTTCAGAAGTCCGCACGGAAACCAAAGCATTGGCCATGGTCTTCGTTTCCCAAAACGTTTCCAAAAAAAAAAAAAAAAAAAAGAAATGGAACAGGACGAAAGACGTGAAGGAAACAGAGAAAGAGAGAGAGTGGAGAAGACTTAGGGGAGGAGGGAGGAAAGAGAGGGAGGAGAAGAGGAGGGACTATGGCAGAGGGCTGTAGGCAAAGACACAAGTCAAGCCTGTTCTACACTGCAAAAAAATCCAGTTAGCTGCTTCCTTTTTTAACTACGCGGTATATTAAAAAGAACAAGTCACTACAATATGAGAGGAAGAGACGAGAAATAGATTCAGAGCCAAGGAAATGGGACCAACAAAGAACAAAAAGAGCATGAATGGCATTTAAGAGATGCGTGAAAACGGCCACATTGAGTCAAAGAAAATTAGGTTGTTGCAGTTAAAAGTGACGCTATCTGTTTGCAATTGATTATGTGTGTAGTTTAAACGGAAAAGCACAGTGCAATGTTTTGAACTATCTGTGTAAGTTGAAGAAAGAGGCAGACAAAGACATTAAAAAGTGCTTCAATGAAGTCATGTTTGTCCGGCTGAGTGTATTTTTTACTGTCTTGAAATACAATTTACCACAAAAAAAAACTAGTAGGTTTCATCTTATTTCAGGAGAAAGAGCATTTTTTCCCCTCATTTTAAATGAGAAAATTATGGGATTTTTTTTTAAATCTTTTTGTTCCATTGGCCAATTTTACCTTTAAGACAGTCAAAATATAATCCAATCAAGATAAACACTACTTAATTCAAGCACTTATAATTTATGTTATTCACGATTGGCACTTTTCCCAGTGGTTTCTGCTCCTTTTCATACGTTTCTGTACGCTTAACTGTACACAACTGATGACGTCTTTTATGTTGTGAATGGAATAAAAAAAAACTGTTTTTAATCAGTTGCTAGAGTCTCTTTAGTAGTTGACTGTTGTTTTGTTACTGCAATAGCTACAAAAAAAACAAAACTGTGGGAACTACTGTGCATGGACCATAATCTCGATTGCTTGATTTCGGTGCGGAAAATGAAGAAATAGCTTAATAAAAAGCATTTTTACATTGTTTTTGGACTTATTTGCGGCATGAAAAAGCAGCAACTCTACAATTCTGTTCGCCTCAAAACGTTGCAACATATTTGAAAAAGAAGACAGCTGAATTTTTGTGATAAAAGAGAGACTTGGAACTCGTTACAGGACTAGTTCAAAGCAAAACTGAAAATGATGATCATTTTTAGGGCTAAGCGTATGATTCGTCGCAACTATTTTAAGTTTAGCTCTGGGAGATGCGGGTGTCGAATCGGCTGTAGTTTGATGGTAGATTTGTACGCCTGAAGTTGAGAGGAACATGGCCTTTTTCCTGTGGGGTTTCCTCCGTGTTCCCCTCCCCCACGCACACACACACACACACACACGCGCACACACACACACACGCACACACAGATGCACGCACACACACACTTCGTAAACACAGACACATGGAGAGAGTCGCGCTTCCTGTTCCTCTGAATAAAAGGAAATGGTCAGTCGCTGCTTCTTTTTTTTTTTAGTTCTGTTTCACAATAATAGACCCAGAAATGGCTGTAACAGAAAGCTGTAAACAGTTGTGAACAAAGCCGTTCGTTCAAATATGATATTGAAATAAGTACATCTCAATATCGCTTTATTTGGCGGCCGAAACAAAAATAGTTGTTTATTTTATCAACTTATTTATGTGGGTCTGGAGTAACTTGTTTTGGGCTTTTTTTCCCCCAAAGGCTCTGTCACTTGTTGCTGTCTGAAAATCTGGCAGCCCGGTAAGAACGTCACAAGTACAGTAGTTTACATCGTGGAACCTCTTTTATACTGCACTTTACACTTGACAGTTAATCGCAATTAACCGATTACTGAAAGAGTTGATCCAATCACTCTTACACAGACTCCAAAACACAAACTATTCGATTTTTACCTTCAAATAAACAGGAAGGCGTTATCTGGGTCAAATTCACACTGTAATGACTAATCAATGAATCAGAAAAACATGAATAGATTTGCTGAATAACTGTTATTTGCAGCTTTGTGCGCTTGTGCAGAAAATAATGGAGATTTTCTTTGGCCTTCAGCAGTTCCGGTGCTTGTTTTAATGAAGAAAACCCACTTCAACGCAGAGAGAACAAGCAAAAAGCCCTCACAAAGCCGAGGCAGCCCACTCACTGCCCTCTCACAAAACCGCAGCCACTGAGCTTTTTCGGCGACGTTCCTCAGAGCCTAAAACATCCGAGTTCTTGACTTTTAACCAGGCCAAGACTCTGAGCCGCTGGATTACTGAGAAATGCCATACACCCTCAATCAAGTGTTGACACGCAGCTTGGCACGCCAGCGAAAGCCTGAGCCCAAAGCTGTGGAGCAGAGTTTAAGGAGACAAACAAGACGAGAGAGCTGGTGCACGTGAAGGAACGAAAACACGGAGCGCAATTTCAACGGTCCAGGCTGGAAAATCAATGAAATAGATGATATATTGTCCAGTGTTTGACGAAACTGAATACATGTAACGAAAATAAATATTCCGAATACTAATTTTGATTAGCTGTATGCCGGTACAGCTACTCTTTTCATTTGCGGTTTCCAGATGGCTGTTATTTTGTAATTAAGGCGTCAAACTTCACGGAAAAAGGGAAATACAAAGAAAACATGGCTCTTGTGGTGAATGTTAGTGCCATTCTTCCTCTGGGATTTTTACTCAGTGATGAATAAACGCAAAACAAATGAAGTGGTTTCAATCCTATGTTGTTGTTTTTCCCCACACTATATCATGACGCAACTCAAAGCAAAAGTACTCTAAAGATTTGATTGGGCCATGCAACAGAATACGTTACAAGATACTGCAACTGAATATATTTTCAAAGTATTCTTCCCAGCACTGGACGAGACACAAACTCAAACTCTTGTCCTATAATTTAGTAAATGCAAATGATCATGGGCGTGTTTAGATGTGCACTATGAACTGAACTTCGATTTTGAAAAGAAATACAGATTTAAGCTCAATCGCCGTCCTTTTATGTTCGCTCTTACACAGATTAGGGACGTCACGATGTCAAATTTAGGATTATGTTGAGAAACAACATCATGATTGTTACTGAGACTGTGTGAAATCTAATCTTACACATCTTACACTATTTCTCAAGTTTGTGACCAGCTTTATGAAATCTAAATGAAGTAAAAACACAAAAACAGCTAGATAAAAAGTACTTTATATTTAGATGTATTTTTTTTTTACTATGGATTGAATTAAAACCACTTAATTTTGCTTCTAAAACAGTCACAGTTGTTATATTGTGACCTGAATAATAATGATTATCGATTAACCTAATTATCTTGACAGATTTTTGTGTTTTAAACGTCAATTATAAGCTTATATAATTGATATTGAAAGACATTTTTATCTATTTTTAACACGGCAACAACAAAATCAAATGGAAAATCGTGGTCGATCCATGTGAGCAAAAAATGTTGATGATATTTTTTTTGTCTCTTCCCATTTCTAAACCAGGACTAAACCAGATCCGCTCACAGGTTACATCAATTATTTCCCTGGCCAAACCGGCTCGAGGCGTCACATTTGGAACATTGCGTCTGGTTTCCCTGCGGCAGAATCCAGCAGGTTTTAACTTTTGAGAACATGTCACGGCAACAGCAGCAGCAACAGCAGCAACAGCAGCACAGAGGACCAGGACCTCGCATTTATTATTCAACTGCACCACAAAAGCCTCCGTGGAGATGTCATTGCTTTGCTTGGATGGCATTCAACTTATTTCGCTTGCATTCAGGCCCGTCACGATCACACTTTCTCAATTATCGCAGAAAATTTCCAGAGAAACGATAATATTGAAACCAATTTTTGACACTGACGCAATACATTTAAAGAAGGAAAATTCACTCAACCGTTTTCTAGATGATTTTAATTTTTTTTTTAAAATATACTTTGCAACAAATAAAAAGCAGAATATTAAACACGTTTGAACTTAGTATATATATTTAGTCATTGAAATTATCAGCTCAAATTTCATCGTAATACAAGCAAAAATCTAAAAGTTCACTACTAGTTTAAAGAAAATGTACACAGATATATGTACTCAGCTATAAGTTCAGTCAATGTAGTAATTATCATGACAGACCTTCAGTTATTAACCTGAAGAGAAAGTATAATACACCTAATGTATTCTTTATTAGTAACTAGGAATGTCCCAATATCAAATTACGATTATTGACAATACAGTTAAATTTTTATTTTCTTTCATTCCAATACATTGCTGTTCATCAAACTTTCTGAAGGCAAAAGTAAAGTTATTGTGCTATAAACACACACAAAAAAAGGACGTCATTAATTTAGATACAATTTTTGGAGCACAAATTGAACTGAAATTACTTTTTTATTTTTCAGCTCTTGCGATTACACTGGGACCTGAATAATCCCAATCATGGATTAATTGATTCATTTTGACATCTCTAAAAGTAATATTTTGTGATGTTAGTATTTTAAAAGCCCATGTAGATTAGTCATGGGGTCAGAGAACAGAAGTCATTGCATTTTTTATTGCAGTAATAATTGAAATGTGATTAATTGCGCAGCAGTACATGTTGCACCTTTACAAATATTCTAATTGTTTCTTGCACAACTCTGTAGACATCTTAAGACCTGGGAGGACAGTTTATGATGGTATAACAAAAGCTAAATCCTTGGAGTGAAGTTGAATTTCCAGTTCCAAATGATATTTCACGTAACTCTATCGCCCTGCGCTACTGCTAATGACTTACTATAATTACACAGTTTGATCGCATTCCAATTTGTCATAGGCCTTTTCCGAGTTGAGAAGGAGTGAAGCTGGTTATTTATCCGCACAGATTATGTATAATTGTGACTTTAGATCATGGGAATGTGATTTGAAAAGGCTTCTTGAGGTAGTATAAAAGAGCATAAGCGGCTTCTTTGTAGTCAAACTCCGTGAGAAAATTGAATGCAGTTTTAGTCCATTGTGTTCATTGGATTATACAAGACATTCCTTTCATAGGTATTTTAGTACTTTTCGTAATATGTATTTGTATTGGACGTAGAAGCTTTTAATCATTATAGAAAAAACATACAAGCATCGTTTTTGAATAGGTCACATATCTTGCTTTATACGTTTTGTTTTCTTTGGTGTTTTCTTAATTAGAACTGTTTTAAACATAGGCAATACTTGTGCAAATATTCCCCCCAGAAAATGCTTGGATTAAGTGGATGTTGCCCTCTACTGGTGACAGGGAAGAAGGAAATGTGCTGAAATGACTAATTAGCGGCGCAGTTCAAATGAAAACGTGCTGTAAAACAAAAAGAAACTCTTAAAGCAGTTCAAATGAGTCCAGATATAGTTTCTTCAAGAAGTCAAAATATGCTATACTTTTACAGATTTTGATATTTTTTTTTTTTTTTTTTTTGCGCAAATTCATCTAAAACAATTGATTTCTGCCTTCCTCTTTTGACTGTCCTGCACATTTATGCGTCTTTTACCACAATGAACTAACTGGATTTTTTTAGCCTGTATTTTGTAATTGTAATTAGTTACATTTAAAAAAAGGTAACAAATTGCCCACATCATATGCTTAGATTTTGATTTAAATTGTTTAATTAAACAAGTGAAAAAAGTGCATATTGAATTAAAAGTAAAACTGGGCCATATTGAAAGTGAAAGTTATTTTTTTCCGATAACGATGCATATGTCAATCCAACCGATTGTGTTGAAACATGTCTTTTAAAGATTGAGATTTAATTATCAGACAAATGTGATTTTTTTTTCCGTCAAATTAGTTACAAACGTGCACAAATATCACCTCATATTTTACACTTTTTCCACATTTTTATTTTTTAATCAGCTCTTTTTGTGACTCTAAACGATGAACTCGATAGTCACGATTTTATCTAAATTTCACTATACATTAGTATCAATGTCAACGCACATGTCCTGCTCACACATTCTCCACTGTCTGACTCCACCTGACCCCATATTGAATAACAATAGGCTCATCTGATGCGTTACACCACAGCCCATCACAACAGGGACACGGGGGAAACATTGTGCGTCTGAGCCCGCGGTATTGTTTTGGATTTGGGAGCAACATGACATCATCTTCGGGCGCCTACGGTGACCTCAGCGTTTGCCCCGGGGCGAGGGAGGCCTGTAAACTGTAGCACGCACTCTCCTTGTCCACAGTTACATAATCTCCGTTCTTATTCTCACCTGCTTTGTTCTGCTTGTTGTTTGCTTGTCGTGCACTTTCCGGGTGTCATTGCTCGATTTGGCATCGTTTTTCAGTTTTTATTAAACAGACAAAAACAAACAAAGAACATGGCACAGAGAGGAAATATTCGAACATATGCAAATGGGACATCTAAACGTTGTCCTGAGTGTGAAGCCCGGCGTATTAGTCCGAAGTCTGCTACATTGTCCATTGTAAGAATTACTATTGTTTATGCCATCCATTTCTTTGCGATGGCCTTCTTCCCTGCTGCCAGAAGTATGCGCCAAAGGTATCCATTCACTGAGTCCATGGCAGGAGTTTTGAAGCCCAAATACATCGTTCTGAAGTCCAGTGCGATGGCGTTGTCAAAAACAGCCTGCAGTGCTTTGTTAATCTCAGTCCTGTATTTAAGGACAGTAAAATCCCAATTCCTCCAGTATTTCCATAGTATGCACTTTGATATGGCTATAAAATACTGTGACGTATTTTCCAACAGAATTATTTTCAAACATGTGAGTTTGTGGTCCTCCATCGGGATGCATATATTTCCCCATTCTTCATCTGTCAAATAGAAATGACCTTCTCTTTCCCACTTATTTTTCATGTATTTAGTGCGGCACCGTTTTTCAAACTGATCATGCTCTGGCACAAGTGGTGAAGTTGCTATAGTAACCAAACAAAAGTTTGTATTTTAGTCTTCTCTCAAACGTTAATGCCCCTGGATAGGTTTGTGCACTGCAAACTACTTTTATCTGTAAACATATTTTTTTTTAACTTTTAACAAAATAACATTGTTCCCTCATCAAAAACATAACCCAAGTTATATTTATCTTCATCCATACTTGTTTGATGAATCTTGTTCACAAGATCCTCTCCATTTGAGCCTCAGAAAGCTCAGTTCCAAATTTCCCTGATATGTGACATCATAGTAAGAGCTCCGAGATCTTCTGCACGTTTTTAAGTCCTTCTAATACATGAGATATCAAAGTAAAGATACTCAAGAGCAAGTTGAAAGGCCAATAACAATACAAAGACTGCATAATATGTGTATTTGAAATAAATACACACAAAAACACAAACTGACCTTATCCTTGGCCATGGCGTCTTCCGCTTTGGTTCCTCCCACCACAGATCTGGTTGGATGCCTGCTTTCCACAGATTCACATGGCGTTTCAATGTCTTGCATTTTCCTGGTGGTTCCCACATTAGCGGCCTCTTCTGATCCCAAAGAGCTCACAGACGTGGACCGGATCCTCTGGCTATGGTTTGGGTTTGGACCAAGCCTGGACTTTCCCTTCAGAGGTCTCAAAATGGCCACTTTCATCGGGCTGAGGGGAGGTCTTTGGAGTCTAGCGTTAGCATTAGCTACAGGGTTTATTATAGCAGCGGGTCGCCTAATGTGGACTGGAGACGATTTGTTCTGTAAAAGAAAATAAAAAGAAATAAAAAAGATGGATCATTTTAAATTGTGTGGAATTACATTATACTGTTGAGACAAACTGCAAAAAGAGGTCAAATATTGTGTTTTGAGTAGTTTTCTGATCTTTGAAAAACTGTTTTTTAGACTTAAGACTTATTTGAGAAAATGAGTCTCAATGAGATTATTAAAATAAGTTTTCATACTCTATTGGCAAATGATTTTACTGAAAAAAAAGTATATTCAATCAGAAATACAACTTTCAAACAAGCCAATTTATCTTGAGCTACAAACTGAAACTATGAATTAGTCAAAAGAACTCTTTGCAGTGTACATATATATATATTATATATATATATATATATATATATATATATATATATATATATATATATATATATATATATATACACAGCAATTAGATGTTTAAAACTGCATAATAAAGCTTTTAATTCAAAATTAAGATAAAATACTATGAATCCGGGGTAGATGAACGTATAGGATGTGTTATTTTACCAGATTAGCTGTTTTTGTTGGCGAAGACGTCGCCCATGATCCCACTTTAGACTTGACATTCTTCAGATCGACTTTCCCGACTCGGTTCGACTCTGCACTTTGAGTTTTGATCTGGTTTGACGGTATAGGCCTCGCTATCGCATTCGCTCTTGGTTTCCCAGCTTTCTGCAAGTTATTTTTAGGTATTTCTGTTGGTTTTTCCTCATTGTCACAGGTAGAGGGCGACGTCGTGATCTTCGCCATCACATTTTTATCGTCAGCCATTTGTTTTCCTACATCTTTGCAGCTTGTCGGACCGTTTCCACTTTGCTTTTCGCTTTGCGTTTGTGAAATCATCACCTCGTCATTTGGCAGATCGCGCACTTCGATGGCGCACTTATCTTGGTTATTAGCTTCTTTGCTTGCCCACCGCGCCGCTACTATCGCCGTCAAGCTAGTTCTTTGCAATTCCATATCTGACCCGATTGACAAAAACATGGCTTCTTCGTCGTCCTCGTCGTCTTCATCTTCAGGTATTTCCGTCGTCGAATCAGGCGTCGAAGATCTTTTCCGACTACTACTGTTATCATCATCGCTGCTTTTCCCAGAAGCTACGCTATTTGTTGACAATGCAAGCGTGATATTTTCATTCCAGATTTCAGGCGCGCCCTGACTGCTGTTCGCATCTAAGTAGACGGAAACGGAATTATCGTTGGATTCTGATTGATCGGTGACAGTTTGAAGCCTCTCCACATAAACCAAATCCGCTTTATCGCTTTCCTCCTCATCCGTCGGCCATTTTGTCACCACCACGTCGCCAGCTCTGTCGTCCATCGCCGCGGTCAGCATCGTGACTTCGAACATGTCGTAATCCAAGGGGCTGTTTATTCGTCCGGGGCTGTTCAAACCGCTTAAACTTCGCAGAGATTCTGGGGAAGATTCGCCCAGACACGACGAAGCGGAGGAGGAGGAGGAAGAGGAGATGGGGAACGCATTGCCGTTATGATCTCCGGAGTTGTGCAGAGCAAGTCTCATGCTAGACCCGGTTTTGGGCCGGGCAGGGACGCACCCCGCCGGTTGGGAAACGCTCATCTTTGGGTTGAACAAAAGGGTGGAGTGAATTAGACTGCCATGTGTCTGCGTTCTCCGCGAGCTCGCTGACAATGTTCTCGTTTGTAGAACCGTTGTGATACGATACAACTAAGACCTTGCTGTCAAAGACTTCCAGTTGCGCGTACAATCAGTCAAAATGCGCGTACAATTTGGAAATAGTTGAGTTGATCCAATGTCCAGTCCGTTTGGTCTCATCCCATCGTAGTTTTGTTGTTGTGTTAATCAGGTTAGTGATTCATCCTTTCAAAACATCCAAGTTTTAATCCCGAAAAGAATCCTATAAAAAAAAAAGAAGAAATATGTTAGAAAGATTTCAACATTTTCAAAAATTTCCAGAAAGAAGCATGTTGTTTATTTCATATAAAATTGCATATCCTAAAGAGTGAATAAAAAGTGTAAACAAAGTTAGTATACAAAACAGGTTTTTCAAATTGAGTAGTTTTGATGTTTGAGTAGTTTTGAAAGTATTGTTACAAAAAAAATCACAAGAACAGAACAAAGTTTGAACGCTCCGGAACAGCTCTATAATGATCTGGAGGTAAATCTGAGCTGGTGTAAGACAACATAGTCGCACACATAAATACAATGAATTTGTGTTTAAAATGGCATTATGTTGTCCAAAAAAAGCTAAAATAAATTGGTATTTGAGTTTTTTATTATCGTGACAACACCAGTTTGAATCAGAAAAACAGAAAAGAAAGTCAGATAATGTTGGGGTAAGAAAACAAACAGTTGAACAGATTTAAACCTAAATATAGGTCCAAGTCAGCACTCTTGCCATCTTCCCGATACTTAGAGAGCTGTGAAATGCTGCCCTCTATGGATGAAACTGGGAAATGGCGCCTAAAAAAGGACATTTAAAGGACATCAAGAGCAGGGCAGCTTCATAGAGTGATCAGAGAAAGGATTACACCGTGGAACCTCCTGAACAACTTTATTGGGTCAGAAAAGAAAGGAGCTGCTATTTTAAACATCAGAATGAGGACAGAGCTCCAAATGAGAACCGGGACTGCCGGCTCCCACAGGTGGAGAGACGGGAACCGAATTAACAAAATAGATGGCTTCAAAGCAGAGGACAAAGCATTCAAAAATAATGTTATAAGAGAACGCTTATACCGTTGAACATAGTGATTTTTTGCAACTAATGGCCTTATTCAATATTAACTCATTCACCTTCACTCACTGGATTCATCAAGCTTGCAGAGGTTGGTTTTGGACCGTTGAACTAGTTGCATTTATTTAAAAAAAAAAAAACATATCCTAAGTTTATAAATAGAAAACAGAGCTAGTGAGGGCTTCATCGCAAAATCCTGAGCAGTCCATCTGACAAGTCTTTGTTCGGGCATATTTAACATATTTTATAGAATGAATAGCAGGAGATCAGCATGTAAATAATACAAAGTCCAGTCCACATCAATAATACAATTTTGAAATAAGGCAACCAAAGCTGTTCTGTAAAAACATATGTTTGAAGCAAAGGATTTTCCTTTGATGGTTTTGCCTTTCAAATCTATTTATCTTTGAGTTGCTATTTTATACAACACACAACATTCTGACATAAATTGAGTGGTTCAGTTCAGAATTTTGGCTTCACAATTACCAGGTTTTTTTATTTTACTATTTTTGCCTAACAACAGCTTCTCAAGAGGTGTAACTCTCCAGCATAAGCACACTTTTCTCCAGGCCAAATGTAAACAGGACAAAAAAATAAAAACTCACAAGATTGTTCTCCACGTGTTTGCACAAACTTATGGCAATTATATCTTGCGAAACCTTGTGGCAGGAGCTCTTGTCCCATTGTTACGCTCTATGGGTCACCAAAACTAAAAAACAACACAGAACTGTATTGCACATAAAGTGACTCAAATAAAAATAGCACTTTGAGCCGCCCTTGAGTCCTGCTGAATTAATAAGGCTGTTTGAGTGTGGTCCACCTCTGTTCCATAATGTATGAGCCACAGACTGTCCCAGGACCCGAGCACGACAGAGAACAGGGAAATGCAGCCGAAACCAGAGGAGATTTGTCTGATAAAAACTCCTGGTGATAGCAAGGAAGTTTGGTCGTCTTCACTTTCAAAAAAAGTATAGTATAAGTAAGAGGTATAAGTATCAGAAGCAGCATAATTCAACGCAGGACTAAGTCAAGACAAAATCAATACAAAATCAGGACAAAATCGGGACTAAATTGGGACTAAATTGGGACTAAATCAAGACTGAATCGGGACTAAATTGTGAATAAATCAGGACTAAATCGTGACTATATCAAGATTAAATCTGAAGTAAATTGGGACTAAATAAAGACTCAATCAGAACTCAATCGGAACTCAATTGGGACTAAATCCGGACTAAATCAGGACTGAAATCAGGACTAAAATCAGGACTAAATTAGGATTTAAATCAGGACTAAATTGGGACTAAATTGGGACTAAATTGGAACTGAATGAGGACTAATTTGTGACTAAATCTGGAGTAAATCGGGATTAAATCAGGAGTAAATCAGGACTAAAATCAGGACCAAATCAGGATTTACATCTGGACTAAATTAGAACTAAATCAGGACTAAATCAGGACCAAGTCAGGACTAAATCAGGACTAAGTCAGGACTAAGTCAGGACTAAGTCAGGACTCAATAGGGTCTCACTCAGGACTAAAACAAACGGGTAAACTTCACAATGCTCTACATTCAGGCTGAATAAACATAAGAGTGAATAAACATACAAAAATATAACTTCTCATAATCCTTTTGCAACGATTTACCACTTTCAGACAAGCCCAAAAGCCCCATCTTTAATAAAACTGAGTAAAGAATGTGTCACATTTACTCTTCTTGACTACATAACAATAAAAACCATCTGAGTAGATATTGTATTATGTTATTTCCAATGCTCAATACTTTGAAATACAAGAAGCAAGTATTGTTTGCCCGGTTACATCAACATAATCAGAATGGTGGGTATGGGTGAAGAGGGTCAAGTTGGACAGTCAAGTTTGATCCTTTGTATTTTTCACTTAAACGTCAACTTACTAACAGTTGCCGTTTGCAGTTAGAAAATAATGCAGCTGCTTCTTTTATGTTTTTCAGTGTTTTCGCAGCAAAAAATAACATATTTGTAGCGTCCAACTTTAGGCGTGGCTCTGGACTGGACTTTGCAAACATTTATCCCGAGAGGCTTGGACGATTAACTGTTATTTAATGTAATGAAAAGTATGGTGAAATAAATACGCACCGCTTCTTAGTTTTGAAAAGTGTGACTAAACGAAAGGTTAGTTTAGGTTAATGTTCCTAACCTAAAAATGACAATTTTTATGTATTTCTACACTCTACGATGTAATATAGTTTAGATATTGTGGTTAATTTTGGGGTTGAATTGTGAATGTTTCGTGCCAAAACGTCAATAAATGAGTGCATCTAGTGTTGTTTTGTCCTGTAGATACTTTGACATCAACCTCGTAAAGGACTGAAGATGAAAATGATTCACGTTGGCTATAATCTTTACATATTTACATGTAAAATGATGATTAATATGGATTTTCCCTTTACAAATAAATCAAATATCAAATACAAAATGAAAAGTGCAACAGTGTCCCACTTAACCAATAGTACCTTCAAAAATCTGACTTGTGTTTGAGAAGAAATACCAACTTCTGCATGTAATATTTCAGATATTTTCTTTCTGTGATGTAAAACAGACATCTAGAGCGTTTCATAAATGTATTACACTTAAGACTTTAGCATTAGTTTAAAAAAAATGGTCCTACTTCACCCATATTCAGCCCATTTACATCTTGAATATTGGCTAACATTGAAATCATGATCAACACAAGCTGCTTCTTTACTTCACGAGGGGGCAGAAGTGTTCAGGTTTTCCAAATATTGTGTCCGAGCGACGCGCAGTCTAAATATAAACTCCTGTGTGTGTGTGTGTGTGTGTGTGTGTGTGAGATACTGCCAGTTCAGGAAAACTGTCAAGTTCTCCATGGCAACAGCACCGACTGGGTCCAATTGTGCACCGCTAACACCATGAGCTGACGCTGCTAAAATCTCTGCATGGACTTTAAAAACAAGGAGGAGCTCGGATCATATGGGCGGAGCACTCTAGGGCGGCAGCTATCGATTATTTTAGTAATCGAGTAGTCTGTCGATTCTTTTCTTCGATTAATCGAGTAATCTGTAAATTTTTTGTACATTCTGTAATCCATTTAAAAGCATATTAAATCATTTTTTAAACAAAACTTTATAGTTCACAGTAACAAGAAATAACAAATAAGGAGTTTCTGCTTAAAATAACACATTTTATTCTTAATTTCACATAAGTTTGTCTCCAAAACAGCAACATTTCACTCCAGTCCAAACTGTTCGGTTTGTATATAAAGAATATATATAAAGGACGGATTAACTTGTCACAGACTGTTTGTAAACAGTTACAGTAGCTATGAATCAATTTGCGTTTATGTCACGTCACATAAAATAAGACATTTGTTTGTAAAACTTTATGTTGAGTGAGCCCAGTGATCGCGGTGTTTTGAGCTGTGCATTTAGTCGTTTTGCAGCATTAGCTCCGCGTGCCGTTCACTTTAGCCTCCGCGTCCTCGCCCCGTCATCGCGGACTTCCTGTTTCATACTCGCGGCCCTATGTGCTGCTTCCATGGATGTATTGGCTGTTTCAAAGCACAACAGGGGAGAGCGCGGCGTATTTTAAACGTACAAGTGTGACTGGGAAGCGGAGTTTTGTTTTGTGAAAGAGCTCAGAGGAGCTTTGGGTTTGGGTTTCAGAGATGAGACAGAAAGAGATCAGATAGACGAAAAGTGAGCAAGTTTATGAAGGTTTGTGTTTTATAAAATGAGACCCATGAACTGTAACTTGGCCTGGCAGTGTCTCCAAGGAGATACATAAGTTAGATAGAACTGTAAAATGTGGAATAATTGAAGTCATCTACTGTCTTCAGACGAAATGTTGTGGTGCCAGTCCCAGATTCACTAAATATCACACTGATTTATATTTTAGGCCAGAAAATGTCCCTTTTTTAATCAAAACCATATTCAACAAATGCCAAGAAAGTGTAAACACATTATCTGGCCCTGGATTCCATTCAAAATCACCTTGACTATCATATTTGACTAGAGCAGTAGCTAAAATCTGAACCTTCTGAAATCCTGCTCCATTTCTCACTGCTCTCACGGACTCAGAGACTGTCCCAGATATCGGCCCCGCAGCGCTCAAACGAAGCCTGAAAACGACCCTGACTTAAACTGGTTCCAAGTCCATCTCGCCCTCCAGTCCTTTCCACTCGCATTAGACCAACTCCTCCATCACAGACCAGAACTGGCGTGTGAAAACTGAAGGGAGCCAAGAAGTTGCTGTGAGTGAGTTTAGTCCTTCTACACTGGAAATGAACGATCTACGTGAGCCAGTTACTGAAACATGCGACCGATAAAAAAACATGGCCGCATCTTTTTTTTGTTAAATGGATGTTTAAACTTCCTCGCGAGTGAATTGTCCTTAGATTTCGGATGGAATTTTCTGTGTTTATGCCACAAACTGCAATATTACTGATGTAAAACTATGATAAATATTGGCCACCGGTTCTACCCCACCTAATCAAGTCATAATTAGAAAAACCTGAAGCACTGTTGACTTAAAGTCCCAATCTTTAGTTTCGTTCTGTAGTTTCAACTGATTCGTTTCTGTTGACTTCATTATGTTTTTCATCAAATTTTAAAGCAAGCGAGCTTTGATTTCAGCACGCATTCGCTGTGGCATAGTTTCAATAAGCTTCTGCAATATTAAAAGATTTGTTTCAATCCAGTGTTGCATTCTTTTCCCCCAGTTGATCTTGTATTGATGATGTGAGAGAGTGACCACCGCACAAAGCCTTCTCCAGCTCGTCCCAAACACTCTCACTGGGGTTCAGATCTGTAGCAGATTAGTTTCTGCTTCTCCTTAGATGTTTTCTCTGCTCGATGCCAACGATTTGACCCTTCTCAAACACACTGGCATCTCGTCCATGACCGCGGGATTCGTCTTTCCACATGGTTGGTTCAGAAATGAGAATCGGTTGGGTTTAAATACCACGTTGCAGCTGAAAGATCATCACCTGCAGCAGTTATCCAGTAGCAGGAGAGGACCTACTGGATTTGCTTAGTGTTGTTGGGATATATTTATTTTCTTGTGATAACCATTACTGTGCTAGTCAATATACTGCAATATTTCTAAGCGATATATTGTGTTTTTCCCTAATCGAAACTAATCCAAACCTACTCATGGTAAATATTCTGCATTCAAGTGACGTAGATACACTGTATTTTAGAGTGTAGCTGGTTGGAGGGTGCTTCAGAAAACGCCGGATGAGCAGATTTGGCCCAGAGGAGGAAACGAGAATGGACAGAGAGTGACAGCCGTGCACACAGGATTAAATCAGGACCACAGCGACGACAACGGGAAAGCGGAGTAATTAGTCAATTAACCAAAAAGCGATCGTATAACAAAGTGAATCTGCTCAACTTGTGTCTCGTAGTTTGGAAAAACACTGAATTGTTTATAATTGGGAATAAACCAGATACAAAATTTACCAGGACTTAATTACGGACTAAACAATGGAAACTCAAATCATGTTTAAACGGGAACTATCTCAGGCCTGAAACAAGACTAAAAATGACTATTGTGGGACTAGACCAAGTTAAAACAAGGACTAAACCAGGTCTAAACAAAGCCTATCACAAACCTCCATGAAAACTGTTAGGATTAAACTAGGACTAAACAAATATTATCATTATACTACTCATACAACGAAACCAGGTCTAAACCAAGACCAAACCATGCCCAAATCAAGACAAAACAAGGACTAATACAGGTCTAAACAAAAGAGAAACCCGGACAAAACCAGGACTTTTTCATTCTACTCTGAAGTAGGATGGCAAGCATTGGATGCAAGACGAGCACAGCACTGCATTTGTTTATTTATAAGGCTCTGATTGGCAGTTTACCAGGCTGGTTAACATATTTGCTGAATATCAGATCAGGTATTGTCGATTAAGATCTCAGGACATTCTTATTTTGGAATCTCATGGAATTAATACGGAACTAGAGACACAAAAACATTTCAAATGATATGATTTTATACCTTAATTTTTTTATTCAAAGCACCTATAAAAGACCGCCCTCGATGTCAGTGCTCTTGCGTGTAATGTTTTTAATTATTTAATTTCACATTGTGTGTTTTTATACATTTGTTTTATTGCCATTTTATCTAGATATTAGGTTCCGTTTGTTTTATGTGTTTTTATGTTTTCTACTCAACAAGGCACTCATGAAGAGTTTCTCTCATTGAGTATACCCTGTATAAATGAAATAAATAACCAAATAATATCATTATACCAGATTCTAAGATAGGTCTAAACCAGCTCTAAAATAGAACTAAAACAAGATTAAACCAGGACTAGATCAAGACAATTAAGGACTAAACCAGGTCTAAACAAAGATTATTTTGAGATGCTCGGACCAACTAACTATCAAAAATAAAACTTGCTTAAATCTTTACCTATTTTTCTTGCTTCGTGCATTGAGAACAAAATGTCTCAAAGAACATTAAGTCTAAAGTCAAACCTGCCATTTTTATATAATTGTCAAAACATTTCATAACTTTTACTCCCCGTAACGTTCCCTAAATAAACTTATGTAATCGTTCCTCTGCAGAGGTCCAGGCCAGTGACGCAATGTTTCCCCATCGACTCGGGTTTATGTGAAGTAACAATGTGTAACTTTAAACCATGAAATACAAAAGCAGTGAATCCGAGAACGTGCCTTACGTAAAGTGAAGTACGAATAACCACATTTTCCCCATTTAAATATAGAAAAGTGTTTATTTGCCTGAGCTGAAGCGATTCCAAATCTTTACGTGTGTTTTGTTGTTGAGGCCTGATTTTCAAACAGCGATAATTTATATGTATTTAAATCTGTCCATCTAGCTCCCACAAGCACTTTATTATTTGTATGCATTCTCTTTTCAGACAGCAAAGTTAAACTGGAGCGCACCGCTAAAGAAGTGACTAGTCAAATATACAAAATAATTGCAGTAATTTTTGGATAATCTTAATTATTATCTGGACTATACAGACTCTATAACACATACAATAATATTTTTTTATAGCAAAGACTGCAGCAATATTTACTCGAAATGTCAAAAAATAACAAAATAATTTCTGATTCTCGTAAATATTCCCAATCTCGAAGCCCTCAGTCACCATATTTCAACCTTTATTTGGTTCAAATGTAAGTAAAAATCTCGATGCATACAGTAGAAATAATCTCTGACTTGTCGACTACTAAAATAATCGTGACAGCCCTTCGCGAAAGCGGGTCTACCGTACTTGTGTAGTATATGCAGTGGTTGTGATGCACCTTTGTAAGAGTTCCTGCAGTCCTCCTAACAGTAGCATGACTGCGGTAAAACTTGAGAACTGTACAGCACGTGGAGGGTTTTTTGTTTTTGTTCAGAATGTCATTAGCTACTTGCCTTATCATCTCTTACAGCACCAAGAAATGCGTTTTCACCGTCAATTTATACCTTGATTTGTGTATTTGTATTGAGGTTTATTGAAGCTTATTGTCAAATCTAACTCTACCTTTAACATTCCACCTTTGTCCAATTTACTCCTTCACTCTCATAAGCACAGTGAAAGCAGGAGAGACAGGAAAAGTGTCTTGCCCAAGGACACAGCGTTACTAAGCATTGACTGGAATCATCAGCACCGTTATGTTTATAAAGCCGCTACAAACATGTTCTGAAATGCTCGTATTAGTTTAGCAATTCTCATTTCAGTCTTCTTTCCAATACGAATGCTCCTGGGCGTGTTTAAAACGCAGACTTTATAAATAAAGTTGATTTAAAACACAAATTTCAGTTCTTACCACGAAACTTGATATTTGTCCGAAGTTCAACCCAACTACTCGAGCCCAAACACCAAAAAAACCTTTATGAACAGCTTTAAACGCGGCCCTCATCTCTCCGCTTAAGTCTCTCCTGGTTTAATTGTCGTCGGTTCTCTGTGACAGCGTTGACCTTTCACCTCCAGGAGTTTGCACTTTGATTCTAACGAGACGAAACCAAACGGTGCCATCTGCAGCTGACGGCTACACTTCACCCCACTGCGCTAATCCATCATTAAGAGATTCCACACAGAAGCGCGGGCAAAGTGTTTAGGACAGAAGACTGAGCTGGTCTATACTATTATTATTATCATTATTATTATTATTATTATTATTATTATTATTATTATTATTATTATTATTATAAATATTATTATTACTATTACTATTATTATTACTGTTGTTATTATTATTATTATTATTATTACTATTATATTATTATCACTATCATTATTATTATTATTATTATTATTATTATTATTATTATTATTATTATTATCATCATCATCATCATCATCATCATCATCATTATTATTATTACTATTATTATTACTATTTATTATTATTATTATTATTATTATTACTATTATTGTTACTATTATTATCACTATTATTATTGTTATTACCATTATTATTATAAATGGTCGAGACAGTGCTTGTTAAAGAGCAGTAGTGTTGATGTCGTACTAAAATTGAAAACTCCATTTCGAGGCTCATCACAATCAATGATCACTCTTTTTTTAGACAATAGACTGACTTTCATTATGTTACCATGTGATCTTATCTGTCTTATATTGGTAAAGCTCAAGATCAGTATTTTTTTCTGTTTTTTAGTTTATACACATAAAATACACATAAAATGTAGGTAAAAAAGGTACATTTTCAAATTAATTTAGGTTCAATATTAGTATGGATTAGTATCTGATTCCCTGTACTGTTGACGACCCTGAAGAGCGTACATGATATAGAAGCAGTAAAAACACCGGGTTGTAGTGAGGGTTCAATTCCATCTGCTGCCCTGCATTTGCTGTCACAAACAGCCT
Organism: Chaenogobius annularis; assembly: GCA_015082035.1. NCBI lineage: Eukaryota > Metazoa > Chordata > Actinopteri > Gobiiformes > Gobiidae > Chaenogobius > Chaenogobius annularis. The sequence continues at coordinate 519,667 of BJKM01000286.1, read as the reverse complement.
TTCATTCAAGGCGGGTGAAGTGTCTGACTCTTGCCTAAGAACACAACCACAGACTGCACTGGTACCAGTTCAAACCACGAGCTTCGACTTGGTGGACGAGCCAGTGCTGCTCCACATAACTAGTTATCCCAGCACTAACCAGGTTCACCTCTGCTTAGCTTCTGACATCAGCTAAGACAAGAACATTTTATTGAATTCTTTTTTAAGAGTGAATACGTCTCATGTCCAGAAAGAAGCTACAGTGAACTGAAGAAGCGACTTGGATGAGTAGCGAAACGTATTCGCTCTTAAAAACATTTGTCCCTTTGACAGAATTCTTTTACTAAGAAAATCCACACATGTTGAATCTGGCCATTTCCAATACATTATCTCATTTACTTAAAAAATATACACTACAGGAATATACGTGTGGTTCAGAATGATGCGAATTAAGACCATTGCTATTAACAATTAAAACAAAAAAAAATCTTCTGAATGGGGAAAAAAGTCCTGAAAATGTTGCCTAAAACAGGAAGCTGAAACACAAGCTGAAGCTGATGCTGCTGGGATCTCATTCGATAGCCTTTCTAACTAAAATAAATACAATATCGCAACGGAGAACTGGAAATGAAACATAGTTAGAGGTACGACTCCAGTCCTCCACAGTGTACAGTAAAGCCGGCTCAGACTTCAGCAGAGGTGTTGTGTTTCGTTTGGGCTCTCGGTCGATCACAGGGCTCGATACAAAGACCAAGGTTCACCTTTCAACCAACCACCACTGCATCATGTTACAGCAACACAGAAATCCACATGCTTTAGAACTGGTCTGGTCCTGGTTCAGCACTGGTGTGGTCCTAATTCAGTCCAGATTAAGTCTTGCTTTTGCACGTCTGATTAAGATAGACTTGGATGCAGCTTCATGAACGCCTCGCTCACACTGCTGCTGTTGGAGCGACGTTCTTTCAGTGCAGAGCTCACATTAGGACTGGAGCTCTGCGGTCACAGGCAGACCACGTGCTCATCAATATAATAGTCCTGCTTTAGTTTGGTCCCACTTTAGTCTAGTTCTGGATCATTCCTTGATCATTTCAGTCCTGGTTTAGTTTTGGTCTGGTCTGGATCTGGTTTAATCTTATTTCCATCCTGGTATTTTGCCTATTTTATTTTTCCTGGTCCGGTCCTGGTCTGTTCCTGGTCTAGTCCTGGTATAGTCCTGATTTAGCCCTGTTTTAGTCCTGGTCCAATCCTGGTCCAATCCTGGTTCAGTCCTGGTCCGGTTCTGGTCCGGTCCTGGTTTGGTCCTAGTTTGGTCCGGGTTTTAGTCCTGGTTTAGTCCTGGTTTAGTCCTGGTTTAGTCCTGGTTTAGTTCTGGTTTAGTCCTGGTTCAGTCCTGGTTCAGTCCTGGTTCAGTCCTGGTTTAGTCCTGGTCTAATCCTGCTTCAGTCCTCCTGCTTAAGTCCTGGTTCAGTCCTGGTTCAGTCCTGGTTTAGACCAGGTCCAGTCATGATGCAGAGACCAAGCTACAGTCAAGCGTTGCCATGGCGACACATACTGCTTAGTCACTCGCTGCTTCACCAGGAAAAATGGAAGTAAAAAAACTGAAATAGCGAGTTTGCCAAAGCTTTTGTGATGTTCCTCACGTCAGACGCTGCAGAAGAGAACGTCTGCAGTTCTGCTCAAGTGAAATGCAGCGGACGCATCGAGCGACGCCAAAACTGGACCCGGAACAGCGAACGACTCGATGCAGCGCCGCCGAGGACACAGAGCACACCAGGCAAACAACCTGAGCACTTTTCTTAAGAGCCAAGTCATGATTGCAATCTCCATTTTGTGATAACACTTACTGCAACTTCTGACAAGCAAAGTGATGAAGGTTAAGAATCTCAACGTTTGTTTTAAGGATTTAAAGTTCAGATTTTAAACATGTTCATGGACATTTGCGAGAAAATGAAATCTGACCCGGTAAACTAATCCAAAAAGTATTTCAGAACATGTTTGTACAGGTCTAAACTACAGGATTAGCATCTTTTACAGCAGGGGTGTCCAAACTATGGCCCGGGAGCCAAATGTGGGCCTCAGACCGATTTTTGTTGGCCCTCAGGCTTCCTCCTAAATTGGCCCAAACAGCCAAAAGTTGTATATTTTACTGTAAAATTGTAAAGATGAATCGCTCATAAATAACAACCATTTTGATATGCTCCTGACCTAATATTAATGTTCCAAGCCTTATTAAATGTGGAGAGGCTCATCAACACACCATCAAATGAAAATGATCCAATGATTCACTTGCTTGTCATGTGGTCCGTGGCCCTCCGCCCCGTATATGTTTCAAAATGTGGCCCTCAGTGAAAAACGTTTGGACGCCCCTGTTTTACAGGGAAGTTCCAGATTTATTGTAAGTATTGTAATATTCATTGACATTTAAGAACCTTTAAAAGTATTTTATGCCATTTGGATCAATTTTAATGCCAGGCAAAAAATAAAAAAAATACAGAAAAATAATCTACATTTAAAAAGAAACACTAATACTGATAAATTAAGACGCGTTAAAGACAATGACTAACATTACTACCCATTAAAATATAGTTATGGGATATTTTATGTGAATCTTACAATATTTTCTATTATTAAAATGCGACATTATTAGGCCTAGTCATCACAAGTATAAAACATAAAATATGAAAACATATTCTGACAAAAAAACATTATTATGACTAAAACAAGCACCAAGAACATTTAAGACCATTTTACTTGAATTGTAATGCTTTGTTTGTAGAACTGAATGCTTTTAAGAGCTTATCAAATGTAATACTTCGTGAATGCTTTTAAGACCCTGTGGTTACACAGTTTTAGAGAGAATAAAACTGGATTTTCCAATTGCAAACATTAAAATTGCGGTTTTGATTCAATTGCGATATATTGTGCAGCTTATACAGAAGTGCATATCAACTGAGAATGGAAAAACTCTGTGAGCAAATCAAACTTGATTTACAGGAATGCAACAGGGATTGAGCCGATGATGTTGGTAGGAAATGCATGTTGTTAAATAAAGGTTTTCTAGTAAATATCTACGACTACAAGAAACCATTAGTGTGATGAAAATGATCCTCGTAATGGTTAGTGAGAAGGCAGTAGAAAAAAAACTGGTGGAGGTAGACTGCGGCAAAATAAGTATTAAATATAACATAAATATTTCACATTTCATTTGATTTTAAAACGATGCATCTTGGACATAAAACTTCAACAATGGAAACGATGAATGGATACCTGCGGAATGTACTTTTGGCTGCTCCAAAAAAAAAGCGAAAACAAGGAAATGGATTACAAGAGACAAAACCAACTGTCAAGGACTGGACGGAAATAACTTTGGACAAAAGACGTGGAGATTATTCAGTTAATTTGAACTAAAAAACATAAAATTGACAATTTTAGAGGCAAAATTAAGCCATTTCAACTCTGAAAATGAAAACTGAATGTTAAAATGTCATTCATAAAGTTTGGTTTCCTAAAGCTGGTCACATAGGTGAAAAATGATCAATTTGAATATTTGAATGAGAGAAAATTAAGAATCTTTTTGTTGTTTGGTCACGGTGTCAATAATCATGAATAATCGTTAAATCGTTTTGTTTCTAATAATCGCAACACCAAATCTTGATATTGTGGCATTTCTACTTAGGATATTAACAAAATGTAGAAATTTATTTTTGCTATAATTTGAAAATGGATACATTTCGACACTGACATGACTGATTGTCTTGATTTCAGAACTATGTATTTGGGCCTCCAAACTCCTGCCATGGACACAATCAACAGATACCTTTGGAGCAAAATCACAAAATCAAAAAAAGATGAATGACTTTTCATGAATTTTAGTCTTCCATTTTATTGTTTTTGTTTTTTCACTCTCCGTCTCTTGTTCTGTTTGGTTTTATTTTGTTTTATATAAAATAAACACTTAAATGAAGTAAACTTTCAATGTAATATATCAAACAACAATCTAAACGTTGTTCAAAATGTTTGGGGTTGCACGTCTTCATTTAATTAAAAATGTATGTCAGGACCGAGATACTCACATACCTTTTTAAGTAAAGATGTAAAAGTTGTAAAAGTTGTATTTCTTCCCTTTTGCGGTTCATTTTACAGTCTAGTCACTTTATGTGCGACGGTTTAACACATTTATGGACATTTTCGTCACATTCAGGACAGATTCCCAAAATGCTCTGTCACAACGCTATGGCAATCGTGAGAATTGTTTGACTTTCTCTTTAACACTGCGATAGTCTCAACCACGACTACGTTCCCTCAAACAGTCCAGAGGGACGTGGAGAAACTGCAGAGCGTTGGCGTGATGAAGTGTGCGTGTCAGAGATGTTTAACGGCGACGGTGAAAGCAGACGCGGCGTTGGACCCGAGCCAGAGCAGAGGACGGTCCGAGCGTAACGTGATGTAACAGAACCTCTGCAGCAAACATTTTAACACAGCGAACCAGGATGAGTCATGGAAACGGCCGTGAAAGACCAAAGGAGACGTTTTGAAGGAGAGGATGTTTCGAGTACACTGAACAATGTACACGTTCTCCTTGATTTGAGTCATTTAGACTGACATTAGCTGCCTTATTTTAAACCCCACAGACAGAAACATCTTGAAATAAGATAAAGATGTACCCAGACGTTGATCCAAAGTGATTTAAATCAAGATTACCATTGATTTGAGAAGAAACAACATTTGACTATGGCGCGTTTCACCACAAAAATTTTAAGATTTGAACCATTTCTACCTTCCAATGCTAGTACAGATCAAATAAAGCAATTAAACAGCTAGGACAAAGGGAGATCTAGGACCTAACAAAGTCTAACCAGGCCAGATTAACTTTATTTCAAACTGGGACAGAACCCGGACTAGACCTGAAAGTAGATCAGGACTAAACATTACCATAAATCCTCAAGTACATGAACCAAAAGGGAACAGAATTACCGGTAGTATGAAATAAAGTTCAAATTGAAAAGGTAGAAGACTGGAACCAGGATTTATCATATCAGAATGTATCAGTCTCACACTTGTACAATACTAAAACAAAGCCTGACTGATAAGATCTTAAACTTAAATAAGCACGGCTGCGTAAGTGCGCACAAAGTGCGCACGAAATCGAGCTCAAAGCGCTCGCCCGCTTCCAAACACTCACTAACGCACTTCTCCACTCACGCACGTCCCGTGCGGTCGTCATCCCCATGTAAAGCGCTCTAAGCGCACCAAGTAGCTCACGAATGCATTCCCCAACTCAAGAACGTTCCGTACATATAAGCATGTAATGCAAAAATGTAACACTATTATTGTATAGAGGGCCAATAACAGAAAGTGGGCGGAGCCCACTCAAAATTAACGAAAGTGCCCGTCAGTGACCAGGGACCCACACCATGACGTATTGTTTTCGCATTGGAATATTATTCTTCCTTTGTTTCTTTCTTCTTCTCGGGACCTAGCCCTAGACCTAGTGAACATTGACCAAAAGTCAGGAAAATTTGCACACCTCTAAAAATCGTGCCTCTCTTCATACTGGCTATCTTCTTTTTTCTAAAATTCCAAAATTTGGCGCGTGAGCGTCCCCAAATGTTGAAAAAATGTATTGAAAGATAGGAAATGGCCCAAAAAAATCTGATGAAATTTGGCGCAGAGGTAGATGGTGACAAGAGAAGTAAAAAATATTATTACGGCAATGCCGTCCGCCCAACCAAATGTCAGCCATATTGGATCAAAGTTTGCTAAGCATGACTCGGGAGTTTTTCCAAATGTACTTTTACAAACTCCTCCTAGGGCGTTAGCCCGAAAAAGCTGAAATTTGGTGAAAATGGTGTTGAGGAGTGGGACATCAAAAGTTATCCAAATTATTTTGATATCTTTCGCAAAGCCGCAAACTATTGGCTAGAATTTCATACATTTCTCAAATTTTAAATTTGCTGCCATTTGCGCATACAAAGTCTGATTTTCATCAAATTTGAATCAGTTGTTAAACCCTTTGCCCTAAACATACTTGAAGTGAAACAAATTCATTTGGTGCGATAGCGCCCCCTACAGAGTGAAATACATTTTTATATGGGGAGCAAAATATTTAGTTTGTGGACATTTTATGAAATTTGGCACGAAATTACATTTCGGCGTCCTGATCAAAATGTCCAATCAGACCCATGTCATATTTGTTATGGTGTAGCCGTAGCAATGACAGAAACCTATCATGGGAATATCGCCAAATCTCTCAAATTTTAACAAACTTACACTTTATACTTTCTGGAACTCCTCCTCGGGCGTTAGTCCGACTAACCAAAAATTTGGCGAGACTCATCTTCAGGAGTGGAACATCTTATTGTAAGCGTTATGGTTTGTGTGCGGCAAAGCCGCACATTTTGCCAAGAATTTAAAAAAGATTACCTTTTGACTGGGAGTGCACCATCAAAAGTTATTCAACTTCTTCTTCAGAAAATGACGGTCTTTGTGCAGAGCAGCCGCAAACTTTTCACAAAATATTGACATTTTCAGTACACAATAATGCCCCTATTTGTAAAGCAAAGGGGAGAAAGCGCGATAGCGCCACAGATTCGGCAGTAGGTGTAATAAAAGGAGGAAAATTGTGGCGCGTTAGCGCCCCCTCTTGTGTTGCGGGCGGCGGCGTGGCGGCGTGGCGAGGGCCGATCATTGCCACTTGTGGCTATATTTTTATTATTTTTTTGTACTAAATAAAAGATCTATCAAGGACTAGAGATTAACCAGGCCTAAACAAGGATTAATCAAGGTCTGAAGTGAACCAGGAATAATGACTTAATCTACAAAAGACTTTGCTTTATTAGCACAAAGTATTTTCTCTCTGTAAATGAAATCAAATGAGATCTTGTTTAATGAGGCCTGGCTGTAACGCGTGGTGTTGATATGTGTCTCGGGCTGATAAGGCTTTCTCCACTCACAGTACGACACTTACTCAGTTAGTTATTAAAGTATGTGTATCATGATGTACTCGGAACAACTGCAGAACCGTAACAGGATGAGCCCAGTGGCAGGACGGGGCAAACGCAGACGATACAGTTTGTGATCTTCATAATTCCATGGAAATAGAAAGTTTAAATCATCCTTCAGAACATTCTCCATGGAGACAGGCTGGTTTTATGCCATACTGTGGAATATTATCGCCAAAGGAACATTTCCATGGAGACGAGCAGGTGGAGATCAAGTACGAGTCGGGTTTGTGGAAAGGCAAGTGTGTTCACAGTAACACGTGTTTTTCAGTGTTATAATGAGAAAACATGAATTCATTTGAGTCTGTTTTGGCTCATTGCCCATTAAGAGATAAACAAAGACAAAAAATAAAAGGTAAATGAATATATCTAAAGGAGACATGTTGTGTAAACATTTTCTAAGGGCTTTTAATCATGATATTATGGATTTCCCTTTCTTTACCATCTCAAAGTTGTGGTCCAGTAGACCCGTTTCTATTATTAAGTGGTTTTAGAGCAATTTTGGGTTTTAAAATGAACAAAATGTAAAATAAAAATCTCCCAGAGTCATAGATTACTACTAAATCACAGAGCAAAATATGTTGTTTTATTATTACTCAGTGTTTTATGTTGCACCTTAAGGCCGAGACAAGTTCCTATGTTTTTGAATTTTGTTCATTGACAATGGCAATAAACTCTTTCTGATTCTGATTCTGAAAAGGCATATTCTGTTTCTTTTTTTTTTTTTTGTTTGGAAAGACTTGGATATCTGAACTAACGGACACAGACAGCCTTGACCTCCCACATTTGCACCGGCATGATGAGGACAACTGTGTCCGCCTTAGCCTGGCAGCGCGGTCCAAACGTGCGTGATTGGACGATTGTGCGTTACATCATCCCTCTGTGTCAGCGGCGCGTCCTCTTGATTAAACGGGTACATGTGCGTTTAATTGCGGCACTGTTCCATGCAGCATAATCCAACGGGCCGAGGATAAAGACTCAAACTGCACTCGTGGAAAGGGTGGGGTCCGCTGCGGTCGGGCATCTGGGTTAAATCCTATGCTGCTCGTCCACATTCGTCCTGGTTTGGTCCTGGTTTGAGACAAATTTGGTCAGGCTGTCCTGGTTTATTCCCGCTCCAGTCCAGGTTTTGTGCCGAGTTTAGCCCCTTGTTTGGTCCCATTTCTTCCTCGGCCTGGGTTTGCAAGTGCTAAGTGTCATTTATTGCAAAGAAAATGTAGATGAAAAACCATGACGATAAGTGCGCCTTAAAAGAACGTCCAACTGGAGACACAAAGCAGGTTGACCCCAAAGAACCATCCCAAATGCACAATATTAGCTGATAATATACAAATACTAGTATCAACAACAATCTCACAATTATATCGTGTGCCGTCACAACATATCGAAATATGAACTCCTTTGTTTACAGTCATTGTGTTGTTGTTGTTGTTGTTGTTGTTGTTGTTGTTGTTGTTGTCGTTGTTGTTGCTAAAACTAATAATAATAGATACGGAACTACAAAAACCGTGATCCTTTGCTCCATTTCAGTGCAGACAACATGAATATGAACATGAATAACACTTTTAAAAGCACTTTTAAATCCTAATTCTCTGGAATGTGACAGTAATGATTCGCACAAACGTTTGTCAAGGCATTTTAAAAAGAAAAAGTAGTATTTCCACCATTCTGTTTGCCTCTCTGAAATGAATATCGTGAGATGCAGTTACATCCCTATCGAATTTGAGTTGTCAAACGATTGTTCCGAGACTTTTTAAATACATTTTAAACCAAATAAAGGTAGAAGTATGGTGACTGAAGGCTTATAGGAAGAGAATATTTACAACTAAAGTGTATTATGGACAAATATCAGAAATAGTTTATTCTTCTTTTACATTGTAATTTAATAATGCTTCACCATATATCTAAATTTTTGGAGTACATCCTTATCGCTCAGCCCTACAAAAACTTTAAAGAGTACTTAACGCACCCAATATTTGTCATCAAATGCAAACTCCTACAGGTTATTCAAAGGACTTGGCAGGACGTTTTCATCATTTTTGGAATGGGACCAGTGAATATGGTGAACGTTTAGTTTTGGCTGAGCTCCACTCGGGCCAAAGCAACAAAGCCTCTCCTGAATGTCCTATTGTAAAGGGATCGAGTTACCCGAACAATCGTCTGCTCGCAGCATCTGGAAGCCATCTAGGCTCCATCACCAAAGACGAAATCAAGAAAGTCGGGTTTAACTTTAGTCTGTGCTGCATCAAAAAATATGACTTGAATAAACGGTGTCGAAAACTGGTGGGAGTGCGATGCAACCAGATTGGATGAAAGGTAAATAAAGCCTGCACTTTCACTCAAACTGTTTTAAAAATGAACTAAACAAGACAAGCAAATAGACAAAAGTAGGGCTGGAGTCGAAAAAGAACTCTGTCGATTGACTAAAAAGGGAGCGTGGCCCGGCACTATCAAAAGCTCTCAAAATGACTTAGTGTCACTATAATCTTGATTGTGACTGACCCAAACTGCACTTACAAGACTACAACCGGACTATTCATGCAGAAAGGTACAAGGAACCAGTCTATACGTAAAAGCCAATCGAGTAAACGACCAAACGACCAAACGACAGCCCTACATCCAAGTGTTTGTCCTCCTCAGCTTGTGATCAGGCCATGGTCAGCTCCTTCTCCTCCACAGGCCAAACTAACTCTGATTCATGATCGGTGCTGGAGCTGGCTTGAGGTAGAGACCGCTCACGTCAGAGAGAGGATTTTTAGGTTTAACCATTCTGGATTCCTCCAAAAATAGATATAAAATCTATTTAATTTAATCAGAGCAGTGTAACTTTTGAACCAAAATACACATCAATCCAGTACTATGATCACAATGTTCCCCTCTCAGGAGGATTTAACCAATCACAGTGAAGTGTAAACTCACAGAAAAAGCAGATGCCTTTGGTTAGATCTAGGCACAGTTTGTCACTTTTTAGTCCAAATAATGACAACCAAAAAAAGCATGTTCGGTTCTTTGTTTTTTCATTTTGGATGGTTTTATTGCACTAAAATTGTATTTTTAAAGTAACTTGGCCTGGAGGAGCCTCCTCCCGCTTGTTGCCATGGAAATGTTCCATGTTTGGCTGTAATATTCCACGGTATAGCATAAAATGGCCTTTAAGTAAATCACAATACAAATCAAAATCAGGACTTTGCTGGTGTGCAGTTTTGGCAACATGTTAGTGTACAAACCTTTTAGTGAAAGGGTAAACAGATATTCAGCTTTGGGTTCAGTTTGTTGTCCTCTGTGTTTGGCTTATCCTTAAATGACAAACCTGTCAGGAGCAGTTCAGGAGCAGCTCAGGAGCAGCTCAGGAGCAGCTCGGGAGCAGTTCAGGAGCAGCTCGGGAGCAGCTCAGGAGCAGTTCAGGAGCAGTTCAGGAGCAGTTCAGGAGCAGCTCAGGAGCAGCTCAGGAGCAGCTCAGGAGCAGTTCAGGAGCAGCTCAGGAGCAGTTCAGGAGCAGCTCAGGAGCAGCTCAGGAGCAGCTCAGGAGCAGCTCGGGAGCAGTTCGGGAGCAGTTCAGGAGCAGCTCGGGAGCAGCTCAGGAGCAGCTCAGGAGGAGCTCAGGAGTCACTAGCCCTCAGACACAGTAATATCTTCACTGCTCACCAACTACTTCTAGATTGAATATTTAACAATATAATGTGTTTTTTGAATATATTTTGGACATTTCTCTTTAGTACTAGCTTTGTTTACCTAGTATTGTTGTTGGTTACCTAAGATAGAAATTTCATTTCATCCTCGATTTTGATACTAAGGAATATACTTGATTCTTGATACCGATTTTGATACCACAATGATAACTAAAATGCTCTTTTACATATATTTATATCTATATCTAGTTTTTATACTGGTTTTAGTATTGACTAGTATCTGATTTTTGACAGGTTTGACAATCCTAGAATAGTGATAACCAAATGGTGCAAAGTTAGTCATAAATTAATAATTAAAAGACCTATAGCTGCTTGTGTTCAAGGCAATGTCTGGAAATAATTTACCTTGAAGTAGCTTGGAACACAGGCCCGGTTTTGCAAAGCTTTTAAAGTACACAGACTTACAAACTGTACGTAGTTGGTGAATGCTAAAAAATCCCATCGATCTCACATGTCATTGCGATCCAAACACACCTTCCCAACGTTATGTAACATGTCATCTTATAATTTGGCAAGAGTCACGTAGTAAAACACGAAGGAATGGAAAAGAAAGAGGACTAACCTTGTTTTGATGGTTTAAATGGGCAGAGAAGCTTTGGCTCTGGATGTCCTCACGGCACACTCAATGCAGCAAGTCGTTCATGCGTCGGTTCATACGCAGGCTGTGAGCGAAGAGGGAGGTGGGAGGGGAGAGAGAGAGGGAGGGAGAGAGAGAGAGAGAGAGAGAGAGAGAGAGAGATAAGGAGGAAGGGGGAAAAATGCTTAGAGTGAACGTTGAGGGCAGGATACACCTCCGATTTGGTTTTGAATGGTGCTTAGGCGGTAACGAGGAACAGCAAGACGTCTGACAGAGAGAGAGAGAGAGAGAGAGAAGAGGAGAGAGAGAGAGAGAGAGAAGAGAGAAAGGGAAGAGGACAGGGGAAGGAGGTAGGAGCGAAACAAGAAGGAAGCGACGGGGGAGGGAGGAGGGAGGGAGGAGAGGAAGACAAAGAAGGAAGAGAAAGAGCGAGAAGCGAATGAAATGAGAGAAGAGAGAGGAGGGGGGAGAGAGAGAGAGCAATAGAGAAGGGAAGAGAGAACAAGATGAAGGAATGTGGTGAGGAGGAAGAGAAACAAGAGAGAGAGAGGGGGTAAGAGAGGAGAGAAGAGAGAGTGAGGGGAAGAGGGGGAAGCGAGACAGAGAAGGAGAGTGAGGAAGGAACAGAGGAGGGAAAAGGGAAGCGATAGAGGAGAGAGGCAGGGAGGGAGGGTGGGAGGCAAGAAGGAAGAGAAGCGGCGATGAAGATGAAAGAGGGAGAGAGAGGAGAGGGAGGGAGGACAAGAGAAGACAAGAAAGATGAGAAAGAAAGATGAAAGAGATAGGAGGGAGGGGAAGGAAGAGAGGAAAAGAGATAGAAAAGGAAGAGAGAAGAATGACAGACTGAGGAAGGAAGAGTGAGAAAGGAAGTCGGGGGGGTAGAAATATAAAATAGAAAGAGAATGGGGGGAGAGTGAGGGGATGGAGGAAGAGAGAGAAAAGGAGAAAATAGAGTGGGGATGGGGGAAGAGAGGGAAAAGACGGGAGAAAGAGCGAGAACAGGGAAGACTGAAAGAGAGAGAGAGCCAAGAAAAGAGAGAAACAAGGGAAGAGAGTGGGTGGGGGGGAAATAGGGAGAGAAAAGAGAAGTTAGAAAGAGAAGGAAAGTGAGGGGAGAGAGAGAAAGACAAAAGAAGGAAGAGAGGAAGACAGGAACAAGAGAGAGAGAAAAGTAAAAAGAAAGGGAAGAGAAAGAGAGGGAGATAGTGGGAAAGAGGAGAGAGGGATGAGATGGAGAAAAAACAAAAATAAAATCAGCCTTTTTATCATTTACATTAAAAAAACAGTAAATTTCTGTGTCAGTGTGATCGATTTAGTTTGTTGCGATATCGATTATTGCGATATCGATACTTTTGGATAGTGGATCAAATGCACTCGATTGTCTTGAAAAGCGCGTTCAAACTCAAATAATCTAGAAGCTTTTTAATGAATGATCAAACAGTCAAGATCTTTGCAAAAACTCGTCCAAGTTGTTGTCGTGACGTGAGCTGCTGTCGTTGGAAAGAAGACTCCAGAACTGAACGTCTTCTGCAGAGAACTGGACGTCCCGTGTCTCTGTGCGGGGGGCTTTCATTTTGTCTCTCGCCCCCACGCGGACTCCCATGTGCAGCCGCCGTTTACAGGGAGAGCCAAGGTCCAACCAAAGCCCCACAGTCCAGACCGGGGTCCTGACCGGGGTCCAAACCGGGGTCCAGACAGGGGGCCTGACCAGGATACAGACCAGGGTCCAGACCGGGGTCAAGACCAGGGTCAAGATGAGGGTCCAGACAGGGGATCCAGACCGGGGTCGTGACCTGGGTCCTGACCGGGGTCCAGACTGGGATCCTGACCAGGATACAGACCGGGGTCCAGAACAGGGTCCAGACCGGGGTCCAGACGGGGTCCAGACCAGGGTCCAGACCGGGTCCAGACAGGCTCAAGACCAGGGTCAAGACAAGGGTCCAGACCAGTCCAGACCAGTCAAGACCAGGGTCAAGAACCAGGTCCAGACCAGAGTCCAGACCAGAGTCCAGACCAGAGTCCAGGACGGGTCAGACCAGGGTCCAGACCAGAGTCCAGCACCAGGGTCCAGACCAGGGTCCAGACCAGAGTCCAGACCAGAGTCCAGACCAGGTTCCAGACCAGGGTCCAGACAGGTCCAGACCAGGTCGCAGACCAGGGTCCAGACCAGAGTCCCAACCAGAGTCCAGACCGGGGGTCCAGACCAGGGTCCAGACCAGAGTCCAGACCAGAGTCCAGACAGGGGGTCCAGACCAGGGTCCAGACAGAGTCCAGACCAACAGGGTCAGACCAGGTCCCAACACAAGTCCAGACCAGGTCCAGACCAGGGTCCAGACCAGGGTCCAGACCAGAGTCCAGACCAGGGTCCAGACCAGGGTCCAGACCAGGGTCCAGACCAGGGTCCAGAGTCCAGGGAGTGCATTTAAAGTGAAAGCTGCAGAAATCGGAACAGAAATGGTGCAGTTTGAGTTGAATAGAATATTGAACCGGCTCAGTAAATAATGCAACTCATCTTAAAGTAAATACATATATAATGAATAATAATAATAAACTTGTCAATTACTCAAACCATCTACATATTTCAAATTAAACTAATTAAGCTCATTTTGGTAATAAATAAAGTTAGTAAAGTCTAATGTCTGCTAAGGCTGCAACAATGAATTGACAATGAAAAATCATTTATATTTTGATCATCATAATCGTTATATATATCGACTAAACAAACTCTAAAACACAGATGACAGTTGTTGTTTTTTTAAATAACAAATACATTATGAAATAAAAACATGGAATCAATAATACTCTTTATTTGTAAGTATTCTCTGTCTTGAAGCCTTCCATCAAAGTATTTAAAATGCACAACAGAAATGATCACTGTCCAATGGCACTCAGTATTCTCAATATTTCTGTTTCTCAATGTGTTTGATTTAATTTATGTCAGTTTATGCTTAGTCCTGATTTAGATGTATTTGTATCCCTTTTTAGAGCTGCTTTAGTTCTAGTTTAGTCTTGTTTCTTACTACATTTTTACACATTTAAATAGTTTGAAGCGAGACATTTTTGAGTCTAGTTTCCGTACTTTGTTTACTCTGCAATGCTACGCAGAAAAACGAATATTTACAGACGTCTGCAAACACAAACAGACGGCATATGAAGTCTGTGTGCTATTTCAACAGAAAAAAGACCCCGGAGCTAAAATGTGGAGTTCATCCAGAGATTGAGCAACGCACTGGCCCAAGTCGAGTTATGACTGTGCACGGTAATAAAAGCCAGAGAAATCCAAACAAAGCTCTTTTTGTTTTCACTACCATCTGTGATACGGGACTGGATGAGAAGTCCATACGACAGGTTCTCCTTTTTTTTGGTGGGATTGTCCCTGTGGTAAATAATGATCACAGTTTTTCATCAGTCAAGTTGGAGTTTGTGAAGAAAATTTGACAAATAAAAGTGGAGAATTACAAGAAGTAAGTGCCGAGTTCTTATTTTTTTAAATTACATTTTTTCATCCTGAGTTCTAAACCAGAATACCTCCACATCTAATATACAAATATGTTATAATTGGTCATGTTAAATACAATGACAGACAAAATAAAAGGCCTTTTTCATCAGTTTATTGCTTTTACTGGCTTCATTTTTCATCCATAAATGTAAATTTGCAACTCAAAAACCAACATTTATTTCTTTCAATAAAGAGTTTCAACTGAATATGGGGACAATTTCCAAATTGGACAATCTGAAAGTTATAAAAACCATAAATATCTTGAACAGTCTGTGAGAGTACAGTACTTTGTTGTACTGATGTAGCTTTTCAGTTTGTGCAGACGCCATTTTGTATCTTTCCTTTTTTGTTCATTTAATTTGAATTTATTTTAATTTGTATTGTTTTCTTTATTTGTTACTCTGTTTGTATTTGTAGCCTCTGTTGTGATCATTTTGTAAGAATGATAATGAAAAATAACAAAAAGGAAAATCCCTCTGTGATGTCATCAAAAAGCGACAGTGAACGTTTGCGCGCGACTGACACCTTTTTCTGACAATCATTTGACAAACTAAAGGTGTCAGGTGTAATTATTTGTCCAATCATAACTGTTGTATGATTTAAATGCACTTTGGCCCTTAGTTACAATCTGGTTGCTAGGTAAGAGTTGCGGCATTACCTCTACCGATGTCGTATTTGTTAGCCATGTCAAACCAGGAAGTAGCATTATATAAACATCACCAAAATTGCTAAATTGGAGAAAAACAGGCAAAATCTTTGATCAAATCTGAAATATAATCATCTTGCTATTGTTTTACAGAAAAGTGTAGTCTAATGTGTCATACGGACTTTAAGAATATGTTCAGAGTAACGCACAGCACGGCTCATGTGTTCCGGCTCAGGACTAAGGGTCTTGTGAGCCTTTAGAGCTTTAGAGTGCAGCTGCGGCGTGACCACGAGGTTAAAAGGCGAAACACTAACACTGGGACATTGTCGGCGGGGGCAAAGCGCGCGGGGGCAAAGCGCGCGGGGGCAAAGCGCGCGGGGGCAAAGCGCGCGGGGGCAGGCGAAAGCAGCGGTACAGCTCTTCTTGACCATGAAAAACCAGGGCCAGATCCCCAAACGCTGCACGGACGTCGCCTGAAGCGGAATAGTTCATAAACGTGACCTGGCGGTGTCCTGAGCGCGGCCAGCCGTTATTTTAGCAGTCGACAAGTCAGCGGTTATTTTTTTCCTGATTACTCCACTAGTCAAACAATCAACTTTCAATACAAAATGAAAGAACTAAAAGGCTAAAATATAGTGACTTCTACATGGAGATTATTTACAAATGAAGTGGATTACTGAAGAAAATGTTTAATATTTTGACATTTTTGTATTTTCGTATGGGTTTAGAGTATGTATAGTCCAGATTACCGTGATCAAAATACATGTTTTTTTAATAGTCGATTAGTCCCAATTCGTTGACTAATCGTTGCAGGCCTAGACCTCAGATATTCACTTTTTGTTGTAATCTGGACTATACAGACTCTAAAACATGTGCCATGGGATGTTTTAGAACAAAGGTAATGGCATTATTCACACAAAATGTCATGAAAAGAATAAACAATTTGTAATTTGAATTGAAAATACTTGTATTCGTAAATAATGTCTATCTAGATGCCTTTAGTTGCCATATTTCTTTATATCTTTATGCGGTTGAAAAGTGTTTGACGAATCTAAATAGAAATAATTGCCTGACGAGTCGACTGTTAAAATAATAATTTGTTTAAACCCTAGTAACCCAAGTAAATATGACCAAATTAAGTGGATTTTACTGATAATAATTCCCAGATTTTTTCACATAACATTAAATCATTTAAGTGGTGTTTTTGTTCTAAAGACGATTGTGGAAAACAGAAAGCCGAACGAGCTCTAAAACCCGAAGCCAAAAGGGCTGATGTGTCGTTTAGTTGTGACTGTGGCGCCGTTTAGCAGCTCGTGCAGGAACTCTGAGCAGGGACAGCGAGCGATAGACTCTTCTTGTGGTTTTGTGGAAACTTGGGCCAAAATAGACTTCATTATCAGCTGAGGCCAGTGCCAGAGCGACAGTGGACGTCATGAGCAACTTTAGACACGGAAAAAACAGTCTGAAGTTAAACAAATACAGCGGCTCAACCTGGCTTTTTCAATCCTGTCTGTATTAAAAAAAGAAATAGAAAAAAAGGACCAAAAATAAGTGAGTGGGAACAAAATCTTACATTAAAGGAACATGACCCGAACAGTGAAGCTACATTTAACTACTTGTATCTAAATACCAGGCGCAGTCTAAATCAAGAAGCTGCCAAACTATTTCTAAAGCTATGATAACGCCCACATCTTATCTACAGCGCCACCAGCTGGTCACAGGGCTGTAGTAAGACAACACTAAAGCCAATGCCTTCTGTTTACAAACCATCTCGGAAAGTCCTGGACATGAAACCTCCCCCCGTCACGTCACCGATGCAGTATTTTGGTGAAATATGAAATGTTAAATTGGGAAAACGTGGTTAAATTTCATGACGCTAAAGCAGCAGACAAAACGCAGATCCGCTCCTCAAATAATGCAGAAAAAGAGCCTTCGGTTAATCTGCTTTTTCAGTACGAGTTGTCCCAGTTTTAGAACACAATACAGTCTCACATACGCGATACTGCTACACACAGAACTTTTAAAAATATATATTTTTGGAAATCACATCTTTTTACTAACCTCATTATAGAATATATAGAGTAATCATGTAAATTTGTGGCATTGGACTACAGTTGGAAACTCGCCGTAAACACTGGCACATTTACATAAAAGCATTCTTGTTTCTATTGTTTTTTTAGTTTTTTTATGTAAAGTTATTGAATCTTGAGCATGAAGCTGTTTTATTATAATTTACTGCATCAACTTCTATCTAAAAATTTATGCGGCGAACTGTAATTTGCATTTACTACTTTTATTTATAATATTTTTTACTTTTTACAGATGAATTCCTCGCCTGGTTTGTGGTTTTAATTAGTTTCTGTAAATAATGAGCAAATTTGAACCAAGAATTTTACACTGGCTCTAACCGTTATTCAGATTTATGTTCCCCAAATATGCGCGATTGTGAAAAATAAATGTGTATCTATTTATTCAGTCACTGTGTTGTTTTTAGACACACACAGAACCAGTTAAGCTTCACACAAGAACGCTATTTCAGTGCCTTGCCAAGATAAACAGCAACGGTATTAAAAAAAAAAAAAAAAGGTTTCAGTTAATATTTTAAGATAATTGACACTCTAAGACACTTTAAGTCACTCACTGAAGTATTTTGTGTAAATACTATCGACAAGCCGGGGCAAAAGCGTGTCTAAAGAAACTCCACGACTCCGAACACAAAGAAATCAAACCACAGCCGCACCTTTGAGGACGTGTAGGAACCTGGCGCCTGAATGTTCTGTGTGAGGGGCAGACCACAAGGCCAGCCCCGATTTAAAGGCGCACCGTGTCACTTTGCCTGACGGATGGATCCCCCCACCCCCCCCCACACCCGCTTGTCACCGTGGAGATGCCGTTATTTACCTGTAACGTTCCACAGAAAGACTGGGCTCGTTTTGCTTTTTGCCACAGTCGAGATTCAAAATTCTAACTATAGTCAAATCCTCAATACTCGATGTTGATTTTGACACCGCAATGATCATAAAAAAATTAAAAAATAAACGTTCTTACTCTTTTTCAATACGAAATAAAAGCAATTCTTAAACGTTACCATGAGGTCTGATACTAGTTCAAACTATTCAGGAAAGGACCCATTTTGAGCTTTTTTCAGTTTAAATACTTATCGAGTTTAATAAGTTTTAACTAGTTTTTAACTACTAAAACTAGTACTTTTGATGAGGACTGCGTGATTCATTCGCAAAGGCTGCAATTCTTGAAGTAGTGCGTCATTTCCTCCACGACTGTAGTTTCGACCTGTGAGATGAATGGGAGTCTTTCAGTAGTTTGTCATTCTTTGTGTCGATGTGTGTTTAATTAAATGTGAACTTTAAACAGAATCTACCATTAAAACATGAATTGCAAATCTGATCGAAAAATCGCAATTCGATATTTTTCCCGAATCGCCCAGCCTAGTTTCAAGACGAGTTTCGGATGAAAAATCAAGTGAGAAAGACTGAATAAACTGTTAAACTGATCCAATGATACACACTTTCTAATATAGTTTAATATAAATGTAAAAAAAATAAGATAAGACATTATATTAGCTGAATTTGCTAAAAGTGTTATTGAAAGTCTTCAAACAGAACTGCAAATCGATTAGAATTATGTTTTCAGGACTATATTGTTGACACTTTTTCTATGATCTATCTTGTCTCTGTAAATGCAAAAGGAAAAAAACAAACAAAAAAACTCGAAACACAAACACTTTCTGTTGTTTTGTGTGAACTTGCTGAGGCTTCCGGGTGTTGCACGTGTGAGCGAGAGTCTTATTTAATCCTGGTCGTGCAGCAGCCACGCGGAGGACGGCGTTATGTAACAGGCAGGAGAAACGTCCTTACATCCACACAACCCCAGCACACGCACACGCACACACGCACACACGCACACACCAGCGCCGCGGGCCAGGCCTCACTTGTGCTCCGGACATTTATCAGCCGAGGCGGGGGACAGTGTTTGCAGACGACAGGCTCAGCACATGGGCCATTTGTTAATTCACCGGAATGAAACCTGAATTTGTGTTTAGAATCAGAATCAGAATCAGAATCAGAATCAGAATCAGAAAGAGTTTATTGCCATTGTCAATGAACAAAATTCAAAAACGTAGGAACTTGTCTCGGCCTTAAGGTGCAACATAAAACACTGAGTAATAATAAAACAACATATATTCAATCAAAAAAGGGCATGCATTAAGAACTATTTAAAATTACTATACAATAAAAATAAAAATAGCATTTCTATGTACACAAGTTTACAGTTATGTTTAAAGTTGTAGTGCAGAAAGTCAGAATCAGAATCAGAAAGAGTTTATTGCCATTGTCAATGAACAAAATTCACAAACATAGGAACTTGTCTCGGCCTTAAGGTGCAACATAAAACACTGAGCAATAATAAAATAACATATATATATATTAGAGCAGCACTTCTTCAAACCTGCTGCACCTACAGGACCTACAAGACCTGCAAACTATGTCTGAGTCTCTGAAATGTTTCTTAAAAGTAGCTGCTCGATTATAGACAAATTATAATCATGTTCACGAATATTTAAATCATAACAACAATTATTCCAATTATGATTTGCTTCGAGAAAGGTCAGATTTTGGAGGAAGAAATGTACATATTATTTGTTGTTAAATGCACGGATTCAAAGTCGGTGTAGTTTATGTTCATGAACTCATTACTAAAAGTTTTTGAAAAGACAAAATAATATTGGATCGTAAACGAATATTGATCAAAATGATGAAAAGATATATATCATATTTACCGCCCTGGATTGAGGTTTGGCTTCGGGAAAGGTTTGTTAACCTGCAGGTTTGCCCGCTTGTGCTGGGAAATGAAAATGGTCTCTTTCACCCATTTCTTGCACTAGAGGGAATCAGCGAGCTCCGAATGGCCCAGAACTGAAGCCTCAGCGCGGCTAAAACCAACAGAATGAACAGATGAAACGAAAGGAGCGACGCATCTCACTGAAACAGAATGTTCCTGTCGCGAAAGGTAGAATCTGTGAGAAACTCTTCCACTCGAGGAAACGTACGTGAACATTGAACACACTGAAGAGAAATTATGAATCATTTCAATGACACGATTTTTGACATTGATTAGAACAATCATCGTAATCGGAGTGGAAATTCGATGAATGCTCCAAAGTCTATTATATGTGACCTGAACGCTAACCACAAACACTGTATTGAAGAGTTTTTTAGATAAAGTAAATGTTTTTAAATTAAGCTATTTGTTATAATGTTTTTTTATGTTGAAATCCCAGAAACAGCTGAAAGTAAAGATCGGGACAATGAGCAGTTTAGGCAAATTTCCTCTGGACTTTACTTTTTTACTATTAAAGATTCATATTTTGGTTCAGCAATCTTGCTTCTCAAAGCTTTTTTAATGGGCTTAATGAGTGCGGCCCTTGTCTACCATGAGCTTTTAGAACCAGAGCGGACAGCAGCTTCTTTCACAATAGTGAAGTGACAGTAAAGTGCTAAGTTTAGCTCAGAATGATAAGCACACATCTGTTTAAAGATGCGTGGACCGGCATATTTTTTCTCTTTTGCGCGGACAGACAAACTGAACTGACACTGGATTGAAGTTCAGTGTTTTTTTAATAGAAAATGTCATTGACTAAATACTGCTGACCACTTCTGCCCATCCACGACTGATGTCTCATTCCATTACGAGTCAGTTTGCAGCAATGTGTAGCCAGCTTTAGATGATGGAGGAACTCATGTTTGTCGGCTCCAGACATTTAAGTTTGCGGGTCTTTTGAGTTCTCAAATGGGTTCAGGTCAGGGTTAAGAGGCTTTAATCTTGGACTATGATTAGCTTTATGTGTCATCCAGGTTAAGAAAAATGCAGATACAAGATGCATGTAGGGGAACATGGGGTCTTTTCTGCATGTGCAGGTTCTGATTAAGGCTGCATCTAGCACGTTTTTAAAAAAATCAATTAATCAAACGATTATGCGTTTGTCATTGTTTATTTAGATAAATGTACAAATTTCAAATTCAAAATTCATTTTCATGTCATTACTGCATTGTCTGAGTCATAAAACCTCTTCTCTTGGCTCATGGCGCTCTGGAGCCAATGTACGCACCAGATAACCAATATTTCATTATCAAATTAGTTGATAATTAGTTCAATAATAGATTAGTTGCAATTAATTGCTGAACTTGTAGCAGCAGTAGTTCCCATAGGTGTTTTCGCACATAACAGTAACAGGAACTGAATCCCTATAATCCCCCAGTCCCAATTTATTCAGAGGAAGCACGAAAGCCTCCTTTAATTCCCCTATATTTAAATATGTCATTAACTGGGGTTTCTTTCCTTTACCCTTATCCGTAAAGTCTCGAGATGAATAAGTCTTGTACCTGGCTCCTCGCTTCATGGGGAACCATTTTGTTAGTAAAAGCTGGCCCCATGAATACTGCATTTTCAGTGGTATCTTCACCAAAAGCAGCCAGATATATCGAACGTCTTCAACTTTTAGTGATGTTTAATTGTAATTTCAAAGATACCAACCTGGAAATGCGCAGTTCACGCCAGCTTTACCCGCGGGCCCGAAACACTGCCATCTAGTGTCCAGAACATGTAACCACCACAGACAAGAGAAGTTGAAGAAGGTGGGACCATGGCACGTGCAGGGGAACGGAGTCTGGAAATGTAAAGTCTGTGTGAAGCCTCTCCCGTATTTATAATTATGACTTAGTTTAGTTTTATTCCCGTTAAATTGCAGTTTGTGAAGACATTTTGAAAAAATAAAACTTTAAAATTACAGGAAGTAGAGCTGATTTGTAGTTGTTGTTGTTGTTGTTGTTGTTGTTGTTGTTGTTGCTGTTGGTTGTTTGTTTGTTTGTTTTCAGCAGGTGAACAAAAATAACAGTCAGGGCACAATTATTTTAGATTAGGGGTGACTGAAAAAGGAAAGAAGTGAAGAAGTATAGTTACACAGTGTTATACAGACCAGGTATTGAGTAGTTCTTTAGGGTGAGAGGAGAGCTGAATGGTTTGTTTGTATAGGCTGATTTCTTTTTGAAAGATTATTTATGTATTTATTTTATTTATACAGGGAAAATCCAACGAGAAATGTCTCTTTTTTATGGGTACCCTGTTAAAACACAACACAAAATAGAAAACAAACACAGGATACTTAAAGACAAATAAAACATTCAATAACATTAACCAATACATAAAAACACTTTTATACATACAATATGAGATACAATTATATAAAACACATTTATACATACAATACGAGATCAAATCATATAAAACAAGTGCATCGGCACTGCGGGTAGTCCTTGACCAGTGCTTTAAAATCATTAAAAGGCATAAAATGATTTCATTTAAAAAGTCTCTGTGTTTTGTTCCACAGGAGGGAGCAAAGTTGCTGAAAGAAGTGTTAAAACGATAGGATTGTGGGATAAAAATGTCCTGAGACCTCAAAATGTGAATCCCTGATCTAATGTGCAATAAACTTGATCAATAATCAGGCAAAATGCCAACTAGAGCTTTATGCACAAACAAAAGGCAGTGCTGTTCTCTATCTCGTCGTGCATCCAATGATTGCCATTCTACTTTAGAATATAATTCACAGTGGTGAGTTCTGTCATCCTTCTCCTGAATTATGAAAGTGGTTTCCTGTTTAAGAATTTGGATTTATGGAATATGAAGTTTGCCAGAATTATCAGGTTTATAATTGTAATGTTTGTTAAGATGATTGTGAAAACCAAAGAGCACGTCTTGAAACCGAGAAGTCAAGTTGGGGTAGATTTTTGAATGGACCTGACAAAATATTTCCAGAAGGTGGCGGTGTTGGGACATGACCAGAAAAGGTGAGTTTCTGTTTCAGAGTTTGACTGACAGAATGTACATCTTGTGTCCGTTAATGTCCTGAGGTTGCTTTTAACTGAAGAACAGCGATGAAGAGGGTTGTGTTTCTTCTCTCTGCTTGGTTGTGATGAAGACACTACATGGCAAGGTCCATACTTTTTTCCACGGAATATTTGGTACATAGCTTGCTTCTCCAGTGATGGTGAACATACGGTACAGTTCTAAAACGGAATCCCTCTGTGATGTCATCATTGTGCGACGTGCCATTGAAAACACAGAGACAATTTACACTAAACTGACACTTTTCTGACAGTTTAAAAGATCAGTCAACTAAATAAACGTGTTATATGGTATTATTGTTTGTCATGTCATAACTTGTAGCATTTATATGGATTTTGGCTCTTGTTTTACAGTATGGTTGCTAGGTAACAGCTGTGGAATTACCTCTACTAGCGTCATATTTGCTGCTCATGTCCAACCAGGAAGAACAATTCTAAACTTTACAGAAATGGTCAAACTGTGGACAAGTAGGCAAAATGTATAGTCAAATCTAGTAAAAATAGATAATAGATAATAGATAATGACTGCAACAGCACCATATCATTTTTAGTTTTTATCAATCGTAATGCACAGAGACGGTTTAGAACAACAATAAGTGCCACTCCTAACATATTACACTTCAGAAAGCCAGTACACCCAAGAAGTCTTGATTTCTTTGCATGAAAAAACATATTATTTTCTTTGTAAACCTTTGCACTTTTTATGTCACTAAATATGCTTCAATGAAACAGTGGCACACATTCTCTAAATACTGTGAGTCGTATACAATATTTTGAAGGTTTTTACAGACATGTTTCTGTTTGTATAATTCCTCGCCTGCTTTATGGAGGTTTTAATTTAAAAGAATGAGAGATAAATAGGGTGTTCAAAGTGCATTTTACAGCTAGATCTAAGCATTACACAGATTTTTTAGCCCAAAATATGTGCAATTTTGGAGAAATTGGTAAACATCTGTGAAATGCAGCAAGTTTAGTGTTAAAATGTTTTATTTGATAACAATGTTGGGAAAAATCTGTTTATTTGTTATGTAGGTCTACAATTTTTGTTTGTTTTTTGGTTTTGCAACAAAGAAACAGTTGAAATGTGTTCAAGTTACATATAAGACTACTCTAGCTCACTATTTAATGGACCAGGAGACGTGAATAAAAACGTGGGCCATTCTCTAAACAAGTGGGACGAGGGACAGGGGCCTGAATGCCTGTGCAGGACATCATGGACTGGACACGCATTCATTCAAATATATATGGATCAAAGTTTGTTGCCTGGAAAGTCCACAATGTATCGCAGATTCACTCTTTGTATATGGTGTTTTTGATTAGTACCCTTGGACAAATTTGGTTTGCGGTGCTCAAGGGGCCTAAATTGTATTGTCAAAGGTCTCACAATAATATTAAGGGCTTCACAATACAGTACTTCAAATTACAAAATCCTTTGTTTACATGAATTGATTTGCTGCAGCAGCAGCTAAAAAAGAAACATAAGGAACTACCTAATGATCTTTGCTCAATGTCAGTGCTTATAACATAAAGAAATAACTGTTTTAGATTCTTTAGAATGAGACAGAAAGGATTTGCACCAAACACTTTTTTAAAGAAAAAAGAATAACAATATCACAACAAATATTGTACCATGAAATAAATACTGTGATAATATCGTACCATTAGATTTGGATATTGTTACATCCCGATCAAACACCCATCAGAACATGCACACAACAAATGAAAACAGACAAATATTCTTTATTTAAAGCCTAATATGAGTTTTAAGATAAGAGTCCCTTTATTTGTCACACAATGGGGAAATTCCAGTGTTGAAACACAGACTAGGAACAGAAGTATAATAATGAAAACAGATTACTAAGAAATAACTTAGAAACTTTACACACTCTTATTTACAGCTGTCATATGGACAGAAAATATTGTACCAGGATGATTGACATTGTGTCACAGTATTGCACAGGAGTATAATAGTATTGCACAGGAGTATAACAGTTTTGCACTGGAGTATAACAGAATTGCACTGTAGTATAACAGTATTGCACAGGAGTATAACAGTATTGCCCATGAGTATAACAGTATTGCACAGGAGTATAACA
Source organism: Chaenogobius annularis (assembly GCA_015082035.1). Classification (NCBI taxonomy): domain Eukaryota; kingdom Metazoa; phylum Chordata; class Actinopteri; order Gobiiformes; family Gobiidae; genus Chaenogobius; species Chaenogobius annularis. The sequence goes on along the minus strand of BJKM01000286.1, from coordinate 494,258 downwards.
GTATTGCACAGGAGTATAACAGTATTGCACAGGAGTATAACAGTATTGCTATTGCACAGGATTATGAGAGCTGAATGACACGTTCAGGACAACAGTGTTTGTTGTAAAGTCTGACAGCAGCAGAAGGAAAGACCTGTGAACCCGCTCCTTCACACAGCGAGGGTGGATCAGTCTGTCACTGAAGCTGCTCTCCAGAGTGGGACAGAGTGTCCTGCAGGGGGCGACACTCATGGGCCAGCATAGATGTGAGTTTAGCCAGGACCCTTCTGTCCCCCACCTCCTGCACCGAGTCCAGAGCAGGTCTGAGTGTCACACACACAGTCTCACAAACTGGGGTCGGTTTGTGAGGTAGTCCATGATGCACTCCGCCAGGTCGTAGTCCACACCAGCCGTCTCCAGCTTGTCCCTCAGGAGCGGCGGCTGGATGGTGTTGAAGGCGCTGGAGAGGACTTAAGGAGCCTGGAGCTGATGCCGTCAGATCCTGCTGCCTTCCTTATTTTTTTATTTTGTTAATTAATTAATTATTTAAATCTATTTAGGAGGTCCCCGCATGTAAAGGGTTTTGGTCCATCACATTATTGTATGATGTATTAGATGCTTTATTATTATTTCTTTAATAAGGGAAAATAAATAAATCTATTATAAGATGTTTTTTGTTTCTTCAAAGATTAACAAATACATCATTTTGCAGTTTTGCTTGGCTCAGATGAGACAAATACTTATAAATATAGAAGGTTTTAATTCTTTCTCTCTTTATTTTATTTTTTATTAAACATATAAAACATAAGTACAGTAGTGGATGAAGTACTCAATGTTAGTAAAGTGCTTTGAGTGCTTTGAAGTGGGAAAAGTGCTGCTTTTACTGTTGTACTTTGTTACATTCCGCCACTGTATAAGTAGCACAGAATATTTACAGAAACAAAATCTGAAGGTTTTAATCCTTCCATAAATGACATGCAAAGCCTACAGTCGCCTCTGATTTAAAGTGCTTATGACAGGTTGGATGCCTCACTGAACTAAAATAAAGTTAAATTTTCAATTTTGCCCAAAAATATACATATTTTATCCAAGCATAGCTCATTTTTTAGGTTTATAATTGTACTTCCTGTTCGTAATCGATGACATCACACTAGGAAATGACCCAACAAACACTGGGCAAAAACTCATCTAATGTCACGATTGAAAAAAATTTGAGCGCATCTTTATTTTGTTGAAATAATGTTTAGACCAGGGGTGTCAAACTCATTTTTGCCCCTGGGCTGAATTTCGATGCTCAGGCTGGGTCGCGGGCCGAACATAACATAAAAGCTAAAACAATAAAAACTATAAGAAATAAATGGCTTTATATAGCCTAGTAATAGTGGTTTGTGGACACTGTTGCACAAATCTGCCGCAGGTGAAAGACTGAGTCCATATTCATGCAGCAGCAGGAACAGGAACATGGAACTTATGACTTGGGTTTTGACAATTCTCTTTTAAAGCTGAAGGTAAATACACTAAAAATTTGTTTTAGGGACTTTTAATAAAGCAAGAATGTCCAGGCGGACTCCATATAAAAGTCCTATTCATTTTTCATTTTATTTGAGGGGAATTTTTTAGGAGTACAAACTGCTTCCCAGAATGATTGATTTGACTGGAACTAAGAGGGTTACAGTTTTATTTTTATGTACAACATATTAAGCAGCTTGAGCGTTTTCCTTCATAAAATAATGGACAAAATTGAATAAATCAAGAAAAAGTCCAACATCCCACGTGTGAGACACACTAAGTGCAAGGGGTTAATATATTTGGCGAGCCGGATTAAAACGTCTGTCGGGCCACATCCGGCCCGCGGGCCTTGAGTTTGACACTTGTGGTTTAGAGGGTCAGAAAACGTTATTTATTTAGTGTAAAATATGCATAACTTTGGATGGAGTGAGTGTCTGTAGTGTGATGTCACTTCCCGTAATTTTCACCCGACTTTTCGACTTTTCTGAACTTAGCTACTCGGTTGGTGTAAAACTATCATTTATATTTACAACCGGTATAAATACACCAAATAAAGTCAAAATTAGAACATCGTAAAAACCTGTCATACGCACTTTGACACGGATTTATTTTGATACGCCCGGATGTCCTGCCGCGGTCCCCGTGCGTAAACTTGACCTCTCCGTTAAACAGCGCCTCCACGTAGCGTCACGACACCGTCAAACAAGGACTCCGCTTCTTTTGCCGCTGAACCGTCAACGTGCTCCGGCGCGGCCGACGCGACTCTAATCCGACAGAGCGAGCCCAGGACGACGGGAACAGGCAGCAGGAGGTGAAATGTGGCCACGGCACGGCGGCTCTGGAGAAGCAGCAGCCGGAGCCGGAGGAGACGACGACCTGACACCGGCTCCCTCCGCCTCCTCCTCCGCCTCTTCTGCGCACGGGAACTGAAGCGCTCACGGGCGGATAAAACCACAACAAGGCTCGGCTCCTCGTCCCTCTCCTCCATTTTGACCGTGGATGATGGAGCACATCCGGACCCCCAAGGTAACAGTGTTTTGGAGCAAAATTAGCATCTGAACCAGCGCTTTTTCTGGAAATGTCGCGCTTTGATGTTTGGAACCTTTAGCTTTTGTGGCTCTTGCTCCATCCTCTGTATCCCGCCTCTCTCTTCAGTTATCTAGATAGAAATCTCTGTTCTATCTCACCTGAACAGTGCATTTTGGATTCTTTTAATAGCTGGTGATATTTATTTGGCAAAATGTTTGGCAAGTGTATTTGTGGAGCACAATTTGTACACAGTATTTCAGTGTTTTTGAAGATGATCGAGAAAAGACTCGTAAAAACACATAAAAACACGAATAAAAAGATAAGCAGATACAATCCTTGCTGCAACATTGAATGGACTAATCGTGACCAATCCACTATTTTCAAAAGAAATCGTAGTCGTATTTTGATCGTTATCTGAGCTATACAGACAATAAAGCAAAGACCGTGTCATTATTCAATCAAAATGTCAGATTTTCGTCAATAATACACGTTAATTGTAAAGATTCTTTCAGTCATTGTATTTCAACCTTTTATTTGTCTTAATGTACAACAGAAAGAATAGACTTCTCCTCAACAATGCATGTTATTTTTTTCTTAATCACTTTTTATTAATTGATGAGATTTCTTGTCAAGATTCGAACAAAGTGCACTGTTCATGAGTACTTTTCTGTATAAATAATAGTTTTTGCATGAACTCCTGTGCAGTTGTGGTCTTTTGCATGCAGTTTGGGTCAGATAAATGGACCCAATGGATTTATACTTTTTTAGCCTTTACAACACTCGACAGGTTTTGAGTCGACCTGTAATTGCTTTAGTCCTATTTATTAGCTTTATACATGGATTTATCTATGTTTAAAAATGTCAGTCTATAGATTTAGTGACGTTTCAGTAATGTGATTACTCCAGAAATCAGATCATGATCAGGTTTGCGGTCTGCATGTTGTGAACACAGTGACCAGGCCTATTATCCTATTATGCTTTTACACAACCACTCCACAAGCTCAACATGACAGCAACAACAGCAGTTCGGCTCGATTAAATCTATAAATGTAATGTTACAATGGCGTCACAATACTGACTTTTAAAACACTAACTCGATACCACAACAATGATAATTAATTTCATTTTTAACACACACAAAAAAAAAGGCCCAGTATTTTCTTTTTTTTTTTTTTTACTAGTCCGACCATTTACCGTTCGAAAACTATTCAGGGAATGTACAAATTTGTCCTATTTTATGATTTTTTTAACAAATGAGTTTCAGTATTGATCAGTATCTAAGTATTTTTTTTAATTTTTTTGTTTTTTATGCGTAGTACATTTGCAGTGTCCCACAGCAGTTCCATAATTAAACCCTTTTATTTAATACAATTTGTGGAATATAAATGTCTCTTCTTGCCTCTCCTGATCAAAAACGCTTGTGAAAATATATGTTTATGGCAATGCCGCAACCACAAAGTATCATTTACTGTTTTACCAAAATGGTTCCGTTTTTTTAGACGATGAGGAGGCCACCCTAGTCCCCTCTGATAATGGGAACGCTGCATTTGACTTTTGTCCTGTGATTTCGCAAACCTCGGCTCAACCTCGCTCTGTGGCGGGTCTTGCGCCACACGAACGTCGCACGAGTCTTCTCCTCGTGTAAATGATTCATAATAATGTGACCGTGAAACCCGTGCTCTCGTCTGACTGACATCGCTCGCCGTGACTCTGACTCGGGTCACGACGGGGGGGGGGGGAACGTCAGTCCTCTGATCCTCCGCCTGGGCCAAAAGAGCTGCCTCATCTTCGGCCCGTCGTCTCGCCTGCTCTCTGTCGCTGGTGTTGTCACGACACTATGATTTCAAACTCCATTTCGACACAACTGAAAAGGCTCGATACGCAATACTGATTTTTTTTCTCTTTTTTTTTCCCCTTCAGTTTTCAAATGTTTAAGAAGAACAAACAAAAAGAAAGAACACAATAAAAACCGACCAGAGAACTACATACATACATACATACACACATACACACACACACCACACAACACACACCACACACATTCCAAAACAATATTTAAGGCATATTCAAATCAAATTAACGGTGCTATACTGTTTTCAATACCTCAATGATCAGAAAAACTCAGTAGATGCAGTGTAATTTGAACACAGAATAGGTATCTTTTCTATTGCTGCAACGACTAATACACTATAAATGATAATCTTAGTCACATTTTTCTAATCGGAATTGTTATTTGGACTATACAAACTCTCAAACACATACGAAAATACATTTTTGTAGCAAAGACAGTGGCATTATTAAATCTACATCTACAGATTTCAGATTTTCTTCAATAATCCACTTTATTTGTGAATATTCCCCATCTAGAAGCCTTCACTCGGCATATTTCAACCTTTATTTGGTTGATAATGTATTTACAAAGTCTCCAAAATAGTTTATATTCGACTAGTCAAATGATATTCAAACAATCATTAGTTGCAACCATTTTAGTTTCGATATCAAGACCATTCTAAGACGACTATTCCGGAAAGGTCCAGTATTTGTCCTGTTAATGTGAATTAGGTCTGTAGCAACACTTCAAATGAGTATCTTGTTTCATGACTTGATTACTAGCGTTTGGAGTATTGATCTTATCTGGTTAATGGAGCGAATGGGAGAAGATCACATGCCAAAAACTCTTCTCAAAATCCCACGCGATTTCCAATTCCAGCAGAGAACAATCTTGTGATATGTTATTAAATTGTTGTCACCCAGTCTGTGACCACTATCGAATATAAGTGACTCGACAATATACTGCTGAGTCATTCAAGACGTTAAACTTTGGACCTGTGTTGGTTTATGGTTAATATCGCCACATGAAACAAAGGCAAAACATCTTATTATCTCCTCATCGTTTGGATTCAACTGCACTTTCTGAACGAGTTGAACCATTTGAATGAGAACCACCTCGAGTTTGCTCTGTAAGAATGAGGAACAGAAACGCGCAATATTGTGAAGGAAGTTCTTTGTAAAACATTCTGTCCCTTTTGAATCCGTGAATGGTACTTCCGCTGCGTTCACGTGCTCCTCGAGTGCTCGGGTTTCTGAAACGAGAAGTCCAGGTTTTCCCGACTTGTTTGCGCTCGCGTGCTTTTCGTCAAGCTAAATGTTAGCTTGTTATTTGTTTCGGAAAACGTCCTGCTATTTTTACATTAGCGCTAACGTTACGTCTTCATTAAACAGCAGCGTCGGGTCTTTTTGCACAAATATGTCGCTGAACATCTGACATGCAGAAACGTTAGTCAAAGAGCTCAAATGTTTAAGATAAATGAAGCTCCGTTTCAGTGTAAGGAAGCACGTTTTCTTCTTTTGAACAGGTTTCCGGAGCATGTTTTATCCGATCCTAACACTTATTTTCCATTGAGAAAGTTTGATTCGTGTTCATATACTTCACGACTACGTTCCAGGCGCACTTACTGGCAAAGCAAGGACATTATGTAGACAAATGGCCATATCAACTCGCTCATGATGGATCGTCATTTACTTTGAGAACAGTATGACATTTGAAATATTGTGGGGAAATTGCTCGTGTGAGAAGGCGGACAAAGGCTGCCGCTAATTGCGACGCCTGGAGCAGCTGAAACGCGCTCTGCAGAGGCTGAAAGCGGTGAGAGCGAAGGAGAAAGAATGTGAAAACGAGAACTTAAACGTGTGAGGCATTTCGTTTATCATCAGTTACAGCATCACTATCTCACATGTTCCTTTACAAAGCATCAGGATGTGCTCATCTGTGGCTGTAATTGTCTTGATTGAGGTTCAAGAATCGCACAAAACGTGAATGAACCATAACATTTACCACAAAAGGAGAGAAATATCACTTTTAACCCTTGTTTGGAAGATTACGCTCATTTCTAAGTTTTTATTCTGGGCAATATGTTTTGATATAGGGCTGCAAGGTTAATCTAAATTTGACTGGACGCCATTAGCAAATCGCGAAGGCTGCAATTTTCCTCCACAAACGAGAAAATATACCGCCGTCTTCAGCGTAAAAAACGCAAACTCTGTCATTTAGCTCTGTACAAAGATGTTCAGAAATGCACTTAAATGCTCTTTTATCAGTCTGTTGGTTCACTGGCCTGTTTCAGTCTTTTTGTCAAGCCTTCTGGACCCTTGGAACATTCTTAAAACATAAAAACGCAAATCTAATCGCAATACTACGCAGACAAATCGCAGTTCGATATTTTTCCTACATCACGCAGCCCTAGTTTGTTGTTCTGATTTTGCATAATTTAAAAAAACGTCTATTGTTTACTCTTTACCTTTTTTTTATACATTTTGTGCCCTAAAAAATTGTGGTGGACTCTCCTTCAGAAAAGTTACATCACATTACTTAAAGAGCGTTTTTACCATTTTCTAATTTTGACTTTATTAAGTGTATTTATACCTGTTTCACTTCAATCGAGTAGGTATTTGTGGAGAAAACTTCAAAATCAGTAGAAAATGACAGGAAGTGACATCACAGTCAATGTTTATGCAGAATTTACCCAAAATTTATATCACTTTTTTGACTCTCTAAACATGGATTGCACAAAATAAAGGTGCGCTCATATATTTTTATTTGTCAAATGAAAAAAAAGTGTTTGCTGCATTATTTCCTGGTGTGATGTCATCCATTTCAAACAGGAAGTGAAATTATAAACCTAAAAAATTTGCTATTCTGGGATAACATTTTTAGACTTTTTAGCAAAACTCAATATATGTATTTTAACTGCATTTTAGCTCAACGAGTCGTCCCACCTGTAGGGGGCACTTTAAGCAGAATTACAAAAAGGAATTATTGCATGGAATTTGCTTCGGCGACGTGATGCAACATAAAACAATGAATAATAATGAGTTAAACAAATTAAAGGCATGCATAAAACAAGGTGTTGGAATAAAAATAGACTTTATAAATACTAAATAAACAGTATGATCAGAAAAACTGGCAGGGAAAATGGCTGAAGTTTTGTTTAAGTGAGTTATTTACAGTAAGTAAACGTATTTATAGTAAGCAGAAATCTAGAAGTGCAGTCTAGAAGTTTACAGTCCGGCCTTTTATTTGACATCCGTCTGCCGCTTCAAGGACGATCTGATGTTGACGTTCTTCTCTCTAAACGTGCTGTTCTTTGGTGTTTTTAAGGTGGAGCAGGTGCGTCTGTTCGATCGCTCCTCGGGACAGAGAAAAGCGGCTGTGGGAACGCTCTACCTCTCGGCGACGCACACCATCTTTGTGGAGAACAACCAGAAACAAACCCCGGAGACGCGCAAAGAGACCTGGGTACGACGCACACACACACACACACACACACGTTTAGGAAAGTGCAAACACTTCAGAAAACTGTTTTGAAATGGATTGGAATGCATTAAAATGTGGGGAAGCGATTAGAAGACTTATTACCACCACATTTGAGAGAAGTTTTGGCTTTGAGATGTAAATAGTTTATGATTGCATATTTAGTCTAGTCTACAAATGAATAATTAATGCACTCTTGACTTTTGGGACAGGCATCAAGCAATCAATTACTGAAATAATCGTCAACTAATTCAGTAATCGATAAACTTTACAGACGCCAAAAGAGACGCTGAGAGAAGAGGTTTTCTGACTCAGAGCAGAAATGCCCCAAAATTGATGCAGATATTCCCTATGAAGATTCTCTGCGACTTCTGTCAAATTTTAGTACAATTCTTGGTAACCCTAACTACACTTTAATGGACCTTCATAAGCACGAACACAGATTGATTCATAATGAACAAATAGTTTATTATCAATACCCTAATCACTTAAATAAGAAGTTATTAAATCTGAATTATTCTTAAGAAAACTCATTGTTCTTTTTGAATTTAAGTCTTTATTTCATGCTTCATTAAGGTTAATTAATTGTAGTTATTATAAAGTGGTATCCAAAATCTCACATTCACGGCCTTTCTGATCTAAACAACAAATTGTTTAATCTAAAGAATAATCACCGGATTCATCAATTACACGAATGAATGAAAGTCATGATGGTTGAAACTTAAAAAATGTGTTTTTTTTAGTCAAAGTTTTCGAACCCCAAATGTCTCTCCTTCAAGTGGAGCACAATTCATTTATTCAAATTCTGTCGCAGTTCAAGAATGTATGAACTCTTCAAAGAAACCCTTCTGTGCAAAAACAACACAGTCACCGAGCATTAGCCTCGACTGACACTGAATTAAGTTTGACTGGGAGTGAATGGGAAAATGTATGAAATGGACCACAGTTTTCTTTTGTGTTCTTGTTTTCTATAAAGCACTGCAGCAAATGTTTGACAGAATTGTAAAATTGATTGAACCCCCAAATGATCTAGATTGAAAAGGGCAGCAGTTATTTACATGAAATTAAAATTGAATACATTTTTAAAATGTAATAGTTTGAAGGTAATTGGGCACGAAAACACCCATAATTGAGTAAATGCAAGATGAAGTTAAATTTAATGCCAAACCGTGTAACATTCAAGGAAAAGCCATAACATCTTTATTGAGAGAGAGTGCAATTGTATTTGTAAAATGTATTCCTGTAAATCAGAGCTATTTATCTTAATCTGGTGCAGAATATATCTGTTTATGATCTTAATGTCTCTGTACATTCTCCCTTCAAATAAAGACTAAACTAGTAAAGTAATAGTATTCAACCAAAAGTCTAAACTTCATAATAAGGCACATAAATAACCTTGTTTGGATGATATTGCTGTATTTTATTGATACCGGTATGTCATCAATGTAAATTCCCAGATACTTGAAGATACTCTCTGCACCAATGACCTGGTGCAGAGAGTATTTATTTATCGACCAAGTCGATAAATAGAATGGTCCATATGCACTCTTGCTGCAGGTGATAGCCACAGTGTTAATCACAGTCAGGGTAGCGTCCTCTGTCCCTCTTCGGGGTCAAGCTGACCGCTGCAACCAAATGCTTACAGACCTCTCCATACATTTTCCTTGTACAGAAGTGAAAACGACCGGGCGTAAGTTGTTCAAGGACTTAGAGCCTGGCAACAGCTTCATAATGAATGTTTTTCACTCATTTGGAACGTGCAGGTGTTAAGTAGGATCTTAAACAGAGCTGTTAGAGGCTCTTTTAAGCTGAGGCACATTTTTAGGACACGTCCACCTAAGCTATCAGGGCCAGGTGCTTTGCGGGGTTTAATGTATGACTGCCTCCCACATCCCCCGCACACAGCTGGATGGTTTGGTTCCTAGGGTCATCTGCACACTATATCGACTATAGAAGTGGTTCAGCTCATTAGCAAAGGTGAGACTGAATGATGTGCCCATCATTTGATTTAGTCCTTCCCAGGCCTGACAGGGGTTTGCCTTCTACTTTTCAATCTGAACTCCTTCCTTTTAGTGTCAAGTTCCTCTGTGTCAGTCTTTATGAAAGCCAGCTTCTTTTCATTGAAACACAGCTCCTTGGTGAGCCATTGCTTATTGTTTGTGTACACGCAGGCTGTTTTACTGGACGCTACAGATTGCTCTTTACCCCTCTTTTCCTCATTCCCCCCGCTTTCCTCCTCCTTTCCTCCTCTTTCTCCTCTTTCCTCCACTTCCCCTCCTGTCCTCTTTCTCCCGTCATCGCCTCCTCTTGCAGATGTCTGGCAGCTGCAGAGGAGGAGGCTGCTCCCTGAGGACACAAAACAAAAGGCCCGACAGCAGTGTCACATTTCACTACAGGCACAGACTGTCCAGGAAAAAGAGAGGTTCAATAAGAAGTGGTTTAGGAGGCATTTAGTCAGATTATATCCCTGAGTCGACAGAGAGCAGGGATGAATTTACCCCACAACAGGGAAAAATGTGTTGGCTACTCTCTTTTTTACACATCACTGCCATTAATTGAGGCAATTTCATTCATTTATTTGATCTTTTTATACACTAAAATTATTTGAATAGTTCCCGTTCTGCAGCCTAATATTTCAAAGTCTTATTTTGATACTAAGGAATATACTAATTTCTCAATTTCGATTTTACTACCACAGTGACAATTAATTTAAAGATTAAAGATTGTGAGTTTAAATTGCCTTTTTCCAGATAAATACAATCGCAGTCCTTAATCGCAAGATAACTCACTCCATGCTTTCTCCTTTCTGCTGTTGCTGCTTTTTTAGGTCAATATTTTAGACAATAGATTAATATTTTCAACACAAAATAATACTATTTACTCATTTCTTTATTTAACACGTGGTCTTAGCTCAAGATCATTTTAAAACGCTTCGGACAGATTTTTATGTGATTTCTTTAGTAATGATGCTTGTTGAAATGAGTATTTAGTTTCAATACTAGTTTTGGCCTTGATTAGGCTGATTTTCAACCCTTTTGACTGCCCTGTTCCAGAGTCTGGTGCAGATGTGGAAGAACAACCTCTGTTCAAAGGTGTTTCTAAAGGTGGCACTGGGAGCTGCTCCTGTGAGCTCCCTCTAGTGTTCCAGGCTCGTTTTCCAGGCTCGTTTTCCAGGCTCGTTTTCCAGGCTCGTTTTCCAGGCTCGTTTTCCAGGCTCGTCTACCAGGCTCATGTTCAGGCTTGTGTTCACTGATGGCGGACACAGTTATTATATCTCAGTATAACCTGATCTTTATATGGCTCTATATCAGACTATTAAAAAAAATATTGTTGTCATATTTTGATCATCGTTATCTCACTCAAACGCATACAAAAATACTTTCATGCATTATTGTAGAAAAAGATTCAGTTGTAGTCATCTGGGACCTCCTGATAACGGGAGTTTTTGGCATTCTGATGCTAATCAGGTACTCTAAGTAAGGAGTGAAAGTCAGTGTACAATAGGACGTAGATGGCCCATCTCAGGGCTGTTAGTAAACAGTAGGGCTGCAGCTATCGATTATTTTAGTAATCGAGTAATCTATCGATTCTTTTCTTCGATTAATCGAGTAATCGGTTAATTTTTTTGTACATTCAGTAAACCATTTAAACACATTTTTAAAATCATTTTTTAGATAAACGTTATAGTTCATAGTAATAGACAAATACAAAATAAGGAATTTCTGTTTAAATAACAAATTTTTATACTTAATTTCATATAAATTTGTCCCCAAAACAGCAACATTTCACTTCAGTCCAAACTGTTCTGTTTGTATATGAAGAATATATATAAAGGACTTAATTAACTTGTCGTAGACTGTAAAGTTTACAGTCTGTGACAGTAGCTTCTGTCACATCACTTAAAATAAGACATTTGTAAAACGTTATGTTGGGTGGGACCGGTGGTCCCGGCGTTTTGAGCGTTTTGCCGTTTTTGTCTCTGTGTGCCGGTCACTTTGGCCTCCGCGTCTCGGACTTTCTGTTTCACAACAGATTATTATAACATAACCGCGGTCCTCCGCTGTTTCCATGTGCATTGGCTGTTTAAAAGTACGACTGTGACTGGGAAGCAGAGTTGTTGAGTGGGGGAGCGCGGGGGGCGCGGGGGTCCGCGGTGGCGTGTCGACGGCGCGGGGGCTCGGGTGGGCGGAGCTAGATGCGGTGTTTAGAGTTGCAGCTCGGATTATTATAATAGATCCATGGCTCTTTCATTCATCAAAACTCTTTAAAACTCTTTAAAACTCTTTAAAACGCGCCGCTCTCTTCCTGTCGCGCCTTCGTCAGAGCGGAACAAGCTCCGTGTGAAACAAAAGCGCCACAAAGTCGTTCCATTGCGCTCCGCGCGCCACAGAGTCACGTGTTTTTGATTAAATATGTAAATTAAACGAATCATCGAAGCAATAAAATAATAATCGAAGCTTTTTTGTAATCGAATGATTCGATTTACTCGAGTAATCGTTGCAGCCCTAGTAAACAGCATAGTCTCAAGTAAAATCAAAAACTCCCTTTATCAGGAGGTCCCGCCCTGTGGGCAGGGCTTACACAGAGGAGGATATAAAACCTGAGTTCCCAGACTCGATTCACAAATTGAGAATGACTCTTGGATGAGAGTCGAAACGTCTTGTTTTTCTAAAACAGTCCTGATGATACAACTGAATCTTTTTCTACAATGGAACACTCCTGGACGAATGAGGGATTACACCAACATGCTTTATGCATTATTAAATCAAAATGTCAAAAAATAACTAACAATATCTGATTTTCCTAAATTATGCACTTTATTTGTAAATATTCTCTAGAAGCCTTCTGTCACAATATTTCAACCTTGTGTTTGTTTTGCTAATGTATTTTCAAAGTCTTAATGTACAATAGAAATAATTGTTGACTAGTCGACTCGTTTAAAATAATTGCTGACTAGTGGTCTACTAATATGATGGTTAGTTGCAGCTGTAAAGCACGTCGTTGGTGTTCAGTGAGCAGACAGTATGAGATAAACAAACGTGAAGTTCGGACTAGAAGATAATTGCTAAAGCACTTCTTGTTTTTCTCTCTAAAAAAGGTTACCTAAACTGTAAGTGAACATGGTGTGGACTGATGGTTTATTGATAACAGTGGCTCAAGTTCAGGTAACTTTATTTATACCAACAGATTCAATTGGTTTGCAGCTGGAGTTGGCTTCCAGATAAATTATAAAAACAGTAAAGACATAAAAATGGAGACATAAAATCATAGGTCAAAAACAAAGGGCTGATCTAAAACTTTTCACACCAAGAACCACCTGAGAAAAGATGTGGCTGCCAGATCTACACCAGGTCTAGTACAGGACTATTTCCATGTCTAAATAAGGGCTAAACCAGACCTTGACCTGGATTTACTATCATTCAGAGTCAGGTTTTGTGATTTTTCTTCTCACAATAATCGTGACACTAGAATATGATATCGTGACATCCAGAGTTCTTACAAAATTGTATATATAATTGACTCGAAATTAGTCAAATATTTGAACGCTGAAGACTCTGCGTTTCACCAAAAGGAGCTCACGTACCGAAGTCTGAGAAAATAATAATCGTCAAATGTCTAAAAGTTGACAAAAAGACCTGATTTAAAAATAAAAATGAGAAGATGTTATGTTTTAAACTATCAAACAAGGGTATAAGGTGATATTTTTGCACTTTTGTGATTATTTTGACTTACATTTCACTTTTGTTTTTGTCAATGAGTGCGTTTAAAGACATGTTTTAACACATTTCTGTTTGATTGATCGTGATACTCCAGAAAATATCGAGGCATTTCTTTTTGCCCATGTCGCCCAGCCATAGCGGATTGATTTAGTTCATTTGATGTGTTTCAGATCTTGCACAGCATGGTGAGCAGCGTGGAGCGGCCCCCTCCGTCCCCCGCTGGCTCTCAGCTCCTGCTCCGCTCCAAAGACTTCAGGGTTTTTCAGCTCCTCGTCCCGAACGAGAGGGATTGTCTGGACCTCCACGCCTCGCTCACTCGACTCTCCAAACCAGGTGTGGAACCCAACCGCGTGACTGTAAAGAAAAGGGGCCCGGAGTCACATGGGCCCTCATAATTTGATACAATACACGGCTCTCTGTATCACAATTCAATCACAATAGTATCACAATATGACTACATGTAGTAATCAATATACTGAACATAACATTCTACGATTAATCACAATCTTGTTCTGGCTATACATTTTACAATTCTATTTTTTATAATATTTAATGATGTAATTGTATTAACGGTAGCTAAAGGAGTTATTATTATTTATTTTTTTCATATTGTTTCCAGAAAAATCCTAAGAGAATCCTGTCAATCTGTTTCCGACCGTTTCCTGTTGTCATTGTTTCAGAGAAGTACAGCGAGTTGTACTGCATGTCCTTCAACCCAAACGTGAACAAGGAGGAGCGAGAGGAGTCGTGGAGCTTCATAGACCTCATGGCGGACTACAAGAGGATGGGCGTCCCCAATAACCTCTGGGTCGCAACCGGGGCCAACAGCGAATACAGGGTCGGTCCACACGCAGACTCAGAATCAGAATCAGAATCAGAATCAGAATGAGAAGAGTTTATTGCCATTGTCAATGAAACAAAATTCAAGAAAACGTAGGAACTTGGTCTCAGGCCTTAAGGTGCAACATAATAACACTGAAGTAATAATAACAACATATATTCAATAAAAAAGGGCAATGCATTAAGGAAACAATTTAAAATTACTAATAACAATAAAATAAAAGATAGGCATTTCTAATGTACACAAGTTTAACGTTATGTTTAAAGTTATAGGTGCAGAAAGTGACAGTGCAGTGAGTGATGAATATTGCAGTTAAAGTGACAGGTGTTTTAAGTGTTCATCGTAGGATCCAACAGCAGAAGGGAAAGTGAAACTATTCTTGTGGCGGGAGTTTCTGTGCCCGATGGAGCTTACCGTAAGCCTTCCTGCTGAGGGGAGTGGTTAAAATAGTCTATGTCAGGGGTGAGAAGGGTCAGCTGTGATCCGACCTGCTCTGTTGCCAAGAGCGCTGGAGACGTACGGTCCTGCGAGATGGAGTCCTGCAGCAAGATCACCTTCTCAGCAGAGGCAACAATGCGCTGTAGTCTCTGTTTTGTCCCTGGTTGTGGCTCCAGCGTACACACGGTGAATGGAGGAGGTGAGGATGGACTGCAATGATGGCCGTTGTAGAATGACCATCTCTGCGCTGCAGCTTGGCTTTCCTTCAGGCTGCGGCAGAAAGTACAATCCTCTGCTGGCTTCTTGATGAGGGAGCTGATGAGGGCTCCACTTGAAGGTCCTGGGTGATGGTGGTGGACAGGAAGCGGAAGGAGTCCACGGTGGTGATGGGGGGAGTCTGTAATGATGAGGGGGGGCTGGGGGGCTGTTGGCTTTCCTGAAGTCACGATCATTCCACTGTCTTCTGGGCGTTGAACTCCAGATTGTTACCGCTGCACCAGGAACACCAGCCGGTCCCCACTACCTCCTGTAGACGGACTCATCCCCGTCCGAGATGAGCCCGATGAGGTGGTGTCGTCCGCAAACTTGATGAGTTTTACGGCGTCGAATAAGACCTAAGCAATATTTAGCCGCATCATATCATTCTTTACATACGTTATATGAATTCTGCAGCTGATTTTTCCTGGCAGTTGCGGAAAGAGGAAGACAGAGTTTGCGAATAATTGCAATTCCTAGTAGTGTTGTCACGATACTAAAATACTAAAAATAAAAAGTCAATTTGCATACGAGGGAAAATGCTCTATACAGATTTCAATGGCACCATCAATTTAAATATGTAAAAAAATAATAATAATAATTAAACACAAAATGATAGTTTCTTAGTTCATTTCATTCATTCTAAAAACTGTCTCAGGAAAGGCCAAGTTTTGTCCTGTTTTTAATATCGATACTTTGTTCCAATGATATCTAGTTTGAATACTACTTTAAGTATTGATTAGAATCTGATTTCGATACTTTAAACAACCCTAGCGCCTAGACACACATTAACACGGATTGTTGAGCGCTAAAACGCTAATGACAATTGAAGAAAAAGGCTGTGAGGAGTTCTAACTATGACCTAACTATCCTTTTATTTAACCAGGTGAGAACCCACTGAGAATCGAGAGTCAAGTATGAACACGACAGCACACAAATCATAGAAACATTTACACAATTCAGAGACATTTAAGAATAAATAAAATTGTTACACTCAAAAGCTCAAGACACTTTTTTATAGGATTCTCTTTCTTTCCCTTTAGCAAGTTAGAACAAATATTATAGGCGCCATCATTATGTAGTTTTGTCCAGTGTTTCCAACGATATGTTCAATAAATATCTCCCTGACCGATTGCAAAAAGACTGAAATAATCGCAGTAAAAGTCCAAAGAATGTGTATGGACTTTAACAAAAAAGAGGAGCAGTATTTGCATGGTTCTTCTGAGTTGGTTGTACAAATCGCTCACTAAGCCTAAAATTAGCTCTTCAATTTGTCCTACTTTCACTTTTACACTCTCCATTTAGTCACTACCCAAAGAACTAATGTTGAAATCTTTTTGTTTTTAGCAGAAATGATTATTCACACAACAGTTTTACTTCCAACAGATAATGGAGCATTGGAAGTCACAGTTTGTTCTGTCCTACTCTTCGCACTAAAGTGGTTAAATAAAACTCTTTAAGTGTTTACAAAACAAATATGCTGGAGATTTGTGGCTAATTGGCTAAAAAGTTGTAAAAGTAACTCTTTACGCTTACTTATTTCTCTATCTCTACTTTGTTTATTGGCGGTTATGCAATCATTTATGAAAAAAACCCCAACGTATTTTTAAATGTCTGCATCCATAATTATGTTTTTTGTCTTTTTTTATCTACAGTAATGACTCTCTAACCCTCATTTCAGATCTGCGACACTTACCCGTCCGAGCTGTTCGTGCCGAAATCCGCCACTCCGGCCGTGATCGTCGGTAGCTCGAGGTTCAGGAGCAGAGGACGCTTCCCGGTGCTCTCCTACTTCCACCAAGACACACTGGTCCGTACAACAAGCCTGTGTGGAAAAGCTCCGTTTAATATCATGTGTTGTATGTGATGGTTATTGATTTTCACAGGCCGCAGTGTGCCGGGTGCAAGCCAG
Source organism: Chaenogobius annularis (assembly GCA_015082035.1). Lineage (NCBI taxonomy): Eukaryota > Metazoa > Chordata > Actinopteri > Gobiiformes > Gobiidae > Chaenogobius > Chaenogobius annularis. Next base: position 477,264 of record BJKM01000286.1, on the reverse strand, counting down.
CCTCTGTCCGGCTTCAGTGGTCGCTGTCAGGAAGACGAGGTGATGCTTCAGGCGATAATGAAATTCCAACCCGGGCAGCGACTACATCTATGTGGTGGACACAAGGCCCAAGGTAATGCGGCAGGAATCATGACTGGACTCTACAGGCACAGTATTGAAAGGCCAGATCAGATTCCCTTCAGGGTTTGGATGGGTTTCCCTTGCCAGAAAAATCCGGAATGATATCTTCTCTGTATTTTTAGATGGATTTCAGTCTGGTCACATCTTGGGGTTTTAGATGGGCGCGATTGACATATAACTGACCATTGAGCTAATTCGTTTCACATGCGTCACTGAAATAAACAAATCCGATTACACGGTTGTGTTTGAGGTTGGCTCGAGGCGCGACAGGGCTCGTGGTGAACAGACTCGCTCTTTGTAAAGTATTGTCAAAGGGTGTTTTCTGGATCTCAGGTAAGGGGTTGTTTAGTATTATGTGTTATACGTGTTTTCTGGATCAGAAAACACGTATAACGTGATGTATGTATATATATATATACACATGTGTGTGTGTGTGTGTGTCTGTGTCTGTGTGTGTCTGTGTCTGTGTGTGTGTCTCTGTGTCTCTGTCTCTGTGTCTCTGTTCTCTCTATCACTATTATAAATAATAATATTGCTAAAAAAACATGAGCTGCAATGAAAAATATCGCAGAATGAAATAAACGCTCTGTCTGACGAAAAGGATTGGTGCTGGTGCTTAACGATCTAGAAAACCTTCAGCAAAGAATGTATTGAGCAGACTGTTCTATGCAGTACAGCACATGACTTGAAAGCACATTTGTACGATCACACTGTTTGTGTCCAGCTGAACGCGATGGCCAATAAAGCGGCAGGAAAAGGCTACGAGAACGAAGACCACTACACCAACATCAAACTGCAGTTCATCGGCATCGAGAACATTCACGTGATGAGGAGCAGCCAACAGAAAATCATAGATGGTGAGATGAGGGATGCACAGGGGGTTTATAGTTTAGGAGTGTGGTTGTCAAACTGTGGTGCGTGGACACCTCTTCAGTTCTACTGTTTACTTACTTTAGAGTACATTTTATCTACGTTGTCTGTCTTTGGGTAATTTCTTAAATAGAACTACTGTGGCAATGGTGTAGCCCCATTTAAAGGACACCTATTATGCAAAATTGACTTTTGAGGTTTTAACCATGTTCCAACATTGTACCCTCATCAAAAACATACCTTGAATAGCACTTAGCTTCATTCAAGCTAATTTGATGAATCCTGGTTAAAAAGTCCTCTCCCGCCGAGCATCAAAAACTAAACTCATTTATAACTGATGTTTTCTTGATCTGTGATGAGAATCTTCTCTGCTGTTTTTTGAAGTCAATGAATCATCCCCAGACTCGTTCTCCCGTCTAATCACGATCAGTACCACTGCGCGCTGAAACCCGGAAGTACGAGGCCAGCTTGAAATGCATCGAAACATTTTCATCTTTAACTGTGTGTTATTCCCTCTGCAGCCAATAGATGGTGCCAAAACTCCCAGGGGAAACAGCAGAGATCCAAATGTAATTTGTTTGTTATAACCTTTTTTTTAGTTCTAAAACATGAGATGCCAAAGTAAAGGTACTCAAGAGCATGTTTAAAAGCTAATAACAATCCAAATGATGCATAATATTTGTCCTTTAAGACCTGGCTTAGCCCTGGAATAGTCGGTCTGGTTTAGGCCTGTTTTGAATTGGAACGGAAAGCCAAACGTTTCCATTGGTAGTACTTTGTGTGAAAGGTATGACAACTGCAACTGCAGAACAAAATGCCACTGATGACACATTTTCCAAAATTAACTGTGTAGAATAGGATTTGTGGCCACTAAGGGATTAAAACTACATTTTAGCTGTCGATTTTAATATTCTTCTGGAGCATTTTGTTATGTGCAAGACTGAGTAATGCATATAAATTACTGGGCCCTTTGTTTTACAGTTTGTGCTGCTCATTACCACTGTACATCCCTCTTTGAACGCAGATCATGTATATTTTTTTCAAAGTACTTGGTTTAATGTGTTTGCCATTTGTAGTTTAAAAACCACTCTAGCAAAAAACAAATAGCTCAGAGTGCAGAGTGAAACTGTAAAAAAACAAGCGCACACAACAAACAATGGACAAAACACAAAAAGTACCAAGAAACATTTTGACACCGGTTTTACTGACGCTGACAAAGATTAAGTTACGTGTCTGGAACGTTGTTTTGTTGATTGTGTAATACGTTCTCTTGACTCTGCCACCTCCACGTTGACTTGCTGCTGTCCTCCGCAGTGGGAGAGCTGCGAGCCCCCTCCGTCACGGACTTCCTGTGGGGTCTGGAGAACTCTGGGTGGCTCAAACACATCAAGGCCGTTCTGGACGCTGGAGCCTTCATCGCCAGGGTCAGTGCAGCGAGAACACGGTGCTGTTTTAGAGGGTTTTTTCAGGCATAAACGCAGGAAAATGTGATTTCATGGGGAAGATCAGGGGTAATTATTAGTCTTATTTTTTTACATACATTTTCTTTTTATATTTTTTCTGTCATATTGTGTTTTACGAGTGATTTTGAGCCTATTTTCCTCCCCTGTTTTCTTCAGGCGCTGGCGAATCAGGGCTAGGTTGTGCTGTACACTGGAAAAACATGACAACATACAGGATAAAAAATGTGCAAAAAGGGCTTGAATTAAGTACCGGTAATATTTATCCAGGTTTTAGTATTACTGTCTGAAAAATATGATTTGCCACCAAAAAAAAGTAAGTTTTATCTTACTTCAAGAGCAGCAGCATTTGTTGTTGACAAATCTTATTTTAGGACAGTCATGCTCCAATCAAGGTAGATACTACTTAAATCAAGCACTTAGTCATTTATTTTATTTAAGATTGTTACTTTTTCCAGTGTACATTTGTTTGTTTTTCTCATCATATTATCTTTTTTTTTTTTTTTTTTTCTTTTTTTTTTTTTTTTACAAGTGATTTTGAGCCAGTTTTCCTCTGTTTCCTCCAGGCGCTGTTGATTCAGGGCTAGCCTGTGCTGTACACATGTTTTTTCTCATCCTATCATCTCCGCGCTCTGTTTTCCGAGTGATTTAGAGCCTGTTTTCCTCTCTCCGTTTCCTCCCAGGCGGTGGCGGACGAAGGCGTGAGTGTGCTGGTCCACTGCTCCGACGGCTGGGACAGAACGGCGCAGGCCTGTTCCGTGGCCAGCGTCCTGCTCGACCCTTTCTACCGCTCCATCAAAGGGCTCATGGTAAGGAGAGTATCCACATTATTTGAACGCATCTTCTCTCTGTCTGAGGAACTAAAGAAACGCGTGTAATCCCAAACTGCAGGCGCTGATAGAGCGGGACTGGGTTTCCTTTGGTCACAAGTTCTCCCACAGGTCAGTGAGCAAACATTACTAAGCACTAGTTATTTGTTTTTAAGCTCGTAGACGCATTTGTAGATTGTTTGTGATACCTTTTTATGAATGTTAATACGTCTCAACAGTTTGTAAGAGCATTAAACTATTTTCAGGCCTGCTATGATAATTACTATATCGACTTATTGGTCAATAAATAAAAGCTAGAAAACTGTTTTTGGGGCTCAGTATTCATCGCGTGTACATTTTCTTTTCAATAGTGGGATTTTTTTGTTTTTTTTAATGTCATACGCTAAGATCTGAGCTTTAGAGAGTCGAATTAGTAACTTTTAAGAAAAGTATTTCGTTGGGCTTTGTATTTGTTGCAGCTCATGTCTTTGAGCTGCAACCACCGCTTTTCGAATGAAGCGGTGGTTGCAGCTCATGTCTTTGAGCTGCAACCACCGCTTTTCGAATGAAGCGGTGGTTGCAGCTCGCGAGATGATTTCAAGCTGTAACTATGATAAAAATGTTGACGCTTTAAATCTATATTTTAATTAAAAACTGTACATTTGAGTGAAATTGGCTCAACACAACACAATAAATATTTTTATTTATTTGATTCATATTATTCTCACTTGAAATTATTACAGACGTCTATTTCATTTTACTGTGGGGGTCCGGGGTCAGTTACATGGCTATTTTGAGGGTCCCCTGGCATGAAGTAGTTTCAATGTTATATTTTGATGTAGGAATATATACACACTTGTACACACTACAAAATTAATTATTATATATATTCTCAATTCCCGAGTGATAAATGTTTTTAAATGCCTTTATAAGTGCTTAAAAACAAATAACTAGTGCCGATTAACACCTTTATAGTTTACTAAGGAACATTATTTTAAAGCGTTTTTGCATTTATTCAGTTCATTATTCAGTTCCCTGCGTTTTGATTTAGCCTTGAACACCTTGAAAAACATACATTCTCATTGTAAGCTGGGTCGCCTCTCCATAGATCCGACCTGTACCGTCACATTAAAAGCAAAGAAAACGTAAAGAAAACTACACTAGACATGTTACGCACAAAAGTCCTCACATTAAAGTCGGTACATTTTGAAGTGGAATTGAGAATAGTCATCGAATCCGTGTCGAGAATGAAGTTTGTGTGCGAGTGAAGGGGAAGGGAAAACGCAGAAGGTCTTTTAACATTTTAGTTTTTAAGGTGAAGTGGACTGAGTAAAACGCTCTCTGTGTGAAGCTAATAAAGCGCAGTGTGTGACACGGCTCAGGAAGAGGTCAGCTGCTATTCTGATGCTGGAACATCACATTTGGGTCACACCAAAGTCATTTTCCCTCCTCAACTCCACAACGTTGTACAGATGTCACAGTTTTAGTGTTAAAGGAGACACATTATGTAACATCAACCTTTTATGAGCTTCTTCCCATGTTATAACGGTGTTCCCTCAGCAATATTTGAAAGTTATATTTCGATACATGAATGCTTGTTTGGGTTAAGCAGTGGGGAGTGAATACTGAATGTTGTTTTCTAATTTTGACTTTATTTGGTGTATTTCTACCTGTTATACTCAGAAATGAATCGAGTAGTTATTTGTGGAGAAAACATTGAAAGATCTGTAGGAAGTGACATCACGGAAGGACACTCATTTCAGTCAGATTTATGCATCATTTACACAAAGAATTCAACAAAATAAAGTCGCTCTCATATATTTTTGTTTATGTATTGTGTGTCCTGGGAAATTTCCTGCTCTGATGTCATCAATTCCAAACAGGAAGTGAAATTCTAAACCTACAAAATGTGATAACATTTTTATACTTTTTAGAGAAATTCGCAATATATTTATCTTAATTGCATTTTAGTTCAATGAGTCGTCCGACCTGTCATAGTCATAATTAAAAGTACTACATAAAGTATTTCACACAGAAGCGTCTGAATCAATAACTTCATTTTCCTGGTCATTTTTATTTACATATTTTTGTTTGCTCAAAACCTTCAATGTGCTTAAAAGAAGACAAATATTTTCTACTTTTCTGTCCAGTTCAAAAATGTAGTGGAGTATAAAGTACAGATTCCTGCTCTCAAATATAGTGAAGTAAAAGTAAAAAGTATTCTATACAAAAAGTACTTACCGGTAAGTAAAGTGCAGCTGATACCTAAAATTACGAGTACTTTTTCTTTAGCTCTTCGTTACTTTCCACCACATTTGGGGCTCGAGCGCTCTGAAAATGTCTGTTTTGACCTGGCCAAGTCCCGGGTCAGATCTGTGGAGAGGTGAGCCGAGAATGTTTGCAGTTTTACTCTACTTTAGCTATACAAAAGATGTCATTAAAGAAACGCTTGATAGATGGATTTAATGCCAAACCGTGGAACATTCCAGGCAAAGCATTAACACCACAAGCGGACAAGTAGCCATCCATCAGAAAAGTTACACAGTGCACCTTTTATTTCACTGTAATTCATGCTTTCCTACCTTAAACCTTACATGCTTTTGCCAGTCCAACTAGATTTGATTATTTTATTGTCAAAATGTCAAAAAAAAAAAGAATACAAAATGTTCTTCAATAATACTCTTAATATTCTCTCTCAGTTACCATATTTTACCCTTCAATTGGTCAAAAATGTATCAAACTAAAATGATGGTTAGTTTATGACTCCGACCTGTGTCCCGTTCGATGTTGCAGATACGGTCACCTGGACACGGACCCTAAAGAGGTTTCCCCCGTCATAGACCAGTTCTTGGAGTGTGTCTGGCAGCTGTCGGAGCAGTTTCCCTGTGCCTTCGAGTTCAACGAGAGCTTCCTGACCGCGATTCACCTGCACGTTTACTCCTGTCAGTACGGCACTTTCCTCGGCAACTGCCAGAAGGAGAGACGAGACATGAGGTGAGGGCCGCAGCGAGACTTTACTCTACTGAAGTGTGCATTCCCTCATCGCGGTGCGTCTCTGGTTCTGCTCAGGCTTCGTGAGAGGAGTCACTCTGTGTGGCCTCAGCTGTGGAAGGACCGCGCTCAGTTCATGAACCCTCTGTACAAAGCAGAACTGAGCCAGAGCCAAGGCATCCTCAGGCCCAACACCTCCCCATTCTGCTTCAAGTAAGACCCGGACTGGAGCCAGACCGGAACTGGACCAGGACCCGGACTGGACCCGGACTGGACCCGGACTGGACTCGGACTGGACCCGGACTGGACTAGAGGCCTGTACTACGAAACTATGACCCGGACTGTACCCGGACTGGACCCGGACTGGACCCAGACCGGACCCGGACTGGACCCGAGGCCTGTACTACGAAACTAGCTGAATTTATCCTGGACAAGTTTCTCCTACAAGAGACTCAAACCCTGAAGCCGTGCGTGTTCACAAAGGAACAACACAAAGCAGTCAACGTCAGCCGAACAACTAGAACAATAGAACAATGAAGTGCTGACGAGAACTGTCAATCATAACCACAATGGGGAATTAAAAAATGAAATTATAAGCCAAGCTTTCTACGGAAACTCTGCATTCGTGTGGAGTCAACACTTCATGACCAAACACAGCCATGAGCGTTACACCACTGAGAAGGTTAATTTGAAAATGAAAGACTAATTGGTCTTATTCAGCAACTTAACATGGTCTGGAGCAGGTTGAGTTCAGGACCTGTTTATAGAGATCTTCCCTGGTAGAAAGTACAACTAAACTAGAGTTAAAGTGACCTTCCAAATCCAGTTTTGTGGTACAGCCCACTAGACCCGGCCGCTAGACTAGACCCGGCCGCTAGACTAGACCCGGCCGCTAGACTAGACCCGGCCGCTAGACTAGACCCGGCCGCTAGACTAGAACCGCGCAGGACACCGCGCAGACTAGACCGGCCGCTAGACTAGAACCCGGCCGCTACAAAGACCGGCCGCTAGCAAGACCCGGCCGCTAGACAGACACCGCCGCTAGACAAGACCCCGGCCCTAACAAGACCCGCCGCTAGACAAAGACCCGGCCGCTAGACAAGACCCGGCCGCTAGACAAGACCGGCCGCTAGACAAGACCCGGCCGCTAGACAAGACCCGGCCGCTAGACAAAACCCGCGCAAGACTAGACCCGGCCGCAGACTAGACCCGGCCGCTAGACTAGACCGGCCGCTAGACTAGACCCGACCGCTAGACTAGACCCGCCGCTAGACTAGACCACCGCCGCTAGACTAGACCAGACGCTAGACCCGGCCACTAGACAAGACTAGACTAGACCGCTAGACTAGACCAGGCCGCTAGAGTAGACCAGACCAGACCGCTAGACTAGACAAGACCAGACCAGACCGCTAGGCTAGACCAGACCAGGCCAGACTAGACCCGGCCGCTAGACTAGACTCGACCTGGCCGCTAGTCCAGACCTTTAGACTAGTCCAGACCTTTAGACTAGTCCAGACCCTTAGACTAGTCCAGACCTTTAGACTAGTTCAGACCTTTAGACTAGTCCAGACCTTTAGACTAGACCAGTCCAGGCCGCTCTTCTCCTGTTGTTTGCTTTCCATCGATGACACGTTGTTTGCTCCTTCAGGATGTGGAAGGGCCTGTATAACCGCACAGAGAGGGCGACGCAGGCTCCGGTCGACCTCTTGTCTGCCGTGAGGGCGGAGTCACAGCAGCTCGAGGAGGAACTGACCAACCACGAGGAGGTATCGCCCGGAGGACCCGCCCACCACCACGCGAGCTCCAGACAAGGCATACACGACTTCCACGTCACTCATCGCAGTAGAAGAGCCACGAACACCGCGGTTCAGTCTAGATATTAGCCAGCGGCAGCTCACGAGTCACTAACGCCGCCGTCATACACACACATTATTGAGAGGACTGGATTTTCTTCACACTATTCTTCTGTTAAAATCTGAGTTCAGTCTGTTATACGTTTGCAATTTCATACTTTAATCTGATGACAATCTGCCATTTTGGTCAAATCAAAATTAATTTTCTCTTAAATGTCTGAGTGTGCATTGACCATAAAATGAACCACAAAACGTTGTACTCATTTGTATTTTAATCACAGGCAACATACTCTATATTCTAATTAAACAGATCCATTTTTACTTTATTTTATTTCTTTATTATTTTATTTAGGACATTAATCCACGTCAGACGATGTAAAACGTGTCCGTCGTCATGCCAAAAGCTTCTTCTTCGCACAAGCTTGAACGTGGCACTTTAACTATTAAGATCTAGCACTTTAGGACTGAAAAGGAAAACCGTGCGGATTCCTGCCACACGCATCGTGACAACACTACCTCAAATTGACTAACTCGATTTCGATACTACGGTACATGCTCGATACTCCATACCGATTACCGATACCACAATAAAATCAGATGTCATTTTCAACACAAAATAATTCAAATTCTTTACCTTTATACTAGTATTGATGAAGATCATTCTAAAACCGTTCAGAAAAGGTCAAATTGCGTCCTTTTTTTACTTGATCAAATGACGTAGTATCGGATTTTCGATATTTGTGACGACCCAAATCGGAGGTAAAAGAAGTTCGTTGTAAATCGTAAGTAAATATTCAGTTGTAGTCATCTGAATGTTTTTTATGAGGGAACACTCCTGGACGAATGAGGGATTACACCGACTTCGTTCTAAATGCTACAAGAATATTCCGAGAGATATTCGTGACACAAACGAGCGCTTGTGATTGGATCGTCTCAAAACTGGACGGCCGTCTGTCATTTCCGGACTCTGCTGCATTCAAACATGAAGTAGGAATCATTTTGTAGTCCTGTTTTCAGTTCTATTCAGTCAAAGCTGCACCAGAACTGAGGCTAGCACAGGCTTTAGGTGTAAAAGTGCATGTTTGTGTGTCATTTTCACCTCAAATTCAACTCACGACAAAGACATTTTCCTCCATAAACAGTTCTTATTATATCTCTCTTGTCCGTGTGCGCAGAGGATAGCAGCCCTGAGCAGACGTCCAATCACGTGGGAGAAGTTTGACGTTCCCCGGCGGAAAATCGACCGATCAAATCTGCGCTTCTGCGGACCGGACCCGCCCACAACATACCACTACCCGATCACCAGCTCCGAACGAGACCGCGCCCACGAACTCTGCCACGCGCCGGCCAATTCCGACCCGGACGACCTCAGTGACCTGGAGTCCGGAGTAGCAGACCTGAGCCGATCGTCCAGCGGCTGCGACGACGGGAAAGACCAGGAAGTGAACGGATTCAGCTCGAAAGAGGCGTCGGTCGGATCGCACTGAAGAGACGAAGGCTTCATCGCTTTTACTTTATTTTGAAGGGACAAAATGTGTTTAACTCTTTTATCATTTCACATCGTTTGCTACTGTACAAGTTGCACATTTTTTATTTTTCGAAGTGATTTCAATGTTGTAGGTACATTTCCCCAGGAACTTCTCGAGGTTGGACTGTTCCCAAACGTCACATTCAGTTCAGTCACTTCATTTAGCCCCGAGCGTTCCAAGAATAAAAAAGTATGAATGAATCGCACACATAAAAGCGTGATAGAGCTCATGTTCATCATCAAGTTCTGTGATGCTACAGGAAAAATCAGATGTTCTGTTAAAATGCTAATGTTTTACTTAAACAAAACATTTATACTTCTATTTAAATAAGAATGGCTTCTTTGTTTCCACTCTTTGGAAATATGAAATTACAGGTGAACAGTGCTTTGCCTTTTATTATTTTTAAATGTATTGATATCAGTCTGGTTACCGTTTTTCATCTCAGAGTTCGGATGGGCTTGATTGACAGGTGGATTAACCAATCAGGGACAGGCATGGTCCATCTGTATCAAAAAATGTCACAGGGACTGAAAAACATAGCGTATTTCTGCAGAGTCAATGAACGAAGCACAAAACTCTTATTTTTTCATAAGCATCACTGAAATAAACCCATCTGATTGCACAGTTCTGTTTGAGTATGGCTCGAGGTGACCACACTCACTCTTTGAAGAAGTGCGTTTCTGGATCAAGCCCTTTTGTTAAATGTAACGTTTACATTTACCAACGAAAAGCTGAATGCACAGTAACTTTAGTAGGAAAAAGTGCATTGCAGCAGTAGAAAATATTCCATTCACAATATTCTGCAATCTACTCGTCCCAATGGAATTACAGTTTAGAAGAATCTACAACTTAGATTAGCATCTGAATATAATACATTGATCTAAAGACGAGTGAAAATAAAATCTAAAAAATGTCTTCTTTTTTTTTTTTAACGGCACTTATTTTACTGTATTTAAGTTTTATTTCCACATAAAAAAGGGAGGCAGTATTTTTATCACGAGCCGCGGAACAGAAAAACACTGGAACAAGTTATTTTTGTTTACACTATTTTTACGTTTTGTGCAATTTATTATTTATCATTTTCTGTTTTTGCTTTTACAACTTTTTGTTTAACACATTGTAAGAGATGTATAATGGGACTGAATCTGCTGAAAGAGGCATTATGGTCACGATGACTGCAAAAACATGCTCCTTTTCCAAACTATAGAACTGTTTTAATGCTGGAATGAGCCGAAATACTAAATAATCACGAGAAACTGCGCCGTAAGAAATGAATACTTGAGTAGTTTTACTTCAAGGCGCTGTACCTGATTCTGAGCATCCTGATTATTCCCCGCGATGAGTTTATTTTAAGTGGCTTTTTTTCACGACTTTCAGAGGCCAGAGCGTCACGGTAACGCTAATAACGCGCCAACTTCCTGACAGCAGACAGCGGTTTGATTTTGACTTTATTACATGAAAACAATCAGGTACAGCCCCTTTTTTTTTACTTCAGAATCTTGATTAGTTTGGATTAATTTACTCGTCAGGCTTTAATTTGAGGATTTTTATTTGGAGTGAAACGGGGGTTACGTTCACACAAAGAATTGGGACTAAACGTGAACCAGGACTAAACCAGGTCTACGTCTGGCTTAAACTGAGCTCAAATCAGGACCAAAGTGTGAACTCGCTCTTAGTTGACGTATTTAGAAGTAAAAGTATCTGCCAATAGAGTAAAAAGAAGGAGAAAAAAAGCACTCAATTGACATACTTTTTGAGTCAGTGATGATGAGTATGTAAATTCTCAATTGTAACTCAGACATTTTCACTTCTCGCAGCGTTAAGTGTCGAGAAACCAAGCTGGAGTTGCGTCTGGGACAAAGGCGTTTCTATTGGCAGTAGTTTGAATAGATTTGCCTCCGATTCGGGGCCCAAGTAAAGACATTTCTCTGTACATTTTCCTGTGTATCCTGTGATGTGTGTCGTGTTTGTAATGATCAATAAATGCACTGTACAAAGGGACAGACCAACTACTCACAACAGTCTTTCATCATTTTTACGCCGAAGAGCATCAAAAAGGTGACGTGTACAGCGCCGATGACTGGACAAATACGTGTACTGTCTTAATGATACAGATCGGTTTAGATTGCCAAGTAAGAGTAACAAAAGTGTATTTGGGGAAACTACTCCTGAAACACATCAGTAACATCTGATTTATCATTTGAAGTTCATGTAGTTGGAAGCACAAACTTAAGAAATGACAAACAAAATCTGGTATTTTCAAAGGTTTGGCACAACAATGCAAAAAACAAATGTTTAAATAAATTAATATTGTCAACATAAAGTTTTTGCCACTTATAAATTTACTCACAGTGAGAAGGGGAGCTAAAACGGTGACTCACACACTGTTTTTTATTCTTATGTAAACGGCAAAAACTTTTGATTTCTCCCTGATCATGGTCCCATTTTACAATTACTGTGTCGTTAAAATAATGTTAAAAGGTCCAAAAATCAGACCGTAATCAGATTTGGGTGTGCATGTGATAAATGGATTACTCTTCACAGTAAAAGTAAACGTATGGCGCCGAGAACTACAATTTCCTCAAGTAAATGTTACTGAGCACTATTAAACTGGTAGAATCAACAAAATGATATGTACTGAATGGTCGCTGTACAATATAATACATAAGAACACATTTAAAGGAGACATATTACCCAAAAATCAACTTGAATTAGATGATCACCATGTTAAGACGGCGTTTCCTCACGATAAAGTTACTCACGAGTTGTATTTTGATTGATTCCCGCATGTTTGAGTTAAGCCTGTATTGTCCTGCATCTGGGGCTCGAGTGTGCAGGAAAGTGTGCGTTTTCACCTACCCCCCTATCCCCGCCCACTGCCCTGTACTCGTCGTGCTGCTTTCATGTGCTTGTCGGGCAGTTTTAAACACGCTCATTATCCATTTTGGGGGCAGGTAAGTTAGCTACTGTCCTTCAGAGATTATTGTTCACTTAATATGAATTATATTTGATCTATTTACTGTGCCAATCAAGCCCCCACTGCGTCACCACTCGGGTCTTTCGCGTTCGTTTCCAGACTCACACTCCTTGAGCAACTTCCGGTCGGGAAACTCGCATTCGCGGTTTAGACCACACCACATTAGTTGCGATTATTTGAAAACTGAAGACTCAGAGTGATAAATGTTTGTTTCTGAAATGTCATGTAGCGTAGAATAGTTTTAAACAACATGTCGCTAAAGTAATACACGCGCAGTGGTTTGTTACTGCCAGGCTGGTTCTTCATCCCTTGGGCAAGACACTCCTCTCATACAGTTGAAGTTGACAGTTTATTTATTAGACATTCATTTTCCCTTTTATTTCGTTACCATTTAAATTCACAGTCGCACATTTGTCCTTCAGGAATAACACTCAATACATTTTACTGATCATTTTGATGTTAAAAAGGCATAATACAGTGCAGCTACAGCGATGAGCATTTTTGTCAACTTGAGCAAGGATATTAAAAGGTGCACTTTTGAACTTTTCTGCTCGTTTCCATGGAGATGTTTTGCTTTACCTAGAATGTTCCAAAGTACGGCATTGAACTAATCTATCTCCAGAAGACGATGCAGTTACAGGTCAGATTTATGCAGCGAGAATCCAGTTTTCAGGGAGTTTTGTCAATAAAAAAAACATGTGTAGTTGAATAAATGCTGGATAAATGTAATGCCTCACTGTGGCACATTCCTGGCAAAGCAATCTCCATGGTAATAAGCAGGTGGTGTACGCTGAGACGTTATAGTGGCTCAAAAGTACCTGGTCCAAACCATTAAGCGTTTCATGCCAGTGAAAATAACGTTCACCATGAGATCATTCTTTTGTGCTTGAACTCATATATAAATTATACAAAAAAGTATAATTTGTGTCGTTTTTACAAAATATGAATTCACTTAATTTACTTTTATCAGTCAAAACCGGACTAGGGTTCTGTTCAGAAGTCTTCAAATAACACAAAAAACCCATGCTCTTTACATTCACTCAGTAACCTCAGTTTCCCTTAAAATTACAGTGTTTGTTAAAGTATTTGTATAACTTTAAACATAATTTATTGAACAATGAGGGAAAGGAGCAGTGCTAAATATATTTCTGCTTTCATGTAAGTGTTTATGTATATATAATAAGTGTGAATAATGAGATTGTTTTTTCTTTAGGTGACAAATGTCTGCCAAAAAGGCAGCGTGAATCATCTTCGTTGTTTTTCTTAATGTGATCTTATCCGACAAGTTTATTTGATTTGATTGAAGAATCATGACAGAAATCAGACCACTACACGTCGTCTTCATCTTATTGGAAAACATTTGCTCTTTTGCAAACTTCTCAGACAGCCGTGCGACCAACACTGTGTTAACGACCAAAACATTCACCCAATGTGAAACAAAGGGTTTGGGAGCGCTGAGAACGACTTAGACAGACTTACATATTATGGTTTGAGAATCGGGTGGCCCAGCTTTAAGTACTTGTTTAATGCCCTGGTTTAGGTCCTGGTTAAGGCTCATTTAGTACTGGTCCAGTCGCAGTTTGGGCCTGGTTTAGTCGCAGTTTGGGCCTGGTTAAGTCGCAGTTATGTCCGGGTTTAGTCGCAGTTATGTCCTGGTTTAGTCGCAGTTTGGGTCTGGTTTAGTCGCAGTTATGTCCTGGTCCAGTCGCAGTTATGTCCTGGTCCAGTCACAGTTTGGGCCTGGTTTAGTCGCAGTTATGTCCTGGTTTAGTCGACGTTTGGGCCTGGTTTAGTCGCAGTTATGTCCTGGTTTAGTCGCAGTTATGTCCTGGTTTAGTCGCAGTTTGGGCCTGATTTAGTCGCAGTTTGGGCCTGGTTTAGTCGCAGTTATGTCCTGGTTTAGTCGCAGTTATGTCCTGGTTTAATCGCAGTTTGGGTCTGGTTTAGTCGCAGTTTGGACCTGGTTTAGTCGCAGTTTGGGCCTGATTTAGTCGCAGTTATGTCCTGGTTTAGTTGCAGTTTGGGCCTAGGTCCAGGGTTTAGGACTGATTTTGGCCCAGTTTAGCTCTAATTTAAGTGCTATTGCAGGAAACTAACTACTTTCTACTGTGAAAACCCAATATTCTCTGAGGTGTTTCTGTAAAAAGCTTGCAGTTGTGAATGAATCGTAAAGGCATTTCTGCTTTGTGCACAAACCCTATTCAAATGGAAATGCGACTATAACGGCGTTAAAAGAAGTAAGCCATAAAACACATCCTGGAATTTCTTCATCATTTTAAAAGGAAGTCCCTGTGTGTTTCTTTCACGAAAAGAAAAGATTCTGGCACATTTTCATCGTTTCGTCTGGGCTGGAGACTTCATGGCCAATGGTCCGTTCGTCTGCATAGATTTCGTAGTCATTTCCACCCTGAAAATAACAAATAAAGAACAAGAATTAGTCATTTTACAATCGCTAGAACAACTGAATAAATCGTGACAATCTTAGCAGCGAAATTAAGTCATTTCACATCGCTTTTGACAACGGGAATGAAAGAAAATGAAGAATTTACCTGTCCTATGTGTCTATGGTTTGTTTAGTCCTTTATACATTTAACAGTGAAGCAGTGGAAACAAAAGGTGTATTTTCATCACCAACTTCACCGTACCTTTAACGTCAGGGGCAGCGAACTCTCTGTCTCCTCAGCCCGAAGCCTTTGTTTGGACTCAAGTGTTTAAATTTACACTTAGAGCCGTCGTGTTTGTCCTCTATACCTGCAGTTCTTTTGAAATTCAGATCTTTCTCCAGCTCAAAGCCTCATTAATACTGACTCGAGGCGATTTAGCACTTTAATTTACAATCCACTCTGCTAATTTGGCATCACCTTTCTGTTCTGGAGACTTTAAAAGACCAAACTAAATGCAGTTTTCCAGAAATTCACGGACTAAACTTGGACAAAACCAGGTCTAAACCAGAGACTAAGACCAGAGTGGCCAAATCCACTTCTTTATTGCAACTTTGGGCTTCTTTTTTGGAAAGTTGCATGTAAAATCTGACAGTTGTGGGTTGGCCTTTTTGGTCTTGCTTCTGGGATTAATTTTATTTTTAGCCTTTTTTTGGGTCGTTTCACAATAATAAAACACATTAATGACTGAAATACAGGCTTTTAACACTAAATACATGTTTTAATGCTGGCATTGATGTTAAATATGTTAAACTCTGGGCTGCATATTATTATTATTATTTTATTTTATTTTTTTACAAAGGCTCAGTCGCTTTTTGATGCTCTCAAAAAGTCTGGACACCCTGGCAGTTTTTCATGGACTAAACTTTGACTAAACTAGGTGTAAACATGTACTGAACCAGTTGTATACATGTATTAAACCAGGTGTAAACTTGGACTAAACCAGCTCAGTCTTAAAACCAGCACAAAACCCAGTGATCCAGAGGTTTTTGGGGCGACTGGAACATCCTCTTGACGGTGGAACGAGACACATTTAATTGTTGCTTTAAAAGTCCTGTCACTCACGTTTAGTAAAACCGTAACAAATCACCCTTAAAATAAAGTTAAACTGTTATAGATAAAACATGTGCCAAAACAAGCCTCCAAGGGCCAGTAGGCATTTCTATTGATTTATTGAACAATTTGGTGTATTTCAATGTTTATTAGGGCTGCAACTAAGGATTATTTTATCTTATTTTTTATTCGACAAGTCAAATGATTATTTCTATATGCATTGAGACTTTTTAAATACATTATCAACCAAATAAAAGGTGTAAATATAGTGACAGAAGGCTCTAGATATTTACGATTAAAATTGTATTACTCATTCAAATCAGAAATGGCTGATGCTGAGTGCTTTATGTAGTCCAGAGAAGCATTACCATCTTTAATGTGTATGTTTCCAAATTGAACATGATTAAGGACTTTAAATTCTGTTCATGTCAATAATTGTAACAGTCAAATTTATACCATTCATTTAATTATTTTTCAATGACCAAGATTTCATTGTTCTTCTTTGGTCCACGTTTCTTAATAACAAAGATTCAGAGCTGACATTCGCACTCACAGGTTTGGTCTTGTCTCCAAAGAAGTGGATGGTGGAGTAGTGGTCCTCGTCGACGATGCCCAGGCAGTACCTTTTGTCCCAACCGTCAGGAAACACGTCGAAGCTGATCTGACCTCCTGCAGAGACCCAGACGGACAAGAGCAGCGTTAACACCCGACAACCACTTCACAATGAATCTGCATGTAAAACAAGTCTGGCCATTAACAAGTCAAAACTAACTACCTTCTGAATGGTGGAAATGACTCAAAATGCCACAGAGAAACAGCAAGAAGAAGAAGCAGCAGCAGAAGCAGAAGAAACAAGAAGAAGCAGAAGAAACAAGAAGCAGAAGAAGCAGAAGAAACAAGAAGCAGAAGAAGCAGAAGAAACAAGAAGCAGAAGAAACAAGAAGAAGCACAGGAAACAAGAAGAAGCAGAAGCAGCAGAAGAAGCAGAAGAAACAAGAAGCAGCAGAAGCAGCAGAAGAAGCAGACGCAGAAGAAGCAGCAGAAGAAGCAGAAGCAGCAGAAGAAGCAGAAGCAGCAGAAGAAACAAGAAGCAGAAGAAACAAGAAGAAGAAGCAGAAGCAGCAGAAGAAGCAGCAGAAGAAACAGCAGAAGAAACAGGAAGAAGCAGAAGAAACAAGAAGAAGCAGCAGAAGAAACAAGAAGCAGCAGAAGCAGTCATGAACGCAGCAAGACAGAAACACGAAGCAAGAGAGCAGCCTAGCAAGAAACAAGAAGAAGAAAGCAGAAGAAGCAGCAGAAGAAACAAGAGAAAGCAAGAAGACAGAGCAGCAAGAAGAAACAAGAAGAAGCACAGCAGAACAGAAGCAGCAGAAGAAACAAGAAGAAGCAGCAGAAGAAACAAGAAGAAGCAGCAGAGAAACAGAAGCAGCAGAAAGAGCAGCAGAGAAGCACCAGAAGAAGCACCAGAAGAAGAGCAGCAGAAGAAGAAGCAGCTTATTTTTTGGAGCTCCACTTCCTGCTCCATTAATTCCTCATAGGGAAGTCGCCGAGTCTCACTCAAATAAATCAATAATGAAAGAACACAAGATTCCAGAAGGATAATCACAGGCAGCATGTTAAGACTTTTACGTACCATGTAAACACTTCACCTGGAGACATCTATACGTTTATAAAAGTAAGAGCTTTTGTCGCTAAGCTAATGCTAACACAAAATATATGTAACCAATAATGGTAAAATAATAGCACAAACTGAACTAGCCTCTTCACAAAAACACTCCACTTTGCATTCAATGTACTTTTATTCAGTTTGTCTGTTTGATATTGAAGTTAGTGTATGTTAGCCTTTAGCTTTGAGACAAAAACACTTTCCTCCGGTGACATATTTACATTGTACGTCTACAGTCTCAGCATCTGTAGCTCACTCTCTGCTGCGAAATCTTTTATTTGGATTTATTTCAACTAAACTCTGCTAATTTCCAGAGAATGAATGGAACGGGAAGTGAAGATCCGCACTTTTACAGCAACTGGACCTTAGCCGGGCCGATAGAGAAAAGGGCCTAAAGACAATTAATACACATATCAAAGCATGGATTTTACTAATCTGGACTGTACAGACTAAAACAAATACACAAAGACCTTTTTTAACAAAGACAGCGCCATTATTGAATCCCCAAATCAAAAAAGAATAAATCTTTTTACTGATTTTCATCTTTAATAAACTTTATTTGTAAATATTCTCTATCTAGAAGCCTTCAGTCACTATATTTAAACCTTTACTTGGTTGATAATGTATTTAAAAAGTCTCCATGTACAACAGCCCCAGTCGTTTTATCCCATGAACTTTATTTTCACTTGTAAATTTGTAACATTATTTTGAAGTATCTGTTAAAATGTTTGCGACATTTTTTATTTATGACTTATTTTTCAAAAACCTCAGGGTCTACTCTTGCGAAAACATCAACATTTCCACTTTAGATTTTGTTTGTGCGACAACCTAAATACAGAACATTCGGAGCTTTACATTTGTGCGTGCTCTTCCAGTGTTTGAGGAATGTAAAGCAAACAAAAATGCCATTACACTTGAACGCTGACGTAACTGGACTCACCTATTGAGAACGACAGACCCCTTCCTTTGAACTCTTCTTTCAGCACAGAAACAAACGTCTCTCTGATCTTCTCTTTCTGGAAATGAACAAGTTAATCAAAGCTCAATGTCACAAATAATGGGGTATCCAATCTACACAAAACATCCTTAAGTCACTTTAACTGCTATTTTAGTGCACTGTTACATAACCACGGTCATAGTCACTTATTGTACATAAATATTTGTATTTTTCTGCTCTAGCTGCACATTGTGTTAGATTTAAGACCATTTTAAACGTATTTCTCTTGTTTTTATTGCATGTTTTCTCCCTCCTGTTAAGTGCCCGATGTGTCGTTAATACGGTTTGGAATGAGAGAGTGTTGTCCACCCTACTTCGCTTCCCTGTCTGATTTATTCTTGCGCGACTTGAATTTAACGTGGTGATGGGTTCGTCGAGTCTCATCCCCATTTCACGTTACACTGTGCAGTCTAATAAACCCTACGTGACAAAAAAATCCATTAAAAAAAAAAGAAAAAGGAAAAAGAAACTCAGGCTCTCCGGCTTTGAATTCCTCGGGTTCGTACCTTATCGAGCTCAAAAAACTCTAGTCTTTCTTCTTGCGTGCAGCTGCGGCCGATGGGAGACACGTTCAACATCCCGTTTCGAAATTCAATGAATGTTCCCCTGAAAAATATCAAATGCGAGTTAATAATGACACAAGCGTTATTGTGAGAATGCGTCATGATGGGAGAATTTGATTGGCCTTTTAAGTGTCATCTTTTGGGGTTTTTTGTACAGATTTTTTATTTGACTTAAGCTGAATATATATATATATATATATATATATATATATATTAGGGCTGCAGCTATCGATTATTTTAGTAATCGAGTAATCTATCGATTCTTTTCTTCGATTAATCGAGTAATCGGTTAATTTTTTTGTACATTCAGTAAACCATTTAAACAGCATTTTTTTAAAATCATTTTTTAGATAAACGTTATAGTTCATAGTAACAAGACAAATACAAAATAAGGAATTTCTGTTTAAAATAAACAAATTTTATACTTAATTTCATATAAATTTGTCCCCAAAACAGCAACATTTCACTTCAGTCCAAACTGTTCTGTTTGTATATGAAGAATATATATAAAGGACTTAATTAACTTGTCGTAGACTGTAAAGTTTACAGTCTGTGACAGTAGCTCTGTCACATCACTTAAAATAAGACATTTGTTAAAACGTTATGTTGGGTGGGACCGGTGGTCCCGGCGTTTTGAGCGTTTTGCCGTTTTTGTCGTCTGTGTCTGCCGTGTCACTTTGGCCTCCGCGTCTCGGACTTTCTGTTTCACAACAGATTATTATAACATAACCGCGGTCCTCAGCGCTGTTTCCATGTGCATTGGCTGTTTAAAAGTACGACTGTGACTGGGAAGCAGAGTTGTTGAGTGGGGGAGCGCGGGGGCGCGGGGGTCCGCGGTGGCGTGTCGAACGGCGCGGGGGCTCGGGTGGGCGGAGCTAGATGCGGTGTTTAGAGTTGCAGCTCGGGATTATTATAATAGATCCATGGCTCTTTCATTCATCAAAACTCTTTAAAACTCTTTAAAACTCTTTAAAACTCTTTAAAACGCGCCGCTCTCTTCCTGTTCGCGCCTTCGTCAGAGCGGAACAAGCTCCGTGTGAAACAAAAAGCGCCACAAGTCGTTCCATGCGCTCCGCGCGCCCACAGTCACGTGTTTTTGATTAAATATGTAAATTAAACGAATCATCGAAGCAATAAAATAATAATCGAAGCTTTTTTGTAATCGAATTGATTCGATTTACTCGAGTAATCGTTGCAGCCCTAATATATATATATTTGGATGTGGCTTGAAAATAAGAAATTCTGAATTCTGTGAAATAAAATAAAATCAATAACATTTAAAATAATAACAATACAAAAAAAATACAATAAAAATAATAATACATATATATGTAATGTGTATATATATATATATATATATATATATATACATACACACACACACACACACACACATGTATATAAAAATTCAATTCAATTCAATTCACTTTAAAAAAATATAGATTTCTCGATTTTCTGCACCTGCACTGCCTTATTATATTATTGCAAATGTATGCTGTTATGTGGAAAAATATTATATATTATAACAAAGCTTTTAAAGCAAAATGTCAAAAAAGGATAAACAATGTCTGATTTACATCATTAACACACCTTATTCATAAATGTTATCTTTCTAGAAGCCTTCAGTCACTGCATTTCGTTAAAAAATTGTTGATATTGCGTTTAAAAAGTCTCTATGTGCAATAGAAATAATAGTTTGACTAGTCTAACACTAAAATAATCGTAAGTTGCAGCCCCGAGTAAATAAAATAAAACTATGAGGATTCTACTGTGTTCACCTTTTCTTCGGGAGCTTGATCTTTGCCATGTAGTTCAGACAGAAGTTGATAAAGTCTTGGAGGAGTTCTTCTCCCATGTGAGCTTGTATCGACTGTGAAAACATTTTATTACATTATTATAATACCATTATATAAATCATTAAAATCTCATACATAGAAATCCAAAAGTCACTCTTACCTGGACAGAAAGTAGCTTTCCATTTTTGTATGCCACAAGTCCATTCTCAGCAAATACATAGTCCACCTTTTGGGTAACTAAAAATAATATTTATTTGATTAATTGTCCAATACCAAGTATTATTCAAGCCTTAGCTGTCATTTTACCCAAATGCATGTTATTTACGACTGGTACTTTGAACATACAGAACAATAGAACTGCAACTAACGATTATTTTAATAGTCTATTGTAGGGCTGCAACAAGTTAATCGTCAACTAATTTACCGGTAGTAATCGAATAATTGTTAACTGATCTATATATCGGTTCCAGAACATGCCATGAGCTGAGAAAAGAAGTTTTAAGATTCGAATTGCCTGAAAATGATGCAGAAGATGTGTACATTTGGGACAGTCTCATAAAATCTCAACATTACAGTGGCACCAAAGAATTGTATTAAAATAAGAATAAAATCATATATGGTTTTACTTACTGGTTTATCTTATACATGTTTCAAAGTGGTAATTACAATTGCAATTTTTTAGATTTTTCACATTTTAGAGTAAAATTCTCATTTCCGCAACTCGTCTATGTCAAAATTCTACTGTGATTTCCTTTTTTTTGGTTATGTTCATAACTCAATATTCTCCATATAATTATGTATGTACTTACAATAAATATATGTGGTTTTATTATGTCTCCTACTCTGAGATAATAACATGCAAACATGTGTGACTTCTCATTCTCCGCAACTATATTTGGTCATTGTTTAACTACATAAGGAACCCACTTTTTGAAGACATTTTTGAAGGAAGGATCACTTATGACGTGACACCAAAAGATGGACACAAGGTAAATAAATCTCTTCATATCTTCTCTGATTTAAAAAAAGAAAAAGTAGTTAAAACCATCTAGGTTACTTTTTAATTCTCATTACTGAAACAGCATTTTCTTAAGTAAAAAAAAAACTTTGGGGTTTTATTTTGGTCATAATATACAACTTTGAGGACTAAATCTAAAAAGCTATATAGAAGTTTGTTGGCCACCATGCAGCTTACATGATTAGCCTAAAATGTTAGCGCCACTCATCCTCCGCAACACCATTATCATCCACAGCAACAATTGAGTACCGTTAGCGGTGGATGAGATTTGTTTCAGTAATTCAGAACTATACTCATAAATTAATATTATAATTTATTTAAATTATATATTCATTCATAAATTGAATTTATTCAGCTGAGCACAACGCAGCTAACACACGTTAGGACATCTACGCCACATGAAAGACAACAGTAAAACAAGAGAAGAAACTAGATGCTGTGCAAAGCCAAAAAGCCATTGCGAGTGATTGCGTAATGCACGGCCATATCCCGTGCAGTTGCCGTGACGATGATGTCACGCATTTGACGGTGATCTCTGAGAGATAGAGAAAAATCTCAACTTTGATGACAAATCCCGAAAAAACGACAAGACTGAGGAATAGCAACGCAACAGTCTGGCACAGTCGGAAAAGAATAAAGTCTAAAGAATGAAGTCTAAAGAATGAAGTCTAAAGAATGAAGTCTAAAGAATGAAGTCTAAAGAATGAAGTCTAAAGTCTAAAGTCTAAAGTCTAAAGTCTGAAGAATGAAGTCTAAAGAATGAAGAATAAAGTCTAAAGAATGAAGTCTAAAGAATGAAGTCTAAAGAACGAAGTCTAAAGAATGGCGGTAATGTATATATATATATATATATATACTATGGATATAAACCGCCATAAAACACCACCAAAGAATTGTTGTGTAAAAATTGCAAAGTCAAATGTTTTTGGTTGGGTTTTATATATTGATTACTTGTATGTTAAGAGGATAAGTGACTACAATTGAGAACATTGTTTTCCATTTTACCTGTTGGGTTTGATATCAAATGTATTAAATAACAATTATTCAGTACCATATAATACTGAAATAACCAGTTTCATTTCCGAAATGTGTGTATCTTTACCGAAACACAAGTATTCAAGTTAAATATAAAAGAATCAAACAAAAGCTACTTTTTATCCATTAAAGCACTCTATGAATTATATAAGTGTTGCGGAAATTAGATAAATTTGTTTTGAAAAAAAATTTAATTAAAAAAATACAATTTAATCATTTATTATTTTGGTTGCCCTATATATGTATATGAAAAACAATTTGAAATAATATAACAATAGCTAGACTAATCGATTAGCAAAATAATCGTTAGTTGCAGTCCTTGTCTATTTTACATTGAGACTTTTTAAATACATTTTAACCAAAGTATAATATGGTGATTGAAGGCTTCATGATAGAGAAAATGTAAGAATAAAGTGTAACTTTGATGAAATCTGAAATGGCTTATTCTTTTTTTTGTTGACATACAACTACAACCTACTTACATCGTTCATTGAGGGTTAGGACAAATCAGTTTTGTCTGTCTTTTGTCGTTTAGTCGATAGATGATCTTGTAGTTGACCAACATTTTTATTCGTCGACTATTAATTTTATTTAGCTTATAAGGATGTAATATGCCTTAGAGACATGAAAGGAGTTAGCTGAGGATTTGGGAGCAAATCATGAGTTTAATCTGACTTTTTAAATGTATACATAAATACACGTTTCCTAGTACTGTTTTTGTATTTATAGTTGTGGTCTCTTTAGTTGTGTAATGGATCACCAGAGCATGTCTTCAATCGACTAAAGCCCTAAACAACTATAACCAAACAAAAACAATGACGCATCAAAATGAAAGTCTTACTGTCTTCTCCGAGCTGCTCCTTGATTTTGCTCAGATCTGATCCCCCCACGACTCCGACTCGGACCCTCGCCTTCAGCTTCTGCAGGAACTCAGACATGTCCGGTGTCACTTTCTGTAAAATAAAATCAGATAAAAAAATTAAAAACAAAGAAGTCTGAACCCTTGAACTGTCAAAAGGGAGGGGATTTAACCTTGGGGTCATGTTAGTGGGTGTCATAGCGTCAAAACGTGTCGTGTTGAAATAACTGAGTAGAAATACTGCTTTTGAAACCATAAATAGACTGTAAACATATTTATTTACTTTCCCGGTTGAATAATGAATAAATAAAATAAAAGACTAAATAAATGCATACATCTTAAGAAAACAAGGATAGACAAAAAAAAATGTTTTATTAATTCCAAATTGTACCGTCAATACCATGTACACGTTGCACACAATGTTGCATTTTTCCATAATAATAAATATTAATGAATTACTCAATGCAAATGCAAATCTCAATGTACAAAATGATTATTTGACAAGTCGCCTAAAGAAAATAATAATTACTGACTTGTCAACTACTAAAATAATCTTTAGTTGCAGCCCTATAATTACTAAAACCTTGGAAGCACTTGACTTAAATATATAATCATCTTTAACAACAGAACTGCAATTATTTTAATACTAGTAAGCAATTATTTACTAGTCAAAATTAATATTTCTATTGTACATGTTTATTATTTCCATTGTACATTATAAAACTCACATCAAATAAAAGGTTAAAATATGATGACTAAAGGCTTTTAGATAGAGAATAGTTACGAATAAAGTGTATTATTGATTTAGAGAATAGTTACGAATAAAGTGTATTATTGATTTATATTGATGTTCTTTTTTGACATTTTGATTTAATAAAAAGTCTTTTTGTATGCGGCTTAGAGTTTACATGCCAGATAACACTCACGATTAAGAAATTAGTCAAGATTAGTCACTTAATTGCTGCAGCCCTATTTGACAATAATTATTAACATTTAAGCGGAACTATTTATTACAGTGACGTTTTGCACGGGCTGAAAAACCGGACGGACCACTGACGTGGACGAAGCTGGACAGGTTTGTATGAAGTCGGTTTGGAGTCCATTTTTGCACGTTTTAAATATTATTTTTTACATTATTTCGGTACCTGTCTGGGCGCCGTGAGAGTCCCGTCCACGTCGAAAAGGCACAGCGTTGTATTGTCCACATTATCTTCAGTCATTTTGAGTTTTTGTTCCAAACGTGTCACTCCTTCCTGCTATAAATAAAGCGCTTCTCCGCCTTTTGTACGATGCGAGCACTTAAATAATCGCACTACTTTGGCATCTAGGAAGTGGTTGGATTATCTCGCTGTCACTGAAGGTGATTTATAGTCGGTAAAATTAAAACTAGAAACAGATTTTCTCCACACTCTCGAAGGCACAACAACTAGTTTGAGTGAATGACGAGAAGCATAACTATACTGCCCCCTATAACCCGGAAAGAGAACTGAAAAAAGTGTTACATTTGGAGATCATAATAAAACATACTAATTAATTCAATCTTTAATTGTCTTTTGAATGTTTTTTGGACAACGTATTTCTCAACAACTCCTGCTCATTTTCAGTCTTCAGTCTACTCGCGAGTCCAAAAAGTGTCGGGAACCACTGTATTATACGTTAATTTCAATATTTCGATTATCAGTTAAATGAATAATATACATTTCTTTCTACATATAGCTTGCAACAAAAGGTGTACTAAATGCTGTTGCTTGCATTCAATTATCAGTAAGTGAAAATACATTCTTATATGTTGTAATTAAATTATAGTATTTTCAACTTGGCAGCTTGAATTTAAATATTTTTCTTGGACTAAAACGTTCTGTGCTTGTGAGAAGAAAGCGGGGGTCAAATAAGTCTTTACATCTCATTCAGGTTGTAAGTGTTGCCTGCCTGCATCACACTGTTATCTACCTGAAATGAGAAGGGGGCTGGGAATACATGACAAAGGTAAAACTGCAGTTGTCCTTCGGCCTTTTGTTAAGGCAAATGGTTAAGTGCAAATGTGCCCCCCTCTGAGTCGGGCACGACCCCCAACTGTATGCAGGCTCCAGGGCTGTATAATGTAATGTACTGGGCTGGATCACTGTAAATACAGGCTACAACTATATTTCCACCCATTTTCTTGACTAAACTTCACTATGTATTTGGGAGTTGTATGTCTTATTTAGTTGGAATTGTTTTCTTTCCATGCTATTTGCTAATACGAGTTCACCGTAAGATAATGATTTTAAAAAGATTAACTGAAAAAGTAGGCTACGTTTTTAAATGTACTTCAATGAATACCAACACTGTTTGATTTTCTCTTTAATTTTTTTAAAAAATAAAATAAATTGTATATATATATATATATATATATATAATGTATGTCATTTGTTTTATGCTGCACAATAACTCCAAAGCACATTCCTAGTTTGTGAATTATTGACAATGGCTATAAAACATTTTCTGATGATTCCGTTTATTTTGTAATATTTCCTACTCTCAGAACGGTTCTTTGGTTGTTTTGAATGAGACAGCATAAATCTTTCAAAGCAGTCAAAGCTTTTGTGATATACAAGAACATTTAATTTGTTCTGTTTTTTGAAAAAGTTGTAGAACTCTTGACTTGACTGACCCCTGGTGTTCAGAAATGTCATATTTTCTTGACCGCATGACCCCAAATGACTTCACACTTTTATCACACAAGTGAACCAGGTCCAAACCCAAACCAAACTATAATCTGTCAATAAATCTGTAATATTTTACGCGCCTGAAATGGTGCAAACATGAGGTGAACTCTGTGAAGAACACAAAAGAAGATCATTTACATTATTATATCAACTTTTGTGTAGTTTTTGTATATATGCATGTAAATTTGGTACAATTCATGATTCTTGATATAAATACTCTTATAGGGAATAAACCTGTTGCCAATGTGTTTTGTCCATTAAAAGTATATTTAATTTTTGAAGGCCACAAGTCCATTCTTAGAAAATACATTGTTCACATTTTCGATAAACAAAAGCATATTTTGTTAATTGTGCAAGTATAAATATTCAGGCTATAGATGCAGAATGACACTTACAGTATATCAGAATCAGAAAAGGTTTATTGCCATTGTCATTGAACACAGTTCGCAAACATAACTTGAACTTGTTCAGGTGTGCAACATAAAACAATGAATAATAAAATAATAATAGCAATGTCTATAGATTCAATTGTTATGTATGAATTAAGAATGTACTAATAAAAAATATATATCATGTTGTTTACTGCTTATCTACTTTGAACATGCTTTGAACAATCTGTAGATTATTGAGGTATTCACATTTATTCAGATTTGATTCAACTTTATTGTCATTACACTTATACAAGCAATGCAGTTTAGCATCTAACCAGAAGTGAAACGAAGCGATTGTAGACCACAGATTCATACTCTGTAATGAGACGCTATCTTCATATAAGATAAGATAACCTTTATTTGCCCCACAATGGGGACATTCCAGTGTTGCAACACACATTGAGAGCAGAAGTATAACAATAAAGCAAGTACTATTAACTTATATAAATGTAACAATAGATACAATAAAAATATGAATGTGTATAAAGCATCTAGCTATCTTATAGATTTGCATCTAATATTCTATCTATCTTTCTCCTTGCAGTTCTCAAAACAGCCTTTTTGATATTATTTCACCCACAGTAGAAGTAGTATTAGTAATATTGGTAGTAGTTGAAGTGGTTGTTGTTGTAGTAGTAGTAAAATAAAGAAGGAGCCTGTTTTGACTGGTTTTGACTCGGGAACAGAGGGAAAACAAAGAGCCTTTCGCGCCGTGCGTTTAAAAGTCCACTCGAGCCAATCACAGCGCACGCAGCACAACCAAGCGTTACATTTGACAGCCACGCCTCTGAACCAATCACGGCCGTGCGTCACCACATTTAAAAATAAATTCCCTTGGACGTGACCAATCATGAAGCGGCGTGGGCGGGAACGTGGAAGTTTGTGCGGCTGACAAAACAGTTGCGCTTCTCTCCTTCATTCACTCGTCTTCTGCTGGTCTAGCTACGAACAGGTAAGATTAAACGACTTTCCGCTTGATTTTAGCCCTAAATTTATTTCACAACGTTTTGCGGCGTCGAAATGTGAGCTTTTAACCGTTATCCGGTTTGCCTGGCGTCCATATTCTAGGTTTGCGGCGAGTTTCGTAACTTATCGTGTAAAGCGGCCATAATCTGTAAAAGTAGGTTAGCATTTTGAGACTGTTTTGCATGGTTTTACGGTCTTAAAGTGGTAATGTGTGTTTTTAAATGTGCTTAGAGCGTATGGTAGTGGTAAAATTTGATTTGGGGGATGAAAATTGTAACATATTCTGAAAAAGGCCGAAATTTGTAATAAATAGCCTAGCTGTATAGGCGATTTTGCGTGTTAATGTTGTATGAATGTGTTTCAGCTCGAAGAAAAATGTGTGCTGAAGGTACCGCGGTGTTTTTATGTGCTTGTACACGTTAAAAAATGAGAAAATTAGCTTCTAGTGTTCAGTTCAGTCCGCCTTGTTCATAGCAGCACGCAGTTCAAACGCCATTTGGTCTAAAGCAGCGCTGCCTCCTTCACGACCGAGCAGCGTCGGAAAAGTTAGAACCAAAGCGTCACCGCTGTTTTTAAACCCCCATAAACCGTTTACAACCGCTGTAAATTTAAAGTTAAAGCCTGGCAGTACGTGTACAGAAGGTGAGATGTTAGTAAGCACTTTGAGGTTTTTTTATTTTGGGCGCAGCGGAGTTTAGGCGGGAAGATACAAAATGGAGTCTTGTCTTTTTGTGTCAGAGACTCTTAGAAATCCGATTAGAGCCTCAATCAGCCCCGGGGCGTCTGCTCGGCCCAAATTACGCCACATTGTGCTATAATTGCACGCATTTCTATTCTCTTTTCAGTGTATTGCTGTTTTTAAAAGATTATCCCGACATGGATTTGACTTTGGTTTTAAGTTTACATGCTCCACTGGTTATTTTTAGCCCTGTAAACGACAAACAATACGTATGACGTACGCTTTACGTTGTTTATAACTTGTTTATCTATGAAACTGACTTCAGATATAGTCCCAATTTTCACTTTTGATTATAAAGTTTTCCCAATTACATTTTTTTTTGCCTTAACCCTTTTTTTTTTCTTTTTTTTTAACTGTACCACCTAGAATACTTTTAAAGTTTTAGATTGTATCCAATTGATAAAATTACAGTACAAAGTCTATAACAACATTAAATGAAATATAGCAACGGTGGGGCATACGTGTTTAAATTTACACTTTATCTATATTATAGTTCTGATTTTGAGGGGAAAAAATCTCTTAGAAACTTAAAAATTGATATCCAAGTGAGCTATATATGAATAATTTAGTTTGAAGTATATTGACCTGTATTTGTGCTTTTAATTCCAGAAACAGAGCCACCATGAAGGACGCAAACAAGCCAAAGGGCAAGATGTCCTCCTATGCCTTCTTCGTGGCCACCTGCCGTGAAGAGCACAAGAAGAAACACCCAGGAACCAGCGTGAACTTCTCAGAGTTCTCCAAGAAGTGCTCTGAAAGATGGAAGGTACGAGAAGAACTGTTCATTCAATTTTATCACTGCACAAATTGTTAAAGCGTGATTCTGTAATGCTGGATCACTTTAGCCTAAAATTGTGTGTTCTCTCTTTCTTAGACCATGTCCGGCAAGGAAAAGTCAAAGTTTGAGGATCTGGCAAAGACGGACAAGGTCAGATACGACCGCGAGATGAAGGACTACGTTCCACCCAAAGGAGCCAAGGGTGGCAAGAAGAAGAAGGACCCCAATGCCCCCAAGAGGCCGCCGTAAGTTTGCATTTAGACTTGGACTGGGTTTGTGGGTTGTTTTCAGAATGTGAACTCTCACTCATGTAATTCGTAACTCAAACCTGGTCTTTTCATTATCTTGCCATATTTCTTTCCTTTTTAACAAAATGCTCAATCATTTTCGGATTCAAATTGAATAGTGTTTTCTTTATCCGCTCACATGATTTTGTTTTTAAATGGACTCTCTTGCATTTCCTTTTCTCCCAGCTCTGCCTTCTTCGTGTTCTGCGCAGACCACCGTTCCAAAATCAAGGAGGAACACCCCGGCATCTCCATCGGTGACATCGCCAAGAAGCTGGGCGAGTTGTGGTCCACGCAGACCGCCAAAGACAAGGCTCCATACGAGGCCAAGGCCGCCAAGCTCAAGGAGAAATACGAGAAGGTACGAGAGGGTCGATGTAATTCATGTTGGCGGGCTCATAGTCACAGCAAACACTTTAAATATAGTCTCTTCTTTTCTATGGCTCGTTCACTCAGATACTCATTTGACATTTTGTATCAGGCAAAATGTGGGATAGTCCAGTCCCAATTGCAGTATTGGGATTATTTCAATTACTATGATTGAGAAATCTGATTGACCTGTTAAAGTGACATTTTAGCACATAAAAGCCACAACACGGGTTTATCAAATCACTCATGACGCAGAAACTTTTACCCCAAGTTTTCAGTCAGTGGCGTTCTGCCAATGGAGTGAAACTTTTGCTCTACAGTAATTTGTAGAGTACAAGTATTTCTAAATGGTGTAAACTCCTGCATTCAGGTTTTTTTAAAAAACACGTCTCCTGTATATTTAATTCTACCAGTTTAAAATTGCCCCGGACTCATTCATTTAAAAAAAAAATGTTTGCACGGTGGTCATTTTCTGCACACGTTCAGAAGCCTTGCGTTTTGAAACTTATCTTTTTTTTATAATTTTCTTGTTTAATGCCAGTCTTTGTTTGCCCGCAGGACGTGGCTGCCTACAGAGCGAAGAGCGGACAGAGCAACACTGGTAAGAAGGGCGGTCCCGGACGGCCCGCCCCCAAGAAGGTCGTGCCAGAAGAGGACGACGATGATGACGAAGAGGACGAGGAGGAAGACGATGACGACGATGACGACGAAGATGATGATTAAACATTTTCTGTTTTTTGAATTTGTTGTTTTTTTGAGACGCTTCGTTTCGCTTAAACTTGTTTTGTGTTCGTGTGGACGATTCCGGCGCGCTGCAAAAAGTATCTGCACAGAGTTGAAATGATTTGAATTCTTAATATGTGGGTCTTTGTTAGTGGTTTTGACCATTTTAATGAATTTACTTGTGGAAGTTTTTTTTGCTTTAGTTCTTAAATTCAATCAAAAAAACTGCTGATAGGGTTAAAGAATTGCACTTTTGTAAGCCTATAATTCTAAACCCAACTTTTTTTGGTCAGAAATGTATCTTTCAATCCAGCCACAAGACGACAAATGCGTTTTAATTAGTCAAAACTGGTCAAATAAAAGTGTGCTCTGAATTCAAATCACTTTGACCTGTTGGAGATAAGTTTGCGGTTGTGTTCTAGCCTGCTGTCCCTGTTGTCTGCCTCAGTAGGAATCAGACTTTATGCTTTTCCATATTCAGGGATTTAGTTTTATTACGTCACTTAGACCCCCTTTATATATACTCAACAAATAACTCATTTTGTCTCATCTTAAGCCTCTGTCCCAAAAGCCAGGTGGATGAATTTGTGGACTGAACTCGTTCTTGAGTGGGCAGCAGCGAATCAAACAAATTTTAACGTTTCTCAAAGCACTGCTTGAGTTTCTTTGTTTAGTGGTGCCGTTTCTTCACTGTCATTTTACTACCAGGATTTATCTGTAGTTTCTGATTAAAAATGTTTGCAGCCATTTTTAATGTGGATCTTTTCAAGTAGTTTTTTTTTTTTTTTTTTTTGTAATAAAATTTTGTATATTGATTTATATTAATGAGTCTTTTAATTTTTTTTTTTTCTTTTCTGTTTTCACCAGACTGATTACGGTGGTCCAGGAAAATTTGCTGTTCAATTTTAGATTTACTGGATAAATACTTGAATGGTGACCTCAATAGTTTAATACTTAATCATAAATTATCTAAGCCTTGGTTTAAATTTTTAAGGACGGAATTGCGGTTTAATTCTGTTTATGGAAAATGTTTTCAGAAGATGGTTTTGTCAGTGGGCACTTTTAAAAATGGTATATAGATATAAAGGCAGCTCTCGTTAGTTTTCTTGACAAATGTAACTATTTGCTGTGATCTGTGTTGAAAAAGCCCTGTCACATCACATTCACCTGGGACTTGTCGCCATTAGCGCCGCTATGGTTCATTAAGGCCCTCATCTCGAATCAAGGTTTTGCATCATTCAGTCAGCTGGAAATGCTAAGTGCAAATGAGGCTGAGCTGTGCAAAATGCAGCTTTACTGAAACATTCTTCCTGGTACATTTTAACTGCTAAGAATAGAATGTTTCATTTATCATTTTTCACAGATATGAACTTAACATTCAATAATAGCTCAATTTTAGTTTTATTTAAAATACCTTGTTTATTCAGATATAGCAAAGATGCCGTTTTAGTCTGACGTTGGAAAGGCGGAGCCCTGTGTGCGTGATGACGGGATGACGCGCTTTACATTTAGAACACTAGAGAGGTCCTCGTCATGGTAACCTATTGTAACCAACATCCTGTTCTAGAGGCCATATTCTGCCAAATCTACTCAAATACTCATTCAAACTGAGAGCTTGACTTGTAATTATACTTTCATAAATACAATAAAACATACTGATGGGTCAGGCAGTGCACAGCGAGTATCGGGTGGATGTCACATTAAAAGACTTATGAACTAATACACACATGAAAACAATCGGGGAGTGCTTATTATACATTTTAATTTGTTATTTATTTGATATATTTTACGTTAAAATTAACACGTTAGCATTAGCTTCCCGTGAGACGGCGAGCTGGGCTTTTCAATTAATTATTTCTTAAATAAATGTATTTTTACATTTGTACTTTATCTAAGCCCATGCTCTTCCAATTCAGGTTATGGAGTCTTCTGTTGTATTGAAATAGTAAAGTAATCAGATTGTTCAGGTTGTGTGGTGTATGACATATAGCCCAGTGCAGTTTTTGAAGATATCATTTTAATTGTTCATAATTCCGTTGTATTATTACGACCACAAATGTAATGTATGTCAATTCAAACCCTTTAACCAGAGAATTATCTGGTCCATTTTTTACATTACACAATTTATTACACATTAGCTCCTCTTACAGTCACAAGATGGCCGCCGTAATTGCCACGGCAACAGTATTCTCTCCCTCCCTCCCTCGCCCCCTCCCTCTCTCCCTCCGCCCCTCCCTCCCTTCCTTTTTTAACCCTCATTGGCCGCTTGTGATCAGCACCGGGGAGCTGTCCGTCCGCAAGCGCCAACCGACTATTCGGTAAGAAAAACGCCAAATAAAACACAACGTTTCCACATACACTAGCGCGTTTCATTCAGGCATTTCGCGACAAAGCCTCAGCAAAACGTGCCAACTGCATAACTGTCAAAATGTCTTATTTATGCAGTGTTTTAATAAGGTACGTTTGCATTACCGAAGGGAAAAAAATACCAAAAAAAATCTCCAAATCGAACACGCACTACGTTTTTAATCCAGCTAGGTTTGCATTCACAGATCCTTTACGACCCATGCCGCCTGCTAAACCTGCTCGTACCTTTGACCAAATATGTTGTGTTAATCCCAGTTAATCTACAATCATGAGGAGATACAAACGAACATCCCCAAATGACTGTAGTTTTCCCACATGAATGCGTTAAAAACCGTTCAAAATCACGCACAAATATCAACCAACAAAATCCTACAAGTGCCATAATAAAATAGTTTGAATTAACTGTTACACGGTTGATCTAGTGCCACCGACGGAGACCTGTTGCCTTCATCTTTAAGTATTTGCAATATTTATTCCGACAAGTGCACGTAAATGGTCAGTTTATCTCCTACTTGCAGCAGCAGTTTTGCACACAGACGTTGCAGTAGAAGCTATCATGTCTAAAGACGTGCACATGGTTAACAACGTCACGCTATCTCATACTTAACGCTGTTGTCATTAGTTGCTCGAGTGAAATCGTTAAAGTGTCGTAAATGTGTCGATTTTAAACGCTGCATTTGGTGATTTAGTTTAGCTGTCACGATTTAACGTCAGCTGGAAACAGTGTGTGGCTGTTAATGACGGGACAAGGACCAGAAATGATATATTATTCAGCATTACACTGCAATTTTGTCTGTCTTTTGGTTGTTCTGCGCAGCCCCACTGTAAACTTGGCCAATATGTCCCACTTTTTCAATGATTTATTCACAGTTTACATTTAAATTAACTTTTTAATCCTCATACGTTGTAAATATGTTGGCACCAAACTTCAAATTTAAAGGAGACATAATGCTTTTTTCCCCGAGTACTTAAAGTTATACTCTATAAGCTGCTTCGATCATTATTTCACATGTTGTTCATTGTAAACTGCACACTTGATCTAAAATGGCTCAGTAATAAAAGCAGGAGCACTCACTTCCTGTTAAAAATGCTGAATGGACAAGCCCCGCCTTTTTACAGTAATTCCCGCCGTAGCTAGCGGTATGTTTTCCTTTGCTTGAATTTATTGTCCAAAAATGGCTACGCAACATTCCTCAATCTTACGTGTGTGACTCGGAGTCGGCATTTTTTTTATCAAGTGCAAGTTAGTGTAGGGCAGTGGGCGGGGACAGGGGGTAGGTGAAAAGAGGAATTTTCGGAACACTTCAGCCCCACGCGCAGTATAATACAGGATTATTCAAACACGCATGAATCAATGTAAACGCTGTTATAATATGGTCATAAAGGTTGATTGTGAAATGAAATATGTCCCCTTTAAATTTGCAGAGCCGTCCCTCCATTCAACCACGTGTACTTTTACCCCAGGGCTATTCAACTTCATTTTCCCGAGGGCCAGATTTCTTGGAGGCCAAGACCTCTGGGCCGGAGGTGCACAACTGTAACAGCACTTGGCGTCACACAAAGTGCACTGTTGAAACACTGTTTCAATAAATTGAGTTAATACAATAAAATAACTACAGATAGATTCGATTTTCGTGAGAAATAACGTCCAAAATGCTGTCCCAACATTGCTTTGCAAAATTGCCCATCCAGGCCTGAACCAGAATTAAACCAGGACTGAACTAATCCAGAATCAAAACAGATCGAAAGCAGAAATCAACAAGGACTAAACCAAGACCAAACCAGGTCTAAACTTGTGCTAACCCAGAATTAAACCAGCAAACATTATTTATTATTATTATTATTATTTTTAATATTTTGAAGATGGGTTGTGGGCCGGATCAATCACTTGGAGGGCCTGATTTGGCCCCCGGCCTTAGGTTGAATAGCCTTGCTTTTCCCCATTTCCATTTTGCTGTTATTTTTGTCATGTTTTTTGTTCTGTTTTGTTATGTATGTTTATTTGTGCTGTTGGTGTGTCCTTAAGCAAGACACTTCACCCATCGGGCTAATGAGCCAATGTGTGACTGAATAATGCATTGTAAGAGAAATTGCTTATGCACAATGCCGCATTTTAATCATGATCATTATTTATTTTATATGTTAGAAGTTGGAAAATGTATCAAAAAATGTATAATATAGAACTGTTACTCCAACAAACTTAATTTCTAACTAAAGCCACTAAGTTAGCAGTTGTAATTGCTTCAAAACTAGACTACCGAGTATATTGTCTAAACTTAAGACAATGACCTCAAAAAGAGAGTATAAAGTGATATTTCTGCTCTTTCCGGTTAATTTCATGGGCCATTCACGTTGCTTGCGATATTTGAACGTCAATTTACATTTACAGACGCATTTGAGCACATTCCTGATGCGAGATAATCCCATAAATATCGAGATATTCCTTTTATTGTGCTCTTGCCGATGAAAGAGATCATGCTGTCATTGGTGCTGAAACATAAAAACGAATTCTAGTCCAATTCGATCGAGAGAATTCAAATAAGAAACTCACAATTAAACTGATATACATATACAAACAGAAGCAATAATCATAATCATTTTTAACAGGCATTTAGCCAATCACGGCAGAGATTATTTTGTCTATAATCCCGTCTAATTTGAGGATTGACGCTGTCCGCTCCTCGCTGCCAATGCTCTTCAACAAAGAGAACAAAATGGACGCTGCAAGACAAGAACAATGGCACTTAAAGCATGAAGTGCGTTATGCAAGGACACATTATAATACTCGAATGTGGGGTTCACATTTCTGAACGTCTTGGCCCGTGGAGATGTTCAGGGCCGCAAGATTAGATGCAATCACGTCCAAATTGCACTTTGAGTGGTCACTTCAGCAGATGGCAAAGGCTGTAGTCATTTAGGTAATGCCACGTCTTCTGCAGAGAACGAACTAAATGAACCTTATGTTTTTATGGCGTGTAAAAGATGCTAATGCTGTAGTTTAGATCTCTGCAAACATGTGCTGAAATGCATGGGATTCTTGTAATGGTTGAGCCGTTCATGTTTCAATCTTTGTCTGTTTATGTATTTAACATTTTAGGCTGGTTGTAGGATTGACTAAAGTATCCAAAATCAGATACTTTTTGATACTAAAGCTATTATCAAAGTACAAAAAGAATCACGTTGAGAGGACAAAATGTGACCGTATTCATTATCAGAACTAGTATGAGACCACATGGAGACATAAAGAAAGGGCTGTTATTTTGTGTTGAAAAAGTCAGTCGATTGTGTAAAAAAGAGCATTTAAAAAGAATCATTGTTGTGTCGCAATTGGTATTGAGAACTGTTTGTACTGTGACAACACTACTTATTTGTTTGAAGATTCTAAAAGATTCAAATCTCATCCACGTTAAACACTCCTACAGGCCTAAAGAATGTTTACGATCATCTTAAACCCAGTTCTTATTGTTTCCAGAGTGTAGATGCTTTAAAAGCTTGTAAATAGATACATTATTATTCTGGAATCGAGGCAAAAGTGAAGTGGAACTTAATGGGATGTCAGTGACACTGGAATGGACCACAGACTGTCACAGAAAAATCGATTTATTTGGTGAATGAAACCCGCTCAGGTATGAGAGTGATATCAGAGCCGGTTTAAAGACATTTACAGTTTTATTTCACATTATTTATTGATGCAGTTTGAGATTATTATTCACAATGTCCTGATTTTTAGATTGCACTGGACAAATACGCACAAAAATGTTGAACCCACAATAGGATTTCATTTTCTCTACTGACACATTACATTCACCTGAATTATACTTTTTATTAAGATGAAATACAATTTTAAGTATAGATTTTTTTTTTAAAACAAATGTACTTTTCTTAATTTCTACCGTAGAAATTCTAAATTCTTGCTCACTACTTGCTTACTTCCTACTGCCATTTTGGTTTACACCTGATTAGATCTGTTAGATGTTGGAACGGTGTTATGGTCTGTTCCACGTTGCGTCCGGTCACCCCCGTTTGGAAACATTCTTATGGCAGAGCATTTGAAAGTGTCTGTAGTCTGACCCCTGCTGTCTGTGCGCGCAGGTGAGGATGGCGAAGGTGAAGCAGGTGGGGCTGTTGGCGGCCGGGTGTCAGCCCTGGAACAAAGACGTGTGCGCCGCCAGTGGAGATCGCTTCGCCTACTGCGCCACTCTCGCCATCTACATCTACCAGGTCGAAGTGCCTCAGTTCACGCACGTTACTTCCATTCTTGTATATTTTGGAGTATTTGTATTGCCAATACCCTTTAAAATGCGTTACTTTGGCATTTAATATCTTAGAATTTCAAATAATGTGATGATAATGGACTTAAAACAGCGCCGGTGACTCCAGGGCTTTACCTTTGGTGTCACAAATCTGGGCAATTTGAAATCAAGTGTTTTCTGAGGCTCAGAGGGAACAATTATATAAACGTTTGTTTGTTTTTTCAATATATGTTCTGTACAAAGGTCAGGCCAGGTTTAGTCCTGGTCCAAGTCCTGCTCTAGTTCATTTTAAATCCTGGTCTAATCTAGGTTTATTCTTGGGCCTATATCCGGTTTAGACCAAGTTCTAGTTTAATTCTGGTTCAATCCTAGTCCAGTGCTAAATCAGTCCTAGTCTAGTCCTGTTTTCCTGGTCTTTAGTGGATATAGCCTCACAGGTGTGGAAGTGAACATTTTTGGAGGAGTTCTGGTCTAGTTCAGCTTTAGTTTTGGACTGCTCCTGGTCTGGTCTAGGTTTAGTTCTGTTTCAGATCTTGCTGTTAAACCGCTCCTCCTTTTAAACGCAACACATGTGTCGCGTCTGCAGTTGGACCAGCAGTACAATGAGTTCAAGCTGCGCTCCATCATGTCCGAGCACAAGAAAACGATCACGGCCATCAGCTGGAGCCCTGAGAACCCGGACCTGTTCGCCTCGGCCTCCGCGGACAACCTGCTCATCGTGTGGAACGTGGCCGAGCAGAAGGCCGTGGCTCGCCTCGACAACACCAAAGGTACAGCGCCAGAAATGCCCCTTTAGAAAGGTTCCATGCGCCTGGTGTCGGCCGATATGTACTGTCTGCAAGATGTGCGCTCCATCAATGTGTCACTGAGCAACAGCAACTGGGTTTGTTCTTAATAAATGGGAAAAGTGCGGACATTTTTAAAGACAGGCTTAGAGTGGGGACATATTTGAGCATCTCAGTGGAGGACCAGAAAATCACGGTCTTTTATAACATATATAACAGCACACATAATGACTTTGGCTTGCAGAAGTACTACTCTTGATACATTTTTAATTTGCAAAAGTGTAGAGTTTAAAAGAAACCACTTGAGTTAAATAACAAGTTATTTATGTTTTGGGGCAACCAGCTTTGTTTGAGGATTTTTGTGGGCCTTTTCTTTTGTTTCTAAAGACTTAAGACTGTAATTGTTTTTTGTTTGTTGTTTGCGTGTAAAAATAAAACGTTCATAAAAATGTTGGTTAAAAACAGTTATTCATGATTTAGTAACTAAATAGCAAAAAGCCCTTGTTCTGCAGGTCTCAAGTCTTTGGCCTCAAGACACAAGTCCTCTTTGAGTTTTAAGTCTTTTCAAGTCTTTATACAATTTTTTTGTTGTTGCAAATTCTTAGTTTTTGTAACAGTTCTTTAAAAAGTACAAAAAAACCACAAACTTCATATAGTCAAATCGATGACTGTTCCATGTAAAAGTGTGTGTGATCGGACCGCCCTCTCTCTCTCTCAGGAGTGCCTGCGTCTGTGAGTTGGTGCTGGAACTGCTCGGAGGGCGTGGCGTTTGTGTCTCAGCGGGGGCCTCTCTACATTTGGGTTTACGGAGGTCCAGACTCCGGCGTGACGGTGCATAAAGAGGCCCACTCCTTCCTCTCAGACATTTGCCTCTTCAGATGGCACCCCACCAAAAAGGGCAAGCTGGTCTTTGGACACACCGACGGGAGCTTGTCCATCTTCCAGCCAGGTGAAACTACATCAGAGTCATTGACATCTCAGATATTCTTGGATTGCATTTATTGTTTGTGTTTTTTACGGCGCTCTCCTCTGTCTGTGGAGTGTGCTGCGGTTGAATGGACGCCATGACAGGAGACTTAAGCATTGCCCCATTAGAACCAGTGCATTTGAGGCAAAAAGCAAAAGTAGATTTAGTGGTGACCTCCTCAATCCCACTGTCACGTCTTCCGAAGAAGAAGCAGACTGAGGACTCGGAGGCTGACTCGTCCATCACTGAAGCTGAAGTCACTCAGGTTGTTGGCAAACTCCTCGGTGGCAGAGCTCCGGGGGTGGATGAGATCCGCCCTGAGTACCTAAAGTCTCTGGATGTTGTAGGACTGTCCTGGCTGACACGTCTCTGCAACATCGCGTGGCGGTCGGGGACAGTGCCTCTGGACTGGAGATCGGGTGGATGGTCCCTCTGTTTGAGAAGAGGGACCGGGGGGTGTGTTCACAACTACAGAGGGATCACACTCCACAGCCTCCCGGTTAGGTCTATTCCAGGGTACTGGAGAGGAGAATCCGACCAATAGACGAAGCTCGGATTCAGGAGGAGCAGAGTGGCTTTCGTCCTGGTCGTGGAACACTGGATCAGCTCTATACTCCAGGGTTCATGGGAGTTTGCTCAATCAGTCAAACCAAACATGTGTTTTGTGGATCTGGAGAAGACGTGTCCCTCATGGTGTCCTTTGGGGGATGCTCCGGGAGTATGGGGTCCGGAGCCCTTTGCTCAGGGCCTATAGGACCGGAGCAGGAGCTGTGTTTGATTTACCGGTCCTCACCTGTAAATCAAACACACCTCACCTATGGTCATGAGCTTTGGGTAGTGACCGATACAAGCGGTCGAAATGAGTTTCCTCCGCAGGGTGGCTGGGCGCTCCCTTAGAGATAGGGTGAGGAGCTCAGTCACACAGGAGGAACTCGGAGTAGAGCCACTGCTCCTCCACGTCGAGAGGAGCCAGCTGAGGTGGCTCGGGCGTCTGTTCCGGATGCCTCCTGGGCGCCTCCCTATGGGGGTGTTCCAGGCATATAGACCCAGGACACGCTGGAGGGACTATGTCTCTCGGCTGGCCTGGGAACGCCTCGGGATCCTCCGGAGGAGCTGGAGGAAATGTCTGGAGTGAGGGAAGTCTGGGAGTCCCTGCTTAGACTGTTGCCCCCGCGACCCGGCCCCGGATAAAGCGGAAGAAGGGTGGATGGAAGATTATAACTTTTTCCTAGCTGTTCATGAAGTTAAAGTGAGATAAAAGAATATAAAACCTCTGGTTTATCTGCCCCTTTATGGAAAGAGTTAATTTGCTGCAAATGATCAAAATAGCTGAAAACAACAGATCTGTTGTTGTTGTTTTATTTATGTATCAATATTTACCAGTTATTAACATGTAAATGTCTTTTCTTAGTCATTGGGATTGTGAATTGAGAAGTCTGACCTGTCAAAATGAGTACCGGTATTTGGATGTGTCAAATGTACTTTCATTGTTGTTCGGTGGAATTGTATAGTCGTTTTTATTTTGTTTTGCTAACTTTTTCAGGCTGTAAAAGTCAGAAGCACGTGTTACGACCGGAGGCTCTGGAGGGAACAGATGAGGAAGACCCAGTCAGTGCTCTGGAGTGGGACCCTTTATCCACCGACTATTTACTGGGTAAAATACCCGTATCACACCACGTTTACTTGACCATTCAGTTCTGCCTGATTATAAAATATAATAGGTTTGTGTTTCAAATACTGCTGTTCATACTGTTCACACATTTGTGAAAGTTCGTCTAGTTAAAATTTGCAGGGTTTGTGCTTGTTATTAAAACTCATTAAATGGATTATTCCTACATATAATAAATAAAATGCACGTCACTTTATACTAAATCTAAAAACAGCTTGGTTCAGTTACTTGGCCAGAAAAGATCAGAAACATCTGATCATCAAAAATACCTGCTGATACTTTCCTTTTTGTCTTTGCCACATTTGTTTGCGTTTTTACTCACACTCATCGTAAACTCATTTATTACAGAATAAAACTATGCTCCAAAGTACATCGTCATGGTAATGCTGTTGTTTTCTCTCTGTTCTTTTTTTCTCAGTGTCGAACCTGCACAACGGGATCCGCCTGGTGGACAGCGAAGCCTTGGCCTGCATCACGTCCTTCTGCTTCCCCTCGTCTGCGGCTTCAGTGCAGTGTCTGGCCTGGGTCCCCTCTGCGCCGGGCATGTTCATCACCGGAGGTAACGGCGGGTAGTGGTGGGGCAAAAATCAAGCAAGACTTCGAATCCTGGTCCGAGCTAAAGTGGGCGTGCCAAAATGAAGCCTCAAAATGAACCATTTGCCAGTAACGAACGGAAGTCGCGACACAGAAGCTTCGGTGAACTACTGCGTTAATACAGTAGATTGACAGTATATTGGCAAAAAAGTCACTATTTTTTTCACCCATTCCATCTAATTGAAAACATAGGTCGACTTCAGGTATGGAGCAGAGAGCCAGGGTCACTACATGTTTAGTTTGTGTTGATTGGACCAATATCTAAAGTCGAGCGTTCATGTACAATATTAAGCCTAATTTCATATGCTCGTTACCTTTATCGGCAAAAAAGCTATGTAATGTCTAGGTTTGAAATGTCACTCATAAACGGAGAGAAAATATTGTTAATTGTTGATGAGAATGAACAATGAGGGAGCAGACGGGCAGAAGAGAAGCAGGAGGGAAGGAAAAACTGGACTGCCGGTCAAATTGTGCGTATTTAGGCAAAAAAACCCGAAATACTTCCGACGAAAGAGACAAGCTGTTGCTGTTCATTTCTTCCACACAAGCGAGCGAGCGAGGGTCTTGTGACTCCTCTTCAGTGCATGCGCTGCTACTGCCTCAGGATTGGCTTTAGACCTGACCATTCATCCATCCGTCATTCAGTTTCGGCCCTAATAACGGGTATATTTTCTCTAAAGATCCCATTTTAGTCAACATCCAAGCATTTTTAGGTGAAATTAACATTAATCTTGTAATCTTTTAAACGTATTATGCAAAATAGCTTGAGCAATCTTTATTCTCCTACTCTATTTTAACATCAACTCAGATGACTTAGCACAATGTGGG
The DNA here is from genome assembly GCA_015082035.1 of Chaenogobius annularis. Lineage (NCBI taxonomy): Eukaryota > Metazoa > Chordata > Actinopteri > Gobiiformes > Gobiidae > Chaenogobius > Chaenogobius annularis. Next base: position 434,763 of record BJKM01000286.1, on the reverse strand, counting down.
GGCTTTCATTAAAATGTTGTATTTATTCAAGCTATTATTTCAAGGTAATAAATGAAGAACAAAGGGAAGGGACAGGCAAACAACTACAAAAACTCATCATTCATCCCAAACATTTACACCAGTCTTTAAAAACGTCCTTCAGTTTCCATTTCAAAGCAGAAAGAGAAATAATAGACTCCAGTTTTAGTGAGTTTTGAGCCAAATTCCAATCACTGGTAATTCCAAATGACATGAGGCCACGAGAGGACCTGACTTCGGGGACTTTAAGCTTGACGAGCGGCGACGGCGTGAGTGTTGCGCCTTGCTGCCGCGGCTGATCGCGAGCCAGTGCATGTCGCGACAGGACGGCGGCGAGGGCCAGTTCACCCGTTCACACAGCCATCAAAGGGTCGAGAGAGTGCAGAGTCAGCGTTGTCAAGCGTGACGATAAATGGTGTCCTGAACGTGGTGCTTGATTAACTTGATGCTGCTTTAGATACACGCCTACTGCTGTTGTTAGCCTCGCGTATCAGCTGCTACGTGGGACATTCTCATACTGCCATCTGTCTGTGTGGAAAATAACATGTGAATATTCATTTTCGCTTCACTTCAGTGGTTATAGAGCAGCCAGTGTGGGACAAGAGAGGCGTTCTGAGATACAGGTCAAGTCCTGGTACAGTTTTGGCTCTGCGTTCCCCCTCACAGACTCGCAGGTGGGCGTGCTCAGGGTGTGGAACGTCTCCCGCCCGACGCCGCTGGACAGCTTCAAACTGAAGAAGACTGGATTTCACGCTCTCCACGTCCTCAACTCTCCGCTCTCAAAGAAAGGTGAGACCTCCAACCGGCGCCTCGGACTCACTCAGGGCTCTCTGCTGCATGATGTGGTCAGCGATGGGATTACGTAGGCTCGTTTCTACTTTAAGAATCACGTTTTCTATATTAGGATTTATTTAACAATTATTATGATCCTTTAGGACAGAAAATACTAACCGAAGTGCGATGTATTGCTACGGAAAATGTCACGATAAACGATAATATTGAAACTACTTCATGCCTCAGACAAAACAAGCAAAAAGCAGAATAAACCAACAAATAAAAATAGCTAAATTAAACACTAATATACTACTAAAATGACGGAAAAGTTTATTAAAAGAAAAGGTACACGCAATAAATATTGAGCCCCAAAAATATGGTTCTATCTATCGTTTACTGAGCGATACTCAATAAACATATTGAATTTTCAACCAATATTATGTCAATACATCAGGAAAGTGCTTGTAAATCTCTTGTTTGAGGTTTAATTATTGCACACAAACTTAAATGGAGTGTAAGACATATCACTATCAATGCTTGTAGGAAAGATTTCTCTTGACATTTATGTTTTTTCATTTGAAATGTGCTCTTTTTGCAGCCATTTATTATTAAAAATTATATCTTTTTTTCCTCAAAGGTTTTTAAACATTTAACAAAATATAAAACACAAGAAACAAGCAAAAGGACCAACGAGAACACATCAAAAACAGAAAAGATTTCGGCACATTAAGTCCATGAGTCAAGTCCCATTTAGTCCGGAGTCTGTCAAATAAGTCCTTTTCCAGATTATGTGATTTTTCTCCTCATTTTCCATGTCATTGATTACGTGGGCTCAGTCTGTGTTATCCATTTTTTTGTGATGGCCTTTTCCCCTGCTGCCAGGAGTATATTCCAAAGGTATATTCCAAAATTGAGTGGGATTGTAATATATATTTATATATATAAATATATATGTGTCCAATATTTCTTTGCAGAAAAACACTCAATATTAATTTTTTTTCCAAAACAGCAATTCCGATATTATCTTCCACCACTAATCCTGTCCTAATATCTGTGCTTACAAAACATAATTGTAGCAGAAGACTCGAGTGAAACAGTGAAGTCATGTTTAACTCTGAAATGGTCTGGTGAAGGTGGATGAGGATGACGGTTCAAAAAAATAAGGTCATAATAAATATAAAGCGATACACTTCTGTGGCAGTCCACCTGAGTTTGCTCCTTTTTCTGCACTTCATCTTCCAAACATTAAGCGTGGGAGATATTGACAAAAATTTAATTAATTAATCATTGTAATGATCCAGGAACATGCTAAAATGTCTGTAAATGTCTTGGTTGATTAAAAAAAATAAAAAATAAAAAATAAAAAAAAAAAATAATTAAAAAAATAAATAAAAAATATATATATATATATATATATATATATATATATATATATATATATATATATATATATATATATATATATATATAATAATAATAAATAAAATAAAATAAATTGTAAATTAAAGTAAAGTAAAGTAAATAGAGCAGAAATATCCATTTCTAATCGTTTCCCTTGATTTTATTTTCAAATTGTTTTTATCTGCTCTTTATGAGGTAATTTTTAATAGTTCTAAGTAGTTTTAATTGCAGACAATACACCTGATATTCTAATTTTGCACATCTCAAGATCATCAATTGCGATATTATCCATTTATGCCTGGCATGTATTTCATTGCGGATGTTCTTGTTACTGAAAACTACCATGGCACAACATGTTCTCCAAAGAGCCGAGATAAGTTAACAAAAAGGTGAAACCTCTAGCAGAAAAGAAAAGACACTGCACCTCTGAATCCCCTGTTTTATCCGGCCTTCAGCCCAGAGCGCGTGTTCTCCCAGTAAGAGCCAGCACCTGAGCTCCACCAGTGAAGCCGTGCCTCCGCCCACGCTGTCCCAGAACCACGCCTTCTCTCTGCCCCCGGGCCACGCCGTCTGCTGCTTCCTCGACGGAGGGGTCGGCCTTTACAACATGGGCGCCAAGAAGTGGGACTTTCTACGAGACCTGGTATTTGGCAGCAGCGACACTAAAAACATGTTTAAAGTTGACAATTGCTGAGTTTCAGATGAACACAGACTTCTGGAATAAGGCCGTAGCAACATCCCTGTAGAGGCTCTCCGGTTCTCCTGTAAGAGCTCAAAACACATCTAAAGTGTGAGCGAGCTGCTACAGTCTAATGACAAATATAAAAATAAAAATAAACAGACACAGCAGCTACACTCTCACCGAAATCTGATTATTATCTGATTTATTATCTAATCAGGCGGACCATGATCAGAAAGAAATGAGTCGACTGGCATCAGATTGAGCTGTTTACAGGACAGTCGCCTGAGATCTGAGCGAAAGCAAGTTTTAAGTCATTAACAAACACCCCTTGGAATTGTACACTCTTGCACTACAACATTTTAAATATGATGCAAATACATTTGAGGTCAAATGTTGTATCCGGTTTTTAATTGACATTTTGCTCTTGAGCTAACGTGCATCTTATTCCATGCACTTTGAAGCACTCCGAAGCAACCGCGCACAGGGTTGATACATATGGTCTATGCTAACGAAGCACCGCGCCTCACGCCAGATTCACGCAACGTCTCCGAGCAGCGCGAATAAGGGCGGAGCGGGCGCCAAAAGTGCGACCGTCACAACGCGTGAAGCTCAGGGCAAGCAATGCGAACACAGCTTTCAACGTGCCACTGGCCTAAATGAATTGTGTTTTCATAATCGAAAGCCAAAACTCCCTTCAAAGTGTTGTCACGGAAACCCCGAGCTGTAAAATCGGGCCATCACTATGTGCAATGATAGAAATAGTCACCATGAAAGTTTAATAAGCTGAGTTTGGCCTTTTTCCTCTATTATCACAGCAATAGTGGTTTGATTTGCACAAATGTAATGTTTAACTAGCCGTTTTAAGAAAGCTCAGGCCCACAGTTTCTCCTTATCTCTGTAAATATTTTGAATACACCATTTACGCTTCACGCAGAAGAAAGGAGAGAAGAAAACATCGTTGTAAATCCACAAAAAAAAAGCCTAGTTTTAATCCTCTTCTTTTCACGTAATTCCATCAACTCCATAAAGTTTAGATTCTGCTCCAGGATATTATCCGCATAGAAGAGTATTTTATCCCTGCATTTTGACCTGCATTTATGGCATTTATGCTTTTATACCTTTGAATGAATGCGGTGAGTCGCGAAGATTAAACAAAAATATGGAATCATCGAACTCCAAAATCTGGTAATATTCATATTTTGAGTTTTTTTCCATTGTCAGTGAACAAAATCAATGTAACCGCAGCCAAAGACCGCGACTTTGGGATGATGCCTTTTCCTCCTTCAATAAGACCGGCTGAGTCTCAAATACACAACCTCCATAGTTTAAAGTGGAGGGCAGGTCAGAGTCTAAATGTTGATGTTTGGACCCGGGTCATGGCTAGTATTTCTGTGGTTACTGGGCCCGTCCAGAGGAGAGGTCTCTGTCCGAGCTGCTCATTGTGTTCCCCGCTAAGACTCGGCTCGCTGTTCTTCCCAGGGCCACATAGAGACCATTTTCGACTGCAAGTTCAAGCCGGACGACCCGAACCTTTTAGCCACAGCCAGTTTCGACGGCACCATAAAGATCTGGGACACGGACACCCTCACTGCGGTGTACACGTCGCCGGGGAACGAAGGCGTGGTCTACTCCCTGTCATGGGCCCCAGGTACACGACGCAGCAGTAACACGACCGCGCAGTATGCAAATCTGGGAAAATCACGCCGCATACTTTTCATAGTTTTCATATGGAAACGTGCGCAAAAATGTGTGCTTTTGGAAAGAACAATCACTTTGACTAGTCTGTACTGTCGTTATACTGTAAATGAAAAGGTTTTTAATGGAACTGTGTGCTTAAAATAGTAACAACAATCACAACTGAAGCTGTGTTTCCAGATTCTTGTCCTGCGCACACACTGGATTTACACTTGTATTTGTGTTGAACATGTCTCTTGCATCTGGTTATGTTTATGACATTTCCAATATTTTACATACCCTCTCATTAAGTCATAGTTTTTCCAATAAATAATGATGAAATAGTAAAAAAAAGTAACATTTTCATGTTTGGCAGGAGATCTAAACTGCATCGCGGGTGCAACGTCTCGGAACGGCGCTTTCATCTGGGACGTGCGGAAAGGGAAAATTATCACACGCTTCAACGAGGTGAGCGTTTTACAGAGCCAAACCTGAAGAAGATGTATTATCCAACCATCTTTTATCGAACACAGCAGATAATAATATGGAAACACTTTTTTTCAGCATGGTAAAAATGGCATATTCTGTATATCCTGGAGTCATAAGGATTCAAAGAGGATCGCCACCTGCAGCGGGGATGGGTTCTGGTGAGCCCCAACAGCCCCACAATCTGCACAAAACATAGAGCGCACCATTTGTCAGTTACTCAAGCTTTTTCTCCACAGTATAATTCGGACGATTGATGGCAAAATCCTGCACAAATACAAACATCCAGCTGCTGTTTTTGGCTGCGACTGGAGCCAGAATAACAAGTGAGTCATGTGTTTACAACATACGTCCACCATCAAACCCCAGTAGAGTAGACACAATTACTAGATTTAGACTGAGATGCAAACATAATATTGTATGTGTGATTACAAAATACTGGAAAAGCTACTCGCACAAAACAATAACAACAACTCATTTAATGGAGAAATGGTCATTTTGACAGAGCAGGAAGTAAAGTAGAAAATGAACAGTATATTTTGGAAAGTCCTTCTGTGTGTGTGAATCTTCTCCATCAAGTCTTGAAGTACCACTCTTATCTCAGTCTTATCTTCATGTGGTGGGTGAGGAAAAGCACAGCAGTGTGTGACTGCAGTTTTGTGTCGCAGAGATATGATTGCGACGGGCTGTGAAGATAAGAACGTGCGCGTGTATTATTTGGCCACGAGCTCGGACCAGCCTCTGAAAGTGTTCACGGGACATTTGGCCAAAGTGTTCCACGTGCGCTGGTCCCCGCTCCGGGAGGGCATCCTCTGCTCCGGCTCAGATGACGGGTGAGTGCTGTGTCGGACTACTTGATGAGGATTAGTATCCAACAGCCGTATTAATGTAGAGTTCTGTGAGCCCAAGCACTGAACCAACCCTCTTGCTCTGCTGGTTTGCATTCTTTACTTCTGCGCACCTTATGCCTGAAGGAAATATGTGTTGTGATTGCACTGAACAGAAACGCTAACAAACCTTCAAATATTATCGCCCGATGAAACGATATCTCCGCGTCCTCGTCATGCTTGCTTCTTCTTGATGTGTTTGCTGGGTTTGTTTTGCAGCACAGTGCGTATCTGGGACTACACTCAGGACGCCTGTATAAACGTGCTGAGTGGACACACAGCTCCAGTCAGAGGCCTCATGTGGAACACGGAAGTGCCGTATCTGCTCATCTCAGGTTAACACTCTCACTCACGTCACATATTCCTCCATTGTCCACATTTCTAATTTACATTTCTCTCAGGTTCTTGGGACTACACAATCCGAGTGTGGGACACGAGGGATGGGACTTGTCTGGACACAGTCTATGATCATGGAGCTGACGTCTACGGTAACTATATTATTATTACGATTGCAGGTTTATTATCCTCAGTGCTTTATAGAGCCATACTTCATAACATAGACTCTAGAAGGTCCTCACATTACAGTTACTGCAGATGACCACCTGCACCATCTAGAAGCCTTCAGTCACCACATTTCAACCTTTAGTTTGTTGATAAGGCGTTCCAACAGAAATAATCGCCAGCCGACCACCCATAGAATTGTTCAGTCCTTTCGCCACACTTTGAGAAGCACGTGTCTCCACTGGCAGGTTTGACGTGTCATCAGAACCGGCCTTTCACGATGGCGAGCTGCAGCAGAGACAGCACCGTGCGCCTGTGGTCGCTCACGCCGCTCATCGCTCCTCTGCTGCTCAACATCCTCACGGACCAGCCCTGGGACAGGATCGTGGGAAACACAGGTTCGTTTCTATGCAGGGATTACAAGCTGTGTTCACGAGGTTTATGAAAGTCCTTAAAAGCCAAACAAATGAATACAATAGTCGTCTCGTTTCACCTAGATCTTACCTATTGTTTGATACAGATGAAAAGACAAAACTGTCTTACCTCATTATGCTTATTGATTCCTTTTTTCTTTCCTTTTCATATTGTCTTGTTCCTTTAAGTTATTAAGTTGTCCATTTCAGCACAGGAATGGGTGAAAAATGGGTGAAAAACCTCTTAAATACTGTGTGTGTACCTGAGACACAACAAAATACCAAAAAAGAAAAAGTCCTTCAAATCAGGAAGTAGATTTGTCACTGAAACTGAAACTGTGTATCTGAAACTAAGTATATTTTATTCTAACTCTGTTTTTTGCACACATGTACGCATACACTATAGTATTTGTCTATCATTATTATTATTATTATTATTGATTGAGTGAATTTTGCAGTCAAACTTTTTCTGACAGATTTCTGACTTTGAAACATGAAGAAACACAGTAGTTGTATTAGCACAGGTATAATCCTGTGTCGGCTGTGGTGGTGGTGGTGGTGGTGGTGGTGGGCTTGTGTACTGTCGCCGTGCCCCCATCTGGCCTAATGAACGTGGCGCGTACCACTGTAGCGGCAGCAGAAGGAGGGCACTGTGACCGCCGCGTGCTTTCTGCTTTGCGTGCCTGTTCCAGACGCAGCGATGGTCCCTGGCTCGCCGCCGCTGCTCTGTGGAAAAGTGTCCCGAGACGTCAAACTGGAGCTGGACAAACTCAACCTCGACGTCAGGGCCAAGAAGCTCCGGCTCTTCTCGGAATGTTTCTCCGTGAGTTCACCGGCATCCGTAAAAAAAAAAAGCACTGTACCGCATTTTTACTGTTTATTGTCACGGACGATAAAATGCCTGATTAAATTAGACACAGACAGCGCCGAGCGGCCTCATTTTGACCCTAACACCTGCTTTTGCAACATGTCTGTGTTGGGGCATGACTAATTTTGCTCAACCACATGGATTAAGCATCACAAATGGCACTAGAGTTCATGTTTATTCCTGAGTTTAAATAGAATCACTTGTTGCCACCTAAAACAGTGTTCATTTAAATCCAGGGCGGTCAAAACTCTATGAATGAGTGAATAAATATGACATGATGAATATGTTAATGCTGAGGTTTACGTACATACCACATACTCAGGGAACGTGAAGAGATTTATTAAAATGGCCCCCCCTTTATCTTTGAGTTGTGCTGACATTAATGTTCCCTCTTTGTGGACGAAATAAGGTTATGCATTTGCGTGTTTCAGCCTCCAGGGGGCAGCAGTAACCTTTGGGACCTTGTAGCGGTCATAAACGGACAGGACGACTCTCTACTGCCCCCCAGCTACAGCAAAGGAGTCATGCACATGAAGCACCTGCTCAAGTTCAAAACGGTAAGTGTCAGCAGTTTGCGCGCGGTGTTTCTAAACCTGAACCAAAGCGTCCAATCGTCTGCTCTCGTCTCCAGTCCGAGGCCCAGGAGCTGACCATAGTGAAGATGTCTAAGTTTGGAGGAGGAATCGGAGCGCCGAGTAAAGAGGAGCGGCTGAAGGAGGCCGCGGACATTCACCTCAGGCTGGGACAGATCCAGAGATACTGTGAACTCATGGTGGAGCTGGGACAGGTGCTGTTCCGGTCCATTCGCCGTCACCTTGACCCTTTAAAATGACATCTGAATGTTTAAGTCTTTACAACAAAAATAAGCAACAATTTAGATTAAAAAAGCAATCAGAAATCAGTTCATTTTTCTATTACAAAGGATGGAAAAATACAATTTGTAGTAAATTGTGCAATATATCTGTAGATGAAAAGACAAACTATTATAGGGTCGACATTTCGGGAAGTATTTATGCATGAAAAACCTAAAAGTGATGATTTTGCCTTAATAAACTAATTACAATAGAAATGTAAATGTCAAACCAGGCCCTGAGTGGTTTTACTTGGACATATTTAGTGATATTCAGAGGTTAGTCCCAGTTTCTCTATTGAAATCACATTATGTTCCACTTCACTTTTGCTCCTTTTTGGAATTGATCATGTTTTTGTTTACAAGCGTTTAAAGGCTCTACTAAAGACTGAGTGCCACTGTTATATTGTCATTTAAGATTTAAAAAAATGTGGGTTGCACCGGTACAAAGGACCATGGTCTATGCCAGGGGTCCAAACTGTCTTTATCAAGGGCCGCAATTTGAAACATATCCAAAAAGTACAAGACGGTGAAGTGAATGATTCAAAATGTCGCATTTGACGTAGTTTGGATGAGCCGGCACATTTTTAAAAAGGCTTTTATGAAAGAACATTCTGTTATTTTGGTTACAATTGCAGCATTTTTCCAAATGTGTAAAAATGTTGATCATTCAGGCTGATTCAGCAGGAGGACTGAGGGCCAACGACTAAAGAGAAGCGCAACACACTTTCTCATGCTGTTATTGTTACATTCATGCTAAAGTCAATGGAATGTGGTTTCTTTCAGTGGGAAAAAGCCTTATCCGTAGCACCGGGAGTCTCCATGAAGTACTGGAAGAAACTGATGCAGAGGTGAAAGTTACTGCAGTATTTTAGTCTTGAATACTTGTAATACCCAGTGTGCTGTCTGTGTTTGGCGTAGGAGAGCAGACCAGCTGATAGCAGACGATAACGATGACGCGATCCCATACTGCGTCGCCACGGGAGACGTGAAAAAGCTGGTGACCTTCTTCACCGGGAGAGGGCAGCTGCTCGAGGCCCTGCTCATCACACAGGTACTGGAGAACTCACGCGGAACAGGAAAGGAAGTCTGTTCGTTCAAACGTGTTCAACTCATGAGTCTTGTTTGCTTGTCTGTCTTAGATTAGTGAACAAATCAGCCAACGGGAGCTAACCTCGACTTTTAGACATTTATTTATTTATCTTTTCTTTTTTTTTAAATTAGCATTTGACAAAAAACGCTCTCACAACATAAAAGGCAACGCTTAAAAACAAACAGACATTACTTTTTGACGTGAACAGACATGACGTCGACAGATAACAATTATTGACATGAACAGTTATTGATATCGACGGGTGACAGTTAATGGCTTGCAAAAACTGAAATACGTCCAGGTCAAATAGAGGGATCTAAAAGTAGTGAAATAAGAGATTTGGAATAAGTTTAAGAAAAGAAAAGAAAGAGCGCAAATAAGAGAAATATAAATAAATAAAAACGTGAGGAAGAGAGAGAGAAAAACTCGACATTTCTGATAATTATGTGAATCCTACTGTACATTTTGAAGTTGTGAAAAACACATAAAATATGCGTGTAAGCGGATGTTCCGCAGTGTGGCATTAACACGTCTATTTGCAGATGTTTTTATTGCTCAAAAAGTCTGCGTAAAACATGCATTCTGTACGTGTAAGTGGAGGCAGCTCTGACATGTGCCATCAGTTTGTCTCCATGGCGATAGATATGTTTCATGCTATTGACCCTTTCAAACGCTTTACATTACATTTCCGATTATTGGCTGACATCCAATCCACATTCATTTGGATTTGGGGGATTTTTGACAAACAATAAACCGCGTTTTTTCATTTTCAGTGTAGAAATTATATGTTTGCTTGTTTATTATAAGATTATTATATGCTTTCTAGCTTAAATCTCGCAAAAAGTACAATTTGTAGTGAAGGATATATACATTTTAGACGATGGGATCAACAGCATTTGTCCAGTAAAACCTAAAAATCAAGATTCTGCCTTCATCACAATGCTCAGTGTGTGTAATGTTTAATGCTTCAAACCAAGCTCTGATAGCACATTTTATGATATTCTCCACTTTCTCTACTCAAATAACACTTTTGCCTCCACTCTCGCATTTAGAATGTATTTGCTCACAGACTTTTAAAGCGTACGTACTGTGCAGCATTCCGGGCAAACATCTTCGAGACAAGCAGGAAAGTCGCGTTAACGCTAAACGCACAACGATAATGATAGTGTTTGTTTTTCCAGGGGGCGTGTGAAGGCAACATCCGAGCTCCTCAAAGTTCTGCCATCAACCACACGACAAATGACCTGGACAATAGACAACAGTATCAGAGGTAAAATCAACACACAGATCAACAGTGAGTGTTACTTAAAGGCATTTTAAATGGACTGTTCTTATTTTTTTAGAAACAATGGCAGGAAAACATGTTTACAGCCGTTAGCATTAATAACACATGCAACTGTTGTAACTTGTTGAATTACCTACATCTTTCGTCTTCTACGCTTTTTGCTCTGAAAAATCCTCTGTTGGTACGTTTGCTTTCTTCAATAACTCTTAATCTGGAAATATTTCCGATGCAGTTAGAGATTTAGTCCCGAATGTGAACTAGGCCATTTTGACACTGATAATCCGGGCAGCAGTCCTGCTTTCTGATTTTGAGTCCTAATTTCATTAACAAAACTATTGTGAGACAGTTTATTTAGTCAGTTAACATTCAAGCAATGTTTTACGACTTTGTGAATGGTTCAACAGGTACTGACCCAAATAATTACAAGCTTTTTTTAAACTAAAAGCAAAAAAGTATTTTGAGAAACTTGAACACTACTTGAGTTTGGTCATAACATGTTTTTAAAGGAAACATATTAAGAGGTTTTAACACAGTTATAATTATATATTTTTTCTAAAACACTGATACGTGTAGGGTTAGGCAGCGTAACCATTTTGGCACAGATAGAAAATATTCACCGGCAGCTCTCCAGACTCCATGACGTTTGCGGTGACGCCTGACCCAGTGAACACCTAACCCTGAAGACACTTTTTAACAGGACGTCAGCAGACTCGTTTTAGATCAATATTGCAATTTAAAATGTCTATACAATAATTATCTACAGGTCTCATAGGTTATAACTACGACAGAAGCAACAGAAGTGTTACATGTCTTCTTTAAAGTCTGACTTAATGTAATCACATAGACAAAGTGATCAATAATGCACGGATTCTGGTATTTCCAAAGAATTCAAAAACAATCCTAACCATTGTCCACATAAAGTCTGTGTCACAATGAGAAGAAGAACCAAAACTTTCCCTCAAGTAAGCGACTGTTCCACTGTCACACGCGTTACGAAGGTGCAAGTAAGACTGAGGTGTTTGGGAACTAATCTGAGGAGCTCCCATTTTTCTAAAAGTACCTCAATAGATTCAATCCATTGGCTTTATAAAAGGATCATTATACGTCAGATGTTTGGAATGAGATCACAGACTCCTAATCTCATAATTGCACCCTCCAAATGACTTGACGCAGAGCAGTTTATTTTGTGTTTGAAATCCATAAACTCGTATTCTTACAATAACAGTCAAAATGCACTGCTTTATTTGCTGTAATCTTGTAAGAAATCAAAAGCCCACGCTTTAGAGTGGATTTATTTTACTAATACCTTCTTAAACCTCATTGAGTTTTAGCTTTAGACGTTTAAACACAGTCTTTTCCTTCTGATCCCTCACATGCGTCACGCTACGCAAAAGGGAGGCGTTGTTTCAGATTAAAGCCAGACTCTGCAGGTGAGCAGGGCCATTTGAAACTTTTTTGCAGTTTACTTGCACAAATATAAGAAAAACAACTTTACAAGTTTTTCATCATGAAATATTCTCGTATAAATATGGCATTTTATGTGTAAAAATGGCCAAAATCGCACACCTTTGGGACAGAAACATGAATGGAGCCAGCTAGACATTTTGTGCTTCATTTTTTTGACATATTAAATAACAAAAAAAATGATTGAAGGAACTTTGGATATCTCATTTAGTTTTTGAGTTAACTAGATTTGACTGAAAACTGGCCTAAAATAGGTTTTTTTTTTCTTTTTCTTCTTCTTTTTTTTTTGAGTTGTCTTTAATGAATTAAGCTTTTAAATATCAACAAATCCTTCTGTGCATTAAGTTCTTGTTCAGGACAAGATTGTAAAGCTCAATGCGTGTAGGTGCTACTTTAAGAGCAGAGTTTTATATTAGGATAAATGCACTTTTGAGAAAACAACCACACAAATCTGTAGAGGTTTTAGGTGCAGATGGGACAATGGTGTTGTTTTCACACAAAAAATGGGGGGAAATATGTTTTGCCTGTAGAGCGTCACATTAAGATTATTGCCATCTTTATTCTGTTTGTTCTTCAGCCTCCTGCATAAAGTCTGTAAGGAGCTGGCAGAGTGGTATTTCCAAGATGGCGGTGCTGTCCTCGCTGCCTGTTGTCACCTCGCTGTGGACAATATCAAGGTAGAATACTCAACTATTACGTACACAAGTGAAAAAGACTTCAGAGTCATCACTTTGAACATATTTCGAAGTATTTCTGACAAAGGCAGTCAGAAACACTTTGGAATAAGATGATCTAGACGTTCTTACTAAATAAATCAACTTGAAACAAACCAAATATACTTGATTTAAGGCGCTTAAGTTTCTATAGATATTCAATTTGCATTTATTGTATTCTCTATGAAGTGTGCATTGAGTTCATGGTGAATAGAAATAAGTGATTAAATATTTAAAACATGCATCCGGTGTTGAAGCTGGCGATGGCGAGTCTGATCCGGGGGAACGAGCTGGAGCTGGCGGCCTGCGTGGGCAGCGTTTTGGGGGAAGAGGCCAAGCAGAGTACAGCCTACTGTCTGGAGCTGCTGTCCCGGAAGTACACAACCACTCCAACATGGTGGGCACCTGACACCTCCCCTCTAGTATATACTGTATGGATACAGATAACAACTGTCATTTTGACCTCTTTTAAGATGTTTCCTGGTGAATTATGTGTATGTTAAGCAAAGCTAATTCAAGTCGAGTCAGAATTGAGTCTGAATAGACATAGCGTTAACTCTGAAAAGTGAACAGATTGTCCTGGAGATGTTAAAATACAGCAGGCAGCAGTAGGATTTAGCCCAAAGCTACCGTTAGCATCCTTGGATATTTATCCAAGTTGAGGCCGTTGGATCCCTGTATTCTTCTCCATGTATTTGAGTCTGTATTTGGCACAACAACTGCTAAAGTCTGCGTTTGCGCTCTAGCTGTTGAACAGTGGGAAACAACATCCCCCCCCAGTCTACAATAGCATCATAAGACCGTATTAGAAATCGGCCCATTCAAATGCTAATGAGGCCATTGACAGCCCTGAGACCAGACCTCAATAGGCCTTAGCGACTCAAGCTGTCAATGTAAGATTTGTAACCAGGGGCGGAGCTAGTTCATTTACAACTCACTTTAGGCAGGTCCAATTTGGGCTCAGGAGAGTAAAAATGCTGCTGCTCAAACCATTTACATCAGATTGAAGTGTCCAGTTTACTGCCTTTGAAACCTTCTCTCACATGGACCACTCCAGGACAAAAGAGGGATCATTGACATTAAAAAAAATATAGAAAATATAAAAGTTTGAAAGCTCACTGAAGGTTTTTTAACGATGTGGCAACTGATGAGAAAAACCCTTTAAATTATGTTTCTGAAAAGTTATAAATGTGTGTTTTGGACAACAGTGTTATGAATATTAGTTACCACATTACTCTTACTATTTGAATTTTTAAAAAGTAAATGCAAAAATGAATGGAACATTTTCTTCACGAACCTCAGCGAGATCTGCCTCTTTCGTTTATGAAAGTCTAAGTGTCATAACCGAAAGCTGCTGTGCGCACTTGCAGGGAGCTGTCTGCAGACCTGTTGGCCATGATTCCTCAAAACCACCTCCTTCTGGCTAAGCTCTGTGCGTTTTACCCTGGAAGTGCAACAGAAATCAACCAACTGCACCAACGGGTAAAGTTACTTGTTACTTGACGGTTGTCCATACTCTGTAGTTATTTCCCTTCCGTTTTCTTTTCTTCAGTGCGGACTCCCTTTAATAGATGAGTGCAAGGGTTTGGCGGAGGAGGCCATGAGTGAAGGAGACCTGTTTTCATGTATTAAATATCACCTGCTGAGCTCTGAACCTGAGACCGCTCTGAGGATAGGAATCTGCCACGTCAAAGGTACTTCCCGAAAATGATTCAAGAGTTATTTGTATGAACTTTATTTTGTTCATAATAATGAATCATTCCTAGCTCATTTGTCTTGAACGGCTTACAATATTATTTATTCTTAATGAATATCCTTGCTTATAACAAATACCAACACCAGCCAGGACTAAACCAAAACTAAATCCACATTAAATCAGGCCTACAACTTGACTGAAACAGTTCCACACTGGTGCCGGCCCAACAGTAATGCTGATTTAAAGCAACAGATTGTGTCTGTTGAGTATTAATAAAGTCAGAATTGAATATGACCCAGAGGACCACCACAGGGAGCCCGCGCACCCTTAAGCCTTGTTTCCACTAGCCCTGGTCCTCCGGACCGGTTCACTTCAGGGCGTCTCGGGCCACTTCTGTAATTGGCGGTTTGTGTTTCCATGACAAGGGCCGGGCTCGCTGGGGTCTGAGTGAGCACCTGACGTCACCCAAACATAATGATAACAATAGTAATGTTTTCTTATAAATAAAATCTTAATTGTTCAGGCCTTACGGTTGAGTCATTTGGAGGAGCTGGAAAATCCTTGGGTAAAATCTGTGCTTACAACTTGGAAAGAACTAAGAACAAAACATATAATCTTTACAAAGATGTTCAAATCTTAAAATGGTTAAGTTTTGCACCTAAAAGCAGAAATTTGACATTTAAAGTCTGGATAACAAAAGGTAGACAAGTTGTCTACCAGACAGTGAAAGGAAATCACATGAAAAGTTTTGATATGTTGAAAGAATCCTTTGACTTGGAGAAGCAGGACTTTTATAGGTATTTACAAATAAAGACTTATTATAATCAAGAAATGAAACAAAGTAATGATATATAGCTCTTTGGCCTACATTTTATCAAGGCTTATAAATCAGGACTTTCAAGGGGAATAATCTCTAAATGATATGAATGCATTTCACCCTGGAGAGACTCAGACACGGAAAGAACGGTTTAGCAAGTTTTCTTCCATTGTTATTTGGCGCTCAGACCCCGGCGGAGGACATTGCGATTATGGG
This sequence comes from Chaenogobius annularis, assembly GCA_015082035.1. Lineage (NCBI taxonomy): Eukaryota > Metazoa > Chordata > Actinopteri > Gobiiformes > Gobiidae > Chaenogobius > Chaenogobius annularis. Next base: position 418,925 of record BJKM01000286.1, on the reverse strand, counting down.
CGTTCCATAATAGAATTGAATTAGATGTCTCCCCCCAGGGCCTGGAGACTGGTGGTGGTAGATGTGGGGAGAGGGTCGAGAGGATGAATAGAATAAAGTAGGGGATACAGAGGAGGAGAGGGGGAGGTGGTGGGTCGCAGTACAGTCTGAGGCGGCCGAGCCGAACCGCATGGGGGTTTAAATGGGGCAGGCTGTGATTGGGAGCAGAGGAGGTGCGCCGAGCCGAGGGGAGGAGCCGCTTGAGTACGTCGATTTAGGCTGTAGAGCAGGAGGGCCCTGTTGTAGCAGTGGACGAGTTAGGTCTTCCAGGCTGAATTCAGGCAAGGCAAGTTTATTTGTAGAGCACAATTCATACACAAGGCAATTCAAAGTGCTTCACACAACAGGAAAAAATGCATTAAAATCACAAAATCTTAATTTTAAAGTGCCATTTTCAGATTATCCGTCAAATAGTTCAAGACATAAAAGAGAAGAGTGCAAAGAAAAGCATTTCAGTCATATGCACAGCCAAACAAAACAGTTTTTAGCTTAGATTTGAACATTGCCAGAGTAGCGGCCTGTCTCACATCCTCAGGAAGACTGTTCCAGATTTTAGCTGCATAAAACTGAAACGCACATTCCCCATGTTTAGTCCTGACTCTGGGCACCAGCAGGAGGCCGGTCCATGTTTAGTCCTGACTCTGGGCACCAGCAGGAGGCCGGTCCATGTTTAGTCCTGACTCTGGGCACCAGCAGGAGGCCGGTCCCTGAGGTCCCCAGAGTCAGAGATGGTTCATATGGCACTAACATGTCCGAGATGTACTTTGGTGCTAGGCCATGGAGAGACTTGGACAAATACTCATCTAAACAGCTTTTTCAGCATTTATTTCACTTCTCTGTGCCTCCATGCGTCATTTTCTCTTTATGTCGTATGTTGTATTTGGATAATGTTCGATGCATTATGCTCTGGCAATATAATATTTTGGGTCTTGACACGGTGTCGTTCTCTCCTGCAAATAAGTTTTTTGCAGCTTGATGTTGGTGAACTAAGTGCAACTCTCATTTGAAAAGGAGTTTATCCGTCTGAGAACGTGTGAATCTAGAGCAGAAGTCTTTTAGTGTCTTCTTAAAGGGGAAGTTGCCGAAGAGGCCCTTTGCTTGTTTTCGACACTTTCTTCTCCAAATATTTGTATTCTGATTTGCAGAGCAGCTGAGTGGATGTGAGTGGACGGTGGACAGTCTTCAGCCGATCCTGGACCTCCTCAGTTACATCCGCACAGACCGCCTCATATCGACCAAGATCACAGAGTAAAAATACACTTGTTCTCTACGGACCTTTTTGATATCTTTGTGTCATGATGTCATCAGACAATTTATTAAATATATCTGTGTCCTCAGACCATTATTTAAATGTCTGTGTGTCCGCAGGCTGCGCAGTGAGCTGCTGATCCTGTGTGGGTACATGGGAGCGCTCCTCGCCATCCGTAGACAGTACACCAGCATCGTGCCTGCTCTATATGAATATACCAGGTAAACCACGACATTCAGTGTTCATGTTTTTGCAAGCGCTGCGCTGATCTGGGTGTCACTCTCACGCTCCACCCTGTCATCATTTGTGAACAAGGCCTTGTCCACTTGACGCAGGAACTTCCAAACTGCCTGGAGAGACCACCCAGTGACACCAAATGCAGACCAACACACTTCTCTTTGAAAGTTACACGTGTAATTACGCTTCTATATATACCAATGCTGAACATGTCCACGCCCTCTCCTCCATTGGATAGGCTCTGTTATGCTCCGAGTGAGTGACAGATGTTTTTAACCAATCACAATGAAGTGTGAACGTTCACGTTAGTTACTTCTTAATAACGTGTGAAGATATTATAGTCTGTCTGTTTGCTGTTCATGTAACCATCACATTTCTTTGTGTGTGTTCCTCAGTCAGTTGTTGAAGAGGAGAGAGGTTTGTGTTCCCCTAAAGCTCGAGCAGCTGTCTGTGGAGCTGGACGCCTGGAGAGCCTTCACTCAAACCACAAACAGGTCGGTTCAACTACAGACAGACTACTTCTCATTCTGTATTATATTCTGGATGCGGATTGGTCCTGGTTTAGTCTTGATGAAGATGTGGTTTGAGCCTGTTTCAGTCCTGTTCCAGTCCAGGTTTAGTTCTGGGTGTAGTCGCACTTTAGTACCATTCTGATGTTGTGTGTGTCATTTTGTGAAAAACTATAATATTTGTTATTTTTGCAGCCATGATTGTTTTGCGACTCGACAGAGGTGCATTTCTTTATTTTTGCATTTCTGTTTTATAGAAAAAGCAAAAACAAAACATATACAAATGCAAATCAAAAGAACAAGAGAAAAAAAAGGTGTAGCTTGTACAAATCATCTTAAAAGTCTGGCCTTTCTTCCTATTATTAGGCTTTTATTGAGTCATTGAGGCCACAAAGTACGGCACTAATGTTGTTAATTAACAATATAATTATCAACAGAGAAGTGGGATTTCTGCTCCTCTTGACCTGTTCATTAGTTCTGCGAAGGATCAGGCTGAAGAGCTCCACTTAGCATCTAATCACAAACACTCACGCCTTCACAAACAGCACAGAAAAAAACATGAGAGAGATGAGAGCGTTGCCATAGAAACACAAAGAGGAAGGTGTAAATGAAGGTCTGGTTACTGAGTCAGATGAAGGAAAAGGACCTGAGGAATAAGAGAAACTGTAAATATCATTGACCACGAGGTGATGGCCGACAATCTGTTTTTTTCAAAGTGCATCTGTACTTCATCTGTACTTCATCTGTACTTCATCTGTACTTCATCTGTACTTCATCTGTACTTCATCTGTACTTCATCTGTACTTCATCTGTACTTCATCTGTACTTCACCTGTACTTCATCTGTACTTCATCTGTACTTCATCTGTACTTCATCTGTACTTCATCTGTACTTCATCTGTACTTCATCTGTACTACTCCAAAGTATCCAGACCTCATGCAGAGTTTTAGAATGATCTTGAGCTTCTAAAATGAGACGCCATAGAAACGTATAGAAAGTAATATTATTTTGGGTGGAAAATTAAATAAAATTTATTAATGCTTTTTTTTTATTATTATTATAATCGTGCTATTGAAAGTAGAATCAAGCCTATTCCTTAGCATTGAAATTGGGTTTAAAGTTTGAGTATCTTGACAATCCTGAGACAATACTAATCTGAAGTTTGAATATTTGTTAAAGGAGACATATTATGGCAAAATGACTTTTATGATGAGTTTAACCCTGCTATAACGATGTTCCCTAATCATTATCTTACTCAGAGTTGTATTTAATTTATCCTGTCCCTATCTCCACCACACTCTGTACTCATTCAAAATGTCTAGACTCTGGATCATACACGAAGGGTTAAGAAATGTTGGTAGCCATTTTTCTCAAATGAAAACACATTCATACATTCGCTGCTTGTAACAGTGAAATACCACCCTCTGGTGGCAGAGCTGCCTCTCTCCGGGGGAAAAACAAGAGGTGGAGGCCTGGTGGAGGCCTGGTGGAGGCCTGGTGGAGGCCTGGTGGAGGCCTGGTGGAGGCCTGGTGGAGGCCTGGTGGAGGCCTGGTGGAGGCCTGGTGGAGGCCTGGTGGTCTCCAAACCCTGCTCTCCTGCTCTGGAATATCTCTTCATTAACTGCAAACCAATAAAAGAGTTTGCTTCTTTCATTCTGGCCGCTGTTTCCATTCCACCGAGCACAAATGTGCAGGAGGCACAGTATGCACCTGTGGATCAGATTCTGAGTGTGGAGCGGACATCAAGAAGGCCCAGCAGAGGATGTACTTCCTGCGGCAGCTGAGGAAAGCCAAGTGCAGATGATGGTGCAGTTCTACACGGCCATCATTGAGTCCATCCTCACCTCCTCCATCACCGTGTGGTACTCTGGAGCCACAGCCAGGGACAAACAGAGACTACAGCGCCCTCTGCTGGAGCCACACAGCCAGGGACAAACAGAGACTACAGCGCATTGTGCGTTCTGCTGAGAAGGTGATCGGCTGCAGACTTCCATCTCTGCAGGACCTGTACGTCTCCAGAGCTCTGGGACGAGCAGGTTGGATCACTGACCCTTCTCACCCTGGACATGGACTATTTGAACCACTCCCCTCAGGCAGGAGGCTACGGTCCATCCGGACCAGAACCTCCCGCCACAAGAGCAGTTTCTTTCCCTCTGTCGTTGGACTCATGAACACTTCACAGCACCTTTATAACACCTGCCACTTCAACTTTTATTTAATTCAATAACTATTCATTGCAACGTTCCTTTTTTGCAGTATTTCTGTAAATGTTGTGTATATATTCAGATCAAGTCTATTTTTTATTTTACCAGTAAATTCTTAATGAATGCCCTATTTGATATATTTTGCTACTATTATTATTCATTGTTGTGTGTGGATTTTGTTCACTGACATGGCAATAAACCTTTTTCTGATTCTGAAGAGTCAATGAATCAGTCGAGGGAATCGTACTTGATCTAAACAAAACACAAAAACAATTATCAGTGAACTAAGAGTGTGAGAGCCTTTTTTACATATAAATACCTATTTATAAAACTTTTCTGTGTAAATAGTTATGCTTTTGTGAGACTTGGGTCAGATATTTGATATTTGGTCAGATCATAGAGATACTCAGCGCTTGTCTTTGACAAACAAGGAATTTCTCGAGCCAATTACAGCTCGAGTTTAAGATTATTATTGCCGTTTGCAAAATGTATGTTACAGTTTGTAACTAAATATCTTCTTGTTTGTGTTGTAGTTCTCCTTCAGAAAGTCAAAGGGAAGAGTTCAGCTGTTTGGAGAAGAGGCTACAGCCCACAGACTCAGGTAAAATGACCCTCTAAACATCTGGCAGCTGGAGCGGTGGTGGGAAGTGAACAAGGACCATTTCAAGTGCGATACGGCTGAACCAGAACTAAAAAGAAACAATAAACTTACCTGACAGATTTATTGTGGCATCAGCTTTTTCGGTCAAAATGAAGTAAAGTTCGTTTTTTAAGACAAAGACTTAAACAAAGACCGGGACACACCCATAATGCTGCACTTGTTACTTTTAATAACACAATCAAACTCACTGTAAATCCTCCTTCAGCAAACATTAATGTGACATGAGTTTGGTGTGTTTTGTCCCTCCTCAGCCGCGTTAGTCCTGGTCGGAGCAGATTACGTCACCGGGTCCAATCTGCCCAGCCACTCCGAGGTCCAGCCCTCGTGTTTCACCGGGCACAGGATTCAGGTGAGACAGTTGATGATTTTAGGGCAGAAATGCTCAGAAATGTCTGATTTATTTATTTTTATGAACTTAAAATTGGCGCAAGAGTCCTCCAGATCTCTACCGTTGACACATCTGGGAGTGTTGACCGAAGCGAAATACAACTAGCATGAAAAAAACCTCAATTTTGCTTAACATGTGTCCTTTGATTTCACAAAATAAAGTTGTTTTTAAACCACAAACATTGCAAAACATCTACGGTTTCTTCGCTTTTTTTAAGTGAAATGAGTAATCCAATTTCTAACAGGTGCTTGAAGTCTGTATTTCCTCCTTGCTCCGCCCGTCTGTCGCTGTCGGCCAATCACAGCCAGTCACATCCTGCTCAACCAATCACCGTTCATTAAATGCACTTCCTCTCCATTACTCTCCTCTTTCAGCGACAATCTTCCTCTGATATTTACAGATATTTTCCTGGCGTCTGTTTAAGTTGAATTGTTGTGTTTTCCTGTTTTTTTTTCCCAGGGCCCAGTTTTCCTGCTTGAGGACGGTAAATCGGCCATCTCCCTGAACGACGCGCTGATGTGGGCCAAAGTCAACCCCTTTTCCCCCCTTGGCACCGGGCTACGCATCAACCCTTTCTAAACGGGGCATCCCAAATTAAAAGACTTTTGTACCATTTAAAGGTCCTATATTAGTAAAAGCACTTCAAATGAGGCCAAACACAGCTTCTGAAGTAGCTGCTACCTTTAAAGGACACATATTGGGCATTAGTTTTGCATAGTATTTGACCTTTAAACAAGCCTACCTTTACTTTGACATCTCAGTAACACTTTAATAATACACCTTAATTTGCCTTAATAAAGCATGAACAAAGATTATCATTAGCAAAATAGTTTATTAACATGCTCTACCCCAGTTTTCTCCAACTCTGAATTATTTAGAGACTAAATTAATTCCTTTATGTTCAACATAATCTTTTATTTAGAAATACCTTATTCTCGTTTTAACTGGTGTAGTCTTAATTCTCGTTTTAGACCTGGTGTAGTCTCATTTCAGACCTGGTGTAGTCTCATTTCAGGCCTGGTGTTAGTCTCATTCAGGCCTGGTGTAGTCTCATTTCAGACCTGGTGTCTCATTTACCTGGTGTAGTCTCATTTCAGACCTGGTGTAGTCTCATTTCAGACCTGGTGTAGTCTCATTTCAGGTCTGGTGTAGTCTCATTTCAGGTCTGGTGTAGTCTCATTTCAGACCTGGTGTAGTCTCATTTCAGGTCTGGTGTAGTCTCGATTTCAGCTGGTGTAGTCTCATTTCAGACCTGGTGTGTCTCATTTTAGACCTGGTGTCAGTCTCATTTCAGACCTGCTAGTGTTATGTCTCATTTCAGGTCTGGTGTAGTCTCATTTCAGGCCTGGTGTAGTCTCATTTCAGACCTGGTGTAATCTCAGTTTTAGACCTGGTTGGTAGTCTCATTTCAGGCCTGGTGTAGTCTCTTTTCTCAGGCCTGGTGTAGTCTCATTTCAGGCCTGGTGTAGTCTCATTTCAGGCCTTGGTAGTCTCATTTCAGACCTTGGTGTTAATCTCATTTTAGACCTGGGTGTAGTCTCATTTCAGGCCTGTGTTAGTCTCTTTTCAGGCCTGGTGTAGTCTCATTTCAGGCCTGGGTGTAGTCTCTTTTCAGGCCCTGGTGTAGTCTTCATTTCAGACCTGGTGTAGTCTCATTCAGACCTGGGTGGTCATTTTAGACCTGGGGTAGTCTCATTTTAGACCTGGGGTAGTCTATTTTAGACCTGGGGTAGTCTCATTTCAGACCTGGGGTAGTCTCATTTTCATCTCATTTCAGACCTGGTGTAGTCTCATTTCAGACCTGGATTGTAGTCTCATTTCAGACCTGGTGTAGTCTCATTTTAGACCTGGTGTAGTCTCATTTCAGACCTGGTGTAGTCTCATTTCAGGTCTGGTGTAGTCTCATTTCAGGCCTGGTGTAGTCTCATTTCAGACCTGGTGTAATCTCATTTTAGACCTGGTGTAGTCTCATTTCAGGCCTGGTGTAGTCTCTTTTCAGCCTGGTGTAGTTCATTTCAGGTCTGGGTGTAGTCTCATTTCAGGCCTGGTGTAGTCTCATTTCAGACCTGGTGTATCTCATTTTAGACCTCGGTGTAGTCTCATTTCAGGCCTGGTGTAGCTCTTTTCAGGCCTGGTGTAGTCTCATTTCAGCGCTGGTGTAGTCTCATTTCAGCCTGGTGTAGTCTCATTCAGACCTGGTGTAATCTCTTGTTCAGACCCTGGTTGGTCTCATTCAGGCCTGGTAGTAGTCTCTTCGGCGCTGGGGTGTAGTCTCATTTCAGGCCTGGTGTAGTCTCCTTTTCAGGCTGGGTAAGTCTCATTTCAGACCTGCGTGTAGTCTCATTTCAGGACCTGGGGTAGTCTCATTCAGACCTGGTGTAGTCTCATTTCAGACCTGGGGTAGTCTCATTTTAGACCTGGGGTAGTCTCATTTCAGACCTGGTGTAGTCTCATTTCAGACCTGGGGTAGTCTCATTTTAGACCTGGGGTAGTCTCATTTCAGACCTGGTGTAGTCTCATTTCAGACCTGGGGTAGTCTCATTTCAGACCTGGTGTAGTCTCATTTCAGACCTGGGGTAGTCTCATTTTCAACCATGTCCCAAGTTTGGGCCTGATATAATCTGGTTTTAGACCCGGTGGTACTCAGTAAACCAAATATTATCTTAGTTGATACTTTGTGTGAAAAGTTGTGAACCACTGACCAAAGCATAATAACTCCTTCATTCACCATCACTCCATGAAGTAGTTACTAAACATTCAGGCTTTTGTTTGTTGTTTGTTCATTATGAATTTAGTCTTTACCAAGGCTAATTAAGGTGTGGTCCTTCTGAAGTGTTCTCAAATCTAGCCATTGAGTCCACTCTCCCAACATGATATACATACATTATATATTATATTATTATAGTCACGATTTTACAGTTAGAAAGGCTCAGAACGAGTCTGGCCACGATGTATGCACTTAAAAAACACGCAGGAGTTCTAAAATGGTAGTGATTTTCTTGGGCTCAGAACAAGACCTCGATAACATGTGTTCTTTATTGTTTAGAGGCATCTGATTGGAGGTCATTTGTCTAGCCGAGTACCACCTAATGACATCACAAAGTAGCTGAATACAGGACCTTTAATGTAGAGTTCCCAAAAGCCGCTGGGACCATGGTTTCACTGCATTAAAGACACAGCGTCTGTAGTGGCTCAAACTGCACATAACAGCAGTAAAGGAACGAGTTAGGCCCAAAGGATTCATACACCGGACACAATTAAGAATTTTAGTTTTTTTAATTTTTGTTTTACTGTTCATTTTGACAGAATTGTTGTAAATTATGCTTGATTTCATTGAATAAACTTTTTTATTTGTAGGTTTTATGAATTGATTGTATAATTTTGTATTGAAGACTTTGCAAAAACAGTTATGTCCATTTGGAAAATTGAAACGTTTTCTTGTTTTTGTTTTTCTACACATATTGTTCATACTGGTATAGATGAGGGGATTTGCTCGAGAAGGGATGGAAAAGTGTTTTTACCGCACTAAAATGTGTACATTAGAGTAAATCGTAAGCCTTTGAACGTTTTCTTTCTTTCCAACTGTCTCTTATCTGCGTTTGCAAATGAACTCTTCAGTTCACCTTTATTTATTTTTCTAATTGATCGTGATTCAGTGGGAATCTTACGTCTTGGCTAAAACTCCTGAATATGAATGTTATTTATTTATTTATTTATTCATTTATTTGTGGCGAGTATGGTGTCTAAAAAAAAGTCTAAAAACGAAACATTGGCATCACAAAATAACACTTTGTTGCACATTGTATGATCATGAACATTTACTGTGCAAAAATGACTGCCTAAAGATTAAATACAAGCCATAAACCGCATTCGAACTCCACAAAATATGTACCAGATAAAACGTCTCGTATGAAAAGTATTTATTCCGCTGAATCTACGAAAACCACTGCTTTCGTCATGGTCTGCGTGACTACATTTAGGTCTAACTGTAGCTCTGATTTAGCCTTTAGCACTTTCATGGAGCAAACTCATTCACTGTGCATCATTCTATAGCAGCAGAGTGGTTTGTACAAACAGGGTAAAAAAAAACAAAGGTCATTTATTGTACTGTTGTAAAAATGGGTCATTAAAGCGATGTATTTAATTGTGTCGTGTTTGTGGGAATGATTTTGTATTTAAATTGTATTTTTAATCACGTACAAACATCAGTAACAATCATGAAGCTATAACCTGTTTTAGTTTGTAATTTGTTCACCTTCACCTGGTTTAGAGTCCTGATTTATTCCTGGTATGGTTTTAGCCTAATGATGTTTAGACCAACTCACACATGTGACTGGATCATGTTGCAGCGAATTCTATTGTTTTTAAAATCGTGGCGTATAATTATCTTTTTGTTGCTATTACTCCATTTCCAAAAAGAAAATATTCTATAAACCTATAATAAGTTTTAATTTCAACTAAGTCTCAAGTAAAGTCCCAAGATTGTGGCCTGCAAGTCCAAGTCCAAGTCTTTGTACCAAATTATCAAATTAAGCTAATACTTTTTTTATTTTATTTTTATTTATATGATTTTTGTAATTAACAGTAAACGGAAAAGTGAGCAGAGACGGGTTCCAGTTTGCTCCTGTAAAACTAGGGACTGAAAGTACACCGAAATATCACTTTTTTTTTTTTTTGAAACGCATGTATTTTTTGGAGAAGAAACATCAAGTCGTCTAAAGTTCCAAGTCCAAGATCCCAAGTCAGTTTTATCAAAATCAGATCTCAAGTCATCAAAATAGGGACTCAAGTCATACACTCATACCACCACCACCACTACCACCACTACCACCACTACTACTACTACTACTACTGTTGCCCCTATTGTTGCCCGTACTGTTGCCCCTATTGTTGCCCGTACTAAGTGTAACATTTGTGGATTTTCATGTTGAAAACGTCCTTTAAAACAGTGAATCGCCCATGGAGTTGAACGGGCCGTTCTGTCCTCCATTTCAACTATGAAATCACGGTCTCCAAACGGGTAAATCCATGTGTGACGTAATGTCTCAGCTCTACAGTGGACATTTCCTCTTTCTCATGGCCTATTGTAATCATACTGGGCCATTGTGGGAATCATAAAGAGCCCCCGGGAGGCGAGGTCAGAGCAGCCGCGGAGACGAAGAGTCCAGAAGAAGTCCAGAAGAGTCCCACTTTACCCAGAGGTCTCCCACTGTGCGTGAAGTGAAGTTAGGCAAGACAGTGCAGGTGAAAACATCTTATAGTTCGAGTTATCCATTTGAAACTTCTTCTGTAGTTTCAAGAAAAAGTAAAAGTTTGTAGAAAAAAGTATATTCTATAAATAAGGCTTTTTATGTGTAAAAAGGACCACAATTGCACATATTTGGGACGTTTAAATCTGAAAATTTACAGAGGGGATTTTAGATTCCATATTTGTTATTTGAGTAATTTAAATCTTGGCTGGAGGAAAATTGGCCAAGAAATGCATCATGTTCCTTTTTTTTTTTTAAGTTAACATTTGAGTAAGTCAGGCTTAGAATTTAGAACGAATCAACAAATCCTTTCTTTTCCGTGCGAGCTGTCAAATGTATTAAATTTGTTATTACCTTGATTTAACCAGGTGAAGATCTGTGGAGATCGAGGACTCTTTTTCAAGTGTGACTCTGGGCAAAGGAGCAAACACGACAGCCCACACATCATACAAAAAAGATTTAGACAAGTAAAAGACATTTAAGAACAAAAGGAATTAATCCAAAAATCTTATAATCTTGTTAAGTTCAAGACTGTAAAGTTTGTGTTTAGATGCTGCTTTAAGGACAGTGAGAAAAAGGCATTTTAAGAAAACTTCTCTTATCTTTGATAATAAAACATCTTTAGCTGAAGATTGGACAGTTTTTTCACTCGAAAGCTTTTATATGTTGAAAGATCAACATGACCAAACAATAAAAACAGTTAATACAGTGACAGTTTCATGAGTTTTGCTGCAGTGTCTCGCCTTAAAGTGCACTATGTCACTTTTCTGCTTGTCTTCACTGAGGTGCCTTCGCCTGGAATCCACAGCTACTAAAATCTGTCTCGTGTTTGTTCAGTTTTTCGGTGTTTTTATTGCTGGAGCACTCTTCGTTTTTCACTCCTCAGCAGAAAACATCAGAAAGTCCCCACTTGTCACTTGATCTCACATCTGGGCCAAAGTTGTTGACATATTTCTTGGCTCAGTGACTGGGTTGGACCCTGTTCCCCACCCGCTCTTTCTTTCTCTCCCATCTGTGCTGCTGTTTCCCGCTTCAAACTGGAGTCACTGTAAAAGAGACATGTTTGTGCAGATTTGAAGGCACGGCACTGAGTTTGAGAGAGAGCGAAACAAAACAGGAAGAAGACGACAGGAGATGAGGAGGGGCGAGACACAAACGCTGGCCCGTTCAAATCAGATAACTGCAATAATCAGATAACACAGTAGCTATATCTGATTGTCATGTTTACACACACAAGAGAAATCCAAAAAAGTACAATGAATTTTAAAATAACTCTCCCAATCTTTAACATTTTCTCTTTAATTTATGTCTTTCTTTTTTGCTCAATTTTCAGTGGTGGAAAGTGACAAATACAAAAGTAAAAGTTAGCTAACTGTACTTTACTTACTACAGTGGATTCTTTTTATTTTTACTTCACTATTTGAGAGCAGGCCTCTGTACTTTCTATTCTATTGCATTTTTTAACTGGACTGAAAAGTAGAAAGGTTATTTTTTAGCTAACAAAAATATACACATAAAATTAACTACATAAAATTTGGAAATTCAAAACTCAGCACAATTCTTCATAAAAATCACTACATTTAACAGTTCAAAATGTTCGCAAAATCTTTTCAAACAGGTACTTTTAATTTGTTATGTAGTCATTTTTACTTGTAAGTATTTTCTCCATCTTGTAGCTGTACTTTTGGGCCAACTTAAGTAACAGAAGGTATGACTTCTTCCACCCCTGACAACATGATCAAGCAGAAGTAAATCAGATTACGCTCATCAGAGGTAACATTTACTTGACATTTTAACAATCTTATAACGTCCGAAATCAGATCATGATCGGACTTTGGTGACAGACTGGTGAAAGGAGGTATGAATGAACGCAAACATTTCCCAAAATATCACAAAAACTTAAAAGAACATTTCATAAAAATATTTATTTATCAGAAACACATTTTATTCATAATATTTTACATTTGACAAAGTGCAGATAAATAAACGTACCCACTTCCCAAACCATACCATTAACATTTCTTTATTTAAACATAATAAAGGTGCACTTTGTAACTGTTCTAACCTGGCTCCCACCAGTTTGATCCGACACTCTGAATTGAGCTCAACACATGAATCAATCCGGAAAATCTGTGGCCAAAAGCCGCCGGGAAAAGGTGGGACGTGAAGGAAATCGTTCAAGCCGATTGGGTGAAGTGCCATCTAGTGCCTGCCTACCGTAATTCGTGCTTTACCAATCACAGTAAAGACTCATAATGATGGGTTGAAAGTGCGTACCATGCTATCGTCATTCCTGATAACCCACCTCAACCCACCCTGCGGCCGCGTGATTGGCCTGTTCACTGGTGCGGATTGCAAACCAATCAGCAAGAGCTGAGCAACAAGATGGATTCTCAAGAGTTTGTGAACTCACAAAAATTGCAAATTCATCTTGCTGGTAAGGTTAGAACTATTCTATAAACTATGGTGTTCTACAGTATGCAGAATGTATTTATCTCCATGGAGACAAGCAGGTGACATGACCAGACCAAGGTATGGGTCAGATCTGTGAGGCAATCAGCTTACAGTAAGGATCTTTTTCACCGTATTAAAAAAAACCCAAAAGAAACATAGATAGTGTAGGTTTAATGCCATACTGTGGAACATCCCAGGCAAGCAGACAAGCAGGTGACAGACCCTCATCATCAGATAAGTTACACAGTGCACCTTTAAACAACATGGAGCTGCTTTCAGACAGCACAAATGTGCAAGTTTCACCTCTTTATCGCTGAGACTGGTTCTCAGGCTCGCGACAGAAAGTCAGGGGCCTCACATGGCCCCGCTCCGATATAACTGATAGAAAGAGTGTCCAATTCTGGGCTCGCAGAAGAGGCCAGGTACAACTGACACAGGCGCCTCTAGGATTTTGAAACAGGGGTGGCCCTAAAAGGGGGTCTGGGGTTAGCCCCCAGAAATCTTTAAAATATCAAACCACATTTCCAGTCATTTGGTGCAGTTTTTGGTCATTTTGGCAATTATAGTCAAGAGTCATTCAAAATACTCGCAGTAATATTGATGTGGTGAACCAGCTCTGATTCTAATAAATTGCACCCTTTTTTCCTGTTGTGTGACGCACTTTGAATTGCCTTGTGTACAAATTGTGCTCTCTCAATAAACTTGCCTTGCCTAAAGTGTGCATTGTTTTTACCGTGACATACACATGCACAAGTGAAGCCAGGTGAGAAAAGTGAGCAGGTCATTCAGCTCATTGTTATACAAAAACGGCTCCATTCACACCTTTTGGTTTCTTATTTGTCCAGTGGATTAATGCAGGTTCCTCTGAAGCAGGACAGTTCGAATACAACTTGTGTGAGAGAGCACTGGGCAAACTGCCTCAAGCCGCCCGGGAGACTGGTCTTATGCACGTCTCTCATGTCGCATCTGTCAAGTCACGCTCCTATGTTGGGAATTTTGTTCACTGACAATGGCAATAAATATATCCTGATTCCTGATTCCTAAATTCCCCAGGTCTTTCAGTCACAGTTTTCACTCTTCCCGTTTAGGACCCTGCAGCTGACTCAACCCTAAACTCAATACCCATTTTTTGCTTGGATATTGGAAAAATGTCAAAAAGTTTGTGATTTTATCCCTGGTCTTGAATCTAATGCCAGGCCTGAGAAGTGTTTCTGCAAACACGTGCTCATTCTGGCCCATCTGCAGCCTGGTTTAGCCCAGGTTTAGCCCAGGTTTAGTCCTGGTTTAGTCCTGGTTTAGCCCAGGTTTAGTCCAGGTTTAGTCCTGGTTTAGCCCAGGTTTGGCCCAGGTTTAGTCCTGGTTTAGTCCTGGTTTAGCCCTGGTTTAGTCCTGGTTTAGTCCTGGTTTAGTCCTGGTTTAGTCCTGGTTTAGCCCAGGTTTAGCCCTGGTTTAGTCCTGGTTTAGCCCAGGTTTAGTCCTGGTTTAGTCCTGGTTCCTGGTTTAGTCCTGGTTTAGTCCTGGTTTAGTCCTGGTTTAGTCCTGGTTTAGTCCTGGTTTAGTCCTGGTTTAGTCCTGGTTTAGTCCTGGTTTAGCCCAGGTTTAGCCCAGGTTTAGTCCTTGTTTAGTCCTTGTTTAGTCCTGGTATAGTCCTGGTATAGTCCTGGTATAGTCCTGGTATAGTGCTGGTTTAGTCCTGGTATAGTCCTGGTATAGTCCTGGTTTAGTCCTGGTATAGTCCTGGTATAGTCCTGGTATAGTCCTGGTTTAGTCCTGGTATAGTGCTGGTTTAGTGCTGGTTTAGTCCTGGTATAGTCCTGGTATAGTCCTGGTATAGTCCTGGTATAGTCCTGGTTTAGTGCTGGTTTAGTCCTGGTATAGTCCTGGTTTAGTCCTGGTTTAGTCCTGGTTTAGTCCTGGTTTAGTCTACAGTGACAGAGGATGCTCTGGGACAATCCTAGTCTTGTCCTTGCTCAGACCTGGTTTAGTCCCGTTTAGTCCTCCAGTAGACAGGGGTTGGTAGGTGTGAAAGTGAATTCCTTTGGAGAATTCCGCCTTCAGTCCCGGTTCAGTCCTGGTTCAGTCCTGCTTTAGTCCTGGTTCAATTCGGGTTCAGTCCTGGTTCAGTCCTGCTTTAGTCCTGGTTCAATTCGGGTCCGGTCCTGGTTCAGTCTTGCTTTAGTCCTGGTTCCATCCTGGCTTAGTCCCGGTCTCAGGTGGACATGGGTTCATAGGTGTGGAAGTGGATTCCTTTGGAGCAGGTTATCTTCATCACCGCTCCGTGGAGAGAGTCGTTGGTGATCAGAGTCATCATTCCCTCTGCAATCAGCGACGGTCTGAAGAAAGACCAAAAAACATCAAGAACAGATGAAAGTACTTCACTGTTACTTAATAACAAGTCATTCATTCGATATTCACTGACAATGCCACGCAGGACAGAAGACAACAGAGGACCAAAACCAGAACTGAGGGTGCGTTCACACTTGTACTTGTTTGGTCCCAGTTTGATCCTGATGTAGACGGGATTTGGACCGGCTTTAGTTCTGTATCAGCCTTGGCTTTGACCATGTTTAGTTCTGGGTTTAGTCCTCGTTTAGTCCCAGTTTTATTGAGGCGTCTGTACAAGTGTGAACACACCCCAAGATCTTTCGGTCCTGATTTAGTCCTGGTTCAGTCCTGAGGATTTTTTTCAGTATCGATATTTGCTCAAATGAATATCTATAAATACTTTTGACAACACTAGTCCTGATTGAGTCCAGGACAAATTTAGGCTAAGTTTCAAACTATGGTCTGATTACAGGTCTAATGTTAGACCAAGGTTTTAGCTGGATCTATTAAAAAATCTGGATATCTTAAATTTGTAGTGAGTTGGAGTAGTGGCCAGTCCATTGAACTGCAGGGATAAAAATATTTTTTCTCATTGAGCCTAATGTAAAAACAAACTCCTCGTGTTCGTATCATTTTGAGAAAAGCGAAGGATGTGTTACTTTTAAAGGAAAGGTGCATTTACCGCCACCTACTGGACTGAGTGGCGAAACCATAATACCAAAAGAGGATTGCAGTGTAGATGGTGGACAAAATGGAATAAATATAAATTCGAACGTCCCAAAGCGTGACTGGTAATACCTTTTTAATATTTAGTTCTGCTCGTTCTGCTCTAGTAACTCTCGCTCCGATTGGTCACAGCGGTCACATGACTCGTGTGGGAGAAGAACACTACTGCGAATGGTCGGTGGACTGAGAACTACTGGCTGTAGCTAGCCGCTAAAGGCTAAATAGCCAACACGTGCCAATGAGCGCCGCCATTGGCTCTAAACCGTGGCTATGTTTCATGGCTGGGACTTGGTTAGCTCCGGTCTATGGGTCCTTATTAATATTTCCATGGTGACTTCTTTCCACATTTGCACATAAAAAATCTGATTTGTGTCCAGTCCTGGTCGTGAACCTACCAAGCCATATTTTTTACAGCATTGACGCAGCGATGATGGAAACCCTCAAATTGATGGGAAAATCACATTTCTGAAATTCAAGCGTTTAACTCACGTGTCAAACTTAAGGCCCGCGGGCCAGATGTGGCCCGCCAGATGTTTTCATCTGGCCCGCCGAACATTTCTAGTTTATAATTATTCATTTCCAAAAGATATATCACGTTTTTATCGCTAGAACTACGAATCCCACAATCCTTTGCAGCCGCGGCCCCTCCCCCGCGCTGCTCGGCGCTGTGTGTACTGCCAGCTCAAGTGCCGAGGGACAGCGACCAGCGACACTAATCGCAGCAGGTTTAAAATCGAACACACCGGCAGCGATGACCTGTAGCGCACTGCCCAGGGCAGATCGTGGGAAACACGAGGAATAAAGAAAAGAGGCGGTTTTGTGGACGTTAGAGCTGTGCTAAAAGCGGCGCTAATGTGAAGCTAACAACAAGAAAACAAACTTCTTTGCTGACAACTCTGTGAGGAAAACATCCAAACCAGTGCAAAACCAGTGCAAAACCTGAACAGATCAGGAGCCACAGGTAAAAACACAGGTCAGAGTGTAATAAAGTCTGAACATGACAGAGTGAAGCTGCTTTGAGCTCTCATTTGATTCACCACATGAATCATTTGTCACCAAAATAAGCTTAAACTGTAAAAATAGTGAGCTCATATTGAGTTAGTGCAGCAATATTAACATGTCTGTGATACAAACATTTAATATCAGAATCATATCACACGCCCATGTTCCTGTTCCTGCTGCTGCTGCATGAATATGGACTCAGTCTTTCACCTGCTGCACATTTGTGCAACAGTGTCCACATAGAACTATTACTAGGCTATATAACATTTGTTATATTTTTTATTGTTTTATTTTTTACATTATGTTCGGCCCGCGACCCAGCCTGAGCGTCGAAAAGCGGCTCCTGGCCCAAAATGAGTTTGACACCCCTGGTTTAACTCGTCATGCTTTTTCCAAAATCCACTTCTTGCTTTTCTGGACGCCAATGAGGGCCAATCATTGCTGCTTGCGGCTATATTTTCAGTTTAGTAAAAGTACTTTAAATACTTACTTTAAGACTCCAAATTGGATCATGCTTTTCTTGATATCATCTTTAAACTTGACGAACTTTCCCATATTATCCTCTTGTTCCACTGAGTGCAGCAGAGGAGTGTCTACGAAGGCTGGGCACAGGATGTTTATGCGGACGCCGTAATCTCCTAATGAGGAGGCATCCTAGGAAGCACGGAGACAAGGACACAAGGAGAGAGGAGACGAGGAGAGAGGAGATGAGGAGAGAGGAGATGAGGAGAGAGGAGAAAGGAGGCAAGAAGAGAGGAGACGAAGAGACGAGGAGATGAGGAGATGAAAAAACGAGGAGACAAAGAGACAAGGAGAGAGGAGGAAGGAGAAAAAGGAGAGAGAAGACAAAGGAGAGAGGAGAAAAAGGAAACAAGTAGAGAGGAGACAAAAGGAGTGGAGACAAAGGAGACAAGGGGAGAGGAGACAGGAGAGAGGAGACAAAGGAGACCAAGGTGAGAGGAGAAAGAAGAGAGGAAGCAATAGAGAAGAGACAACGGAGAGAGGAGTTAAGGAGAGAAGAGCCAAAGGGAGAGAAGACAAAAGAGACAAGGAGAGAGAAGACAAAGGGAGAGGAGACAAAGGGAGAGGAAACAGGAGAGAGTAGAGAGGAGACAAGGAGAGAGAAGACAAAGGGAGAGGAGACAAAGGGAGAGGAAACAGGAGAGAGTAGAGAGGAGACAAGGAGAGAGAAGACAAAGGGAGAGGAGACAAAGGAGTAAAAGGAGACAAGGAGACAAGGAGAGAGGAGGAAGGAGATGAGGAGACATGGGAGAGGAGACAAAGAAAGAGGTGACAAAGGAGACATGAGCGAGGAGAGGGTTCAGTCAAATATATTGTTTTGTTTCAGCAGTAAAAGAAAAAAAAGAAAAAGGGAGATGGATCAGAGAGTTTAACCATGAGTGGAATAACACCGTGTTTGTGTCTGAAGTCTGGGCGGATGGAATGGATTTGACTTGGACTTGGACAAATAGAAAACGCCAGACTTACGGCCATAGCTCTGGAGAAGCCGATGACTCCGTGTTTGGTGGCGGTGTAAACGGGTTGATGCGGAGAATGCAGGAACGCTACACAGAAAGACAAAGACAAAAAAGACAAAAAAGAACTTTACTTTTACAAAACTGCACCGAGTTTAGTTATAGTATTATCTATTTTTACTCAAATGTATGTGTGTCTAGTGCGCAAAATGAGACTTGCGGATGATAAAACTTAAAGCCAGAGGCAATTTGATCCTTTTTCCAGTTTTTCTGTAGTCGATTTTGTAGCCATCGAGTTGGGCTTTTGACCCAGGGTGGAGCTAAGCAGTTTAAATGAGGCAAACAGCTGTTGACTTGTCAGATTTGACCCCTTTGTTAACTCTTTACTAACGGTACGTGTTGATTCTGCGTTCAACCCAAAGTAGTGCCCAGTTTAGTTCTATCAAAATTGGACTATTTCAAAATAATTTATTCTAAAAAAGGGATACAAAAATGATAGTTTTAGCATGTCAAATGTAGATGTTTTATATGTTAAGTCAGACATGACGCTTTACTGCTTTTTTTTCTAATGTTCAACTTCAGCGATTGCGCCAAAGTAATCTGCATAATTCTCAGCCATTTCTCAAATCCTCCTTCCCTTTTACTGGTAAGAAACAACATTGCACATGGTAAAAGCTCAAAAAGTCACAGAGTAAAGACATTTTTTGGTAATGCATTGTGTTATCACATTTCATTTCAACTTGGTCAGCAGAAACCACCTCGTCTGTTTTCCATCAGGCTCCAGCTCGTGTCCTCAGACGACTCATGACACTGACTTGATCATTAAAGTGTTCTAGTTTGGCACAAAAGCTCTTGCCAAACTCAAACTGATCACATCAAATGAGCCACGTCTGCTCTGTGTTAGCAAAAGTAATTCTGGCGTTTTTTCATTCTGATTGAGTGCACGTTTTCATTTATTTTATTGACTTTTATTCAAACAGGAAAGTCCCACTGGGATGAGATCTCTTTTTCAGGGGAGTCCTGGCCCCAGAGGGGAAGAGCCTATTGTACATGTTTTTAGTTTTAGGGGAAACCAGAGCACCCAGAGGAAACCTACGCAGACACAGTGAGAACATGCAAACTCAACACAGAAGGGCCCCACGCCACCCGGAAATCAAGCCCAGAACCTTTTTGTGCTGAAACAACAACTGCTTACCATTTGGTTTTTGCATTTTATGTCTAAAATCATGCAGCTCTAAGGGCATCTTTTTTTTTTTTGGCCACTAGCACAGCTTTAGGATTTTTTTTTTAGACCGAGAAGTGAAGCTATGTGGACTAGCTCTCATCCCAAAGTGTCATACGCAAGGCAAAGCAAGTTTATTTGTAGTACAATGCGCTGTCTGAGTACAATTTGTACACAAGGTAATTCAATGTGCTTCACACAAAAGCGCAAATTAAATCTTTTCAGTCATATACGCAGATAAACAAAATAGTTTTTGGCCTAGATTAGAACTTTGTCAGAGTAGAGCCCTGTCTCACATCTTCAGGAAGACTGTTCCAGTAACGCAGATTCCCCATGTTTAGTCCTGACTCTGACACCAGCAGGAGGCCGTTACAGTAGTCTAATCTACTAGAGACAAACGCATGGATAAGTCTCTCCAAGTCTGGTTTAGACACTATACTTTTGATTTTGGCAATGTTTTTTAGATGGTAAAAAGCTGGTGATGTTATTGATTTGACGTGGCTGTTAAAGTTCAAGTCTGGGTCCATTATTACCCCCAGATTCAGATTTCTAACTTGATTTGGAGGTTTTAAAGCAAGACTGGAGGTGACTGCTAACGCTTTCTTTGTTTCTGTGGGCCAAAGACCATGATTTCAGTCTTGTCTGAGTTCAGCTGAAGAAAGTTGTTTTGCATCCACACACTGATCTGTTGGATGCAGTGACAGAGTGAATCCACTGGTCCATATTCACCTGCCGTCAGTGAAACATAGATCTGAATAATTGTAATAAGACACATTTTCGCTGTGCATCAACTGACCTAACGGCAGCATGTTGAGGTTGAACAGTAGAGGTCCCAGGATTGATCCTTGGGGCACCCCACAGGTCAGGGGCATGTGGTCTGAGACGCAGTTACTACTTCCTGTCTTCAATATAAGGCTTTAACACTAGAACTCCCAAGGGCGTCAATTTGACGAATTGTAAGTCTAATTACTCTGGTTACGTTGCTCTTACAGATTCATAGGCTCTTGACTTTTTCTTTACCTTTGTGCATATCATCCCCATATTGCAATTCAACTGAAATAAACGAGTTATGAGTAATTCTATCTCTAACTCCCACGCCCGTTGATGGCTCTATTAATTTCATTGTAATTTTTCGCCGCGGATGACAGTGCGTCACCTTTAGTGTCTCTCACAGCTAAGCTAAAGGTAACATGGATTTGAAGTGATTATCCGTACTAGAGGCCCTGGTATGCTTCAAAACATTGATAAGGTTTCATTCGGGAGGTGAAGACGATCAGACTGGAGGACTCGTGGGTTTTGGGCAGCTCAGCCCAACCAGGAAGCGAGGACAAAGAACAAGCCCCCGCAAAAAAGAAGCCGGTAAAATCTCCCTGGCAGTAGCTTTATTGTAAATGTTCAAGGTATTTATGACAAACTTTATCATATAGTTATGGCATTTTAGGCTGTCGAGATCAATAAACTAAGCGCCTGTTGCTTCAGCTGCCCCGGTAACATCGCCGCATTTGAGCGTATTCTTGGCAACGGCGACAATATTCAAGGTATTTACGATTCCTGCGTGATAATAGTATTTGGCTGGCTTTTTTTACGAAGGTGGGTCCAGATCAATGAATGAATACGAGTATATTCTCTGAAACAGCGGCTTCGCTATCGCAAACAACCCTCCTCCTCTTCCTCCGCTGAGGCTGGTCAACTTCGGCACTCTGAATAATGATAATATTCATTAAAGAGGATTAGAGAGGAAAAGAAAATCATTGACGAGGGAAAAGAATTGCGTTCTTCAGCTTTACATCTAATAATTCTGTAATGGAGGGCAGTCTGAGAATGACCAGTGAAGTGTCGATAACAGTAAATACACGTGTGTGTTTAGAGATGTCACATACATTCCTGGCTCTGGGTGCGTTTGACCATGTTTGGACAGGTCCTGTGTTTGTTATGTGAATAGACTCATAGACTGATGTTATCACTGTGACAACAAAAACACCGCATTTCCTTCAGCGCTGAGGGCCGAATGCATGGGCCCGCTGTGGCGCCAAGAAACACGGACACTTGGATTTTCCTTCTGCACGCTTATACAAAGAAACATTTTAATGAAGTGATAAACCTTATTTGCAGGAACAAACTATTCAGGGTGCAAATGGATGGGGACTATTAAGAAATGTCCAATTTAAAACTAAGAAGACAGCACACTTTCTTGCCCCCTGCTGGTAAAACGACAAGTGAAGCAGGTCATAAAACGATTGTATTTTTGGTCTCACTGACAGAATCCAATCATAAGCTGTGGTGCTTGCGGAAGTAGAATTTTTGAGGTTTAGACATGTTTGTGGTTTGTCTTTAGTCGCAGTGTTGCTTCATAATAATATTACTCAACTACAATGTAGTACCCTTTTTTTTTTTTGTTTCTTTTTGCCATTTCAATAATTTAAAACACATTGGGAAACACTCAAAGTGCACACTATAAACTGTAGACCTGATTTTTTCCCTAAACACATGAGCCATAATAGCTAAATAGTTCAAGTCAAACAAAAAAAAAAAGGGTGTAATCAGAATCAGAAAGGGTTTATGGCCATTGGCAATGAACAAAATTTCACAAACATAGGAACTTGTTCTCCTTCCTCCTCTCTCCTTGTCAATAGAGTCTGCTTTGTCTCCTCGTTTTTTCATCTCCTCATCTCCTCGTCTCTTCGTCTCCTCTCTTCTTGCCTGACCACTCCTTTCTCGCCCACCTCTCTCCTCATCCTCTCTCCTCATCTCCTCTCTCCTCATCTACCTCTCTCTCATCTCCTCTCTCCTCGTCTCCTCTCTCTCCTTGTGTTCCTTGTCTCCGTGCTTCTAGGATGCCTCCTCATTAGGAGATTGCGGCGTCCGCATAAACATCCTGTGCCCAGCTTCGGTAGACACTCCTCTGCTGCACTCAGTGGGAACAAGAGGATAATATGGGAAAGTTCGTCAAGTTTAAAGATGATATCAAGAAAAGCATGATCAATTTGGAGTCTTAAAGTGAGTATTTAATCAGAATCAGAATCAGAATCAAGAAAGAGTTTATTGCCATTGTCAATGAACAAAATTCAAAAACGTAGGAACTTGTCTCGGCCTTAAGGTGCAACATAAAACACTGAGTAATAATAAAACAACATATATTCAATCAAAAAAGGGCATGCATTAGGAAACAATTTAAAATTACTATACAATAAAAATAAAAATAGGCATTTCTATGTACACAAGTTTACAGTTATGTTTAAAGTTTATAGTGCAGAAAGTGACAGTGCAGTGAGTGGTTGAATATTGCAGTTAAAGTGACAGGTGTTTTGAAGTGTTCATGAGTCCAACAGCAGAGGGAAAGAAACTATTCTTGTGGCGGGAGGTTCTGGTCCCGGATGGACCGTAGCCTCCTGCCTGAGGGGAGTGGTTCAAACAGACCATGTCCAGGGTGAGAAGGGTCAGCTGTGATCCGACCTGCTCGTCCCAGAGCCCTGGAGACGTACAGGTCCTGCAGAGATGGAAGTCTGCAGCCGATCACCTTCTCAGCAGAACGCACAATGCGCTGTAGTCTCTGTTTGTCCCTGGCTGTGGCTCCAGCGTACCACACGGTGATGGAGGAGGTGAGGATGGACTCAATGATGGCCGCCG
Source organism: Chaenogobius annularis (assembly GCA_015082035.1). Classification (NCBI taxonomy): domain Eukaryota; kingdom Metazoa; phylum Chordata; class Actinopteri; order Gobiiformes; family Gobiidae; genus Chaenogobius; species Chaenogobius annularis. The sequence goes on along the minus strand of BJKM01000286.1, from coordinate 395,558 downwards.
TGTAGAACTGCACCATCATCTGCGCTGGCAGCTTGGCTTTCCTCAGCTGCCGCAGAAAGTACATCCTCTGCTGGGCCTTCTTGATGAGGGAGCTGATGGAGGGCTCCCACTTGAGGTCCTGGGTGATGGTGGTGCCCAGGAAGCGGAAGGAGTCCACGGTGGTGATGGGGGAGTCTGTCATGAATGAGGGGGGCTGGGGGGCTGTGGCTTTCCTGAAGTCCCACGATCATCTCCACTGTCTTCTGGGCGTTGAACTCCAGATTGTTACCGCTGCACCAGGACACCAGCACCACCGGTCCACCTCCCTCCTGTAGACGGACTCATCCCCGTCCGAGATGAGCCCGATGAGGGTGGTGTCGTCCGCAAACTTGATGAGTTTTTTTTTACGGAGTCGTGGCTGGAGGTGTGCAGCAGTTTGTGTACAGGGAGAAGAGCAGAGGAGAAAGTACACAGCCCTGAGGAGCTCCGGTGCTGATAGTCCGAGTGTCTGAGACATTCTTCCCCAGCCGCACGCACTGCCTCCGATCCGTCAGGAAGTCAGTGATCCACCTGCAGGTGGAGTCAGGCACGTTGAGCTGGGAGAGCTTGTCCTGGAGCAGAGCAGAGCAGGGAGGATGGTGTTGAACGCAGAGCTGAAGTCCACAAACAGGATCCTGGCGTAGGTTCCCGGGGAGTCCAGATGCTGCAGGATGAAGTGGAGTGCCAGGTTGATGGTGTCGTCCACAGACCTGTTGGCTCTGTGTAGGCGAACTGCAGGGGGTCCAGCAGGGAGGAGGTGAAGGACTTGAGGTGGGGCAGACCAGGCGTTCAAAATGACTTCATGACTACAGACGTCAGCGCCACAGGCCTGTAGTCATTATTAGTCCAGTGATCCGGGGCTTCTTGGGGACAGGGACAATGATGGCAGACTTGAAGCAGGCTGGGACATGGCATGACCCAGGGAGGTGTTAAAAAATGTCTGTGAAGACGGGGGTTAACTCTCCGTGCGCAATGTCTTAATGTAGCGGCAGAGACGCCGTCTGGTTTTCCTATCCAGCAGCTTTTCGGGGGTTGGATTTCCGAAATAGCCTGTGAACATCGTCTCTCGACCCCCTGACCCAAAGTTCCTGAACTGAGAGGGTAGAGAGAGGTGGGGGAGGTGGGGGGTGACCAGGTTTGGGTTGGCGGAGGTGGCCACCGTGAAGGGTGAGGGGGAGGGGGTGGTCACATCTGAATAAGAAACCTGGATCTTGGTGTAGAAGGTGTACTTTTGAGAAGGTAAGTTGCAAATTTGATTCAGCCAGTTTTCGATTGTCTGCAGCAGGGGGGCTCGGGGCTTGTGGTTGGTAAGGAGCCGGAGCCCCCTCCACACGGAGGCGGGGTTTGTTGTCAGAGAACTGCTGCTTCAGACGCGTATTGTACTGTGATCTCGCTCGAGAAACCTCTTTGCTAAATCCATACTTTGTTCCTCACAATTCGTCTTTGTAGCGCCCCCTGTCACCAGCCCTGTGCGCTGCCCTCCTTCTGCTGCCTTAACTGCCTCAGTTTTGGAGTGAACCAGGGTTTGTCATTGTTGAAAGTGACTTTGGTTTGTGTTGGTATGATGCTGTCCTCACAGAATCGAATGTATGACGTCACAGTTGTCCGTGTACTCATCCAAACTCTCTGTGGCAGCTCTGAAAACCTCCCAGTCTGTAATGTCCAAACACGCACGTAGCTCCTCCACTGCCTCATTGGTCCACTTCTTAGAGCGGTCCTCACTGCAGGTTTTTTGAGAGCTTCAGCCTCTTTGCCTGTACGTGGGGATCAGGTGAACCATGGCGTGATCTGAGAAGCCGAGAGCAGCGCGAGCCACGGCGCGGAAGGCGTTACTGACTGTTGTGTAGCAGTGATCCAGCGTGTTCTCTCTGCTCTCTGGTCGGGACTTTAAATAAACTGTCTGTACTTTGGTAGTTTCGTGGCTGAGATTCCCCTTGTTAAAATCGCCCAGGATAATACACAAGGAGTCCGGGAAGGTCCGCTCCACACTCAGAATCTGGTCCGCGACGAGCGCGCGCGCTGTGCCACGTGCACGTTTGCGCTCGGTGGGATGTAAACAACAGCCAGAATGAATGAGGCGAACTCACGTGGAGAGTAGAATGGTTTGCAGTTAATGAAGAGATATTCCAGATCAGGAGAGCAGTGTTTGGAGATCACAGTCACGTCTGAAGACCAGGCGTTGTTGATGTTAGAAACAGACTCCTCCGCCGCGTGTTTTACCCCGGAGAGACCCTTTATGACGATCCGCACGAAAGAGGCAAAACCCCTCGAGCTGCACGGCGCCGTCCGGGATCGGCTCACTGAGCCACGTCTCCGTGAAGCACAAAAACAGGAGATGAAGAAAAGTCTCTGTTTTCGTCTCATCAGCAGCGCCAGTTCGTCCATTTTGTTGGAGAGTGAGCGGACGTTGGAGAGGAAAATCCCAGGTAAAGGGCGTCCGTGTACCGCGTCTCTCCTGAGCCGTACGAGGACCCCCCGCACGTTTTCCTCGCCTGCGGCGTCTCACTCTTTTAGCCAAAAGAAGGGCTAATTCAGCAGCAGAAACTAAAAAAACTGGAACTAGGTCCGTAGGAGTTGCTTCTTTTGTTGTGCGGAAGGACAAGAGCTCTTCACGGGTGTAAGGTACTTTTACTAACTGAAAATATAGCCGCAAGCAGCAATGATTGGCCCTCATTGGCGTCCAGAAAAGCAAGAAGTGGATTTTGGAAAAGCATGACGAGTTAAACACTTGAATTTCAGAAATGTGGATTTTCCCATCAAATTGAGGGTTTCCATCATCGCTGCGTCAATGCTGTAAGAAATATGGCTTGGTAGGTTCACGAGCCCAGGACTGGACACAAATCAGATTTTTTATGTGCAAATGTGGAAAGAAGCCACCATGGAGACAATATTTTTCCTTTATTTGGATGTGACCCAGAGTTTGAATTTTTTCAAGAATATCAGGGGCTTTTGGGGCAGGGATAGGGAAACAAAAATACAAAAGCTGACGTGTTTTTGTTTTACCTGCCATGGAAGACACGTTGATGATGCTGCTATACTCCTGCTTTGCCGTTCTCTTTGCTCATGTGCTCAGGAGTCCCAGGTACGTTCCCTTTATCACCGACGTCTGCGGAAAGTAAAGGCGACATGTTTTACTTGTCAGTGCAATAATACCATTCAGTTTTTGGCCAGGTCAGCACCATCGTTTTGTTTGTTTCTGTAATACTAATTGTTTCCACTATTTGTTTACCGATTTGATACTGTGGGCGTAGTGCTTGGTTACTTTGAATATTTTTATATATAGAAAGTTGTTGACGAAAAAAAGCAACTAAATATGTTTTAGTAAACTTTTTTTATACAATAATCACAGACTTTGGCTTTTTAAAATTTAGGCTCATTCAATCTTTCAACACTCAGTAATGTAGTGACACTTATTTTGTACTGTTTTTATTATTTGCAGTGTTAAATCTATTGTATCATGGTTTTATGCTTTTGTATTGCCATCATTTTGATTGGAAAGCACATTAGTCACCTTGAGTGCTGTAAAGGGCTCTATAAATAAAAGTGAATTGATTGATTGCATAATAGTCATATACGTTTTTTCCAGACACCCAAAGTGGCCTTAAAACAATTTTGTGCACTCACTCCACACTCGGTGCTAGTGAGATATTATTGTTTTGCCTGGAAAAATCCAAAATGCTATCACTGTATTTTTACACAGATCAATATCAGTTCAGCTCTGTGAGTTCAAACTGGAGTGATTGACAGGTGGATTAGCCAATCAGGGACATGCATGGTCCGTCCATATCAAAACAAATGTGGCCGCGCGTGAGGAAAAAATAATAGTATATATAGGCTGCAGAATATATATCACAATACAATCAGAATCACATTATGTTATGATAATTATCAAATTGCAAAGGCTGCAATTATTTAGATCAGTGGTTCCTAAAATGAGATAGCGCCCCCTGTAGTTTAGACCTTTGCAAACATGTTCAGAACCTCATAGGATTCGTTTGTCAGTTCACATTTCAGTCGTCTCTCGAATGTAAATGCTCCTGGAGTTGTTTACACATTTCACACAAACCTACTTTTTACTATTGTCTTCAGCCCTCGTCACAGACCCCTCCGACCACCATGAAACACTCACTCACCCGTCACATTCACACAGACAAGGTGAGTGAAGTGTCTTGCCAAAGGACATAACAGCAGTTTGCATTCGAGCCACTGCTGCCCTAATGGAGCCTGGTTTTCGAGCACTAACCAGGCACAACCCTGTTTAGCTATAAGATCGGATAAAGATCAAATATTCTCAAATAATGATATAGCCCCGCCCTTTTTTTTTTTTTTAGCCCTTGACCTGGTTTAGTCCTTGATGCAGTCCTGGTTTAGACCTGCCGTTTGAAATTCAAACTAATAAGCCTTCCTTTTTGCAGAGAAACATTGCCTTAGATAAACAGGAAGTGCTTTAGCCTGAATTGACATGTCCCGGCCTGAAGTGGACTCGCAAACTGTCAGAATAGTGACATCAGCAGCATTTTATAAACTGTAATTAACCTCGTGTCTTTTGGGCAAGTTCTGAGCCTCCAAGGTTTTAGGTTAACAAAAGTAAACAGGAAGCAAAACCAGCCAACTGCTTTCTCAATATGAGAAGCACATGTGCAGACTATAGAATAATAATAATAGTAGTATTAGCTGCAGCAGTGGTTTGAATCCTAATTGAACCAGGCCTAGACCCTCAGGTGCAGAATGACACCGGGTTAAACTCTAACTCTGGTAAACTCCAGACCTGCCCTGAAAAGATTAGAAAATTCTTCTTTGAGATAAGTTTTTTTTTCTCAACTTAAATACAAGTCCAAAAATCTATTTTTTAGTGACTACACCAGAGGGTCTAGAACCTGGTTTCAAAGAGGACTCAGACCAGGACTCAGACAAGATTCTAATCCTGGTTTCTGGCTCCACATACCTATCACAGACAGTTGTGTTGTGACTGAACTCACCCATTCATTATGTTGTGTCACGCTCCGATCAGGTTACTGCGGGTCAGACCTGCTGCTGAAACCACCGCTCACTAGAAAAAACTACAAATACAATCACTACTACTACTAAAACGTACCTAATACAATCACTACTACTACTAAAAACAACTTAATACAATCACTAAACTACTAATACTATCACAACTAAAACTACTAATACAATCACTACTACTACTAAAACAACTAATACAATCACTACTACTACTAAAACTACTAATACTATCACAACTAAAACTACTAATACTATCACTACTACTACTAAAACAACTAATTTGATGTAACAACTGATTCACAAACCCTCCAACTCAATTTCCACTTCTAAGTGCAATGAGTTTACAATATTCTTTAATGACAATGTTTGGAGCGCACACTTCACTTTTCACCTGTAACTGACAAAACTGTCCAAGACCTCATCACAGCACTGAGACGGCTCTTATGAAGGTGACAAACGATATCCACCAGAACAACACACGCAAAGCCCCTTGATCCGGTTAGATCTGTCTGGAGGAAACTGCCCTTGTGTTCTTAGGCAAGACACCACCCACGTTGCCTGGTATGATTCTGGTGAGTGCTGATTGACAGCCTCGCTTCCATCAGTCTACTCCAAGGCAGCTGCAGCTACAGCTTACCAGGGGAGGAGTGATTGAATAATACATGAAAGGCACCACATACATTGATAAATCCATTGATTGATTCATGAATTAAGATCTGAGTACTGCTTCTGATATTGTCGATCATGGGATCTTCTTACAGAGACAAGACGACTGGGGGTGGGCAACACTGGCACTGCCCTAAATTCTGTCCTGTAGAAGGCAGGAAGTGCTTTGTTGTCTTATCGCAACTATGCAAAAAACTCAGATGCAAAAAGCAGATTAATATGATTCACGGATTCATCAGCTTGTGGATCCAAAACAACTAAAGTCAGTGTCTTGGGCCCCCTCACCTTAATTATTCACCAATATAATACTCCAGCTGCTACTCCTGAGTCCTGATCACTTAAAATCTGGAAAAATGTTTCCCACATCACTTGGGTCTCACTTAAATCCTGGTTTTGACTAGGTTTAGACCTGGTTTAGTTCTCACCAGATTGACTTGAATTGTCTTCTCCCAGTTCTTCTCGTTATTGATCCCTGCGTTGTTGATGACAATATCTAATTGTCCGAACTTGTCTACTGTCTCCTGGAAGGCTTCTGTAAAACAGAAACATCAAATAATATGAATAAATGCACCAAAATGAATGACTTGATGAAGTAACAAATAAATAAACAAAAGTAGTAAGTAAGTTATGATTCACTTTGTTTGACTTATGTTTAAAAAACAACACGTAAATATTCAAAGTAACATCAAAATGACTCTGAAATAAAGGAACAAACTGAAATAAAGGAACAAACTGAAATAAAGGAACAAACAAACAACAAGACTGATTGAATCTAGCTAATCTATCTCCTTCCTACTCTTCAACATAGATAATTGTTTGACATTTTGCTTATTGTGAACTGCAATATGGATTTAAAATTCTTCATAGTTTCATTTCAGCTCTGTAAGCTGCGGCTTTTCATTTGCATGTTGAAAAATGGCTATGTGACGGTTTTGGCAGGAGTTTTGAGGCCCATATACATCATTCTGAAGTCCTAATTCAAGTTATTTAAACCCTGGTGCTGCCTGGTGGTGGAGTGGTTAGGGCAGCAGCAAATATGTCAGGCTCCAGGTGCAGCCAGCCGCAGAATCCTGAGTTTGAATCCCAGCTCAGGTAATTTACTGCATGTCCTCCCTTCTCCCCATTTCACACTAAATTGTCCTGTCTAATAAAGCCTTAAAAAATAAAATAAAATAAGCCCCTTTTGGAGAAGTTTCAAGTTTCAACTGCCTGTATCTCAAAGATTAAAACTGCACAATCATTGAGTAGCCGCATTCCTCTGTCACTAAACACAATGAGACCTTGTTCCACCTGAAATTCAAACACTTAAACACGAATGCACAAACTGAACACTCAGCTGCATGTATGGTTAATATTTATAAAATGAGATTGCTTCACAACATATTTAAAGACAGGTTAGACTGTATATTAGTTTTCCCCTTGACACTTTTAGTGAAGTTTATCCTGTTACTTCCTGGTTGTAAAAAAGCAGCAGTTGAGAGGACACTGAAAGTTTAAGGGCTCTGACTTTTCAGAAAACAGCTTTTAAAGTAGCTCCTACACACTCCAAACTTTACAATCTTGGACTCAACAAGATTTTGGAAGGTCAAAAAGAAGGATTTGTTCTTATCTAATTCGGCACCCGATTTATTAAAGGGCGCAATGATGCACAGTTTTAATTGTGAGGTCAATTTTCAGTCAGATCTAATTTACTCAAGTATTGAATAAGAAATACAAGATTTTATTGGATCTAATATATCAACAACATGAAGCGAGATATTTAAACCTGGCTCTGTCTATTTTTCAGATTGAAATCTCCCAAATAAGTGCAATTTTGTTATGCCTTTTGTCATGCAATTTTGCCTTATTTCTGTATGAAAACATCACATGATGAAACATATTTGTGAGTAAACTACAAGAGAAGTTTCAAATTGAATATTGATATTGATTTGGAATATTCATATTGAATATAATTAAATATTAGCTTCTTTCCTATTCACCTGCAGTGACTTGAGGCAAATTAATGTGTAGTTATCATAAAGTAGTACCAAGTTACTTACCGTAAATATGTTTTAAAGCAACTGTGGCTATTGACGTTACCAAGCTTGTAAAATACAGATATAATAAGACGGGGATGGGAAACTAAAATATTATTGACCTATACAAAAAAGGATGACAATAATCCTTCATGGTAAATTTTTGACAATGTGACAATCGTGACAATCGCCAACAAAGATAACCACTATTATACCACACCGCCATCATATTATGCAATTTAAGCACTTTAGCCATTGATGTTCTTTTCTAGATTATTGTCGTTTTCACTTATAATTCAATTATAGTTATTTAAACATAAAGCATCTTCATAAATATTAAGATAATGTCATGATGTGTTTAGTCGTTTGAGTGTATTTTAATATTTAAAACATCAGAAAGATGAATAATTATCACAAGATTATCTAAATTTCAATATTGTCCTTTGCCTACAGAGGAATCAAACCGGGACACACCTGGTAAACTTTACCCTTTGTTCCCTTTTAGTTTATTAATATATCTATTACACTGAATAATTCCACTGTATAAACTGTCATTTATAGTGATTGTTAAAGATCTGCGCACAAAACCCACACATGTATCCATTTTCGCCTGACTGACTCTCACTAAACTGTGTCTCCGGGAAAATACTTGTTCTCTGACGACAATATTCTCATTTACACCAGGAAGTTCAAACGTGTTACTCAACAGTCTGGGCTGCAGCCAAAACGCTGTCAAACAACGAGGCTTTCTACTATTACTGAAACAAAGGTGGATTTAATCTGCTCAGAGAAGTCAGAGTAAAAATGGTGGCTCTTATATGAAAGTACATGCATTTGCTACTGCATTTAGGTAGATTTTCACAACTTGTACTACTTGGTGACACTGTGTTTTCACTCACAACAACACGGTTTCCTGTTTTAAATTCTTACGCATAAACCTAAACATGATAGGGTTTGATTACAACTTATTTTACTACGTAGTGTTGTTTTCTTAATACTTGTATTTACAATAAAAGTCAATCTGCCTGTGGCATAAGGCAAGAAAAACCTCTGTTAAAGTTGATTTTACCACATTGGAAAATAAATTAGCTTGAAAAAAAGAGATAGAATGCACAGGGCCGCAGCGATGAATTAACCTATTGTGACTAGTGACTAAACAATGCTATACAATGGAACATTCCAGGCAAAGCACTGACATCTCAATGGAGACAAGCAGGTGGCAGAACCTTTTACAGGTGCACGTTTACATTTGAATCAAGATAAATATTAAAATTTTAAGTGATTTTATTTCATGTAAATGGTTATTATTTGTAGTGATGGCAGCGTAAAGCATGAGATTCTAGACTCTGAGATTACAGTTGTTACCAGAGCATTTACAGTTGTTACTTGTCAGATTCAATTTGTTACCAGTGAGATTACTGTTTTACGTGGGAGATTACAGTCCTAACCAATGAGATAACCTTTGAGATTGCAGTTGTTACCAGTGATATTACAGTGGTTACCAGTGAGATTACAGTGGTTGCCAGTGAGTTTGCAGTTGTTACCAGTGAGATTACAGTTGTTACCAGTGAGATTACAGTGGTTACCAATGAGATTACAGTTGTTACCAGTGAGTTTGCAGTGGTTACCAGTGAGTTTGCAGTGGTTACCAGTGAGTTTGCAGTGGTTACCAGTGAGTTTGCAGTTGTTACCAGTGAGGTTACAGTGGTTACCAGTGAGTTTGCAGTTGTTACCAGTGAGTTTGCAGTTGTTACCAGTGAGTTTGCAGTTGTTACCAGTGAGATTACAGTGGTTACCAGTGAGTTTGCAGTTGTTACCAGTGAGATTACAGTGGTTACCAAGTGAGTTTGCAGTTGTTACCAGTGAGATTACAGTGGTTACCAGTGAGATTACAGTTGTTACCAGTGAGTTTGCAGTTGTTACCAGTGAGTTTGCAGTTGTTACCAGTGAGTTTGCAGTTGTTACCTGTGAGGTTACAGTGGTTACCAGTGAGTTTGCAGTTGTTACCAGTGAGTTTGCAGTTGTTACCTGTGAGTTTGCAGTTGTTACCTGTGAGTGCGTCTGCGTTGGTGACATCACACTGGAGGAAAATAGAGCGATCGGCTCCAAACTCAGAGTCCAGCTCTGATTTACACTGCATTCCACTCGAGGCATTCAAGTCCACTACTGCAACCTGTAAAATAAAGCACTATTACTACTACTACAACAAATTATACAAATAATAGTAATACATTATATTTGTATAGCACTTTTAAAGACACTCAAAGACGCTTTACATCTGAAAACATAGAAAAACAGAAGAAACAGAAGTACTACTACTAGTACTTCTACTGTGAGCCAAACTCATTCCCATTGAACTTGTGTGTTTTGTATAGACAAACTCTCTCTTTGAACGAGCTGCCAAAAGAACTGAGAGATTTGCCTTATTTCAAAAAAGACCTGAAATCCAATGGGAGACACTTTATGTACTTATTATTATAACTATTTATTATTGTATTATTGTTAGGATTAATTGTATTATCATCTAAATTGTTAATTGGGACCACAGCGGAAGTTAATGGGGTTTCCATTAACAAATAACACATAAACTGCTACTGCAAGTGCTCACTCTTGGTTGTTTTCAAAAAGTTGACTGTGCCCATGTGCACATAGGCATGTTTACCCTAAAACTATGAAAATGAAAGTACAAAGACCCCAGGTCCCCATGCGAGCACTGACCAGGGGGTTGTCAAATTGGAATTGGATTCAATTTGATGTAAATGTTCTGTGAATGTTATATATGAATGAGTTTGGACATGAATAGAATGAAAACAAGACAAAAATCTGACTATTATCTGATTCCTGGCATTTTCTTTCTTTCTGATTGTTCACACCTATTCAGGTTTTTACACGGGAAATGATACATAAAAGGGGAAACTACTGTGACAAAGACAAAAACAAGGGAGAAAATGTTGAACGTGAAAGTCCAAAGTGTTTTTGATGATCCGATTTCTTTTGCTCATGTAAACACACACCAATAAGCAGATCTAATGATTTATCTGATTAGTTATCTGATTTCTTCTGCCAATGCAAACGTACCTACAGTGACAATATGCTGGTAAACCGTTTTATACCTGTGAAAGAATCCTTGTTACTCGAGTTTGGGGAGAGTAATAGAGTGTGAGAAAAGTCGCATTCAAGTATTTAGAGAAGCTGTGTTTTGACAGAGGAAGCTTTGGCCACAATGTGTGACGAAGAACTGAAGAACTTTCTGTATCACATTTGTGCTTCATCAACAGCTCAAACAGCATAAATGTAGTAGTTGAAGTAGATTCGAATAACTTTTAGTGAAAATTGAGGCTGTTGTAAACTCAAAAGAACTTGAAAACAACTTAGAAGGTGATGAAAGTAAATAAAGTTTCATTTAGCTGTTTTAATGCATTTACTCATCTAACTGAGTGCCTTTTACCATGTACTGTATTCATATATCTCTGTCAATCAATGGCAAATAATCTTTTCAGTGAGTTAAAGTTTAATTCATTCAAGCTTAAGTAAATATTGGCGCCGTCGGACTCATTTGACCTTCCGCAGCCTGAACAGAAATAAATGTACTTGAACTCACTCAAATGTCACCCTGTTCCTTATTTATTTATTTATTTTTTCATTTCAAATTGCAAATGGCGCAGTGAAGATCAAGCCACATTTGTGCGCATGAATGAAAAAGCTTCATTTACACAATTTACTCCTGCAGAATAAAGGTTTAGTCCTGCCATTTCGAACTCAAAAGCTTCATTAGATGTTTATAATCTGGTTCAAATAAATTCAAATTAAAATGGGCTTCACTGATGTTTTCTTATTAGACTGTAGCCATTTAACAAACCAGATTATAAACATCTAGAAAGTAAGTAAATACGTTTTATTTGTATAGCACCTTTCATAGACAGAAGTCACAAAGTGCTTCACAAAAACACAGAATAAAATAATAAAACACAAAACTTACAGTGAAAAATACACCTACAACAATATAGAGTACAAATCAGACTCTAAATCAACTGTCATTAAAAGGCCTGACTGAATAAAAAAAGTTTTGAGCTGACCCTTAAAAGCAACAACAGAATCCAGTGACCGCAGGAAGTTTTACGTTTGAAAATGCAGGACTAATCCTATTTTGCAGGACAAAATTGTGTAAACATGTTCATGAATGTAAAGTTTTAATAAGTCAGAGCTGCTTTGCAAAAGGACATCTATAAACTTTATGATGCTCATTGGTTCATTTACAATGTAAGAGAAACAGAGTGAGAATGTAAATGTATTGATGTTCAGACTGAGGCGGTCAAACCAGTTCAAAAACACTCTGATATTGTTAATGTTTACTTGATCTAAAGCCGGGTAATCCTGGTTTAAATGGTGTGTTTCTGGGTTAGTGAAGCGTTAAACTGGCTTTAGGTTTAGTAACATTTTAATCAGCTGGTTAGACTGGTTTAGCTACATTTCAGCCATAATTTAGATATTACGTAACACACATAACATTTCATGGTATAAACTCCAACTCGTATTGCTCTCCACAGTGAAAAGGACAATATTAACACAAAATGCATCTCATATTCCAAAGACATAATACAATATAAAAAGTGCTTAATCTCCACTGAAATCACGCAAAGAATCATCTAAAGTCAAATAACTTCTTTCTGTTTTTTAGCTGCCGCCGCAACAACACATTGAATAGTAATAATAATACTAGAGCAAACGTATATTTTGAGCAAAGAAACAACGTGAAAATAAGACAACAGTGGTGTAAAAATCAAGGAAATGCAAGTACACAAAGGAGCTCACTGTAGACAATTCGATATATTGTGACCGCAGCTCACGATATGATTGTGAGACTTTCTGTCGATACAGCGTCGCGATATTCCGGTTATTCGGCTGCACGTGCACAAACCTGCGGCAACTACGTGGACGGGAACGGCGTAAGAGCGAACGCAGACACAGACAAAAGTAGAAAAGTGTACTGACTCTGGCCATGTTGCCCATGAGCGCCTGCACCGCGGCTCGTCCGATGCCCTGAGCTCCTCCCGTCACAAGAGCCACTTTGCCATTCAGAGCCATTGTCCTCTGCAGTGAGCGTTCTTCTCCCTGCACCCGCCTTTGAAGACCCAGCACCAGGTTTGTTTGGACTCTAACTTTGTGCTCCTCCTACTACTCACTATCCCTCCCTCTTTCTCCTCCCCTTTCTCTTTCCTTCCTTCCTTTCCCTCCCTCCTTCTTTATTTGTTCTCCCTTTCTCTCGGTCTCTATCATCTCTTCCACACCTATACCTCTCTTTCTTCCCCTACTTCCTTCCTCTCCCTTCTTTTTCCTTCTCTTGCTCTCTCTTTTCTACTCCCTCTCCTTCTGTCCCACTCTCTCTCTCCTTCCTTTTCTCTATCTCTCCGTCCTACTCCCTACCTATATTTCCTTCATTCCTTTTCCCTCTCGCTCAGTCTCTCGCTCTCCCCTCCCTTCTCTTTCATTACCTGCCTTTCGTTTTCCTTTCCCTCCCTCTTTTATTCTCCCCTTCTCTGTCTCTATCTCTCCTTCAATCCGTCTCTCACACCCTCTTCTCTCCTCCCCCTTTTCTTTCATTACCGTCATTACCGCTTCCTCTCTTTTTCCTTCCTTCTCTCACACCCTACTTCTTTTGCTCCCTTCTTCTTCTCTCTCTCCCCCCCACTCGTCTTTTCTTACTCTACCCCTCCCTCCTCTCCATAGTTCTCTCTCCCTCTCTTTTCTCTCCTTTTCCTTCCCCCTCTCTTTCCTTCCTTCCTCCCCTCTCTCTCTCTCTCATCTCACCTTATCAGTGTCTAAACAAACAGCCAGTTAAACTAAGTAAACTAAGACACCACAACATTCCACCTTGTACCTGCTCTCCCTCCGTCCCTCTTCCTCTCTCTTGCTCCTCTCCGCTCTCCTCTTTTAAAACCTCTCTTCTCCCCCCCTTCTCCCTGTGCAAACATCTAATTTAACTAAACCAAGACAACATAGTATGATTCCTTGTTTGACCTGCCCTCCCCTCGCTGCTCTTTCTAGCTCTCTCCTCGCCCCCTTTCTCTCTCACTCTCATTCCATTCACATTTTTGTCACACCTTTAAATTTCAAGCGTCATGCACTAGATAGTTGACGTACTTCTTTTTTCTATAGTACATGTGTTACACAACTGTACACTGCAGAATGTTTAGTGCAACTTACCCAAATGAAACAGGTCCCTGCATGTTAGCGTAAAAAAGCAGGTGTCTAGCATAGCATTAGACAGGCAGAAAATCCCATTGTTATTGCTTCCACGGTATTAAACCGATCCTTGGAGACCAGCAGTTGGCAACACTGCAAGTTACGAGCCAGATCTGAGCCCACTTTTTGCAATAAACATCTGTATTTGGAAAAGTTGAATGCCGTTTGGTGGAACATTTTGGATTAAGCAATAACAAAGTTGTGTCTATGAAGAGACAAACCCATGAACAAACTTTATGCTAGGATGTATTTGAAGTATTTAATTGTTTATGTATTCTAAATTGTGTATTTTTAATCTTATTTATATTTAATCAAATATTCTAATTGACTGTAAACCAACAATCAATCAATCAATCCACCCAACAAATAAACAAACAAACTATCCAACCCAACCAACAAACCAACACACACACACACACACACACACACACATACATACATACGTACAAACAAACCAAGAATCCAACAAACAAACAAACAAACCAAACAAAAAACAACCAACTATCCAAACCAACAAACAAACAAACCAAACAACAAACAAATTAACCAAACAACAATCCAACCAACAAACCAACACGTCAACGCACAGCCAACACACTCTCATCCCAAAGCGTAACAGAGCATCACATCAGGCTCTTACTTTTCAGGCTAAAATGTTTAGAATTAGATGCAGACAGCACACAGTGGTCTGATTTTGCCACAGATGCTGCTTGTACTCTTTTACAAGGGGAAAACATTTATTTGAGTTTCTTTGACCCATTAAAAGTTTCATAAACTGTGTTTTTTCTAGAGCTACACACCAGAGCGAGCTGATTGGATCAGAGAGAACACTAACTTTGGTGAAAGCAAGATGGCAAAAAACAGACATAAACATCCAACTAAATGCTGACTTGATTTTGTTATAAACCGCCACATTAATCACAAGATACTGGGCTGAAAGACTTGCTGAACGAAAACTAAGCTAAAGCATCTGGCACAGTAGATTGGAAATTTTCTGCGCGTAATGCATCTAACATTAGCAAAGCGCAATGAATTACAAGAGACGTTCGAATGTGATGAAGAGACATAGAGGTGAAAAAAGCTGACAAGAAACCAACAACTCAGCGCCACAAACTTGAAATTATGAAACGTCTTTTTGTGAATGGCTGAGATCGGATTTATGACTAAAGAATATAATTCAGGTCCCAGTTAGCTTTTATTTATTAAGAATTGTGGCCATTAAAAGAACAGTGCCAAAGCGCTCATGAACCGGATTTGGGCCAGTCGAACCGTGGCTAAACAAGTAACAAGTGAACAGTGTACAGGCCAGGCTGGTCCATCAAGTGAAGTTTACAGTGTCAAGTATTCAGGAACTGACTTAATACTTTCAATGGAATGTGTTCGTCTCAAAATGAAACTAGGTGTGTAAGAACATTATGACAGCATCGAAAACGAATTGTTTTTGTCGAAGTTTATAATTTACCAATGACAAAAAGGGCAACACTGAGAAACCAGGTCAAAACATCCCCGTTATACTGTTAATTATGTAACTGAATTCGGACCTATCCTTAACCATCAGCTTTTGACACAATGAAGAACAACCATTGCATAAAACAATATTATTCTTAATCTATAAAGCAGTAGAATCAGAAATGGAAAACCTGCTAACTCGAGTGCAATACTTTTATTTGACAGAATCAGACAGATTTAAATAATAGTTCACATAAATTCCAATGTCACTGTCATATTTTTAAGATGTTGCAAAGTGAAAGCAAGATGTAAAGAGTCCAGTTTTAAAACAGTCCCAGTCTCACATTTGTACAAGTATCAAAACAGGAATATCAAAACAGAGTATTAACTACCTCCCTCCTTTAAAAATGAAATGATATAAAACCATAAAATAAAACAGATCAAAAGTGTAGTATGTATTTTGGTGACATCTGGTGGTAGCATTCGATATTGTAATAACTCTATGCTAATTTATTACTATTAATAAAATAAAATTCAAACGATACGGAACGTTAATGATCAACGGAATCAATAAATTTGACAGCCCTATTTACGTTAGCCTATCTGACTATTTTGTAACATGAAATGCATCAATCCTGATGAAGAAGCAAACAATTAACAACTCAAAACAAAATATATCCTATGAGTTGTCAAAAGTCCTCAAAATGGCACCCATGAACAGAAAACTGAAACAGAATGTCAATGACCATGAGCTTTGGTTGGACATGTTTGTGCACAGTAGGGCCCGACCGATATATCGGTTGGCAAATATTATTGGCCGATGTGGGCACTTGGAGAACTATCGCTATCAGCCAAACTCTGGCCGATTTTCCACCTGGGCATGTTATGCATTGTTTTAAAGTTTAAACTCTCTAGATTACAACCATTTGTGTCTGAGATGTGGCAGTAGTTTGGTTGTGTGTCTGAGATGTGGCAGTAGTTTGGTTGTGTGTCTGAGATGTGGCAGTAGTTTGGTTGTGTGTCCGAGATGTGGCAGTAGTTTGGTTGTGTGTCTGAGATGTGGCAGTAGTTTGGTTGTGTGTCCGAGATGTGGCAGTAGTTTGGCTGCGTGTCTGAGATGTGGCAGTAGTTTGGTTGTGTGTCTGAGATGTGGCAGGAGTTTGGTTGTGTGTCTGAGATGTGGCAGTAGTTCGGTTGTGTGTCTGATAAATACGCTGAACTCAGAAAAATTCAAGAGTAAAAGTGAACTTCAGAACAGTTCACCCCAGTGACAACACAGGATTTATTTTGTCTCAAAGTGTCAGTATGAAAAAGGGTGTGTACCTATATTCCCTAGTACCTATGTTCCCCGGTACCTATGTTCCCCCGTTTTCTATGAAGAGGCAACATAGGTACCTCCTCAAATTATAGCATAGGCTACTAGTTCAGGTTCCGCATCCCCAATAGTTGTGCATAAATGTATGGTTTTACAGCATAAAATATAGCAGCATAAAACCTAACCCAAACCATAATCCTATCCCTAACCCAGGTCTCTGGGAACATAGGTACCGGGGAACTGAGTACCCCCTGTGAAAAGAGAGAAGATTCTGGTCAGCTAACGTTAGCACACACGCTGCTACTGCTGTTGTCAACAACAACAGGCTGGATTATATTCACCACGGACAATCGTCTGAAGTCAGGATTAAAATAAATCTTATTTGTGAATAGTTGTAAATGTGTCAATGTTTATGCTTTGTTTCTTTAGTTCACTTTCGTTAGCACTTAGCACATGAAATGCTACCACAACATTGTAAACATGCCTCTGTTCTCTCATTGGCTCGGGTAAAGGATTATGGCTGTGTCCGGGTTTACTGGACTGACATGTAATGAGCCATGAAAAGAGGCGTTAATGGTTGGAATTTACATTTAAATATTAATTGCCATCGATTTAAATGTTTAGAAGGCTCTAGTTGGCATTTTGCCTGATTATTTATGAAATTCGTTGCACCTCAGATCAAGTATTCACCGCTTGAGGTCCCAAGATATTTTTGTTTTTACAGTCCCATCGTGTCAACCGCAAACAGGAAAAAGTCCTACAGCAACTTTGCTCCCTGCCTTTTAATGAGCACCAGCACTGGTCAAGGACTAGCACTGGTCAAGGACTAGCACTGGTCAAGGACTAGCACTGGTCAAGGACTAGCACTGGTCAAGGACTAGCACTGGTCAAGGACTAGTGCTGGTGCACTTGTTTTATATCTCATAAGATGTGTATGTGCAAGTATGTTTTTCAGCATTTGTTAATTTGATTGAATGTTTCATTGGCATTTTGTTTTGAAATCCTGTATTTGTTTGTTTGTCTGTCTCTGTCTGTCTGTCTTGTCTGTCCTGTCTTGTTTGTTTGTTTAATCTGAGTTGTTTTAACAGGGTATCCATGAAAAAGAGAACTTTTCCATTGGGGTTTTCATGTATAAATAAATAAAAGGAAATTAGGCTAACCATACCTTTAGGCTTATTAATTCACCAATAATTTAAAGCCTATATGACAGGCTCACATGATTTTCTAATTATGATTTTGTTTGATGAGATAATCCTTGTGGTAAATAATGATCATAGTCTTCTTTAAATTTACACTTAACTGTACAGAAACACAGACCAAAAAGTCAACAAAAATCTGATTATTGCACCAACCCTCAGAATCACTCATGTAAACAAGTTTGACATATTTTTGAAACAAAGGAGGACACTGTGGTTCTTCTGTTGCGGTGACGATGGAGCAAAGGAGTGTTGTAGCTAAAATAGTAGAGGGGAGAGAGATTGTATTTATATGAATGAAAGGTGATAAGTAACTGTATGCAGGCCAGGGGCGTTGAGGCAGCATATTGAGGGGGGGAAATAATTATTTTATTTTATTCATAATAGTGCACCACATTATAACAAATAAGACTAAATAAACATAAATAGGTATATTTCTTATCATTTAAAATAATGTATTCACAAAAAAATACATTTCAGTGTTAAAGGGGCTGGTTTTTACTGTTTTGAAACAAACAGAACTAGTTCATTTTAAACTCTACATGTATTGCTCACTTACCTAATGCAATCCCAGCATCTTAAATATTCACCACGTTGAGTTTCTAAGCACTTTTCACAAGTCTCTGAGCCCAGAGCGAGCCTTGCCGTCCCGGGTACAGCCATTATAATAGATCCATGGGTACAGCTAACAAACATTAGCATGCTAACGCCGCACTTCCTACTTCTAATAAAATAAAACACTTTAGATTTAGATGAATCGTTAGAGAACGCGCTATGGTCTCATTTTCACCCGAATAGAGGCTTCTACGGTATATATGTTCTGGAGCAAAACAGATTTGACTTTTACATACAAATAAATTTGGTACATGTTCTGGTTCTGTTTTTCTCATTTCATAAGAGTAAAAATCAGGTACGGCCCCTTTAAGACAAGGGCGCCGTTGGACCACCACAGTGAAAGAAAGTCTGGACACGCCCCTGGATGAATGTTTTATTATGTGGTACTTGTGGAAACATTTGAGTTTATATTTAATGTTTTATAACCTAAATTATACGACAGTGGGAATTGTAATTGTTAAACACATGATTCATTTTTAATGCAGCATGTTGAAAAGACTATTAGCAACACTGCTAATAGCAACAAGACGCTAAAAGATGCATTATAGTGAAGGCAATTTAAGCATTGAAACTGAAACAATTTCCAACAATGAAATTAATATATAAAATAACAATTAAAACAAGAAAGAGGAAGTTGGCATGTTATCAGTAAGTGCTCAAATCCCTCTCTTAAGGGTCAGGGGACAGTTTTCCTATATCAATAGTAAAGGCTTTTTTGTCAGAATGATCACAAATGTTTAACCAGATTTTTTATATAAATGGCAAAGTCCGTTATCCCGCTATATTTATCCACCCACACCACAACATCTGCAAATGAACTAGAGACATTTGACCTCATTTCAGATTTAACACAACAAACAATAGACAGTCATCTGAAAGTACAACCAGCAAATTCACAGTGTCATTACTTCATAATAATAAAGTAGTAGAATATAACCAGTTTTTGACATAAATTGAATTAAACAGAACAGATTGATTGTCCATTACCCTGTGAACCAGAGTTTAAGGGTTGAAGGTGTGTTCAGTGCAGATTGCAGTTATCTGCTGATCCCAAAGGAGGTCAGGTTTTTCCCCCACAATGCAACATAAACCCAGACCAGATTAAATCCTGTCTGAGGTCAAGGGTCCAGTCTCCTGTGTTTGTTTTTCACAGTGATTAGAAAGTAAAAGATAAAAGAACAATATTATCTCACAAGGAAAAAAAAGAAAACACATTTACAAAGTTGGCACAAATTGTGTAAAGCAGAAACATTTGTAATAAAAATATCGCCTCCATCTCACTACCTGGATATATTTTAAAATATTTTCTTCTTTCTTTGTTTTTATTTTTTTTTGGCAAAAAAAAGATTTCCACATAAAGGACACACATTATGCATTATATGTGTGGTTATTTGGTCTTTAAACATGCTCTTGTGTATCTTTACTTTGGCATTGCATGTTTTCGAATTTAAATAGTGTATGTCCTAGTAAGACATCCTTCACCAGAGTGTGGTGTTCGCATTCCATCTATTGGCAGCAGAGGGTATTACAACGGGTAAATAAACAAAAACCAGCTTGCCTCAACATGCTAATGTAGGCATGCAGTTGTAATGAAGGGGATTTGAGTCAGAAATGCTCAAAACGAGTCTGGAGATGATTTATGGACTTAGAAACAGAGTAGAAGACCTTTAACTTTAACATCACAATCTTGGGAAATTCCAACCCGTATTTTCAGCGGCTCAGAGCCAGCTCATAAACAGGATTAATGAAACATGAAAGAAGCAAAATAAATCTCCAGGTATGTTTTTGATGAGAGAACAATGTTATAACATGGATAAAATCTCAAAAAAAGGAAAAGTTGCATAATAGGTGTCCTTTAAGATAATCCAGTTGGTAGCGCGTTTGCTCATTATATCAAGTTTGTAGTTAGATTACTGCAAGTGGGAGTAAATACTGTTGTGTCCTTGGGCAAGACACATCACTCGCTTTAGTTTTAAGTGTTGATGAAGTCGTATGTGCAGCCGCTCTATCACAGACTGCCCCAGGGCAAATGTGGCTTTAGATCATCATGACCAGACTGTGAATGAATAAAGGACCGAACAATTACCGGTAATTGTCAAAAGAATCTCTGTTTAAGTTTGTGGGTAGTACTTTACTCAGTAAAGTAAATGTAGTTTTTGTACCACTTTATATAAGACATATTTTTAAAGAAACGATACTCTTACTAGATACTTGAGTCAGTGTTTTTGATGGCTTTTCCACAGTGAGTAGGTCTATCAGCCACTGAAGCTTTATGTTGACAATTTTAAAGGATTTCCACAGTTACATTTTTTACACCGCTCCTTTACAAATGCTTTCAATTGAATATGTTCTTTGGAAATTATAGTTTTTGAGTATTTTCTTCCTATTTTGACTGACAGATTACATTAAAGGTGCAGTATCAGGCCCGCCACTTAGAGTAGTTGTAGCTTTACCAGAAATGTTCCACAGTATTGCATTACATAGATACAGATTGTGCCTTTGTTCATTTCAAGGTGCTTTCATTGCTGAAAATACCTTGGACCATGAAGATAGACGTTTAATGCTCTTCTGTTCTGCTGCTGTTCTTCTAAAGGCAAAGCAACAACATCTCAGTGGAGAAAAGTTACATCTTTGACTCTAAATCAAAATCTTATTGTTTGTTGCTTGGTACTTAAGTATTTTCCTCAAAGACATTTTTACTATTACTTTATTGATTCTTTTTTTTTTTTTTTTTTACTTCTACTTGTGGTAATTTTTGCAAACTTTATTCGTCAAAGCTTTGAATCAAATCTAAAGTGAACATACCACAGCTCTGACTTGTACAAAGTGAGATCGGCATCTTGAACATACACAAAAAATAGTTTAACTGTACAAAGTGTTACATTACATGGTAAAAGTCTCGTCTCTACAGCATGTGGAAGTCCTCATGCCACAGGATCTTGTACAGAACCCAGTAAAGATATTGAAGAACAGGAAGGCCAAAGGGAAGCCCGCTCTGGACACAGTGTCTATCTTTTTGGCTCGGTCGATGAAAGTTTCCTCATTTCCTCCGTGCTGCGCCCCCCTGTTGCAGCCGCAGTCGCCCCGTTGGCCCCTGGTTTCGGCCCCAGCTCCGTGCGGGGGTTGGGGCCCGAGTTTGTAGAGGTCAGGGCGTGGTTCAGGAGGTTTTGGGGTCTTTGGTGCTGCTGGGAGTGGATGTGATGGCCATCCTGCTCTCCTGCACCTCTGCCTCCTGGAAGAAACAATGAGGAGATACGTCTTCAAAGGTGTATAGTGTAGACTCCTCCAGGACTGTTTAAACCATTGTGCACACAGTCTGGTACCAATATTGTGCACACAGTCTGGTACCAATATTGTGCACACAGTCTGGTACCAATATTGTGCCACAGTTGGTACCAATATTGTGCACACAGTCTGGTACCAATATTAACATTTTGTTCCATTCATTTGTACAAGACAGCAAAACAAAACATACATTTTTCAGAGTGTTGTGGATGTTACATTTTCCAACAAGTAATAAAAGTCCACCTCTAACTTCCAGTTCCACTCTCAGCAGTTCACTTTTTAATGAGTTATTTGTGGTGCTTTATGAAATAACGTTTAATTTCATCGTCAAACTGACTTTTGGTGCATATTGTCCAGCATAAAGTCATATTTATACAAAGATTTTTCAGTTTATGACCCATTTGGAGTTGTGGCACACTTTTTGTGGTTGAAAAGTGCTGCGGCACACCACATGTTGTATATATGTGGCAAATATTGAACTCAGACAAGACTGAAATCTCGTCTTTGGCCCACAGAAACAAAGAAAAAGCGTTAGCAGTCACCTCCAGAGTCTCCTTTAAACCTACAAATCAAGTTAGAAATCTGGGGTAATAATGGACTCAGATTTGAATTTTAACAGGCACGTCAAATCAATAACATCAGCAGCTTTTTACCATCTAAAAAACATTGCCAAATCAAAGTATAGGTCTAAACCAGACCTGGAGAGACTTATCCATGTGTCTCTAGTAGATTAGACTACTGTAACGACTGCTCACTGGCCTCTCCAACGAGCTGTAAAACAGCTGCAGTACATCCAGAATGGCTGCTGCTCGGGTCCTGACCAGAACCAGGAAGTACGATCACATTAGTCCTGTGCTCAGGTCTCTGCACTGGCTCCTTGTGGCTCAGAGAATAGACTTCAAAGCAGCTCTGCTTGTATACAAGTCTCTCCATGCCTAGCACCAAAGTACATCTCGGACATGTTAGTGCCATATGAACCATCTCGGACTCTGAGGACCTCAGGGACCAGAGTCAGGACTAAACATGGGGAATCTGCGTTTCAGTTTTATGCAGCTAAAATCTGGAACAGTCTTCCTGAGGATGTGAGACAGCCGCTACTCTTGGCAATGTTCAAATCTAAAAAAACTGTTTTGTTTGGCTGTGCATATGACTGAAATGCTTTCCTTTGCACTCTTGTCTTTTATGTCTTGAACTATTATTTTGTGCCATGTCTTTGTGATTTTAACTGCATTTTTCCTGTTGTGTGAAGCACTTTGAATTGCCTTGTGTATGAATTGTGCTCTACAAATAAACTTGCTTTCCTTGCCTCTGCCTAAAAATGGCGGTAATGTAACATAACGATAATTGGTTGTTTTCGATTCTAGAATATGACGATGTCATAATCTCAGATGGGGGGGGGGGGGGGGTAGCCAGAATGCCCTATTGATTACATTGTATTTTTGCCATGAAATATCTAAAAGATAAATTCACAAAGGTTTATTCTGATGACTTCTATTAGTGATTAGACACATTAACTTCTTATATTTATAACTGCCCCCATCTCTATTGAATAATATTGGCCTATGAAATGTTGTGATGTCATCTGGAACCCAGCAACAGGGAGCTGGACCTTTTAATAATCATTTTGTAATGGATAATTTGATAATTCGACTTTTTTGTATTTGCACCTTGTCTAATGCTACCAAACCAGTGCAGTGTTTTTAGGGTGACTATTCATGTTCATAAAATGCCCTGATGGACACAGGTCGAGTTCTCCTCAACATTATTAGATAATATACAATTATATGTTCATTTAAACCCTTTAATCTATGATTTTTATCACCCTGGTTTACATTATTTCCTATTAAGATTTTGCGGCTTCTCCAGTCACAAGATGGCTGCCACACGGCAACCGAACCCATATTCTCTGTAGCCTATGAGATTGTGAAGTGTGACATCAGAGTCCAAAATGAGTCACATTCACACAAACAGCAGAAACAGCGTTTGTTTGAGCCTTCTGATTCATTATAGACACATTAGGGAACAGCTTCACACTGAATAATGTCAGTGGGTGTAACTATTTTTAGAATTCACTGATTATTTTTGTGCAGATTCAAATTTCCAAACAGCTTTGTAAAAACCCTGGAGCAATTCAAAATCAGCTGACTGCCATTATAATGAATGGGCTAGACCTCGGCTAGAGATGTTAGTGCTTTGCCTGGAATGTGCACAAATGCAGTTATACCAAACAACAGCCACTTTGAACTGGCGCTACGCAAATGCCTATTCTTTTTTACAATATTCCTCGATAAACGATATCCTTCTTCTGGTTGTATTAGTTAACACAGGGCTGTCGACCTCGAGAGAAAATACATCGTACACAGACTAAAAAGTTGTTTTCAGGTCCATGGAATCGGTGAATTTTTGACTTGTTGGTCAAATGAACGTTGGACATTTTACACAAATCAATCTACTTTTAGGGCATATTTTAGCAGACTTTTCTGCTAAAAGACTTTTCCCTCGTTCTCCACTTAAGTGAACGGAGTTCCCGATCAACAGAAGAGCTGATCCATGGCAAAAAGAGGCAAAAGTGGGCGGGGCGGAATAAAGTGAATATAATTTCATATTATGGTTAAAATTAGGATTAGGTTTAGGGGCAGGAGCAGGTATTTTGGTTAAATTCAGGATTTTGGGACAGATTTAGGAACTGGGTCTTGGCAGAACTGCATTAAGGGGGAAAAAAATCTTTTTTCTGATAGGAGTAGTCCTGGTTTGGACCTGATTTAGTACAATAATAGCTAGGGTTAGATTATTTCTGATCTCTTCCAGATTTGGCCCTAATTTTGTACTGGTTGGGTCCTGGTTTAGACCCTGTATATTCTTGGTTTATCCTTATTTGGCCTCAGTTTAGGCCAGTTTTAACTAGAGTATATTATACTATTGTAGAGATTATTAGTTACATAGCCTGGCAAACAACGAATGCGAGTAAGACACAATGACAGTATATTGTTATACTGACCCTCCACCATTACAGACCTCAAATAAGCAGAAAGTTGATGAAGGTATTTTAAGTATATTTTGGCTCCAAAAAAGAACTCGGAATCGCACAGAGGGTAAAAACGATGCGAAGTGGACAAACATGCAGGTCAAACCGGCAAAACACGCATTACACTGGCGGATGTAAGTATGGGTCATTGTCCTGGTCGTTACCCTGTGCTGTAGTTGTGGTAGTTGCTGTAGTTGTGGTAGTTGCTGTAGTTGTGGTAGTTGTGGTTGCGTTGGTGGTGAAGGTTGGCGGTTGGAGTAGAGGTTTCCCATTGACCCGTACAGAGGCTCTGAGGCCCTGAGCCCATTGTTGGTGACTCTGCGCAGGGACTCAGCCAGCTCCTCCGGGTCAACCGCACCCGACTACCACGAGCATGCAACCACAAACAAAAACAAACACAAAACAAAAATATAAACCAAACAATACAACGGAGAGAAAAGTTGGGAGCCAAGATTTCAGCCAACTTTGCAACGCACAAAAAATAAATAAATGTGTATTTAAGGGAAACATTAACAATATGGTGTGTTTACCAATTATTCAGGAAGTTGACATTTATAGACACAATAATTTTTCTCTCTGTCCGTTGCGCAAACTCTATCACTCGTCCGATATTACGTTACGTCAAATCAAACATTCAATCACGCACAAATGAATGGTGACCCCAATCCCCATATTGCAGTAAATAACATGTTTATTTCATGTTATTTATCATTTTTTACTATGATTTTGTGATCAAGTTTTTATTGGATTGCGCCATTTACTGAATGACATCAACATTATCACATTTATGTGGTCTTCTCACCAATACCACATAAAAGATGATGTTTAGTTGTTTTTAGATTCTTTAAATATCTTAAAGTCAGTTAGCCTTTAGCGCCGATGCCAGTTTTACTATTTAATATCTAAAATAAAATAGCAAAAGGTTTTCACACTCAATGACTTTTAAGGATTATCTGACCTAAATGTGCTCAAGGGGTTTGTACCAGCCCAAATCGTCTTGATTATTCATAACTTGTGTCTTTGCTGGCTAATGCTAACTGCTAATGCTAATGCTAACAGCTATATTAACAAATCCAGGGGACTGCTCCGTAGTCCTTCAAATCTTCTAAAAGTTTCATCCACAAGCATTCCATGTCCCAAAGCTCTTATCTTATCTAATTTAATTATTTATAAACCTAACCATAATCAAAACCTTCATTTGACCATGTTTGTGAAATTTGCTAATAAAGGTAGGGAAAAACAATAGAATACTAAATCGCCCCCAGACAAAAGGCTGAACTTTTGGAGGTCCCCGAATCTTGCTAATCGCTAGCATTAGCATCAACCACCGCGTCTAATAATTTACCTTAAGATCACATACCAGTATTCCATCCAAAAACAAAAAAATATAATCGTGAGAATTTTTAAAGAAAATTTAAGCCACCAACAACACTAAAAAAGTGAACCTAAATGTAATGTTCTTTGTTATTGACTGTTTGTGACATAATTAACTGTATGATTCTGAGATTTCTTAAAGGTGAAATGATAATAATTATTAAACAATGGCAATAGAACAAAATTAAGGATTTCACTGTTTGATCATATTGTCAATAATCTATAATAATAATAATAATAATACATATATTATTCTTATTTAATAATAACACTAACATTTCATATTGTGACATCTCTACTAAAAAGCAACATTCTCAAGAGTTTACTGAATACGTTTGACTGAAAGTGGCTCCACATCATGCAATGGCACAACGAACGACACATAAAGTACAACTGTACAGACATGCAAGGATTTATAATGCATATTTACGATCAGCATGCACCGTTCATTAAGTCAATAAACTGTATGTCGTTTCTGTCATGTGTAAAAGACTATGATAAGAATCACTGTAGTAAATGAAGCAGCCACCAGATGTCAGTGTTGTTCAGAGGAATGTTACCTGCGTTTTTAACCTCTTTCAAGATTTCAACTTTATATTCTGGGAAAAAGGACTTCAGATTTATTTACCGAGTAATAAATTAGTGTTTCAATCAACAGTTAAAGCATGCCAAGGTCCCAGAAGTAAATTTCCCATTCATTTGAAACAGACATTTTAAAAAATGCTAATATTAAGAGTTTAAAGGCACGACGGAAGCTGTTGAAAAAAATATATATATTAAAAACGCATTTCATTTTGGTAAAATGTTTTTTAATCTCGTTATAAAGCTGATTTAGCCCAGAGCAAGCTTTAAAACTTCAATGTACCAATGAAAACATGTCATAATCACCTAGGACAAGCCTTGATATTCGACACAGATTTAGATACCACAAATGACGATAGAATATTATTCTCAACACAAAATAATTGCAGTGTCTTTAA
Source organism: Chaenogobius annularis (assembly GCA_015082035.1). Taxonomy (NCBI): domain Eukaryota; kingdom Metazoa; phylum Chordata; class Actinopteri; order Gobiiformes; family Gobiidae; genus Chaenogobius; species Chaenogobius annularis. Next base: position 368,367 of record BJKM01000286.1, on the reverse strand, counting down.
TATTACCATGTAGCCTAGTTCTGCTTAAAAACATTGTAAAACTATTCAGGAAAGGTAGAATTTTGTCCTTTTTACGTGACTTTATTTCAGTATTGGCAAGTCTAGTTTCTATACTAGTTTCTATACTCTATACAAGTATTGATGGAATAGTCAAAAAAAAGAGTCAAATATTTCTAGTAAATAAGATCAGTACATTATCAGTGAAGTGTTCGTATTAAACATAACATCAGCCTGCGCTCTTTCCCGCTGTGAAGTCAAACCGCTGTGCGATGTGTTGCGCTGAGTGTACGACGCATTTCTGCACCTTGCTCTTGGGTTTGGGGTGGCGTCTGAAGCGCAGCAGCTCTTTGTGTTGTCTCGAGACGAAGTTCACGGCGGCGTACTCCAGAAGAGCCGAGAAGACGAACAGCAGGCACACGGCCATCCAGATGTCTATGGCCTTCACGTACGACACCTGCACATGCCAAAACATACAGGGATTTGTATCAGCTTGCTCATTATTTCATTTCGATTGTAAGGGTTTTTATGCGGTGTAGAAGAGGCCCATTTAGACGACGTGTCAGGCTTAAGTACCAGATGGAGAGATGGGTCCCTGGACAGGTTTAACCCCAGTAAAAAACAAGGATGGGTCAAATGCAGAGGACACATTTCTCCACAGGGACAGTGAAGTCACTCTCGCCCGCAAAATCAGCTGTTTTCCACCCCATGTCATCATTGTTTTCGCTTGTATTTAGAATGATTTATGCACGTTTGAGCGCTTTTTCTCCAGCAATCGAGACGCCACTGCTCCCAGAAGCCCCCCATACACGCCTCTGTATTCACACACCTCTGTATTTACACGCCGCCTCTGTAATCAAGGGTTTTGTGCAGCTACTTTGGCACAACTGGCCATAACATCTGCTGCTTGCCGCTGTGATCTGAAGCTCTCCGGGCTGCACTTTGTTGTGACGGCGTTTACGGTGACTGCGCCCGTTTTCAACCGGAAATCAGCCTGCTTTCATTGTATGAAGTCGTTTTGGATCAATATTGTGATTTCAAAGGTCCAAATGTCATGGATTATAACCGTACAGCCGACGTGTTTTCTTTCATCTTCACAAACTCCGTAGGAAAAGCCCCACAAGGTCAGGGAACTCTACTTCACTGCTGGGCACCAGTTTGCTCTTTTGGCCCAGAGAATTTAAGTGTTCTCCCCTTTCCCTCTTCTTCTCCTTCTCCTTCTCCTTCTCTTCTCTTCCTCCTCCTTCTCCTTTCCCTCTCCTCCTTCTCTTCTCCTTCTCTTTTCCCTTTCCTCTGTCTTCTTGCTCTCTTTCTTTCCTCTTCCCCTTCTATTCATCTTCTCCGTCTCTTCCCTCATTTTTTTTTCTCTTTTTCTCTTCGTTCCCTTCCCTCTCTCTCCTCCCTCTCTCCTCTTACCTTGCTCGTCTCCCTCTCTTCTCTTTCTCTTTACCTCCTCTTCTCTTTCTATTCTCCTTATCTTCTCTTTCTCTCGTTTTCTCTTTCTCGCCTCCTTCTCTTCTGCTTCTCTTCCTCTTTCTCCTTCTCTTTCTCTTCTTGTTGCATTTGGTGAACTCTAAAAATAGCTTTTGACCTGTTTGATGTTGTTTGTCGTGTGTTTTTTCATGGCTGGTGTTTGAAGTGTTCATTATGACAAATTGTTAATCTGTCTTTTTTATGCAGTTTTTTATGCATTTTAGACTAGAATGAGTCATCTAATTTCATTAAGAAAAAGAAAACTGTCATGCATAGTTCAATCGTGAGTTTTATACATTAAGAAAATATTAAAATTTTGTTTTATTCCGGCAAGTTGAAGCAGCTCCAGACTCATTAAATAATAATCTTAGTAGTGAGAAGTACATTCTTTCATTCTGAACATGACATGATGATGTTTGTGTCTCCTGCATTAGAGACAGCAGCTGTGATTGGATTGTCAGAAAGGATTACTTTGAAAACTAAGTATGTTCACCTGCTACAGACTTGTGTTCTCACGATACTCAAATTCAAACAAAATTTTTGTACTCGAGTAAAGGCCATTGGAAAAGAAAATTAAATTCTGTCAACTGGACAATAGTTTATTTGCGTTTCGACACTCATCCAAGCAGAAGGGAGGAGTTAACCACACTCAAACCCCTGAAACTCCTTATAACTCCTCCCATTAGACAGATATTTAAGGCAGTGACTTCCCAGAACACTGTCGGAACTGAAGAAAAGGCTTGATGCTCCATATGATATAGACCATTCTAAATCCAAAATGAAATGTATTTATATATTTTTGAATATTTTTTATTCATGACTTATTTTAGTATTTATATTTTGCCCCTCACCGCCGTTCCTTGTTTGTGCATTGTTGTTTCTGTTCGCTCAAGGTTTAGTTCCAGGTTTAGTTCCATTTAAGTCCAAATATAATATGGTGTTTGTGCAAGTGAGAACGCCCCCGAAGTCATGTTAAAATCCTTTATTGGTTGTAAAAATAATATGTGAAGTGCAAACCCCGGCTCTCCGTTTCAGCCTCTTCTCCTGAAAACTCTCCCTTTGCACCGCCGTGACTTCATCTTAAACTTAAAGAGGCCCCACCCTCAAGCGCAAAGCTCTGTCTGAACATAAGAAAAGGCTAACTTGAACCGATGCCGAGAAGAGGACGAGACGAGCGAAGAAGAGGAAGAGGAGGGAAAGTGAAGAGGAGAGAGGACAGAGAGGTGTGAGCAGGAGGTGTGTGGTGTGAGAGGACGCAGGGATAATCATGTTATGTAATGCAGTCATGCATGTAGAAACACTCATGCATACACGATAGCAGCGCTGCACGCGTGACCCCAACAATCAACATGTTTTTGTGATGAAGGAAGAAGGGGAAAGAAAGAGAACAATGTGGTTAAAGAAAGAGAGAAAAGGAGAGACGAGCGGGGGAGAGACAGGAGAGCAGGGAGAGGTAAACATACTCCCCTTAGACGTGTCAAAGTAAACTCCGAACAGGTTTAACCTCAGAAGCATTGAAGGATGGGTCAAATTCAGAGGATACATTCCTGTACAGGATCAATAAAATGTACTACCTTACATTCATTCTATTCATCAAATAAATGTCTTCTTCTTAAATACTTTTGTGTGTTTTAAGACAAAGTAGGTTATGGAACAGACGTGTGGGCACGGTAGCAGGCAGCAGGGGGCGTGGCCAGTCTGGCCCAGTCAGGTCCATCACACTGACCACATCCAGAAAGATCAGCTGATAAAAGCAGTCAGATGATGAGGAAGGTGACAGCTGCTCACCTAAACAGGTCATGGTATCAATAACCTAATTTGTCTTAAAACCACTCACATTAACACATTTTGAAACACGATATATGGCTACAGAAAATATCACAATAAACAATAATGTTGACACTCTTTTATGCCACTGACACACTAACCATGAAGCGTCCTGTCACAGAAAACACATTTTTAAAGGTACAGTTAAAAGACCTGAGCTGCAACAATGAATGAAACAATCATTATCTGTAGAAGTGACTTCTGTGTCACTCATCATTCTGTGTCATCTCATCATCATCATATCATCATATCATCATACCATCATACCATCACACCATCATACATCATACCATCACACCATCACAACATCATACATCATACTATCACACCATCATACCATCATACCATCATACCATCATACATCATACATCATACCATCACACCATCACAACATCATACATCATACCATCACAACATCATACATCATACCATCATACCATCATACCATCATACATCATACCATCATACATCATACCATCATACATCATACATCATAACATCATACCATCATACATCATACCATCATACATCATACATCATAACATCATACCATCATACATCATACCATCATACATCATACCATCATAACATCATACCATCACACCATCATACATCATACATCATACCATCATACCATCACACCATCATACATCATACATCATACCATCATACCATCATACCAACAAACCATCATACCATCATACCATCATACCATCATACCATATATCATCATACATCATACATCATATCATCCATACCATCATACCATCATATACATCATACATCATCATTACCAACGAACCATCCCACCATAACCATCAATACATCATACCATCTTACATCATACCATCATATACCATCATACATCATACCAATCATACCATACATATACCATCATATCATCATACATCATACATCATAACATATACATCCATACATCATACCATCATACATCATACCATCATACCATCTACATCATACATCATACCATCATACCATCATACATCATACATCATACCATCATATCATCATACCATCATACCAACAAACCATCATACCATCATACCATCATATATCATCAATACATCATACACCCATCATACCATCACACATCATACATCATACCATCATACCATCATACCATCAATACCATCATACCATCATATCATCATATCATCATACTCATCATACCATCATATCAATCATACACTCTATACCATCATACATCATACCATCATACCAACGAACATCATACCATCATAACATCATACCATCATACTAACATCATACCATACATACCATCAATACATCATACATCATCACCATCATAACATCATATCAATATACCATCACTATCATCATAGACATCATAACATCATACATCATACCATCATAACCATCATACATCATCACATCATACCATCAATACCATCATCATATCATCATACCATCATACCAACAAACCATCATACATCATACCATCATATCATCATACCATCATACCAACAAACCATCATACCATCATACCATCATATCATCATACCATCATACCATCATATCATCATACATCATACCATCATACCATCATACCATCATACCATCATACATCATACATCATACCATCATACATCATACCATCATACCATCATACATCATACCATCATACCATCATACCATCATACCAACAAACCATCTTCCCACTATTGCAAAGAAATAGTGAACACAATAAATATTGAGCCCAAAAATATAATGTCCCATCTATTTTGGAACGAGGTCGTTATGGTGACAAGCTGAGCCTTACACTTACTGACGCACGATTTAACGTTTCTGGTTGAAGCACTTCTTGTCTCCATGGAGATATTTTTGATTTGCCTGAAACTTTCCCCAGTATGCTTTTATAAAAATTTTGCATTTATTCATTGACAGGTATTTTTGCTTGTCTGAAGAGAGATAATGCCATACTGTGGAACATTTCAGGCCAATCAATGTCCACGTATCCAGCTCCAACTTCCCTCTGAGATCGATAAAGTTATTCTGATTCTGAACTGTTGTGGACGCTCACTTGTGTGTGTGTGCGTGTGTTACCTTTGGCAAAGAAGTGCGTGACCCGGAACTCTGCGTCGTCATGGTGAGCACCGTGGTGATGCCCAGAGCCACTCGAGCCGGAGCAGCGTCCATGTTGATCCAGAAGGAGACCCAGGACAGGATCACGATGAGCAGCGACGGAATGTACATCTGAATCAGGTAATAACCCATCTGACGCTCCAGGTGGAAACGCACCTCGATACACGTGAATTTACCTGAAGGAAAATACACAGCAAATACACCTGAAATTTTCCTGAAGGACACGCAAGATTTTCTGACCTAAAGACCCAATAAAGTGATATTGTTGTTGATTCAGAAAAGTTATTCTGAGAAGCATTGTGATTAATGTTGAAATACAAACCAGCTGAAATGATACAGTAAGAATCCCATATCTTTTACATTTAACAGGTTTTACACCTAATAACTGATTCACCAATTATAACCAAATACTGTGAATACTTTGAGGCTTGTTATGACTATTGCATTTAGATGTGATTGTGATATTTCTTGCAGATCTAGTGTCAAGTGATGATTCAGAAATGTTGTGTTTGTCGACAAAATGAAGGTGAAATTATTTAGTGTGACGCACGAGTGAAGCACTTTGAATTGCCATGTGTGCGAATTGTGCTCTGTAAATAAACTTGCCTTGCCTATTTTGTACCGCTAAATTCATATGGGTGTCAATATTTTTGTATATAAGTAAGTTATATATATATATATATCTTTTACTTTCTTTTAGTCATGCCAAGAGGGGCTGTAAATACAACCCAAAACAATAGAAAATACTGAGTCCAGATTTCCTTGTTTTTGTCATGTGTGACGCCCGAGTTGACCTCCTCCTGCTGAGGACACAGACACAGTTGGCCCTTACTCATCAGCTTTGACTTCAGGCTCTGACTATAAATAACTCAAATCCTTGTACAATTTCATTTATCTGACATTTTTGCTGTGTTGAATTGAGACTGAATCAGTAAATTTGGAGGACAGAGGCTGAGTGCGTGAGGGGTTATGGCTAAACCCATCGTACACTTGTAAACCTGGGGCCCAGCTCCAGATCTTGAGCTAAGTTTGGTCAGGAGTACTTTAGCGCCGTCTTTCTCCTTCCCTTTGCTGCGAGTATTTGAGCTTATTACAAAGTATGTGCTTTTTTCCAGATACTTAGCCGTGAACTATAACGTAAGAAGGTCATTATTTTACATTTTACTCATTATAAACCGTAAAATTGATCAAAAACAGCTGAATAATAGAAAAGGTGCATTAAAAAGCAGCAAAGTTTAATTTGCTTGTTGTTACTGTTGAACAATGTCATTTTTGAACCCTTTATGTACGCCTCAGAGTCAGATTTCTTTTCAAATAATCACATCCGAGTACAGGGATGTGGGCAGGGTTAGGGGGTGGGGGGAAACAGGAATTTTCTGAGCACTCAAGCTTCAGCTGCAGGACAGGATTACTCAAACATGCAGGAATCAATCCAACAATAAATGAAGGAATATAACCAGGGAATCATTTTTATTCATCAATTAGTCTAGAGATTATTCTTTCGATTAATCAACGAGTTGTTTAGAACACAAAAGGCATGTAGGAAAAATATTATTACTAAATTTGACCCAGTGGAGCCGTTTGAGGATCACACCTGTTTACCCCTCGCTCGTCTCTCCTGAACCTGTTTACCCCTCGCTCGTCTCTCCTGAACCTGTTTACCCCTCGCTCGTCTCTCCTGAACCCACTGTTTCCTCGTCGTCCTCTGAACCTGTTTACCCCTCGCTCGTCTCTCCTGAACTGTTTACCCTCGCTCGTCTCTCCTAAACCTGTTTACCTCGCTCGTCTCTTGAACCTGTTACCCCGCTCGCTCGTTCTGAACCTGTTTACCCTCGCTCGTCTCTCCTGAACCTTTTATCCTCGCTCGTCTCTCTGAACTGTTACCTCGCTCGTTCTCTCCTGAACGTTCTCGCTTCGCTGTTCCTGACCTGTTTACCCCTCGTCGTCTCTCCTGAACCTGTTAACCCTCGCTCGTCTCTCTCTCGAACCTGTTTACCCCTCGCTCGTCTCCCTGAACTGTTTAACCCCTCGCTCGTCTCTCCTGAACCTGTTATCCTCGCTCGTCTCTCCTGAACCTGTTTACCCCTCGCTCGTCTCTCCTGAACCTGTTTATGACTCGCCTCGTCGTCTCCTGACCTGTTTTAGCCTCGCTCGCTCGTTCTCTCCTGAACTGTTTACCCCTCGCTCGTCTCTCCTGAACCTGTTTACCCCTGCCGTCTTCTCCTAGACCTGTTTACCCCTCGCTCGTCTCTCCTGAACCTGTTTATGCTTCGCAGCTTTTTTCCAGCAGCTAAAATGTGACGGATGAAAAGTGGCAATGGCTCCGACCAGTTTGAATAAAAAAGTCCGTGCGTGCAGCCGCAAACCAAAACAGCCTCGTATTTCACAACAAGGCTGCGCTGACGTTATACAATCTGTCATCATTTCAGGTGGAGGGCGGGGGCAGATCCATCTTAGGATCACAAATGTTAAAGCCTTATTATTATTTGTTAGACATTATGGCTTCGCAAACTTTGTCATATTAATCTTATGGTTTGAAGTCCTAGAAGTAACTGACAATAAACTTTAGGGTTGACCATTTTTGCAGAACCTCCGACAAAATAATTTCACTTTTGTTTATTTACACAGTCAGAGAAGATGCTTAAAGTGCCCCTGAAAGGTCGGATGACTCATTGAACTAAAACGCAGTTAAGAGCATTATATTTTGAATTAAGAAAAAAAAAACCTTTATCCTAGCATGGCTAATCTTTTAGGTTTTTAATTTTCACTCTTCGTGTTGGTAAATGATGACATCACAGTAGGAAAATTACCCAGCAAACACTGGGCAAAAACTCATTTAATGTCTTTTTTTTTTTTTTGGACAATTAAAAATAAATTAGAGCAACTTTATTTTGTTGAATTAACATTAAGAGGGCCAGAAATGTTTCTTTGTGTAAATTATGCATAAACTTTGACCGGAACGAGTGTCCCTTGTGTGATGTCACTTCCTGTCATTTTTCTACAGATTTTTCTCAACAAATACCTATTCGATTGGTGTAAAACTATCATTATTACATACAACAGGTATAAATACACCAAATAAAGTCAAAATCCGAGCAAATTCTACCAGAAATCTCACTTGTCCTGCAGCTCAATTTTAAACCATGAAACTTTACAGGCCAAGTACCATCTAAGAAAATATTTGACCTAAAACAGAACTATTCTAGGTCCAAACTAGGGCTAAACCAAGTCTTAAATGGGACTACTCACCGGCTGTATTAGTTCTAAAGAAGGATTAGCCCAAAGGAGGACAGAAATAAGGATTAAATTAACACTGAAATCATTAAACATTTCAATTGGAGAAAGATCCACCAGCGATACGTGCACCATAGTTTGAGATCCACTACTTTAGAGTATAAGGATTTGGGACAGACAAACAGCAAAAAGGAGAAAAGTGAGTTATCTGAAGGGCAAAGGAGTGAATCATGAGATGAAACTGCCTTTTTACATGCATTTCCTCGTACTTTTGTGTATAATTATTGTATTCACTTTTGTCAAGCAGGTAAAAAAACAAATTGAAATCGAAAGAAAGAAGAGCCGTCTAATATTACAACATTGGCTCAGATTAACGTGACACTTAATCGCTTTGAGAGCTTTCGATTGGGCCACGCCTTCTTTTCAGTGGATTCATCGAGTTTCGTTCGTCGACCACAGCTCAGTAACTGCAGTTACTCTCACCTGTGTTGTAGTGTTTGGTGCAGTATCGCAGGTCCGACTCGTCTTTCAGGATGAACTGAGGCAGAGTGAGTCCTTCAGCCACCTGCACCGGGCCGTTCTCCTGCCACTCGAAGATCAGGTCGTTCATGGTGTACCCGACTGCACAACAAACAGACAAACGAGCCGTGAAATTTGACAAAAACACACCTGGACCACAAATGCTTCAGTATAAGGTTAAATCGACATCGGCAGAGAGAAAGTGTTCCGCGTCCGCAGAGGTTAGGCCTCAGTAACTCAGTAAATAACTCAGTAAATATAAGTTATATATATTTTTTCACTTTCTTTTTGAAGGGATTGTAAGTGAGTTGACCTCTTCCTGCTGAGGACACGGACACAGTTTACTCATCAGCTTTGACCTCAGGCTCAGACTATAAATATCTGAAATCCTTGTACGATTTCGTTTATCTGACATTTTTGCCGTTTGGAATTGAGACTGAAACAGTACATTTGCAGGACAGGGGCTGAGTGGGTGAAGGGTTATTGCGAATCTCATCGTTGCATCCTCTGCATTCGACCCATCAACGGTGTCTCGTGTTTATTGTGTGTGTGGTTTGATAGTAGGACAGTTTCAAATGAGACGAGACTGTGAAATGTTCTGAAATGAACTGCTCAATCAGTGCAGATTTTTTCATTTACTTGTGTCTGTGACGTCAAACTGTGCCGGAGACGCTTTGGGGACCTTTCTTTACATCGCCCTGACAGTTTGTAACAAGGTGGAGCGCTCACAAAGTTGTGCGTGATTGTGTATGTTTGCTGAAAGTGTGACACAAATGAAGCAGACAGTCATGGAGCCCCGGGGCGACGCCTCAGGTCCACACACGGGGAGGACGTGACTTTGAGTGAATGAAACGTCCTGGGGCTGAGCTGTGTCTGTGTGCATTCATCTCATGGATCTGAGCTCACGACGCTGCATTTACATGTGATTAGGTTTCATGTGAAAAGGCTGTGTGTTATTGTTGTTGTGCCTTAGTTTAGACCTGGTTTATGTCTTGAGAGGTGATTCTTGAGAGGCAAATATTTCACATCAACTACACTTTATTTGCAGTGCTAGTTTTGCTCTATTATTCTTTACATACTCAATGTTTTGTTTTGTACACTTTTTGTTTCCCTTATCTTTCCTGTTATTTGTCTTAGATTAGTTAGTGTATATTTTCCCCTGTTTTGAGTTACATTTTGTGCTTTGAGAATTTCGCCATCATTTTTTTTCAAATCTATTTAGTATTTTTAATGTCGTTTTTATTTTGCGCGTCCAGGAGCTCATAAAAATCAAGAGCACGTCCTTTTTTTCCTTTGTCACTTTATATTTGGGGTTTTTTTTCCTTTAAATAATTAGCATAGAATATTTTTTTTTTAAATTCATGATGACCTGTAATTAATTAAATGCGTTCCAAGCAAAGCAATAACATTTCCACTAAAAAGAAGCATCAGAAAAGTCCCACAGTGCAGCTTTAAAATGTATAAACAAACATATCACAGTATCATATGACCGTGGCTTAAGCTCTGTTATGTGCGTGCCGTTTACTTCCTGTGCATGTAAATCAACTAATCTCCAGTGTGGACAAACAAGGCTGATCTTTGCACGGTAACGTCCTCTAATGGAAAAACTATCAATCATCCATCTGTGCCGGCTCCTGATCCCCCCCCCCCCCCCACCCCCCCCCCACACACACACACACACACCGCCGCCGAGTGGGCCGCGCGCTTTCCCGTGAGTCGTGAGAGCGCCAGTTACTCGTGCATCATAAAAAGTGGCTTTGAAAACATCGGCATTTATGCAATATTAAGTGGTTTACAAGAGGCGCGAGAGGAGGCGAGGAACAACATTTCGCCCTATCTCGCAATGATGTGTCATTTTCCTCAGTAAAAAACATATCTGGAGTTGTGTTTTATTTCGTTCAGTGTGTAAGCGTGTAAGTTGTAGGCTTGTCAGAAGTATCACAAATGAGTTACTAATTGATACAAAAACTATTATCGAATCTAGATACTCATTTGAGAAAGTAACAGTACTAAAACGATCACTTAAAAAGGACACAATTGGGCCTTTCCTGAACAGTTTGGAAACAGTTTGATCATGAGCTTGGTTTATTGTTTAATGGATCCCCACTGCATCATTTTAAATTTCAACTATAAAACTGTAAGCAAATATCTATAACTTACAATCCCCCAAAAATAAATACAGTTACTTTTTTCTTCTTCTCACAAATACACCAATCCTTGCTGCTCTCCGGTTAAATACAGTTTCAAGAAATGCAATGCAACAGCAATATGTTATTTGTTATGTTACAGCCTTATTCCAAAATGGATTAAATTCATTATTTGCCTAAAAATTCTACCAAAGATTCCCCACACTGACAATGTGAAAGAAGGTTGTTTGAATTCTTTGCAAATGTATCAAAAACAAAAATGCATTTTGAGTTGAGTTTTGAAGCTATGAGCACAGCTTTGTTCCCTCTTATTCTGTTGTAAATGATTCCCTTCTCCAAACATTGCTGCAGGTTAGCTCTGACCCCTGCCCTTCTGAATGCCTTGTAGAATATTGATGAGTATTTTTACTGAAAGGTAGTTTTTGGTAGAACATTGATGGCGACAGAGTTGATGTTGAGAATGTTTTTCATTTTAGCAACACTTGTTCTAAAAGCACACAGTATAAGAACACACTGTTTAATTAATGAAGAAAATAGAAATTGTTTATGTATACTTTAAACGGAATTGCATTTAGAACAAAAATAAGCACTCAAAATGTAATGAATAGAATACATGAAACAATAGGACTTTGTTATAAGCAGTTTTTTTTCATTGCCTTTTTATTTTGAAATAAGCATTCTACTTTCTTTGCTCTCACAATTACTTCAATTAAAATATGTTTTAATCAAAATAACATAATATTACGCTGTTGTTTTGGTTTTAATGGCCCAGGCTCAATGATGCAAAAGGCCCTAACAATTGTTCTGCATTAGTTCCTAAACGACGACAAAGTAACAACAAAACGACGACAAAACATGTCCCCTGCCTGCACCAAGTGATCAGTTTTGAGTTTTTTGGACCAATCAGCACAATTGCTGCCGGAGTGCGGTGAGGCTGAATGTTGTCATTTTTAGACACTTTAGAGAAAAAGTCTTTGTATGGGGTTAACATTTCCCTGCAAAATCCAACCTTTTTGAAAACTGCTGATCATGAGCAGTTCGTTTTCTAGAGCTGTAGTCCTTTAGTCAGGCAATTGGTCAATATCTTAGTTAAACAAATGTTACAGTATATTAGTAGACTAATTATTGTATGAAAATTATATTACAATTACATGTATTTTTATGGACCACAGCAGAAAGGAGAAAAGAAGGAGAATTGGAGTGATTTAGCTGGAGTTTTGGAATGAGTGGACAGTTTAATCTGCCTTTTCCCTTATGAAGATGCTGTTTACTAGTACTTAAAGGCTTGAAAATATCTTTATATCCCTGAGGGGTAATTGTTTTTCAGCAGCAGACCACCAACACATACAGACCACTCACAACACAGAAGGGAGCAGCTTGAAATCTGTTGGGTTCTTATAAGGATCGGAGCCCTGTAGATGTCCTGGAGGACAGAAGAAAATCCCCCTGCAAACTTCCTGCAAGAGTGCACAATGCTCTTCAAATGCTTCTTTTCTTATTTTTATTTTTTTTATCAAAGAGCGCCGAACTAACAAATAAAAGAAAAAGTGAGAAAAGACTTCATAGATGCTTTCACACTGTAGGAACCTTTTTTAAACTGTATTGATCCACAGGAGACACCCCAGCGCCAAACAATTCTAAATGAGTAAATAGTAACAAAAATGATGTTATGCCTTTTAATGAATACTTGTTAAGGACTACCCTCAGTGCCCGTGCTCTTGATTTTAATTCATAGTGTATGTGTAAGTGTGTTTTATGTATTGTATTGATTGTTTTATTTGGATGTCCTGTGTTTGTTTGTTTAATCTGTATTTGGTTAGGGTGCTCATGAAAAAGAGAGGTTCTCTCACTGCATTTTCCCTGTATAAATAAATTATAAATAAAAATTAAATCAGTCACACACCAGCTTTTAGTCAATGAATAGATGGGCACAAATTGCACAAAAATGACATTACACTCGGTGGGAGAATTCTTGGGCTGAAACTGCAGTACCGCAGAGTGGCCACTAATCAAACTGGCAGCAGGCCCTGACCAGGTCTAATAGACTCAACATTATGGCTAAATTTAGCATTTATTCAATTATAAAGCCTTCAGTGGGGCATAATGTCTTCTTACATAACACTAGACTTGACATAACATTGAACCATCTTTGCTAAATAGCATGCTACAGTGTGTCGCGTGCACTATTCCTGTGGGCGATCGCAGAGTATAGAAACATATAACACGGGAACAAAGTCGCCGTCTCTGCAATTACAATGAATTATGAACCACGACAGGGGGAGGACGGAGAGGCTAAGTGGTGCTAACTTATTAATTCAAATATAAAAGTGATATTGCAGATTCTGAGAAGTGTTTTTGGTTTCCTTTGCAAAATAAATGATGTGTCCTAAAGTCTGTGGCATTAAATTATACAGTGCTTTGTTGAAGGTTGTCAGCAACACACGTTAGGGATATAAAATAAAGGTCGTGTTGGAAAAGTTATGTTGTAGCAAGTAGAGTGGCAGTGTTGAAGTAGTACTTATAGTAGCAGTATAGTGTATAATGCAAGTGTTACAATAACAAACATCAAGATTATTGACACCATGACCAAACAACAGGGAAATCCTAATTTTATTTCATTTCTATTTTCTTAAGTATCACCATTCTATTCATATTTGACCAGCTGTGTAAAATCAAAGTAAAGTTAATGTGACATAAATAGATTTAAAAATGTGTTACATTTAGTGTACTTTTGGGAGTATAGATTGATTGGAAACATTTTCTTCTCTAGTTCTCCTCAACTCTTGTAGTCTTACAATGAAAAAAGTAATTCATAGTTGAAACAATATTCATCTTGTCTTATTTAGTAGTTTGTTTCTGATATAGAAGAAAAAACCAAACTAGCATCAGTAGTACTTATTCAGTACTAAAGCGAATAGAAGAAACAACCAAACTAGCATCAGTAGTACTTATTTAGTACTATAGCTAATAGAAGAAACAACAAAACTAGCATCAGTAGTACTTATTTAGTACTAAAGCTAATAGAAGAAACAACAAAACTAGCATCAGTAGCACTTATTTAGTACTAAAGCGAATAGAAGAAACAACAAAACTAGCATCAGTAGCACTTATTTAGTACTATAGCTAATAGAAGAAAAAACAAAACTAGCATCAGTAGCACTTATGCAGTACTAAAGCTAATAGAAGAAACAACAAGCATCAGTAGCATCAGTAGTACTTATGCAGTACTAAAGCTAATAAAAGAAACAACGAAACTAGCCTCAGTAGTACTTTTGCACTAAAGCTAATAGATGAAACAACAAGCATCAGTAGCATCAGTAGTACGTTTGTAGTACTAAAGCTAATAGAAGAAACAACAAGCATCAGTAGCATCAGTAGTACTTATGCAGTACTAAAGCTAATAAAAGAAAACAACAAAACTAGTTGATTTTTTTGTAGAATCTCTGTTTGGTTAATCCAACATAAATATGGTTGTGTCTTTAAACATATCAGTTGAGGTTTAATTATCAGATCAGAATGTGAGATGTCTGTAAATTGAAAGGATGAAAAGACTCGAACAGAGACTTGAGTACAGTATGGCACAGCTTGTAGAACTGAACCTTAGTCCGGACTACAGATGTGCAGAAGAATGTGGGACTGCTGAAAAATTGAGTAACTCAATGAAACAAACGGACCGCTTCACAGAGGACCAGAAATGACGGGACTATTTGATCTAGCAAATTACTGATCAACCAAATGTATCAAATTATTTTCACCCGTCCTATGCCCAGTCACCCTGCTCCTTACCCTTAACTCTCTCCCGGCCTTGTGGAGACCAGCTGGATAGCCAGTCACACTGACCCACCCACACACATGCACAAACAACATTCATTTGGCCTTCACTCCACCGTCTGTAACTTATCCTACTATTTCTTCTCTTGTTTGTGACCGTCCCCCATATCCACTGAAAAATTCCATCACGTGTAATGTATTCATAAATATGTGTTGTATAGTGTGTATTATTGTTATGCTTATGGATGAAAATGTATTTCATTTTCCTAGCGCTCCCCAGCAGGCGCCGTCATGTGGCTGCCCGGGTGACTCATGCTTTTATGCATGTCTCTCATGTTGCATCTGTCATCAAATCACGTTCCTATGTTTTAAATTTTATTCACTGACAATGGCAATAAATATATCCAGATTCCTGCACAAAAGTGCAGAAATTTCACCTTAATTTAATTAAATTTTTGTTAAAATCAGGTCTTTTTGTAGTATTTTTAAAAAAAAATTTATATATTGTCCACCCTTAAGTAGCGGTAGTATTAGCAGAAGCAGTAGCAACAGAAACAGTGGTAATAGAAGCAGTAGCAGTATTAAAAAACTGAATTATAAAAGATAAAAAAAGTTCATATTTGTCATCTGGTATGTATCATAAAACCCCTTTCCCGTTGAATCTAATATGGAACAAAACATTTTTCAATTAAGAATATCAGAATTTCCGCAGGTCCCGTTGAAATACAGGGAGGAGGGGCGTCTCACGGCACACAGTATAATGCATGGCTGTATGCGGTGCAGATAATGCGACGCTGTCCCTCTGTATATAACAAATAAAACCCCCTGACGATGTGCTCTGTACTTCCATATTCTGGATAATGTATGAAATGTATTTCTGAAACGTGTTTCGGCTCACAGATTCATTATAAAACAGCAGTAAAAGTTCACTTGGTGAGGCAAACAATACGCCTGACTCAAGACAGAGGGCGCTCTTGAGCCCGTGGACTGCTGCACCATCTTCTTCGTTCTTGAACTTGTTTATTTCTTATTTACAATCCGGTTTATCAAAATGTAAAGGTAAGACCATAAACTTCTATTTATTTTGTCTTGAAATAGGCCTGAATTGGGCTCAATTGGAATACATTTTGACCTTAAATCAAATATGTCACGTGTGTAAAGAATGCTGAAATGCGATATAAAGCACAACTCATTGTCTGTTGTCAATCGAATTGTGTTTAAGGTGCTCTTTTGGGTTCATTCGCATTGGTAAATCTGACTCTGAAAGAGAGAGTGCCTCACTAGGCATGAACCTCACTGCACGTCACTGCGTAGTAGTAGTAGTATTAGTAGTAGTAGCAGTATTGTATTCGGTGTTGTATGTTGGTACTCACAGCTCTCCAGTTGCATAATGCATGTCTGAACGTCCATGGGGAAGTTTTTAAGATCCATGGGGCAGGATAATGTGAGTGTGAGTCTGAAAGACAAAACAGAGAGTGCACAATTATATTCCTCAAAATACCACTGTAAAAATACTTTGCCCAGGGGCGACTTTTACTTCAAGCAGGACTTTCATATAAACATGGTCGATTGAAAAAAAGAAAAAAAAACGATGACCACCATTCTGCCCTAACGGCGTCTCTGACCACCACCACTCACCAACCACACTACACAGACACAAGGACACAACAGTAAACCTAGGATTGATAAGATTATATTTTGTCGTATTAAAAAGGCCTTCAATATTAATTTCCTGAACATAAACAATACCAACTTTAATAATTTCCAATTACCGCTAAAAATAGTAACACATTATCAACCAAATAAATGTCAAAATATGGTGATTGAAGGCTTCTAGATAGAGAATATTCACAAATAGTGTATCATAAAAGAAAACCTGAAATTGTTTATTCTTTTTTTTGACATTTTAATGCAATAATACTGCTGTCTTTGTTATAAAGGGTATTTTTGTATGTGTTTTAGCGATTACTATGATCAAAATAAGACTACGATTATATTTTTTAGTCCCGATTAGTCGATTAATCGCTGCAGCTTTAATTGGCCGTGGACCTCTCCATTAAAAGTTCATTAGCTGATCGTTGACATTTGGAAATGACTGAATCTCTGTCAGTTAAATGCACAGTCCCAGTCTCAACCAACTACAGAGAAGGTTTTGTCGCACACTATTGTATGCAATCCATTCACAGTCATAAATGCATTTCACAAAAGACGGAGTAAGACCATTTCATGTAACCTGACTTTGAACTTTAGTTGATGTAATGTGTAGTCCTCAATGCAACAATATCTTTCCACGCAGCCTGTTGTTTCTGCCCGACTGACTACATTTACGTGTGTGGGAATTATGCATGACTCTTTATATGACATAACAGTTTCAAATATGGATGCAAAAAGTATATGTTTATAACAGTAAAACAACCTCAACTGTATCCTACGACAGAGATTCTGACGGTGTTGAGCTGCATTTACTCATGCATGAGGAAAAGGAAATTTGAAAACACATTTAGGCACTATTCTTGCCTTCAATTGCCTTTTTCTGTAGCTTAGTGGTGTCATGATAGTAACATTTCAAACTAAAGCTTGAAAAAGGTTGATACTTGAAAGAGATTTTGATACCACAATAATAATAATAATAAGATTTTTGTTATTTTAAGTCCTATAGTCTTATAATTCAGACCCTTCTAAAACTATTCACGAAAGGTCCAATATTGTACTATTTTTGTGATTTGTTTCAGTATGGATTCAGTATTTAGTTTCAATACTCGTTCAATTATAATCTGTTTGTTGCTGCAGTGAAATGTTATGAAGATGTAGGGCCAGTGTTGTCACGATAATAACATTTCAAACTCGATTTTGATATGGAAGAATAGACTCGATTCTCTAATTTCGATACCATAAAATGATGATTAAAATGCTTATTTTTTAGACAACTGAATGACATTTTCATCACAAGATAGTAGTACCGGTACTTTCTTTGTGTCACCTTGTAGTCTTACATTCTGATAAATCTCAAGATCATTCTTATAACTGTTCAGGAAACGACAAATTATATCTTGTTAATGTGATTTTTTTCAGTATCTTCTATCGATAGTTTTAGTATCGATTAGTAACAGATTTTCAAAACTTCTGACAACTCTAAGGGCCAGCAGTTTGGGACACAATCTTCTTCTACATTTTTAGACCATACAATTAACACAACAGAAAATAATAGTTTCTGGTATTTTACTAGTTCTGGGACAGATCCAGATCAGACAAAAAACTATTCACAATAAGTATAATTTTGTCCTACATTTTTGATTGTTTTCAGTGTCATTTAGTTCAAATGAGCATCTAGTTTCAATAGTTTTAGTACCGATTAGTACTGTTTGGGTGTACTAAACAGTTACAGTATCACAGTCAATAAAGTGCCTTCAAGATGTTTGTCTGAACTTGTCCTTGCCCAGGGAAGTTTGTGTCTTTTCCCCGACAGAAGGAGGTCAGACTTCGCCCTCAGGACGTGGTCAAAGCTGGAGCGTGATGGAAATCTTGAGCCGTGGCTCGAAACAGGGACAAAGATTCAAACTGGAACCGTCGTACGACCAAAACAGGTGCGATTTATGTCAAGCGTGTCTGGGTTTTTTTGTCTGGAAATCTTGGTCGCAGAGTGAGAGAGCACGGGACCACTCTCCCCAAATTCTCTTACCATTTACTAACTTTTTACTAACGCAAAAAAGCCAGAGCTAGCATGTAGAGTTTTGGTATCACACACAGATGAATTGATTTCAACCTGGAGAGACTCAAATAAAAGTGCTATGAAGATAATTAATGAAAGACAACTAAGAATGATATGACGATATGTTTTTATAAATATATTAGGCTTGGCGCAGGGAATGATGAGCGATGCAGGAGGAGAAGAGCAGGAGGTGATAGGAATCTAACCCACAGACGCTGATGGTGGTGCAAAGCTCGGCCTATCAGAGCAGAGCGAGGCGGTGAAGGTGACGGCACAGGTGAGGCAGCCGGGGAAGTCTTTCTGGCTGAAACTTTGCAGTATCTTCACTACCTTTCTGTCCTTAAAGTGCATATGACAGGTGTTTATGAATTTTGGAATTTTGACTTTATTTTGTGTATTTATACTTGTTGTAAATATAAATGATAGTTTTACACCAATCAAGTAGCTATTTGTGTAAAAGTGTAAAAATCTGTAGACAATTACAAGAAGTGACATCACAGTTTATGCATACACACATTTACACACATTTATTTATATATTTTTTTACCCACTAAACATTAATTCAACAAACTAAAGGTGCTCTCATATATTTGTATTAGTCAAATAAAAATAAAATGTGACATTAGATTATTTTTTTGCCCAGTAGTTGCTGGGTAGTTTGCAAAGTTTGAAATATGTTTATCCTAATTGCATTTTATTTCAAAGAGTAGTCCAACCTGCACTTTAAAGACGTTTTTGAGCCCATTTGTTGAGGGAATGAATTGTTGTTGGGCGAGTTGAAGTGTCCTTTATCACCTCCTAGCATTAGTAAACAAGCTCTGCACAGTCGGAGCAACGGCGGAGAAACTACTTTCAGTTTCCATTTGATCATATAAGGTTAATTTGAATAAAACAAAAGCTACACGGACAAAAAATTGCTGACAGAAGCAAGGAAATACATTCTGTCAGAATGTTGTCCGAGCAAACCTCTGTGACACTAATGCTTTGCTTTCATATCCTGCTGTTGATCAATAATCCAACTCCTCCACTCACCTGATGGAGTAGAGCACGTTTCCGTTCTTGAAGATGCGCAGCAGCTTGTTGTCTGTGGTGACCTCGTGGAAGTGCGCTCCCTTCTCGTTGGCGAAGAACAGGTCGGGTTTCCAGATTGAGTCCAGCATGGAGGGGTCCAGGTCCAGGGAGTCGTCCGGGTACTCACTGTAGGCCAGACGAGGGTCGTTCCACTGCTGCCTCAGGAAGATGTTCACGCGGTAGTCCTGGAGGAGGAGACGAGGGGAGGAACTTTAAATAGTACTATACATTTTTGTTTTCTCTGACATTCTGGCTTTACAGTGTGACAAGACATTTCGAATCAGTCTGAGCTGGGAATTGATCTCACAATGCTGACGTCATATTCAAAACTGTCTATAGTTTCAAAAAATGCATGCTTTTTTCTAGAAATAAGCTACAACAGTAAGTAGATTGCATTTAGTTAATTATAAAATGCAATATTGATATACAATGGCTTAGTAACAGACACAGGTCCATCGACTTCCCGTTCAAACCCGCAGAACTGAAAAGCCTCTTCATAGTTGCATTTCACTGTAGTATTTCTGACCATTTTATAACCTTATGTATATGAGTCTTTATCTTTCAAATAATTGCAACTGAATGCAAGGAGATAAGGGATCGGTGAACCTCCAATGCAGGACAATACAGACTTTCTAAAACATGCATGGTTCAACCAAAATACAACTCTTGAATGATATAATGATGAGAAAAAAAATCTGTTTAGCATAATTTTAAAACTGAGCTGGAGGACAAGTCAGAATTCTTTGGTAGAATTTGTAAAAGTAAACCAGTCAGAAATCACTTTTGACAGATACAGACAGGCCACTGCAAATCGGGATCACCCCGCGATCAGACCAAAAACAACCAAACCAGGACTAAACCAGGTCTAAATGAAAACAAAACCAGGTCTAAACCAGTGCAGACTTTGGATAACCAACAAGAGCTGCTCTAAACCAGGACTGAAAAGAGTCTAAACTGTAAACACCCCACAAGATCTTTCATTTTGGAGATATTTTGACCCAGCCTAGTCCCAAATGGTCACATAACACAGCCACAGTCCATTCAAGTAGCACATAACAAAAGGAGACAGGACTGAATAATTCCTCATGTTTCAATGTCAATAATTCACTTGTGTTTCGCACCCTGTCAGTCTCCATTACAGACGCTCAAGCAATAAAAGTCCACTCCAACACGCAAGGAGCTACGGGCAAAAACAAGCCACAAGTTAAAGGTTACAAGAGCTGAAATGAATGAATATATTACGACGCAATTATTATCAAATGGGTTTTCATAGGAAATAGGGCTGAATGATTTTGGAGGGAAAAAATAACATACAGTATGATCCGACAACTATTGAGATTAAGATTAAACTAATTTAAGAGCCAAACACTTTTCTGTATGAATTATAGGCTATAAACTACATAATAGAATGCATAACAGATGGAAACTAATGTTTAAATAATTTCGAGGTAAGCAAGAAAAAAAAAATCAATTCAAAGCTATATAATTTGAAACATCTCCAGTAATTTACTCACATTAAACAGTTCCGTTCTCATTTTAACAAAAAAATAGTCAAAGCTTGATTAAAATTCAACAAGGCTTAATGGCGCAGCCCTCTAAGCAGCGAGTTAAAATACCTACAACAGCGTAAAACAATGTTTCTGATTCCACATTCACATAAGCCTGCAGAACGTTTCAAAATAATCTTCTATTCGACCTGGTATTTTCTAATCTGAATTTTGTTGTAACTGCCTGCTCTTGCACTCTTTTCCTTCCCGTCATACTCTTGCCTTCGCTCATCTCTCTTAACACAGCAGGAAAATATGTTCTGATGTGAAACTGAGCAAAGTTTGGTGAAAATGTCAAAATGTTCCCTAAATGTGATTACCCGAGTGAGCTTTGATTCAAATGAGGCCAATATCGCAGCGGAAACATGAGCAGAATCTTTCATAACATTTGAATATTACATTTGTTCGTGCATTCATCTTTATTAGAGTCGGCCTCCGCATGAATTATGACCAAGATGCGGTTTCCTCGGGACAAGTCTAAATGAGTCGCTCAGTCTTGTGCCACACACACATTTACAGCTCGAATCAGAGTCGTTTTAGCACATCCGACTGTTACTGGTCAGTGTAGCATTAAGTCGTGATCAAACTGTTTAGCTTTCGATCTAGAAGTGTGCAGATTATCGAAATATTGATAATGTCGTGAATGTTGCTTTTTAAATATATGCAACATTTTAATATGAAGTTCAAATGAAAATACTGCAAGAACGCTGTATGCTGTATGTATTTCCTGTTGGACTGACATAGTAGCGTCTGAATATTGTTGTTGGGATGCTCCAAAAATATAGCGATATTCAATTTCGCCCAGCCCTACTTTTTAATAAAGAGGTCTAGCCAATATTCTGTCTTTGTGTTAAATGGCAAGAATGAAAAGTCTGACATATTTAAAAGAGATTTAAAATAAACATTAACAATTGTAGTTCATAAAGTGCATGAATAGGGCATTGCTATAATAATAAGACTGACCACCCTCTCCCTCCCTTACAAGGATGCACAATAAAGCCTACATCCTGTCTCTGTCCATCGAGCAGGTGACGGAGCAATACATGAAGACATAGATCTGTTTTGGATATTTTAGAAGAGAATCACAACATACTTATCTGCCCATAACATAAACACATTCATTCAGATGGTAGTGTACCTGCTTGTCACCATGAATTTGATGCCATAAAGTGGAACATTCTGGGCAAAGCAATAACATCACCATGAGGACAAGCAGGCGTTGGACCCTGTGAGGACTTTTAAAAGGACAAATATTAGGTGTCATTTGTTTACTGTTATTAGCCTTGAGTACCTTTACTTGGGTATTTCATGTTTCCAAGAATGTATTTTTACCAAATACAACATTTCTTCTTTTCACTCTGGTGTTTCCAATGCCAGGAATTAACTGTGCTCTACGGGCGGCAGAGCAAATTACAAAAGTGAGGTGAACAAACGCTAGCTTTCCACTGACATGCTAACGCAGCCACTTATATGGCAGAAATGCTCAGACCGACTCTGGTGATGATTAATAGACTTAAAAACAGAAGATCTCGGTGCTCGACATATGACATGACACATCGGGGAAGTTCAGGATGGAGTGTTTTTGACGCTCGGAGGAGAGAGGACTTTGTAAAGGATTCATCAAACTAGCGTGAATGAAGCGAAATGCTACTCCAGGTATGTTTATGATGAGGGAGCAATGTTTGGACATGGTTAAAAGCTCAAGCCATAAGATTGATCTGATTTGAAAGTTTCTGGACACAGTATCTTACAAAGTCTACTACAAATGTTCTCCAAAAACAGTACATTTCTCTGTGGTGTATTATATCTTCCCTAAATTTAACCCGGCAACAATGATTGGAGTTGGCATTTCCGCAAAGTCTCCTCTGGCTCAGACAGAAGTGTAAGATGTTTGGGACCTCTGTGCGTTTGGTGAGTGTCTTCAATGGAGTGTGAGAAACAAAGGAGGGCTTTGACATCTGCAGGGGGCAAAAAGCTGGTCTGTACGTCTAAATCAAGCAGCGAACACGCATTGCACAAAAGTTACCCACAATCCAGTGCAGCAGGCTTTGTATATGCGCATGTTATTATGAGTAAACAGCCTGAAGTGAGCGAGCGGTGAACCAGATCTAAGCAAACAGGAGGGATGAAAGCGAGAAAAGGGGAAACACCAGCTCTGCTTCTGCCGTTACATTAGAAACACTGATACAGCTGGTGGTGATGGAGGTGACTTTGGGTTGTTTGGAGATATTCTGACCCCAAGACTAAACTAACGTGCAGTTCTCCAGAAGTTATTCAGGGACTAAACCGGGGCTAATACAAAAGTAAACACTAAAGAATGTGCAAGGATTGTCAAAAGTATCAACACCAGATACAAATGGATGCAAAACTAGTATTAAAACTAGATACTACCGTAATTTGAGGATACACATTTTTGAAGTATTGATTCTGGGGGAAAAAAATCACGGTCAAAATGCACGCTTTTTTAATTGTTTTACAATGTTCTTGTTCTATATACATACAATTAAAAAACGTATTATTATTTTGTACCTAAATTACTACAGATGGTCCGATATGAATTTTTTGAGGCGATACTGATACCCGTCATTGGGCTTGCTGCTGCTGCTGCCGATACCGATGCCAATATTTAAAAGGCCACACATTCAATTTTCACTTATAAATAAAAACAGAATGTATTTATCTGGGATATAATTTCATTTAATAATTGTGTTTATCTTAATTTCTCATTTCCATTTTTTCCAATACAAATCAGCTGTTTTTTGAAAATATCAACCAATACCAATAGTGGAACATATACAGTATCACGGTATAAATTACATTCTATAGTCTAGCAAAGAATGTTTTGTGTTATAATTATGGTATTGAAATTGGTATAGACAGTAACAAGCCTTTACAAGTGTTGGACAAAACAAGTTTGTCATTTTAGTTTGTCATTTTGGAGTGATGGATTTGCTTGCACACATACATTCTCACACATGTTTCTGATGGAGCAGGTCTGAGAAGCTTGACTTTAGACTGCTCTTCTTCACAGAGCAGGTCCCTCAGATTGAACATGACTAAACATTGTCCACATGGATTAAACCAGCACTGGGGATGTTGTGATATCAAATTTTAGAGTTACAATTATTGCGAGAAGAAAAATCACTGTTTGACAATAGTGAAATCCTTAAATCACTTTAGTCTAATGGATTACAAACTTCCTGAATCATGATTTTGTCACATAAACAACAGAATAAAATCAAATTCTTTACACAGTTTTACTTTTTGGGAGAATAGAAATGACTGAAATTAAACTGAAATTTCTCATTGTAGCTCCCTGCTATTTTCAAGATTATAATTTTTTCATTCTTACTATTGTATTGTGTCCAGAATAATAACGATTATTGATTAACGGAATAATCTTGACATATGTAACCGGGATTAAACTGGTGGCTAAAAAATGGCTAAACATAAACAAGATAGACGTTTAATCACTGCCATTTAACACAAAAATATAAAAATGTCTTCCCCATGAATCAGAACCCTGTTTTTACAGACAGAGGATTAGCTATATTTAGATTAAAAGGAGCAGATGATTAGTGAGGTTTATTAATTACTGAATCGCTATTAAAATTCGAGTCATTCCACCGCCTTAACTCAAGTGCATTCAAAGACAATCACATGGTAAGATTTACCATTAACATTTATGCTATTTTTGCAACACATTACGCACTTAAAACTTATTCAAACCAATAATCCCATGTCCCATTCATTACACAAACTACACATCCTTCATCTCAGCCGAACTGTGCGTCTCTGATGTAATAAAGTTATGATCGCTGGGGTGCTTTTCCTTATTGTTGACTGAAGCAGAAAAGTAACAAATGTAAGACACGCTGATGACTGCACCATGACTCACGGCGTACATACGTATCCATGTAAACTGCACATACTCGTACAGTTAGGGCCTGTAGTACAATGACTGTGATATACGCTCGGTGTATTCCCTCATTCTGTGGTATTATATTATTATACATGGTGTTAATATGGCCTTATCTGACTTAGTGGGACTGAATGCCACTAATACTGTGTAACTTACATAAAACGTGCATCTTATACTGTTATATATTCATCTTACATGTTATTAAGATGTGCGCACTACAGCTATTAATACATATTTCAAGGATCCAGGAGGACAAAACCAGAGCTAACTTTTATAAAACTAGGATAAAAATATGAATCCATGCCCTCCACAGCCTTGAGAAACGATTATATCTGAGCACAAATAGTAAATAAAAATAACATTTTAATACCCAAATTCACCTGAAATAATAATAATAATAATAATAATAATAATAATAATAATAATAATAATAATATTGCGAGTTATGTACAACATTCATGACTGTGAGACTGTGGCTGTGTGTCCTGATGTCCACACTCTTCACCTCAAACAACTGCCGACTCCATGAAGGACAGCAACGCCATGGTCCACCTGATCCCCACGTACCGACAGAGGCTGAAGCTCTCAAAACCTGCAGTGAGGAAATCTAAGAAGTGGACCAATGAGGCAGTGGAGGAGCTACATGCGTGTTTGGACATCACAGACTGGAAGGTTTTCAGAGCTGCCACAGATAGTTTGGATGAGTACACGGACACTGTGACGTCATACATTCGATTCCGTGAAGACAGCATCATACCAACACAAACCAAAGTCACTTTCAACAATGACAAACCCTGGTTCACTCCAAAACTGAGGCAGTTAAGGCAGCAGAAGGAGACAGCGCACAGGGCTGGAGACAGGGGGCGCTACAAAGATGCGAAGTATGGATTCAGCAAAGAGGTTTCTCGAGCGAGATCACAGTACAATACACGTCTGAAGCAGCAGTTCTCTGACAACAACCCCGCCTCCGTGTGGAGGGGGCTCCGGCTTCTCACCAATCATACGCCCCAAGCCCCCCTACAGCAGACAATCGAAAACTGGCTGAGCAAACTCCAGGTTTAATGTGACCACCCCCTCCCCCACGGTGGCCACCTCCGCCAACCCAAGCCTGGTCCCCCCCACCACTCTCTCAGTTCAGGAACAGGATGTAAACAGGCTATTTTGGAAATCCAACCCCCGAAAAGCTGCTTGACCAGGCGGTGTTTCTCCTGCCACTTTAAGACACTGCGCAGGAGAGCTGACCCCTGTCTTCACTGACATTTTTAACACCTCCCTGGGGTCATGCCATGTCCCAGCCTGCTTCAAGTCTGCCATCATTGTCCCTGTCCCCAAGAAGCTCCGGATCACTGGACTTAATGACTACAGGCCTGTGGCGCTGACGTCTGTAGTCATGAAGTCATTTGAGCACCTGGTCTTGCCCCACCTTAAGTCCTTCACCTCCTCGCTGCTGGACCCCCTGCAGTTCGCCTACAGAGCCAACAGGTTTGTAGACGACGCCATTAACCTGACACTACACTTCATCCTGCAGCATCTGGACTCCCCGGGAACCTAAACCAGGATCCTGTTTGTGGATTTCAGCTCTGTATTCAACGTCATCTTCCCTGCTCTGCTCCAGGACAAGCTCTCCCAGCTCAATGTGCCCGACTCCACCTGCAGGTGGACCACTGACTTCCTGACGGACCTGGAGTTCAACACCAAGAAGACAGTGGAGATGATCGTGGACTTCAGGAAAGTCACAGCCCCCCCTCACCATGACAGACTCCCCCATCATCTCCGTGGACTCCTTCGGCTTCCTCGGACCTCAAGTGGGAGCCCACCATCAGCTCCCTCATCAAGAAGGATGTACTTCCTGCAGCAGCTGAGGAAAGCCAAGCTGCCAGTGCAGATGATGGTGCAGTTCTACACGGCCATTGAGTCCATCCTCACCTCCTCCATCACCGTGTGGTACGCTGGAGCCACAGCCAGGGACAAACACAGCCAAGGAACAGAGACTACAGCGCCCTCTGCTGGAGCCACAGCCAGGGACAAACAGAGACTACAGCGCCCTCTGCTGGAGCCACAGCCAGGGACAACCAGAGACTACAGCGCATTGTGCGTTCTGCTGAGAAGGTGATTGGCTGTAGGCTGTCACTTCCTGCACTACAACTGTAAAGTTAACTGTAATCCTGTGTACATAGTAATACCTGTTTTATTTTTATTTTATACTATAGTAATGTTAAATTGTTTCTTAATACATGCCCTTGGATTTCATATATGTTGTTTTTATTATTGCTCAGTGTTTTATGTTGCACCTTAATGCCGAGACAAGTTCCTATGTTTGTTCATTAACAATGGCAAATAAACCCCTTCTGAGTCTGACATCTGGTGTAAATTGTCATGTGATGTATGGCTAAGACGATAGGAAAAGTCTTTATGTAAGATCAGACATGAGTGAATGGTTTGGTCAATTCCGATGAGAGAATGCGTTTGGGGGAAAGTCCTGAGTGAATCTGTGAGTGCAGCAGAGGAGAGGCTGCCTCCACATCTGGACGAGTGTTCTTTTTCAATCTGTAACCTGCACCGTGTTCACATCTGTGCTCTTTTGGTCTTGGTCAATTTAGTCCTGGTTTAGTCCTGGTTTAGTCCTGGTTTAGTCCTGGTTTAGTCCTGGTTTAGTCCTGGTGAAACATTTTCATCATAATCAGGAGCGATGTGGTAAAGCCCCTGGATCTGTACCGTTTAAAACAACGTAGTACAAAAACATATATGTCTGAAAATAATCCCAAATGTCCCAACTGCTTTCTAGATTTTTCCTGATCCTCCATCTCTTCCCATTCTTCTCTCTTCCTCCTTCCTCAATCCTCCCTCCCTCTTTCTCTCCCTTTCTTGATATTTTCCCTCCCTCATCTTCTTCTCTCCCTCTTTCTCCCATAATCTCTCTCCCGCTCGCCTCTTTTTCTTCTAGCTCTGTCCCTCCTCTTCTCTCCTTCTTTCTCTCCTCTTCTTTTCTCTCTCTGCCTCTGACCTCTTCTCTCCCTTTCTCTTCTCTCTCCCTCTCGCCTTTTCTTTCTTCTCTCTCCCACTGACCTCTTCTCTCACCATTTCTCTCTTCTTCTCTCCCCATTTCTGCTCTTCTCTCTCTGTCCCTCCTCTTCTCTCTTCTTCGCTCTTTCTTTCTCTCCCAATCTCTATCTCTCACCTTCTCTCCTCTTCTTTCTCCCTCTCTCCCCTTCTCTCCCTCTCCTCTTCTTTCTCCCTCTCTCCCCTTCTCTCTCCCTCTCCTCCTCTCTCTCCTCTTCTTTTTCCCTCTCTCCTCTTCTCTGTCCCTCTCCTCCTCTTCTCTCTCCATCTCTCCTCTTTTCTCTCTGTCCCTCCTCTTCTCTTTCCCTCTTGCCTCTTCTGTCTTCACTCTCCCTCTCTCCTCTTCTCTCTCCTAATCTTTCCCCTTCTCTCTTTCTTTCTCTCCCAGTCCCTATCTCACTCCCTCTCTCCTCTTCTCTCTCCCTCTCCTCTTCTCTCTCCATCTCTCCTCTTTTCTCTCTGTCCCTCCTCTTCTCTTTCCCTCTTGCCTCTTCTGCCTTCACTCACCCTTTTCTCTCCTCCTCTCTCTCCTAAGCGTTCTCCTTCTCTCTTTCTTTCTCTCCCAATCCCTATCTCTCTCCCTCTCTCCTCTTCTCTCTCCTCTTCTCTCTCCTAATCTTTCTCCTTCTCTCTTTCTTTCTCTCCCAATCCCTATCTCACTCCCTCTCTCCTCTTCTCTCTTCCTCTCCTCTTCTCTCTCCCTCTCTCCTCTTTTCTCTCTGTCCGTCCTCTTCTCTTTCCCTCTTGCCTCTTTTGTCTTCACTCTCCCTTTCTCTCCTCTTCTCTCTCCTAATCGTTCTCCTTCTCTCTTTCTTTCCCTCCCAATCCCTATCCCTCTCTCCTCTTCTCTACCTCTTTCACTCTTAATTTCTCTCCCTCTCCTCGTCAGTCATCTCGCTCCTCTTCTCTCTCCCTCTTTCTCCCCCCGCTCTCTGTCTGTGCAGTGGGGTAATATAAACAGAGCAGATTAAAGGAGATGAACAAATGAAAGTCCAGTCCAACAGCAGTAAATCTGGTAAACATGCACCGCTCTGAGTGCCACCTACAACCTTTTTTTCCAGAGCTAACCTCAAATAAGGTCTATCCAGGTCGATGTTTTATACCCAGCCTCAAACACATACCCTTGTTCTTTTTCTTTTTTTTTTTAATCCTGGTTTAGAATAAATGTATAATAAAATAAACCTTAAATAGGCCAGGTTTAAAGATGGTTAGATCTGAGTGTGTTGCTTTTAATCCAGAATTAACTTTATATGTTTTTGTACTGGTTTATTTCTGTTGTTGTCTGGGTTTGGTTTGAGTTTAGACACAGTATGGCCAGCCAAGTTTACGCTTACGTAACAAAGATGTTTAAATCTAGAATCTGTCTCCATTAATTGCCAGGTGGATTAACCAATCAAAGAGACCATGGTCCATTCTGGTCAAACATACAAAAACACAGACGACTGTGAAACAAGAAACAAGCGAGCTAAATCTATATCTGTAATTGGTAAATCTGAGGTAAAGAGGAGATTAGATTAGATACAAATTAGCGATTTTGACTGAACATCTCAGAATTGTATGTTTTTCTGATGAGCAGCAGAAAAATTGGGGCAAATTTAGTTTTGGTTTAGTCCTGGTTCGTCGTAGTATGTGCATTTGTTGGATTATGTCACTGCGTGAGCCTGATCGGACTGCAGCAGATGGAGAAGAGACAAAAATCTAATCCAGGACTGACACATGGCCCCAGTGAAACCGATGCTAAAGCTGACAGATGACACTAAAAGGACCTTTTTTTTTTTCACTTCACTAATGAAAGCAATGTGATTCACTGCTCGTCTTTCTAAAAATGTGGATGTAGTAGATTCATGTACTAACTTGTGCAGAGGAATGATTACAATTAGTAAAATGAAGGTGGATTTTGAAAACATGATGGCATTTAGTGCTTGGAGAGCCTGTAAGATTCATTTAACATTCACAAATAAAACAAAACGCAACTCCAGATATGTTTAAATGAGGAATATTATTTTTGCATATACACAGTACCTTTAAATTTCCAAATTTTACATGATCTATATGTTAATGTCATGTTGCTAATAGCTGTGCTGCCTGAACAAAGACTTCATTCACAACGAGCTAATAGTTTCATTCAAGTTTACTAACTACTTCATCAATCTATTTGTTCATAATGAATTAAGTATTTGTTCATGCTTTATACAAATTGCAATCCTAAAGAGGCCATATTGAAAGGTTAAATCCAAATAAGCAGTATAGTATTGCATTCAAGTTTTTTTTTTTCCTTTTGTACATAAGTCAATTTTGTGTTTTCCCTTAAAGATTATATTGTAAAAGTAGAACCAAAAAGCAGATGCACGCTGTCTGCATGCAATAATGAATAATTGTATTTCTCGTCTAGGCAGAAGTAAGAGCCAAAAGCAGCGCTCTGATTGGCTGTGCTTGGGTGGTCCGCCCCAGTTTTACTTCACCGTCTCAACAAAGTTGTTCTAAAACTGTGCCCGCACCTAAAATTAATACATGTGGATAATAACAATGTGCAAAAGTGTTTGTGACAGCCAGGAACTAAGCTAAAAAACTACTTTGTCTTTCACGGTACTTTGTCTAGCACGGTCACTGCTGCTAACTCCTAAGTTTAGAATCTGAATTCTAGACGATTTCCTGCAAACTCTGGATTTGGATTCATTGATTTATCAAAGGCTTTTAACACTGCTGACTCTCAGCTTTTGATTAAAACCCTTAGGCAACATGGCATCTCTGACCAAGTCTTAAACTAGTTTATTAAATCGATCGTGTCAAATTGGCAGTGTGTCCAAAAGAGTACCTCAGGGCTTCATTTTGTGTCCTATTTTATTCTCTATTTATATTAATAATATTTGTACTGATCTGTCAAATGTCATTTGTCATGTCTATGCAGACAATACGGTGCTTTACTGTTGCTCGGCCTCATTGTAACAGGCCATCGAGTCTTTACAGTCTGCTTTCTCTGTGGTGCAGTCTAATTTGAATTTCCTGAAGTTAGTGCTTCATTCAAATAAAACAAAAGCTATGGTGAGGCTCGGAAACGTTTGGTATCAGCCACTTTTACGCCTCTATAAGATTATGGCGATGTTCCTCAATTAAATGCTAATGCAAAATATGTGAAATCCCTGAACACCTCATATCACAGTGCTCTGAGATTCTCAACAGGTTGCGGCAGGCTCACCCACCACTGGGAACGCTATGCCAAGAATGGGTGGTCATCTTTGGGTGCCAGGAGGTTTTCACACTGGATGTTTTTAGTGTGTAAAGTTATATGTAAGTGTGCCCCCTCCTGCTTGTGTGTCCGCGTGCGCTTAGCGGAGGGTCATAAATGCCCTGCGCTCATGCGACTTGTTGGTGCCCCATGTAAGGACTGATTGGGGAAAGAGTCTCTTACATGGAGCAGACATGATGTAGGGAGAACTGGTCTCAATTAGGGCTTTTCAAACGATTAAGAAAATAATAATAATAATAATAATAATAATAATAATAATCATTTAAAAATTGTCTGTGCTTTTAAATGTAATTTCTGTTTTTGTTTGTTCCTAAATGTCTTATTAGGTATTTCTTTTGCCACTGGTCACCCTTGTAAAAGACATCCCGATCTCAAAGGGTTTCTTACCTGGTTAGTAAAAAACAAAAGAAAAAAACATATTTCAGTCCAACAACACATTTTCCTTAAATTTTGTTTTAGTCCATACATGGAATCCATCCATGTATATTTGAGCTGAATGGAGAAATGGAAATTACTGCACAATGAATGAGTCAGACGCTCAACCGAGCAGCTTTTGTTTTGCCTGGTATGGTTCCAGTGGTTCCAGTCACTCTCCTTATTTAGTCCTAGTTAAGTCTTAGGGTGCCTTAACACTTGCAAAAAACAACACATTAAAATTGGGACTAAACCAGGACTAAACATGGATAAAGGCAGGACCAAATCAAGTCACTAGTAAACGGGGCTCAAACCGGGACCAAACAAGTACAAGTTGGAGTAGTTTTCCTTCTAATGCTGGGAATTGTAGTCCTGGTTTCGACATTGTTTTACTTAAATCCTGTTTAATCTTGCTTTAATCCTGCTTTAGTGTTTGTTCCTATCGAATGTAGACCAGATTTTGAGCTGGTTACACCTGCTTGTGTTGCTTCAAATCCAGTTGTAGGCCTAAATGTTTTTGGCCTGGTTTATTTCTGGATCGGTTCTGGTTTAGTTCTTGTGCCCTACCAGCCGAGACCACTCACTCTTTTACTACATACTTTACAAAGAGTCTGGAAACCTCAATGTCGCCACAATGTCCGATGGGCCTGGTTTTTGTCCAGATTTAGGCCTTGGTCTTGGCATTACTTTACTTTTGGTACAGATTTAGTCCTGATTTAGTCCTTGAGTAGTTTAGTCTTGTTTTACATAGATCAGAAATAAGAACATCTTTCAAATAAGGGTACTATATGGTGATGTTTCCGCACTTTTCTGATGAACTGCAACAATGTGAACGGGTTATTGTTGTTGTTAAGAATGTATGACCTGTAAATTTGGCCCACCCCAGATCTCCGTAGCACAGACGTTCTCGGAGGTACCAGTTGGACTATGGAAGGCCGCGTCGGGGGCCGTGTGTGTGTGAGCTGCGGTTATTTGCTGTCAGTCTTCATCTCCATCTCAGCTCCACATCTGCTATTCCTGTCTGGCAGTCTGTCCACTCGAATCTCTGTCAGTAAAGCCAGGCTGCACAGGGACCAAACCAGGACTAAAACAGGATTCAGACAGGACTAAACCAGCCTAAACCAGGACTGAACCAGGACTACACCAACAGCTGTCATGTCTGTTCAGGCGCAGCAGGATTCTGCTCTTCCGTCACTTCGTCTGGCCCTCCCTGTCACTTTCAATTTCATACAGCAATGACATGATATTATTGATTAAACTGGACAAAGTAAGTGATGTATTTTTCAACGACATGTATTGAACTGTTAATGAGACGGACTGGAATCTGCACATGACAAGACACAAAAAGAGATTGTAATAATATATGAATCATTGGGAAAATATCGAATATCGAATTGAAAATATCAATATTGAATTGCAATTTTTCTGACAAACATTACATTACGTTACGATTCGATTTGCATTTCAGGTTTTAATAGTAGGATTTTGTTAAAAGTTCACATTTGAAACAGGTCCAGGAGCAACTGAAATCTGAACGGGTCAACAAAGAATAACATGCAATTCACAACATGTTTGTAGAGATCTAAAGCCGCTTTCAAACGCCAGACCGGACATTTTTGGTCATTTGCAAATTAAATGTGTTAGCTAAATATTTGCATCCTTCTAGTTACGACTATTGAAACTGCAATTTAGACTCAATTGCGATATATCTCGCTGCCATCATTGTCCCTGTCCCCGAGAAGCCCCGGATCACTGGACTGAATGACTCCAGGCCTGTGGCACTGACGCCTGTAGTGAAGTCATTTGAGCGCCTGGTCTTGCTCCACCTCAAGTCCCTCACTACAACTACAACTATTCATCACTCACTGCACTGTCGCTTTCTGCACTACTACTGTAAATTTAACTGTAATTCTTGTGTACATAGTAATGCCTATTTTATTTTTATTTTATATTATAGTCATTTTAAATTGTCTCTTAATGCATGCCCTTTTTGAGTTCATATATGTTGTTTTTATTATTGATTAGTGTTTTGTGTTGCACCTTAATGCCGAGACAATGGCAATAAACCCCTTCTGAATCTGATTACAGAATGAAGCAATTATTAGATTCAAACCTCTACAGCTCAATCTTAAAGAATACAAAAAAAAATCAGTATAAATATTGAGCTCGAAAGTATATTGTTCTATGTATCCTTTATAAAATGATCAATCAATAAAATAATTCACTCGATCACAATGACTAATAAAAGCAACAATCATCAGCAAAAGTGCAGGCTGCTTTATTATAAACATGCAGAGAGAGAAGAGATGTGAACCATGTCTGTGCTCGGATTGTACAGAATATACAGTCTTATTTAGTTCAGTTTATATATATTTTATGAGACAAAACAAAAAAACCAAGCATTAAAAATGATCTTTGGACTAAATTGTCCCATTTAGTCCAAAGTCTGTTAAATAAGTCCATTTTCAAATTGAATCTGATGGTTATTTTGTCCATTTTATGAATGATGGCCGTTATCATTTGGGTCCAGTCCTTGATTGAGTCCATTTTATTCTAACAGCTTTCTTCCCTGCTTCAAAGATATTCATTTATTGCGTCCACAGATTGTACTTTTCATAATTGGATTCAGCAATCTCCCAGTTTGTGGTGTGGTGCTTCGGCCAATCATTTGTTTGACTAAATGTTCTGCCTTTTTCGCTCGCTTTCAACGGAGCAATGCCAGCCTGATGAAAGAGTAGAACTCCACCAGTTTGCAACACACATCAATCCAGCCTCTCCCTGGTTATTAAAAATATCCTACTCAATTAACTTTGTACAACATGTAGAAAAACAAAAAAATCTTTCTTACCATGGTGGTCTCAGCAATGGAACCAAAGCTGTTGATGAAGATGTTGCAGGAGACATTGACGGGAGGACCTAGAAGAATCAAACACACAACGAACATAAGTAAACGTGCTGCTCGTTGTTTCTCTCGTGCCGGTTCGGCCTCAGGTCCTGTCACTTGTGTTTGAGCTCCATTATAATGCATCATTCAGAAACGCCGCTATTCTTTAAATCTTTAACCGTAAAGAGCTTCACCCATTTTAAAAAAGACAAGATCAAACCCGAGAGAAGGAACCCAACGTGCTTTTACGTGTTCACTTTGGGATGAAAGACAAGAGCCTCCATTTTTATTCACAAGGGTGGATATTTAGGGGGGATTTTGCATTTAATCTTGTACTATTAGAATCGAAAGGTAACACAGTGGTGAAGTTATAATGTTCCTTCCTTACAACAGGAAGGTTTCAGGTTTGATTGCCTGTGCCTTGGTTTCCCTTGGGTACTCCTGGGTACTCCTGGGTTTCTCTATTAATGTAACGCAGTTGTTAAAAGTATCGAAAAGCAGATACTAATGAATACTGAAACAAATGAACTAAAAAAGTATCAAAATTAGATTAGATTTGAGCAAGTATCGATCCTAACCTCTTGAACAGTTTTATTGTGTATGTATGTGTTGAAAAGGACATTGTAGGTTCCAGAGTAAAAGAAAATTCTGTTAACTGGACAAGAGTGTGACAAAAGAGTGAATATGTTTTCTCATCAAATGAACTGAAGAAGTTACTTGGATGAGTGGCAAAAAGTGTAAAAAATGTTGGTCTAAAGTTGTGATCGAGAAGTATCACAAATCAGTTGTTAATTGATTCTAAAAAATATTATCAAAACTAGATCATGAGTTATTAAAGAAGCATCGATAAAATGTTTTTAAAAAAAAAGACAAACAGGAAAGAACAGTTTAAGAACTACCGTCGTAGCTTCAGAAAGTGGTGCCATTATTTAACTCCACACATGTGATTGTTGTCAGTGGAAATGACTTTAATAATTAAGATTAATAAAACATGTTTGTGGATCATAAGTTTGGATATTTTTTTCACAAACAGTAAATCTCCCATAGAGTTCTCCAGCTAAAATTATGACATAATACAGTTCTAGAACATTAAACTTTGAGGCAACAGTAGCTTTTACTGACAATAAATCGTAATTAAATATGTTTTAATATGATGATGTTCAGTAACATGGAAATATAATACCAAAATATATCCATTTATTTATTTGAAATTATATGAAAATCTCGTCTTGTGGACCTGATCTCGTGTGGATTTGTATCTCGTCCCACTTCATCCGACTGTAAATAAAGTTCAATGCCAGCA
Source organism: Chaenogobius annularis (assembly GCA_015082035.1). Taxonomy (NCBI): domain Eukaryota; kingdom Metazoa; phylum Chordata; class Actinopteri; order Gobiiformes; family Gobiidae; genus Chaenogobius; species Chaenogobius annularis. The sequence continues at coordinate 332,118 of BJKM01000286.1, read as the reverse complement.
GAGGGAGAAAAGGTGTGTTAAAAGTAAATACCTTTGAAATTTGGTCTGATCCGAGCGTCGTATCCGGACGTTCTGCCCATGAGTTTGTCCAGGAAGTCCGAAGGGGACATGGGAACCTGCCTCGAGCGAGCGCTGTCCAGCTCTTTACAGCGACACACACTGTAAAAACAGACAACACAGAGAGGAAGAGGAGGAGGAAGAGTCAACTCAACCAGGAAGACTGTATTTACTTCCTGTTACCTGACAATCACAGACGGGTAACTTTGACCTCACAACCAATCGGCTCTCAAAACATGATAATACCAGAAGGGCTGCATGATAGAAGAAATAAAAGATGTATTTTCTATTTTTGCAATATTTTAAAGGGTCTGAACTTCACTTATTTGTTCTAGGAATTTGGTTCAGTCAGATGAAGATGAGAGCAACTGCCAAGGACAAATTTCTTTGACAAATCAAAGATGTTTTTGGATGAGAACTGTGTGAAAAGGTCTTACTGTGTTTCTCTGTCACTGTTCAACATCAAAGTGAGAGAAGAGATAGAGTGTTGGAGATTTGCAGGCAAGCACATTTGAATGATGCCAGGCTTTAAAAAGCTGTCTTTTTTGTCGAGCTTGTCAGGCTCGGGTCTAATTCTGCTGCTCCTAATTGGTCCTGTCAAACTGATGTTCCTCGCTCATAGTTCAAAATTGGGCAAAGAACCTTAAATATAAATTTCTACACAATAAGTTCAGTAATGATTTGTTTTATGCCTTGAAGACCATATTTTGATGAATGTGTTTTTATTGGTGGTATGTTCTTTACTTTGGCATCTCATGTTTTGATTCAGCCTAGTCTTGGTCTAGTCCTAATTTAGTCCTGTTTGTTTAATTCAGGTTTTTTCCATGGTTTTAATCCTAGTTTAGTCCTAATTTAGTCCTGTTTCACTCCATAGTCTTACCCTTGATTTAGAGGTTTAGTCTCGCTTTCATTCCCTGGTCTAGTCCTGGTTTAGTTCTCTTTAATCCACTGTCTGACTCATCTGTCAAATCAAATTCCCCAAACAGCTTTCATAACATTTTGTCCCTGAGCACACACAAAACAATGTCTGTATTTTTCTTCTGACTGTGTTAATGCCAAGACAGATGAGCAGCGACAGGACGATGAACGTGTTATGTACAAACAGCATCATTCTGAGTCCAGATCTTGGCCTGGAGCGTTCTCCTGGGGCCACGTGTGAGCGCGTCTGAAATGGCAAAGGGAAGGTTTGTGATCCCAAAAGCAACCTTTAGAGAGCGAAAGAGGAGGCGAGGGCGGGGTCAAAGAGAGGATAAAGGGGAGGAAGATAGGGAATTCATGGGTTTCAGTCAAGTGTCTTATTTGTTGTCACCGCCATTTTGAGGACGTCACCACATGCTGCGGTCTTTCAGCTGTTAGTCATGAAAAACAGAGCATATGAAAATGAAGTTCTGGGCTTTGATCCTTATCTACAGCGGCGAGTCACTGACATTTAAAAGCAGCGACAACTTGCCACGACTAACTTTTGTAGACATTTGCATTAAAGCTTCCTCGTCCACAAGCCCTCTGCACCGGACAAGCCCTCAAAGCTTTCATGAGCACGGACTTTGTGTCTGATCCTAAAATATAACACCCGAGCAGTTGGAAATTAGGCTCATTAAAACGGTCTGCAAGTAGGCTAACGATTATTAGCATAGCCACGCAATAATATGTAAACTAGCATTAGCCAGCTGCTAACTACCTGAAACAAACAGCTCAGCCTCAGTCTGGAGTGGTTTCTGTAAGTCCACTGGTCCCTCCTGACCACAGTCATACATTTCTAGACAAACGGGGTCTTTAGTAATTTCAGATGCACGTTTTGAAAAACTCCTTCTCCTTCGTTATAAGCACTATTTTGTATCTGAGGAGTAAATGTAGGGCAACAGCGATGTGGTGAGTTTGAGTTAAATAAACTACAGAACTACAGGTTCTGTTGTTGTGCGTCGGTGCTCTTGCCAATCCACTCATTTTGATTTTGTGATGTTTTTCAGTGCTTGAGGACAGGCCTGCACGTGCTTATTGTATGGAATTGTATTGTGGTAATCTGTCAACATAAAAGATGAATAAAGCTCAGTCAAACGCATTTACTTTGCTTGTTTATTTCATATTTTAAAGATTATGTTATTGTGTTCAGCACCGCAAAGGGATTGTCTGCAAATGATAAAAGTTATAAAATAATGTTACTTATTGGTAACGCCAGAGTACTCTACCACATTACTTTTATAACAAAGTAGTGCAGTAACGTAGCACGTTAGTTTTCCAGGGCAGTAACGAGGTAACGTAATGAGTTACTTTTAAAAGTAACGCTACCCAACACTGTACATGAGAGAAAGAGGAAGAGAAACAGAGAGAGGGAGATAGGAGAAAGGGGAAAGAAAAGAGAAAGGGAGTAGAGCGAGGGGGGAACACGGGGGTAGAGTCAAACGTTTAAAGAGTGGGGGGGGGATAGAGAGAAAGAGAGAGAAGTAAGAGAGAGAGGGGTGAGATAAGATGAGGTTTATTTTTGGAATTGTTCCTGTTTACTCCCAAATGACAAACACAGAACACTTTTTGGATCAGTGAGCTTTACCTGGTCTTTAGAGACATCAGTGTGAAGAGATTACTACACACTTGCATAATTAAAGCTTCTTTTTCCCCCCTTAAAATCCTTATTTGGTCCTAATTCAACATTATCGTCTTGGTTTTGTCTCTGCATTGTGTTTTTGTTTTTAACCATGTTATTGTTTCATTAATCCTGTTTCTTAATCTTCTCTGCTCCTTTTTTGAGCTTCACAAAAACGCTCAGCCTCAAATTTCCCAGATTTATGATGTCAAGAATAGAAATTCTGAGGTCTCCTGTCCTGTTAAGACCACATGTGGGTGTGATTCACTTTACTTATTTGAATCCTTTATCACTTTTAGGATCTTTGAGGAGCACTCTGTATCAGGAGCTCGTGGGCCCCTGGTGGATCTTTGGTGCCTCGTCCCTCCTCTGGATCCTGTGTTTGTCTCATGTGGCTTCAGGATTAGACTTCTGCATTAGAGACATGTGCTGCAAATTAGCTGTTGTGGTTGGACCATCCCAATTTAGGAGTTTTTTTTTTTTTTTTAAATTATTCCAGAACTTTTCACATTCAAATTGAATGGAGAAGGAAATGATCCTGTTTATCGCAATTGCGTTCTATGTTCTGACACAAATGATGAGGGAACACCTCACAGACCGAAAGTAATGTGTACTTTTCAATAGATACACTATTTCACAATTTAAGTTGTAAAACCAGAACTAAACCGGGGACTAAACCTACACTAAACCAGAAGTATAAGCAGGACTAAAGCAGGACTATAAAACAGTAATAAACCAGGACCCAATACTATGAACTTAATCAGGACTAAACCCAGTCTAATTGAAGAGTAAAATCTAAACCAGTATTAGGACTAAACTTGGACTAAAACCAGGACTAAATCAGTTTACATTAGTCAGGGGCAGACTGATGGAGAAATGCCTGCCGTTCCGTGCCAAACGTCTCGTGCTCTGACCTTTGCCATTCACATAAACACAAAATTCACATAAACACTGGCAGAGTGAGTGAAGTGTCCTGGCCAAGAGCAACAATGACTATATACAGTATATAATACTTTACAAGTTGCATGGCTTTAACCGGCAACCTTTGAGTTAGTGGGCAAACCAACTGTGCAATGCTCTGGTCTGAATCTGTCAAAATAACCGTCTCTCATAAATCTCCAAATCCCAAGGTGGATAAACACATTTTTGCTTCTGTGTTCGCTCTTTAATTTGAATTCACACTGAAAAATCATGGACAAACAACATTAGAAGTCAAGTCATGAGCGTTTGTAGACTTTTTTCTTGCAAATGCCCTGAGGAAGTGAAATGCTTAGTGATGCTTAAGAGCTAATTCCTCCTGCATCATAGATAATAACTGTTCAAAGCTAATCTAATACAGTCATTAGCGACGCAAATGTGACCCTGTAACACAAATCCGCTGTGACTGTGGAGTTTGTTAGAGCCATCGTTCGCTCGCGCTAACGGCTAAAGAGCGCTGACGTAGAGAACGCGCGACAGACTTCGCAGGGACACGCGTGAGAGCCGTGCGAGCCGAAGATGTTTGAGCGAAGATCTACGAGACAAGAGGAGAAGATGGAGTCAAGTGCCCTTGCGGGTGACATGTCGGTCGGGTCATCCGTGTGAAAGCGGTCAAGGAGACGTTATTGCGTTGCTGTTCTTGAGTCACGAGATGAACCAGATGTCAAACACGATCACTGCGTTTGCATGCGCGGAGAACCACGAGTTAAACCCCTGATTTTTGACCGAGGAACACACGCCTTGAGGTATTGTCCAATTTGGATTCACACATGGATTCAATAAAAAAATGTACCATTCTGAAAGCAAAAACGATCACCATTACCAACCTAATAGTGGCATGGACATTATTACTCACATTACAGTATATGCCATACATTTTTATGAAGGCAAGACACTGCAGCTGAAAATCTTACATTTGAAGATAACTTCTCCTGTAGTTTACTCACACGAACTGGGACATTTATATCTGAAAAATGGACAGAGCCAGGTTTAAATGTCTTGCTTCATTTTGTTGACATATTAGTATTAGTAAATATTTCACAAAGGAGATTTTTTTTTTTCCTTTTTTAGACTTAAAACTTTAATAAATCAGGCTCAGAATTAGATATCAACAAATCTTTCTGTACAAGATTGCAATGTTTGGGCTGATCTTTATGTCTTTATGAGCTAAAAATGAATGTAAAGAAAACAGTAAATGTATGGATGTGCGTGGATTAAATAAAAAAAAAAAAAAAAAAAAAAAAAAAGGAAGAGCAGATTTGGATAATTTTGTTGTTTCCACATGAGCCTATTTGTTGAGAGAACAAACTGATCAAAAATAATAATACATTTCTGATTTATAGAAGGTGGTGTGCCGTGGAATCTTTTACACCAATAAAGTGTGCCGCAACTCAGAAAAGGTTTTTGATCCGCTAAACAACCAAACTCAATTTGTCTTTGGGCAAAAACCCGTCAGAACCACTGTTGTCTCAGATCAAAGAACCAAATAGTTGCAAACAACCCGAGAGAGGTTCTAGTGCGTAATTTAGCATAAGCAGTAACAGGCTAATACAAACATACATAAAACCACACTTTGGCAAACATAGATAAGCAACGACTCACTTACGTTTTTACTACGAATTTAAGGACACGTTAAGAACTGCGTCATTCATAAGTCGTTTGCTCTCACAGCACCAAAACACATTAAAAGCTCCGGTAGTTTCTACTTTAGCTGCTTTAGCGTAGCAGACCAAAACGCACATGTGGGTGTGCGGTGGAGTAAGGCAAGGTAAGTTTATTTGTAGAGCACAATTTGTACACAAGGCAATTCAAAGTGCTTCACACAACAGGGAAAAAATGCATTAAAATCACAAAGACATGGCAGAAATCACAAAATAATAGTTCAAGACATAAAAGAGAAGAGTGCAAAGAAAAGCATTTCAGTCATATGCACAGCCAAACAAAACAGTTTTTAGCTTAGATTTGAACATTGCCAGAGTAGCGGCCTGTCTCACATCCTCAGGAAGACTGTTCCAGATTTTAGCTGCATAAAACTGAAACGCACATTCCCCATGTTTAGTCCTGACTCTGGGCACCATCAGGAGGCCGGTCCCTGAGGTCCTCAGAGTCCGAGATGGTTCATATGGCACTAACATGTCCGAGATGTACTTTGGTGCTAGGCCATGGAGAGACTTGTACACAAGCAGAGCTGCTTTGAAGTCTATTCTCTGAGCCACAGGGAGCCAGTGCAGAGACCTGAGCACAGGACTAATGTGATCGTATTTCCTGGTTCTAGTCAGGACCCGAGCAGCAGCGTTCTGGATGTACTGCAGCTGTTTTACAGCTCGTTTGGAGAGGCCAGTGAGCAGGCCGTTACAGTAGTCTAATCTACTAGAGACAAACGCATGGATAAATCTCTCCAGGTCTGGTTTAGACACTATATCTTTTGATTTTGGCAATGTTTTTTAGATGGTAAAAAGCTGCTGATGTTATTGATCTGACGTGGCTGTTAAAATTCAAGTCTGAGTCCATTATTACCCCCAGATTTCTAACTTGATTTGTAGGTTTTAGAGCGAGTAACCCAAGTTTTCCATCTCTGCTGATCTAAAACGAGTGAGTATGTGTCCAAACACATGTCTTATATTTCCCTGGCTGTTTCCTGACACTTTGAATCAAGACATCTCAATCCAAACAGAGAAAAACAGAGACTAAACCGACACTGCAGCAGAGGCTTTATCAGCACAGAAGACACGCAAATTCAGCACCACGCTGTGCATCTTCATCTTAAAGCCACAAACCACTCAATTGAAGACAGCAAGGTGAAGATTGTAAGCAGGAGAAGAGATGGTTTGAAAGAAGAGTTATGGAGGCAATCTTTGCTAAAAAAGATAATCCTTCTTTAAACCGAAATGGAGGTTTAAGATTCAACCTTCCAGTCATGTAAAAAATAGTGTTTTGAGACCCTGGAGCGGGAGAAGCCTGATTAGCATTCTGATACATTCTGATGCTTATCAGGTACTCAATGATGAGGAGGCGAAAGCCTGTGTACAATAGGATGTAAATTGTCCCATCTCAGGGCTGTTAGTAAAACAAAGAGATTATTCTTAAGTGAAACCAAAAACTCCCTTTATCAGGAGGTCCCGCCCTGTGGGCAGGGCTTACACTGAGGAGGATATAAAACCTGAGTTCCCAGACTCGATTCACAGATTGAGAATGACTCTTCTGAGAGTCGAAATGTTTTGTTTTTCTAAAAACAGAGTCCTGATGAAACAACTGCATTTTTTCTACAATTGGACGAATGAGGGATTACACTGACTCTTCTCTCACATGTTTATATGCCGGCTCCTGGTCGGGTTTGTACTATAAATCAAACGCAATGCTTGTCGGAAAAATCAATATTACGTTGTTTTTTTCCTTCAAATGTTCAGCCGTACTGCACAGCAAATTTAGGCATAAAGGAGCAAAGAAAAGACAACAAAGAGTTCCAGCGCTTTAAAACTATCTCTGACAAACTTGGAGTTGAATCTTCAGCCATCCGTGTCTCTCCTCCAACTAAAACCTCGGTCTAATCAGCTTAAGTCGCACTGACGCCACGCTCCTGCTCCAAACTCTGATTTTATGCACTGTAAAAAGAAGAAATGCTCCGAACTCTGCTTTTATGTGCTGTAAAAAGAATACATTACCATTTGAAGTCATTTCAATTAGTTCAAATTAAGTTTAATGATAAGACAATAATTGAATAGATTCATGTATCTGGAGTTACCTGTAATGTTCCCCAGTATGGCGTTAAATTTATCTCTCTCCATGAATACAAACATGTGACGCCAACAGGTGAAGTTACAGGTCAGATCTGTGGAATGGCGAGCCCACACACAATAAGAATGTATGCTTTTCCGAGGTATTTTTCAGCAATAAAAAAACTCATAAAGGAGTAAATCCAGCAAGATAGGAGACAAATGTCATACAGCGGAACATTCCAGCCAAAGCAGGCAGAACCGTCCCCAGAAAAGTTACACGGTGCACCTTTATCTTGTCAAAACAACTCAAATCACAATGAACATTTTCAACTCTTTTCACTCAAGTATAGATATGTCACTTTTTCCCTGCCTCCTCCATCAGCTCGAGCAGCGTTCAGGGCAAATTAAATCAAGAACGCATCAATTATAAATCCCGTTTTAACCCGGTGAATCCTGAAGACGGCTATTATTAGTTTGCCTTTGTCACAACAGGTCAGCGCGTCCGTGTGGCAGCCGGATATCACACAAGAGAGATGACTGGAGCTAAATAATGCAAAAAGGATATGTCGTGTTGGAGCGATCTGTGAAGGGAGCAGGTTTTACAGGGCGTGTTTTGTATAAGCTTAAATTGAACTGCTTTTAACCACAAGAGACCGAGAACTGACTTCGTGAGAGTTTATTGCACTTAAACATGACTGAACTTTAGCGCTATGGCTGTCCTAATTTGGTCCTAGTTTGAGCCCAGTTTAAGTCTTGATGTAGACTTGGTTCAGTATTGTTCTAGTCCTGGTTTAGTCCTGGCCTAGTCCTGATCTCGTTTAGGGATAACAAAAAATTAATTCATCAAAACTAACAATTGTAGTAGTAGTCTACTCATCAAACGAGCTATACATTGTACATTGAGAAATTTAAAATACATTATCATTAACTAAAAAGGTTATAATATGGAGACTGAAGGCTTCTAGAAAGTGCATTATTGATAAAATAAAAAAAAAAAGAAATCTGAAATAGTGTATTATTTTTGGACATTTTGATTTAATAACGTCACTGTCTTTGTTGTAAAAAGATATTTTGTAGTGTTTTAGGATCAGCTAATGAATATGATTATGAAATTATGACAACAATTATGTTTTATAATTGACTGTCACAATTAGTTGGTTAATTAATTGGTTAGTTCAGATCTTAGTCCTAATTTAGTCCCAATTTTGATGGTGGCGTGTGCTCGAGTGCGAACACAGACTAAATCAGACAAAGACACAACTAAGATTAAACTAGAACTAAATCTGTACTGAACTAGTGCCAAAGCAAGACTACAAACAGGACTAGATCAGCGTGAGTGCACATACATATGTCACAAGCTGAGTGTGATGCTGCAGCTTGTGTGAGGACCAGGAGGTTTGACTCCAGTCCAGTTCATCTCAGTCCTGCAGCTGCTCCACTGTGGACGTGTTTACAGCGCAGAGAGTCAGGGTTTACCACAGGGAAAAGGCACTGTGATCATGCAGATCCACTCACCTGATGGTTAAGTCAGGATCATTCAAACTATTCATGTTAAGGACAGCCATTTTGAAATATCTCTTGAATATTCCTAACCTGGCAGATGGAAAAAAGATCCCCAGGGTTTCTCAGAAAAGAGGTGCAAACTAGATGAAGAGATGGCATGTTAATTGCTTCTATCAAGTATTTTAAAATCCTCATTCATTTTCTACAGTTTGTTCCCATTAGGGATCGTGGCAGAAATTATTCTTGGGGCCTTAGGCGGGGTACAACCTGGACAGGGGCTAGCTAGTTGCAGATTTATATTTTAAAATCATTACTGTTATATAACATCTTTATCAATCAGAAAACAATCATGTTTCTTTGTGATTTGCCAAAGTATCCACGAGTGAAAAAATACTTTTACTTTATTTTAGTGACTGGTGAGTTTAACCTCCCTTTTTTTACGTATAAATATGCAATTTACCAGTACTTTTCTGTTGTGATTGCATCTTGTGAGCATTCGGATCAGATACAGAGCCAGATCATAGAAATGCTGAATAGTTTTGTGAGCTTTAGTCGATCATGAATTTTTCTTTACTACTGTACTACGTTATTTTGCATCCACAATGGCAAAAACATCTTGGAACCAGTCTATGTCCACAATTCTTCTGAGCATGTCACTCCAGGAAAGCTCTGTGAGTGTTTTGTGTTCTGTGTCCATCACTTAGGTCCATGGTGGTGACAGAAGCTGTGTTAGTACTAAACCAGTGGAGCGTTGCCGTAGTGAACACACAGTTACATAATGGTCTGATGCCACAGTCTGCGCTAGGACACATGCAACGGCAGCTCCTCGAGTCCACTCATTCACACCAGTGTTGCATAATCGCGGCTAGTTAAACATTATTCTGTCCCCACACCTCTAAATCACTGTAATTTACCATCAACGTTTATGAAGAAATCAGATGTGACTGTCAGCCTCTACAAAAAGATTGTTTTTTGTTGTCACAGTTTATGACTGAGTTGCACACTCAGTTCTTAAAGCTCTTTGCTGGACACCTCCACCTCCCGCGTTGGACACCTGTTACTGCGCGGTCTCATGCGCTCAGCTCAGAGAGGAACGTCTATTTGGGAAACCGGATAAATCCCCACTGTCACATCACATTCACCCAACATCCTTGTCCCAGTCTGCGTGAAACTGGCACAGACTCACAACACGAGAGGACTTGATCCGCACTTATATCAGACTTTCGGCACTTGGCTCCGGATCTGACCACAGTGACTCGGGCCTCACGTCCTCCGGACCACGCAGCTTCCCACTGAGCACTCAGGTGTCCAGCAGTGCGTAACGGTGCAGTGCTGAGCACAGAACAAACCGAAGTCCACACAGTCCTGTAAACTCTCCGCACTGGGTGACAACCATCACCGGTGGTCACAATTAGCACTCACAGTAACCTCTCACATCCTCTGAAACATTACAAATTATTCATCAGTGTTTAACTGCAGCATTTCCTCGACACAGAAACTCAATTCCGGAGTTTTGAAACGTGTCATAAATGTGAGCATCAAACACGGTAAAGGTTCAGTGAGAGGAAGTTTCACAGGTTCCACAGGAGAGAGCTTTACTGTACGCAGTGGGGGAAGAAGCACATACAGTAGCAAAACAATGACTCAAGTATTAATAAAAGTAGTCTAGTCTAGTAACTAGTTCCTTTTAAACTCTTTGCAGCAGTCCGAATGTTATTCCCATCACCTAACGCCTTGAGCATCCAATAATTCACTGAGATGAGATTATAAATGCTTTTCCCAACTTTCAGAACCAAGAGCACGTTTTGCCATCAAGATAAAGCCAACAACAACAACTAGCATGCTAGCAGCGCACAATAATGAGATGCAGACAGTGGTCTAACCTTGACCCTAATACTAGGCTTTTGAAATATATCTGTGCGGGGGCAAAACAGATTTGACTTTATTACATGAACATACTATGGTAAAGCCCTTTTAAATGTAGTGATCTTGATAAATACAGTTGCTGATTGACTGACAGTAGCAATTAAAATTAATATTTACATTTTCAAAACCTATCACCATGAATCTGCAATTACTTTACTTTTCAGTCAAATGTATTGAAGTAAAAAGTAGGTTCTGGATCCTAAATACAAATGAAGCACAAATACTAAACACTGTATACTTTTTCAATTAAATTCAATAGATTTTCTTTATTTTTTCGACTTTTCTTTGGTATTTTGTTACTTTCCACCACTAACAGTACTAGGCCAGGGCTGTGGAGTCGACTTCGTGGTCCACTAAACATGCCCTGCCAATTGATTTAAAAATGGAGCGTGGCAAAAGCTCCTGCCCTAAAAATACTACAACTGCACTGGAGTTTAGGAAAAAAATGTAAAAAATACAGTTCACATTCATCCAACAGAATCTCTTACCAAACATGTGACTTTTTGGTCATCCATTGTGAAGTACATATATTTTCCCATTCTTCAAATAAATATATATTTATTGTGACTGATGAAGAATGGGAAAATATACACAATGGATGACCAAAAATACCCTCTCTTTCCCATTTATTTTTAATAGAATTAGTAGCATGGCTGTCCAGATTATCAATGCATTTATATCATTGATTTAGATATTATTCCCCTTGAAAGACCAATTTATATGCCTTAATAAAGATTTCAGTCAGGGTTATAATGGAGACGCTTATTTTCAGATGTTATTGCTTCGCCTCAATGTTTCTTAGTAGACTTAATCTATCTTGCATTTATTCAGTCACTTATGTTTTTATTGCTCAAAAATCCGTCTGAACGTGAAAAAACGTGAACCGTCTGCCCCAAAAACATTTAAAAGCTCAGTTAATTTTTTGTCTCGTCTGAAAGCGGGATTAACAGGGTGAGAGGACATCCATTTCTCCGGCTTAAACATCTGTAAACTGCATTAATGTTTTAGAAAATGATATTATTTGCAAAACTAAAAGTGCCAACTCACCCAAAAACCCATATCAGACCAGTGCATCTTGTACTTGTGTGTCGGTCTGCACGACATCGGGAAAAAAGTTACTGGAATATGTTTTAAATAGCATATGCTTTGATTCTGAGTTCACATTATACAATTCCAGAAGCGTTAACATTTACAAGACTGAAATACAAACTGATAAACTATACAATCCCATGCATTTCATAACATGTGTGTAAATTACAGGTAAATCTAAATAATTCTAGCCTTTGGAATTTGATCATTGCACCAACTCATATTGCAATTTCGACTCCTTTGCGACTTGTCGTTCAATAAATAATAACTGGAACAATCGTCTGTTAACAATATTAGACATTTGGAAAAGAGTTTACTGGGATTATCCTGCTTTTGGTTTATTATTAGTGGCATTAAGTAGTTTCAATATTACCATTTACCATGATAATTGTCTGTATCAACTAGGGATGTCAAGATTATTCAATGAATATATAATTGTTATTATTCAGGTCACAATATAATCATAAAAAACAAAAAAATAATAACTGTGACATTTTTAGAAGCAAAATTACGTAAATTTTGTTCAATCTACAGCAAAAAAAATTGACCTAAATTTAAAAAACTTTACTATCTGGCTGTTTTTTGCCCCACTTAACTTTGTTTTGCCTTTCAGAAACTTCAATTTAGTAAAGCTGTTCACAAATTCGGGGAAAAAGTAACTTGTCAGAGTCTAACAAGTTACTAAACAAGTTACTCTCATTGTCTAACTGTTAGAAAATTAAAGAAAATTTAAGATTTGACTGTTTAGTCACGGTCTCAGTAATCGTGAATAATTGTGAATCGTTATTAGTTTCTTTAATGTCTCTTAAAAGTGTAATTTATTTATTTGTGTTTATTTTTTTGTATCATTTATGTGCTGCTACATTTTTCACTTTGCCCCATTGTCACCCTTAATAGGTCTAGCTCTCAGTGGGTTCTTACCTGATAAAAGAAAGGCTAATAAAGTAAATAAACACACACTTTACAAGCACTACATTTCCCAGCAGCCTTTGGGGGCGCAGTTGCTCTCGCGGCTCAGGACAGGGTCGACCGCCGCCTTTAGCCAAATGTGTCCCCTCCTCCTCTTCTTCCTCCTCTTTCCTCTTCTTCCTCCTCTTCTCCGCCCTCCTCCTGATGTTTGACACACACGACTAAGACACAAAGCAATCCAGATGGCGCTCTACCTGCTCTAAATAATTTTTTTGTTTAATTCAATTGCGCTAGAGGGTCTGTCACCACTTTGACTGTGTGTGCGCTCCCAAAAAATCCAGCAGGCGCCGCTACACAGATGCATGTCATCATTTAAACTGCATTTTCTATTTCTGACGCAAATCCTTACATGAATAATTAGAAAGTAAATGTGATAAAATAATGTTTAAATCACTGTAAATGGATCCTTTTAATCTCCTCTTCATGACATGATTTGGCTCGGCGCCTCAGCAGCTGCTCTGATCCGGTTGTTTGCGAACGTGACACCTGATTTGAACCAGAACAAATCAAATATTTACTGTGGAACGTGCACACTCATTTCCCCTGAGAGAACTGTCCACCGGAGGTCAGTCATGAGGCGAGCGAGTCCGCGAGATCGTACGAAGCATCAACTGCATGCAACGACTGATTAGCAAGTCAACGGGCAACATGAAGCTAACTGATAGATCATTTGTAGGGACGATTTGCTAGCATTTTCCAAAGGTAAAGCGCTGCATTTCTACATTCATGTGAGAAGAGTGGGCCATAGTCAGTCGGGACACTTGAGATTGCACCGGAGAGTTTAAAAAATATTATTATTAACAAACTGCTTAAGGTCCAGACACTTTTTTTGTTATTTAGTCAGTTAAACAGCCTGGATTGTTTCTCCTGGAAACAATCTGCGCCAAAATATGTTTTATTATTTCAATCTAATGAACTTTTTATTGTAACTTCAAAGGTCGTTTTCTTAAATTGTATATTTTCCCCACAGAGACATAAAGATCTGCACCTACAAACACCAAACTGTATCCTTTTGTACTGAATAAGGATTTGTTGATAGTTTCACTCCAAAAAATGAGGCAAAATTGAAATTTAGTGTGTAAGTGTAATTCCCTGCTCCGCCTTCCACAGCCATGCAGACACAGCTCCATAGCAGCGAAAGGCCCACAGAGAGTTGCGTGTAGAGGTGATACTTTTGGACTCAAAATCACATCATTTTAGGCCCAAACATTCATCTTTTATGTGCGGCCTGAATAAATGAAGCTCAATATCAAAGCAGCACTGACGTCTCCCTCACAGACAGAGGCCGACAGTTCTGCTCAGAAAAGAGAAATATCACTGAGAAATGTAAAGACTATGCAACGATGATGATGATGATGATGATGAGGATGATATAAGAACTACTAAACATAATGAATGCATATTTTGTGCATCTCTAAATATATATATTCAATGGTTGATCCAATGCTATGAACGTTTGAATCAGGTCTAAAAGAGAAATAAGTGGACTAAAGCGAGACTAAGTCTGGACTAAACCAAAGACTTCGCCTCTCTCAGCCTGTTGGAGCGGTGTGTTCTCACATGAAGAGTTCTGCTCTTGCACAGGCTTGGAGCACTACACTCGCCATGTGGATAAAAAACACTGTTGTCACGATACTAACAATGCAAACGTTTAGACATTTTGAACAAAATGATAGTGCCGTCTTTATTAATCTTAATCTTTATCTTTGATAAAGCTCATGGTCATTCTAAAACTGTTCAGAAAATTAGAATTCTGTCCTGTGTGTTTGTTTTAGTATCAATAGTTGCTCAAATGAGTATCTCGTTTCGATACTAGTTTGAGTATTGATTAGGATCTGAGTTTTGATACTTTTGAAAACCCTAAGACAATACGCCTGTGCAGGGGTTCGAGCTGCAGCACCCGATTTTCATATAGTCACAGTCATATTGTCTACTTATCTTTGCTAGTTTATAATGTTTTGTTTTTGTATTGAATTGTTCTAAAAGCCTTCTATGGACAGGTGTTAAAAATGAGTATTTTTGCAATAACACGTGAAACAATACATCTGGTTCATCCAATGTAATCGCTATGTCCATATAAAATAAATAGATAAATATTGCTCAAAGCATAAAGATTTGGAGACGTGTGCACTGCTCCTGAGGAGAGGCCCCAGTGGCACTGGGTGACGGATGGGTCAAATGCAGAGGACAAATGAAGGCTAATCTAATTTAAGTAGGCTTTAAATCTGTTAAAGACAAAAGAAATCCTTGGTCGACTAAAGACTCTGTGCCAATCAAAAATATGAAGTATCTCCATGTATCTGGCCCAAACTGCAGTAGTTCACACAAAAACAACCATTTATACAGAAAAGTAAATGGTGTATTTATGTATAAAAAGGCAGATTATAAACGCAATTCATTCCTAAATCTTTAGCTAATTTATTCCATGTCTTCTCCTTTTTGATGTTTTAAATCCTTATAATCCAAACAAACAATAACACTATCGACTGAACGACTAAAGGACTGCAGGGCGTGCTCTAAAACTGTGAACATGCTCTGAAACAGCTTCTGGCAGGGCTGGCGGCTCTTACATCGGGTTTGTGATTGCTAAAATACTTAAACATTAGACGCACACAGCCCGCGGCCAACTGATTTTGTCAGTGCTGCTTTTACAACATACTGTAGCGAGAATAACATCCACTACCCCAAGCTCGTCGCAATAATTATTAGATCAAGTTAAGAAGAAGAATAAATTGATGAAATGATATATTTTGGGTTTTAATATTCTTGTTAACTGGAATCATTTTTGTAGCAATGAATCGTGACAGGCCTGAACCAACCTTCGAATCACGACTCAAACGAATCAATTAAAAACAGAATCGAGTGTGAATGAGAAATAAACTGGAGCTAAACTGAGACAAAACTGAGACTGAACCCGGGGTTAAACTTGTGTCTGGACAAGGACTAAATGAGATCTAAACCAGGACTTAATCAGACCCAAACTGCCTGACTTAGCGTTACATCTTCAGCCCGTGTCCAATAGGAGCAGCGTGTTACATAATCCATCTCACATTATCTAACTGACGTGGAGTTTTACGCTCGCTGCCCTTCGTGCCGACCCGCGCTGGCAGCGATAAAACACGCTAAATGTTTTTTCTTGAGATGACAGAGAGTCCAGAAATAGCCCTGGGTTTGTCCCCGCTGGACTCTCCCAACGTCCTGGAGCGAGAATCACCAGACCTGGGACGATTGTTTCATCTCTTTGTGACACAAGCTCCTCAAAGAAAATACGTCAGAGAGAAAGAGTCTGATAAAAAAAAAAAAAAGTCTAAATTCAGCAACAACAACAACAAAAAAGTGTATGTAAGGGTTCTAAGATGAATGACAAATCTTATGTCCTTTTGGATTTTCTCCTGAAGTGCCTCCAGACCGATAAGTGTGAACACGCCCTCAATGATCAAGTCTACGTTTCTTTCATTTAATCACATTTTTGGGATTCACGGTCAGTGTTTACAAGTGCAGCCTTCATCCAGGAAAAGTCTCTGAACCGTTCTGTGTTTATTTTTGATAAAGTTCCTATTTGAAAAGATATGTTGATCCAAAAAGACAAGTAACCCTCAGAGCTGCTGTTTGTGGTACGCTGATGCGCTTTGAGAGGAATGTCATTTTGTAAAGTTCGAATTTCCATTTCTAACTGCCTTGCTTCCAAGTTGAACGATGCAATACTTTCCACAGACATAAAAGGATGGAAGGTGAATGTCGCACATGGCTCAATCTCATTAAAATCATGAAACCTTCTGGAAAACTCCTCCATGAGTCTGTTAATTACCTGGCAGTACGTTGCACAGCTTTGTCAAAGGCCACAGATGCTGCCGCTCTTTCAGTCATTACCGTTTGCACAGAAAGGAAATGCAGGACATTTTTCCTTATAAATGAGAACATTCGCATTTTAGCTTTAAAGGTGTTAACAGCACTTATTATGTCTGTGACTGATCTCCTTTATTTAACCAAAAGTGTCAGAAAACGTCCACTCCGTCCTCTGCTGTGCCACCTAATTTCTGTCACTGTCACCATGGACAGCTCCTCCAAAAGCACTTTGAATGCCCGGTGTTGTTTGGCTTTGGAGCGGATTCTATTGATGATTTTTACAACGGGGGACATAGTGCCTGCTGGTGAATGATACAATGGTAGAAATGGTGGAAAGTCTGGATCACCCTTGCAATGTGCAACAAAACCTGCGCGGCCGCCTGTCATTGCTGGTGCTTTGTCTGTATCGATACGAGCTTCTCCAGCTGCACTTTTCTCACCTCAAAGAAACATTTCACCGCGTTGTAAATGTCCACTCTGCATGTAGTGGTCCTCAGTGGCAACAGTGTCAGGAGCTCCTCTTTAGTGGAGACATCTTTGAACACCATCTGAATGAACAGCCTTAGTTAAACGGTGCTGCTGTCCACGGACTCGTCACACTGGATGCTGAACCACCTGCCTTCACGTAGATCCTGGTCCTGAAATGACATCTGAGCCATTTTTTTCGTCTTTGAAAACAGTCTCAGCTGTTATCATCGAAGCGTTTTTTAGCACATCTCCGTCACTAAATGCCTTCTTGTTTTTCATTCTCTGAGGACCGCACAGCCTCAAACCCATGGATATGCTCAAACCACGCTGAATAAACCTGTGTGGGAAACTTGGATGTTTGCAGGTTCTGCCCTAACTGAGCATGTGCAAAGGAGAAGTGAAGCCACAGCAGCGCCAAGTTTCACTTTCACGGACTTAAAATCTATCTTTTAGAGACAAGTCTGTTTGTAGCTGAGGCTCTGTTTATGTTTCTAATGAGACAGTTAGAAATACAGAGAGTCATTCAACAAAACAGAATTTGTGTAATAAGTTGAAGTGAGCTCATTTAAACCATTCAGCACTATCATAAGGTTTGAGAGTTAAGCTCAGTAGAATAGGGATGTGGGGGACCCGGGTTCAAAAGCCCACCCACCATTTTGCTTTCTCAATTTTTTTTTCCCTTCACTTTTCTATTATCCACTAAATATTGATGAAGTCCCCGCACTCTACTGGTTTGAATTGTACGATCACAAATACATTCAATTAAAACTGTACTCATATTTAAACAAAATAATTGTGCAATATTATATTTTGGTGACGTGCTATGAGTGCGAGTTGCTCTATTTTTTAGAATACATAGCACGGACGACAGGGGCGGGCCTGAAGGGCGACAGGGTTCCCGCGGGCACAACATTGGTGACCCCTGTTTAATAACATGTAGGTTATAGAGGTTATTGCAATTGTTGATTTGAATGAATGCAAAATTGCAGTATTGAATATATTGCCTATGACAGGGGTCGGCAACCAGCGGCTCCGGAGCCGCATGCGGCTCTTTAGCGCCCTCCTAGTGGCTCCCTGGGGCTTTTTCAAAAATGTATGAAAATAGATGGGGGGATATATTTGTTGCTTTAATATGGTCTCTGTAGGAGGACAAATATGACACAAACATTCGTAACGTTTACCAATGCTGTAAAAATGTTTATAATAAATATTAAATTTCAACATTTCTGTAAACGAAGATTTGCGTCATAGCCTGCGACACGTGTTTCAGCGCGGCGCACATGGGCGGGGCAGGTGACTATTGTAAACAAACCGGAACAAAGAGGATTCAAGGATTGTGCGATTTCAGCACTTCTGGAGAAATTAGAGGTGCGCAAAGATAGATTTAAGAAGTGGATTGCAGCTCCAAACTCCACTACTGCCGCTAGATTTGTTGCAAGGGAGATAATAAAGCATCGAAAACCGTTCGTCAGTACATGAAGGATTCTCCGAAAAGACAGTGACGGAAAGGGCCATGAAAATGGCAGGGAACGTCATCAATTGGCAAATCAAGGACATTTTCAGCTCCAGCATCCTCAAGTGCCTGTGATAACTGTTATGCAGGTATGTAAACTCTGAAGAAATTATCAAATTTATAATTGCAGGCTGTGTTCAAGTCCACTGTTGCCCAAATATGGGTGGAAAGAGAAGAGGATTGTATTGTTATTGAGGTTTGAAGAGGACTGCGTTTTTGTTTTTTTTGGTTGTCACGTGGTGCATCATCACTCCAGGGGGCGCTGCAGGGAAAATACACATTTAATCAGGAACCCTCATTATGTATTTGTAGCCCTGTCATTTTGATAGTAGGCTAATATAGCTAATATACACTTCCAGCTTGTGTTTCCTTCATGTAAGGCTTATATAAGGCTTTTCATTTTTGCGGCTCAAGACAGATTTGTTTTTTGGTCCAAAATGGCTCTTTGGACATTAATGCTGCCAACTCCTGGTCTATGATTATTACTTCTATTTACTGACTTAAAAAAAAAAGTGTAATGTAATCAAACAAGGGTAAAGTGATAGTTCAGCTCAGGAATCAGAAAAGCGTTCACCAACAATACTTTGGCGATAAAGTGCAACATAAAACAACGAATAATACAAAAGAATACTAAAATATACACATTTCCTGGTGCATTGTGAAAATATCGTCTGAACATCAAGATATTCACTAAAAATATTGAGATATTAATTTGAATTCATATTGCCCTCCCTTGACGTTGGTCTAAATTGACTCTTTTTGCAGTTTACATTTATTTCAGTTATTACATTTAAAGCAAGAGTTTGACACTCAACAATTTCATACAAGTGCGTCTTTACACACAAGAGTCCTTTGTCTGGCGGTTTCCTAATAAAATAATGTATTTTGGCAGTGGCCGTGACTGTTGTTGGGTTTTGCTGTAAAAATAGCTGCTCTCTTCAGGCCAAATGTGCAGAGGTCTGTGTGAGTCAGCGCACGGCTCTGCCCCAGGACCAGAGCAGGAGCCGGGGCTTTGTCAGGAAGGTGCAGCTCAAACCGGACGGATGGAAACAGAGCGAGAGGGGGAGAGACTGTGCTGCTGTGGCTCAGAGCTCAAAACCGGAGTTCCTTTTTTAGTTTAGTTTAGTTCTTGTTTTTTAGTCAGTTGCTGTGTTTCTTTAGCCAATATTTAGTCCAGTAAATATACCAATATAGTTGAGCAGCATTTGTTTTTCCGAAGAGCAGATACGTATCAGCGCTTCTATTGTAATGACACTTCCGGTCCAGCGGGAACGCCGTTGGGTTGAATGCAGAATGAGGGAAAAGTCTCGCTGCTAAAACATGCTTTAAAGTAGATTGATTTGTGTAAAATGTCCAATGTTCATGCGACCAACAAGTCAACAACGCACCAATTCCCTGTGCGGCCCGAAAACGGCTTTTTAGCGCGTGTGGAACTTATTTTCTCTGGAGGTCGGTGTTCACTAATATATTACTCAAGTAAATGTAAATGAATAAAAACAACCCGCGTCTGTCCATTGCTGGATGATATGAAATGAAGTTGTCCTTGATAGACTCCTTTTTAAATGTAGTTTAGCAGAGTTTGCAGAGCAGCAGAGACAGATGCAGGGAGCGCCGTGTCTCCATCAACACACAATCAAACTAAATGA
Source organism: Chaenogobius annularis (assembly GCA_015082035.1). NCBI lineage: Eukaryota > Metazoa > Chordata > Actinopteri > Gobiiformes > Gobiidae > Chaenogobius > Chaenogobius annularis. The sequence goes on along the minus strand of BJKM01000286.1, from coordinate 311,829 downwards.
ACGGTTGAATGCGCGTTTAACTATATAATACGCATGGAGTATTTTGTCATTAATCCAAAACTATACAATTGAAGATTTGTAAAGAAAAAAAAAGAAAAGAAACAAGTGTGATACATTTGATTATTATGAGGAGCCGCACCATCTGGCATTACCCAAAAACGTTAAATAATTGATCAACAAAAACATGAAATGTCCTGAAATGACGCTGTAAATTCGCACTCTGAAGTAGCGCTTGCCGTGTCGATGAATGCGGCCTTCAAATCACCAGAAGTCACCAGAAAACACAACAAAAAAACGTCGACCTCGCTTGGGAATCACAATTTCATCGACACGTGGAAGCCAGAGAAGGCGTTGAAACTGAAACGATTGGCGAAAAAAAAAAACCCTCACGTACAGGCTCAGAAGTCTTAAAGCGCAAGAAAATCAAACGCAATTTCAGCTGGGATTGATCATTTCAGCCTGAGAATGAAGTGTATATGGTTACAGTTCAACTTGTGACGTGTTTTCACCCCCAAACTTTAGCTGTAGGATAAAAAAACAGGCTCAGAAACATCAAAGTCGGGCTAAATCTTCTCACTGTCATGCTCGGGTTCAAATACAAAACCTAACAGGATTATTGTTTGTCCATGGCTCGTGCGCTACTATGAAATCTGCCTCTTTCCTCCATCATTTACCCAGTTTGAGCTAATCGTGCTAATCGTTAGCTCGACTATATTTTCATTATTTCAATGGCCAGAAACGGTTACAAATTGGATCTGGATTAGATCTCTCTGTCTCTCTCTGTCTCTCGTTGTCCCTCTTTCTTTCTTCTCTCTCTCACTCACTTTTTCTCTGCTCTCTCGCCTCACTCTCTCTCCCTCTTTCTTTCCCTCCTCCGTCTCTTATCGCTCTCCTCTCGTTATCTTCTCTCTCTTGTGTATCGCTTCTCTCTTTCTATCTCTCTTTCCCTTCCCTCTCTCAATGTCCTCTCCTTTTCTATCTCTCCGGAACAGTAATTTCTATCGCTCTCTCTCCTTCTTTCCTTCCTCTCTCTCTTCTCCCTATCTCTGTCCCTCCCTCCTCCCCCCCTCTCTCTCTATCTCTCTCTCTCTGTCGTCTCTCTTTCTCTCTTTGTTTCTCTTTTCTGCATCTCTCTCTTCTCTCCATCTCTCTATGTAGCACTCTCGCTCCTCTATGTCTTCACTCCCTCTCCCCGTCTTTCCTCCCCTCTCTTTTCTCTATGTGTCTCTATTTTATCTCTCTGTGCCTCTCCTCGTGCCCTCTCTCTCCCTCATGCTCTCTCTTTCCCTCCTCTCTCTCAAGGTTCTCAATTTTTTTTCTCTCCCTCTGGAACTTTCTCTGTCTCTTTCTTTCTCACTTTTTCCTCTCTTCCTCTCTTTCTCCCTGGCTCTTTCTCTCTCTCCCCATCCTCCCCCTCTTCTCTCTTTCTCTCTAGTTCTTTCTCTCTCCCCATCCTCCCCCTCTTCTCTCTTTCTCTCTAGTTCTTTTCTCTCCCATCCTCCCCCTCCTCTTCTCTTTCTCCCTGGCTCTTTTCTCTCTCTCCCCATCCTCTCCCTCTTCTCTCTCTTCTCTCTAGTTTCTTCTCTCTCCCCATCCCTCTTCTCTCTTTCTCTCTGTTACTTTCTCTCTCCCCATCCTCCCCTCTTCTCTCTTTCTCCCTGACTCTTTCTTCTCCCCCTCCCTCTCTTTCTCTCTTTCTCCCTGGCTTTCTCTCTCTTCTCCACATCCTCCCCTCTTCTCTCTTTCTCCCTGCTCTTTCTCCTCTCCCATCCTCCCTCTTCTCTCTTTCTCCCTGGCTCTCTCTCTCTCTCCATCCTCCTCCTTTCTCTCTTCTCTCTCTCCCATCTCCCTCCTCTCTCTTTCTTCTCTTTCTTTCTCCCATCCTGCCCCCTCTCTCTCTTTCTCTCTAGTTCTTTCTTTCTCCCCATCCCCCCTTTCTCCTTTCTCCTAGTTATTTCTCTCTCCCCCATCCTGCCCTATTCTCTCGTTCTCCCTGGCTCACCCTCCCCCTCTTCTCTCTTTCTCCCTGGCTCTCTCTCTCTCCCCATCCTGCCCCTCTTCTCTCGTTCTCCCTGGCTCTCTCTCTCTCCCCATCCTGCCCCTCTTCTCTCGTTCTCCCTGGCTCTTCCTCCCCCCCTCCTCACCCTCTTCTCTCTCTCTCTCCCCGGCTGTCTATACTTGTTAGCTCGTCTTTCCTGGGTAAATGTCTCTGGTTTTGGTGTAATTACTCGTGGTCACTGCTCAGGATGTAGGCACACGTTCGGCTGATCCAGAGTGAAGCTGCAGCGGTGCGTTAACAACAGGAGCACATGTTAACTACATGTTCAGTCCATGGAAGAGAACATCGCAGAGGTGAACATCAGCTGCAATAACACAATCATATCAAATGCAAAGTCTGCAAAATCGAATCTGTAACAATACACACCGAGCAACACTTTTGTTGTAGCTAACATTTCTGCTCTCTCTTGGTGTATTTCAGTCAAATATTTGTCAGTATATACATTTTTGTCAATTAATTAACCAAATCAACTGTTTTAATTCAAATTTTTTATTTTTTTTTATTTTTTTTAACACTTTTTAAAAAACAAGACATCTGGCATATTTCCTAACAACAATATTTTACAAAAGATATAAAGAGAACAGCAACAATGTGAATATATTATTGTATCCATAATGACAAAACTCTTCACTATGACACATTCAAGCGCTCTTCCTCACTCTCTGGTTTTGTCACATTATTTTAAAGGTGCACTGTGTAACTTTACTGGTGGTAGATCTGCCATCTGCTCCTCTCCATGGACATGCTATTCTGTCTGGAATGTTCCACAGTACAGCATTAAACTTATGGAGACAAAAGTCAGGTCGGGGTACCGTTTAATGCCGTACTGCGAAACCATGACATCTGAGAAGACAAGAAGGAAGCGGCTCTCATCAGAAAAGTTACATCGTGCACGTTTGAGCTGGACAAAAATTACATACGAAATAAGAAGCAATAATAATATCTTGATGTAATTTGATATTCAGCATCAGAAATGTTCAAAATTGGCAATAAAAATGACTTATACACGTATACTCTTGATTTTAACATTACTCTACACGTTTCTTCGAGGTCATTTTCAAAAGTTTTAATTGTAGACATCAATTGAGCAACTCAGCATTCTAGTTTTGCGTCTCTCCAAAACAACAATTGTGATATTATCCATGTTCTCCCAGAGCAGGAGAGTTTATTTTCCTCCATCAACGCTGATATCGGCTGTAACGTCCTCACGTAACCTGTGCCGCGCGCGCGTATTAAGTTGCGCTTTTCCAAACTTACGGCACTTACCTTAGAAACAGCAGCATCTCCAGAGCGGCCAACAACAAGCCGCCGCCGACACGACACCGTTCCCGGCGCATTCCCCCCACAAACGCTCGCTTCATCATCTTCTCGGCTCCGCTTCTCCAGACGCGCTCAACCGACGCACGGCGCGCAACTTCCAGGCATAGCGCGGCAGCAGTGGCGGCAGCGGCGGCGGCGGCGGCAGCGGCGGCGGCACCGGTGGCGGCACGGAAAAGCGCTCCAGTTCACGGTGAAGTCCGCAGAGAAATGACCAAAACCAAACTTGTCATGTCGGATTCTGCGGTGAGACGGAGCAGCTGTTCGCGTGCTCTCCGGGCTCGTTCTCCGCTGCCCTCGTGAGTAACAGGATCACAAAGTCCCGCCCTCCTCTACCCCCCCTGGATTGAGATGATTGACAGCTGGTTGGGCCAATAGCATCCGCGCGTATAGTTAAAGCGTTCCAGTTGGATTGAATATAAAATTAGAAATGCGTTGAGCTGTGGTTAATGTCGGATATCCTCAAATGCTTTTTCCTCTGAGACTAGGACAGTTTCTAAGACAGACTGAGAGTTGGATTATTCTATTACAAATGAATAAGCAAATGTGCATAAGGTACATTTGACAAATATTAGGCAGAGGTGAGAGATTGGGGACGCACTGTCATTTTTCCTGAATTCTCATGAATTAGCCTATTGGGCGTGCACAAAACCAACAGAAACACACAGTCTGGAGATCTTCTTTATATCTGCTTTACTTCAAAATGAGCTGATGGTGATGTAAACAGAAGAATACAAATGTTTTAATGTGCTCCTAAATTTCCCTTCTATCCCCGCGCTCCATCTGTGCCGTGTGCCAGTGTTTTCCGGTCTGTTGCTCGGGATCACAGAGGGTCCCGCGTGGCTCTGCTCTCTGAATGTAAAGAAGCTCCGGTCCTTTGCCCCGCACCATATGTGTCCAATCCCGCCTCGCTCACGTTACATCACAAAGCCCAGGGCAATCAGACTCCTCTGCAAAGACCAAAACGGACAACACGGCTGGACTCTCACAGACGGAGCTACACGGGTCAGGAAAGGAGTCGTCCAGAGGATTCAGGGCCAAATTTAGATCTGAATTATTTTTAATGTTATTGATCTCTATATTTTATATCAAGTAATCAATGTATTATTTTAATTTGATAATCCAAAGCAAATCATTTTGAATTTAAGATGATCTATTTAAAATATATGAATTTAATGGTGCACATTGTAACTTTAGCCACGTTTCAACTGGCCTTGATTCCCCTGACCGGTTCCCCTGGAGTGCCTTTGGGTCCAGAGGCAGAGGTCTTCCAATTGAGTTCACCCAAAAATGTTTTCTTGATAATGTATGTATGTATGCATATGTGTGTGTGTGTGTGTGTGTGTGTGTGCGTATGCGTATGTATGTACTGTATGTACTGTATGTATATGTATGTAGTTAGTTATTTGATAGGGACAGTGCTTTTTAATCGGTCACAGTGTAAATATGATAGATTACAGTAAAATTGTATTTCACTCTTTCACTTCTCCACCTCACAGCAGATGCTAACGTGCGCTAGCTTTATTTGGATACGTCTGTTGGTTCAACGTATGAAGTTAACGTTACTAGAAATATGGAGGTTTATCACAACATCAAGTCAGCGTTTGTTGAGAATTGAGTATTTTCATGAATGTTCAGTCCTGTAAGTTAATTTGGTACCGTCACCCCCGTCGGATAATTAGTTTATTGCCATATAGTGGAACATTCCAGACAAAGCAATAACGTATGGAGACAAGCACGTACAATACAAAAGAAAAAAGATGATATCATATATTTAAAACATTTCATTCATTCGTTTTTGAGTGTTAGTTGTAGAAAAAAAACTTTATTTCATTCAAACTCTTGCACTTTTCCTGGGTCTCGAGGACAGATGCCAGATAGCAGATGCAAAAGATGCCCAGACTTCCCTCTCCCCAGGCATTTCCTCCAGTTCCTCCGAGACCAGGGGAATCCCAGGGTTTCCAGGCTGCGGAGACAGACTTAGCATTGGTGTGAAGAGGCTGGACTTGGTAGCTGGAGGCTGGAGTGGGACGGTGGGGTGGATCAAGTCCTCTCCTGTTGTGAGTCTGTGCCAGTTTCACGCAGACTGGGACAAGGATTTTGGGTGAATGTGATGTGACCAGTTTCCCAAATAAGACGTTCCCCTCTGAGCTGAGCACTTGAGTCTGCACGGTCCAGTCTGGCTCGGACCGTGCAGTAACAGGTGTCCAACGCAGGAGGTGGAGGTGTTCTTGACTAGTTTTATTAGAATTCCAAATGTGTTTCTAAGATTTTTTTTTAAAAGTAAATACTAATGATTGAATGATGAATGCATTTTTGATACTGTTATGATGTGATATGATATTTTTTATTTAAAACCTGCATACCATATAATCATAATACAACCCTTTTACACATATTGCACAAAATGTATGGTTTAAAAAGAAGGTAGATGAAGCAAAACTATTACATTTCCACACCCCTTCACGCCATCATTCATAATATTTAGCACCACATGCTAATATATAGTGTAACTTACATATATTATATAAACACATTAATCCACATTCGTCAGGACAAACGCAAACACAAACAGAGAAGCCTGGGCACCCTCTGAACCTTCATCCCTCTCCCCCATCATCATAATGTGCTCTCAGTTGACTCACTCACTCACTCACTCTCCTCCAGATTTTTTCTCACCACTTATCATTTATACATTTTTCAAAACTGTACCAGGTTTAAACAGGCTTTTAGTCCTCCCATAAAATCGTTCCATAGTTTCACTTCTCTCACTGAAACACACATCAATTTTAATGTTGTTTATTCTCTCGAAGATTTTTTTCACAGTGTGCAGCTCTGTCTTGAAAGAGATTTTGTAAGTGTTTAGATGCCCTGAACATTAATTGAGCAGATTTGAAATTTGCCAAGTCATACAACTTAAGACTATTAATGTGCTCATTATAATGCTCATTAGAATTTGCTTTATGTGCAATCCTAATATCCCTTTTTTGAAGAGTGATTACAGGCAGTAAACTGGTCTTGTAACAATTTCCCCATTCCTCGGCACAATATTTTTAGTATGTCATTTCAAATGAATGATACAACACAGTAACTGATGTGTAAGATCTGTACTACTTTGCTGTCTTTCTTCCATAACTGTTCAACCATTTTTGTTAGTCCTCTGATGCCATAATTAAAAAATAAAATTGAAAATATAATATGATGGTCAATGGTGTCAAAGGCTTTCTGTTGGTCTATGAAAATTCCTATTACAAATAAGTTCTGATCTAGGGTTGTCATAAGTATCAAAAATCAGATATTAATATATACTAAAACTAGTATCTAAACTGGATACTCATTTGAGAAAATATTGATAAAAATATACATAAAAATATACATAAACGAGACAAAATTGGACCTTTCTTGAGCTGTTTTAGAATTAACTTGTGCGTTATCAGAACTAGTACAAGACGACACAGAAAGTACTATTATTTTGTGTAATGTCTAAAAGAGGAGCATTTTCATGTTATCATTGAGGTATCGAAAGTGGTATTGATTGTTGGGCTTATTTGTTAGCATCGACATTGTGTTTGAAGTATGAGTAATGTGACAACACTAAGATCTGGCATTATTGAGAAAACTATATCATGTGTTTCAGCTTCCTGTTTATAGTCATGTGACAAACTAATACATTACTTTGAATTGTTAATTGCTATGGTAGCCAGAGATGCCAAGTCCCATTCTTTATGGCGACTTTGGGACTGTTTTTTTTTTAAGTCCCTTGCACAGTTTGACAGTTGCGGGTTGAGTTGGCACTTTCACATCATGAAAGAGGTCATTTTTATTGACCTCTTTTTATTGTATTCAAAGCTTTTTATAGCTGATGTTGATGTTAAATATGCTGTTAAAAATATCCCCATCTCATTAGTACTCGTTCATGAATCCGTCAAATGAAGTCTTGCTATTATATTTTGCCACCTAAAGAACATATTTGAATTTGCGTGCATTTACAGCACAGATATTTCTCTTTAGTGCTTATGCAACTGATGCATTATGTAGTGTATTAAATGTGCACAACAACAGCCTCCAGTAATGTGCATTAATCTTACAGTAGGCTACACATTCTGCATACAGCTGCATAAGGCGCTAACAGCAAAGATGAGGTATTTGTGGTAAATCTTTAACACGATATTCTTAAATGCTTTTGTGTGATTACAATGTTTTATTGATATGGGGGAAAAAATCTCTCTTTTGCATTTTAGACGTTGTCAGTTCGCACAGCCGTGAATGAACATGCAGCAAACAAAAGAAACACCGGGTCAAAAGAGGAAACAAAATTCATTCTGAAATGTTTGGAGAGAACTTCTCCAGTAAGATTTCAAAGTGTCATCTCCTGCATAGTTTAGTGGTGGTTTTCAGATTCTAGAATGTGATGAAGTCATAACTTCAGATAATAATATACAATAATAATCTTTATTTAAAGACAATGTTTACAAAGTGCTGCACAGTTAGCATCAGATCAGAATCAGAATCAGAAAGAGTTTATTGCCATTGTCAATGAACAAAATTCACAAACATAGGAACTTGTCTCGGCCTTAAGGTGCAACATAAAACACTGAGTAATAATAAAACAACATATATTCAATCAAAAAAAGGGCCTGCATTAGGAAACAATTTAAAATTACTATACAATAAAAATAAAAATAGGCATTTCTATGTACACAAGTTTACAGTTATGTTTACACAGAGCATTTAAAAATAGCATAAAAATATGGAGGCAATAAAGGTAGACAGATCAAACAGACAGATCAAACAACACAATAGATAAATAAAACCAAAAGAACATTTATTTAGCAGTCAAAGCAAGGCCACTTGATAAAACTGAGATTTAAGAAGTGATTTAAAAGATGATACTGAGGGTGCAAGCCTAATCTCCTCAAGCAGGTCATTCCAAAGCCGAGGAGCCCTGGCCGAGAAGGCTCGATTACCCTTCCCCCGAAGCTTCGACATTGGAACAGCTCACAAGGACCTGCCTGAGGATCTATGGCTGCGGGGGGCTCATAGGGGGTTAAAAGGTCAGAATTAGAAATAGATTTATTGCCATTGTCGGTAAATAAAAACAAGATTCGCTAGGAACTTTCTTCGGTGATAAGGTGCAACATGAAACAACAAATATAATAGCAATACATATATATATATAAAGAATATATATTATGATAATTATAATATGGAGGACACATTAATAGCATAATGGCAATAGTGGGAGCATATAGATAGAAAATAAAATGGGACCCAAAACTCGAACCTTGCGGCACACCACCTGTAATGGGGCCTGAGGATGAAAACAAAACCAATCAATTGCAGTGTCTCTGATGTCGACCCAATTTTCAAGACGGTCAATTGAAATATGTGATCAACGGTATCAAAGGTGCCACTTAAGTAATCATTCAAATTGAGCACTCTCCTCTGTCGGCAGTTAAAAGAAGGACATTTGAGACTTTGAGGAGGGCTGTTGCTGTGCTGTGTGAAGATTTAAAACCTGATGGGAATTTCTCAAAGATGTCATTTCTATTCATAAAATCTGGTTAGAAACAACTTTCTCTAAAAGGAGGGGACAAAACTTTCAGGCAAAGACTGGTTGACAATAGATAAAATACTGGGTCTAACCACGCTAAAAAAAATGGTGTGGGTAAGACACCCAGAGTTCATGTGGTTGGTTTCATGTGGGATAAAACATCAGCTAAGTAGGAAAGGGGTAAAAGAATAAAATAAGTAAAACATTTAAAATCAATAGTTTCTCATTTCACACAGATGGCTTGACTTGGGACAGATATTTGGTTTCTTGTATCAGTAACCTTTTCAGTGAAATGGTTTAAAAACATTTCACACAATTCAGTGGAAGCATTGTTCAAATGATTGGGTTTAGGGTTGGTAATTGAGTCTAAAAACCTGATGGGAGCAAGAGCCAGATTTCCCTATTCAACCACGATTACAATGTACTGGTGAAAAATCTAAAATGTAATATATATATATCTGACCATTTCTATTAGTGACTAGACTCACTAACTTCTAAAAATCTGTATTCAATATTATTGTCCTGTAGAATGTTGTGATGTCATCTGAAACCCTGCAATAGTGAAAGCCCAAACACAAGACCTGAATCTACAAGGTACAAAATAAAAAAATATAACCACTTAAAAGGTCCATTCTGCTTCTGTTAAGGTGTCCCACAAGGATCCATCCTCAGGCCTCATCTATTTTAAACTTCATGATTTCATTAATATCTATATTTTATGCCAACAGTTCTCAATTAAGTTTTCACTTCCTAATTCATAAATTACAACAGCACAGTGTAGCACTTACCAACTTTCACTTTGCTCTTCTATTATTGACTTGATTTTATCACCAATTAGCTTAACCTTTTCTGCTTGCCTGACCAGTCAAGCACTTTGAGATTTCCCTTGAAATGTTGAGTGCAGTGTAAATAAATTATTAAATTATTATTATTGTTGCTTCAAATAAAAACATACATAATCATTATAAAATTACTTTTAAAAGTGAAGAATGCAGGTAAAATCCTTTCAGTCATATGCTCAGCAAAACAGAAATGTTTTTGATTTGTACATTGTCAGTGTCGAGGCCTGTCTCACATCTTCAGGAAAACTGTTCCAGATTTTAGCTGCATAAAACTGAAATGCTGATTCTACATGTTTAGTTCTGACTCTGGCAGCAGCAGGAGGCCGATCCCTGATCCTATTTATATCTGGGAAAAGTAATCCATAACTGAGAGCTACAACCGATTCAAACAGTTTAAAATTTCCTTTGTAATGTAATGAAAATCTTATAATTTGTTTAATCCACGGCCAAACCCTCTCAAGACAAACCGTCACAGATAGAGCCTGAAAGCAGGTGCTTAAAGGGCCTGTGTTTTACTTTTCAAATATAAAATGTTATCACTAGAGATTGGGGGCCCTCGTAAACCCTCATTTGTCCAGGAGTGGAAATGGAATGGAAGAAAAAAATGTAAATGCCATTTGGCCAGTTTTTTTTTTATTTTTATTGAAACATCTTGTGGAATTCATTCTGGAACGATAATTTAGTTCCAATGAAGTATTAATACTGTCAGCACATTTCTAATATGAAAATTACCAATATATATGGATATAAAGGATATAAAAGCATTTGAATAATTAATCTGTAAAAAAAAACATTGTGTGAACATATACGGTCTGGCATGTCTATTTTCTATCACACTTCATCGCTTCCTTTTATAAATATATTGATGCATTTGTTAGGGTAGTGGGTTAAAAATTTAAGCACATATACCGGTATGTTTATTTTTCTGCTTTCTTATTTTCTCCATGGAGATGTTACTGCTTTGTCCCCAGAATCCTTCCCAATCTGGCATTAAGCTGATCGATGTCCATGGAGACAAGCAGATAACTCTACTAGGCCAAGTTACAGATAAGATCTAAGGAGAGGCGACCCTGCTCAGCGTAAGAATTCATGTTTTCCACAGTATTTTTGTGCAATAAAAACACCTGTAAATTGAATAAATGCAAAATAGATTAAGTGCACCTTTATGTTCTGTATAGAGTTGGAGTCAATTTCTGGTTTCACATTTAGTTTGCGATTTGCGTCCCTCCGAGGCGCCCATTAAACCAATCCCGAACTCACACGACACTCACTTGTCACAGATCGGACCACATCATCGTCTGCATCAAACTCTGCTCCACGCCGGTCAATGGAAAGACACATGACAAATGATGGACCCAATTAACAGAAAAAAAGCAGATCATTCTTGACATTCTTGGCCGATATTGACATTCTTGATTTTAAAGATGTAAATATCAGACCTGATTAAATATAGAACGAGTGCTAAAATGGTAAATTGGTGGCGCAGCCGTGGAGCCGTATCACAATGTTGAATTAAATTGTCGAGATAGAATCACGTTACCTGATTTCCGGGTCGAACATTTTGGTATGTATTCAAACGTCTATGGATCATTCTAAATACAGCGTCAACTTCAAATGGGTGATTACAACATGTTTAAAAGCACTTAAAAGTCAAAGTTTCATATGTCACCTTAATAAAACTTGATTCTATTGTTTTTAGAGCCTGTATTGGCGTCCTGGTCTCCTGTTTTGTAGGTTTAAAGCTTTCCTCTGTATCTTTACTGCTACATTTATGTGTTTATTTTTGGATTTTATTTGCTTATTTAAATGAAATCCATTAGCTGAAAGCAATGCAATCAGCTAGTCTTCCTGGGTCCATTATAATTAAAAACTGATTTTTTTTCAATACTGCAAATACAATGACATAGTTATCAATCATTCCTCTTCATTACAGGAACAATTTCACACTTTCACAATTTCAGTCCACAGTTGTATACAGTGCACATGTAAATGACACAATTTACATGGCAAGTGTTAACTTTAGATTGTTTTTAAATTATTGCTTATTTTAGAGTGGACAAATTTCAAAAGGAATTCCAAATGAATATTGCTCTAAGATGACCATTAGCTGCAGTTCTGGTGTTATGCACTGACTCACTCAATACAAAAGCAGGCATTTTCAGGGTCAGTGTATTCACAGTGTGAATGCTCTTTCACACATTTGCTCGTATAGGACGCTGTATATGACTCTTTATAGATGTGTGTTAAAGCCACATGAGCTGTTTGTGTGTGTGGAGTGCAGCTGTGACCTTCCTGTAGGGAGCATTGACCCTCGTTTTAGCCATTCTGACTCTGACAGTGAAATCTCTCTCTCTCCAGTGAAATCTCTCTCTCTCCAGGGTGCAGCCATTTTGGATTGTCTTACTTGGATAAACTCAGGTTTCAGAAACGTTGCCGAGTGATGAAGCATTTCCAAAAGCCTCACAAATGTATGAAGCATTAGAATAACATGATAAGAGTGTAAGTTTATTTGTAGAGCACAATTCATACACAAGGCAATTCAAAGTGCTTCACACAACAGGAAAAAAATGCATTAAAATCACAAAGACATGACAGAAATTACAAAACAAAACAGTTTAAGACATAAAAGAGAAGAGTGCAAATAGAATCCTTTCAGTCATCAGTCACAGCTAAACAAAACTGTTTTTAGCTTAGATTTGAACAATGCCGGAGTAGAGGCCTGTCTCACATCCTCAGGAAGATCAGATTTTAGCTGCATAAAACTGGAACGCAGATTCCCCATGTTTAGTCCTGACTCTGGGCACCAGCAGGAGGCCGGTCCCTGAGGTCCTCAGAGTCCGAGATGGTTCATATGGCACTAACATGTCCGAGATTTACTTTGGTGCTAGGCCATGGAGAGACTTGTATACAAGCAGAGCTGCTTTGAAGTCTATTCTCTGAGCCACAGGGAGCCAGTGCAGAGACCTGAGCACAGGACTAATGTGATCGTACTTTCCTGGTTCTAGTCAGGACCCGAGCAGCGGCGTTCTGGATGTACTGCAGCTGTTTTACAGCTCGTTTGGAGAGGCCAGTGAGCAGGCCGTTACAGTAGTCTAATCTACTAGAGACAAACGCATGGATAAGTCTCTCCAGGTCTGGTTTAGACACTATACTTTTGATTTTGGCAATGTTTTTTAGATGGTAAAAAGCTGCTGATGTTGTTGTTAAACGTGGCTGTTAAAATTCAATCTGAGTCCATTATTACCCCAGATTTCTAACTTGATTTGTAGGTTTTAGAGCGAGACTCTGGAGGTGACTGTTAACACTTTCTCTTTGTTTCTGTGGGCCAAAGACGATGACTTCAGTCTTGTCTGAGTTCAGCTGGAGAAAGTTGTTTTGCATCCACACACTGATCTGTTGGATGCAGTGACAGAGTGAATCCACTGGTCCATATTCACCTGCCGTCAGTGAAACATAGATCTGAGTGTCGTCTGCGTAATTGTGACACATCTTCACTGTGTATTAACTGACCTAACGGCAGCATGTAGAGGTTGAACAGAAGGGGTCCCAGGATTGACCCTTGGGGCACCCCACAGGTCAGGGGCATCTGGTCTGAAGACACAGTTACCAATTTCAACAAAGTACTTCCTGTCTTCCAGATAGGACTCTTAACCAGTTTAGAGCAGTGCCAGTGATGCCCACCCAGTCCTCTAGTCTCTGTAAGAGGATCCCATGATCGACAGTGTCAAAAGCAGCACTCAGATCTAACAGAATTAAGACTGAGGCTTTGCAGTGTTCAGGTGGATGTCATTTGTCACCTTGACAAGAGCAGTCTCAGTGCTGTGATGAGGTCTAAAACTTGACTGGAAAACATCAAATGAGTTGTTTATTAAGAGGAAATCAGTGAGCTGTTGGTAAACAACCTTTTCAAGGACTTTGCCCCAAAATGGCAGATTAGAGATGGGCCGGTAATTACTCAGTACTGCGGCATCAAGACTGCTCTTCTTTAGGAGAGGCTTTATGACCGCAGTTTTCACAAACAAATCGCACACAGACCAAATGAAGACTAAACACTCTCTCTCTCTTGCTCTCTCTCTCTCACTCGCTCTCTCTCTCTTTCTCTCTCGCTCTCGCTCTCTCTCTCGCTCTCTCTCTCTGTACACTGTTGGTCTTCGTCTCCATGCAGCTGTCAGACTTTCTTGATTAACCATGACTTGATGAAGACGTTTCATTAGTGTTTCCATCAAGTCTGACCCACAGAGACAGAGCAACAGCCGGGTTACAGCCTATTTAAACTGCCGACACATACACAAGTGCGAAGAGCTCAATACACAGCCACTAGGGGGCAACGCAGATACTGACAGCACATTTTCATTTGAGTCTTTTAATAATGCCATTTATTTTCTATGAAATATAACGCAAACAAGACTTAGTTAGTTTACTTAAAGTTGTATTCTAACTGATTTATGATGTTCAGTTTGAGTAATCCTGTATTATACTGCATTCAAGGTTCGAGTGCACAGAAAATGTCAATTTTCACCTACCTTCTATTCTCGTTCACAGCCTTGTAATAATTTCAACAGTAAAACACGTTACAGAAAATAGTAATGGACGTGTTTTCAGGGCAGGATTTTTCTAGATCAGTGCTAAATTCCAGGTTCTTCGGCCAATCCCATCAGAATGAAAATGACTTCTGGATGAGAGTCGAAATGTCTTGATTTAAAATACACCATCCAATAAAGTGTTTTAAAATTAGGAAAAGTTCTATATGTAGTAAATAAAATGCTAAAACCCATAGGAGCATGGAGCTTGTCCTCACTTTCCCTTCTGTTTATTTTTGTTGCATGTTGTTTGGAGATCACAGGTGCCACATCACAAAAGCTTAGCTGCATGACTTGGTTTTATAAACAAAACAACTCTTCATTCATTCCCTCTCAGATTGACGAGGTTTGCAAGGCTCTTGTTATAAATTTGTTCCGCTTGCTGTGATAAAACAAGCACATTTTGTGTCTTGACTCTGATCTCACTTCTCTGTGGGGAATCATAATGGGACGGTGCATTCAACCTCTCCATTTCCCCCTCTTCTCACGCCTGCACGTGTGGTAATGATGGGTGTGGAGCTCGTGCTCTTTCTGGTTTCAAACATGAACTACTATCACAACTGAAGCTGTGTTTCCAGATTCTTTAGCTTCAGATAGAGACACATCTAAGTGTTTGACCTTCTCAGTTTGTGTTCAGGCCATGGCTCATGTTCAGCTCCTTCTCCTCCAGAACTCCATTTTCACTGAGCTGCAGAGGCCAAACTAGCTCTGATTCATGGTTGGTGCTGGAGCTGGGCTTTAGGTAGAGACCGCTCAGATCAGAAAGGACAAAGGTTTAAACACACTGGATTTCAGCTTCGAAACTGGCAACACAAACGAGAGATTCACATGAGGCTCATTCTGCTACGTAACTTCCCTTCGCTTTAATCTAGAAGTAAATACTCCACCCGACCTAAAATGAACGTATACCAGCAAAGTTTTCAACTGATACTCGCACCAACTCTGCCAAAATATCAATGAATGTACCACAACTACCACTTCTACGACAATGTGAAGACTTTTTTAAGGATTTGACTTTTTTTCCACACAGAAATGACACACACAGAATCAAGTAGAACATTTTGGCAGTATTTTTAGTCTTTTCCTACTGGTTAAAAATGATTTATCTACGACTACTTCCTCTACTGCTTTTACTACTAGCTAAACTGTAGCGGTGGAAACAGTACTGGAAATGTGTATGGCACTCAAGTAAACGTACAGTACATGGCTACACATTACAGGAACATAATTATTTAAAAATTGTAGTTAAGTGAAAGTAAAAAGTACATTTCATGCTTTTCGCTAACTGAATTTGCTCGTCTGGATTAGGACGATTTGGACCTGTACTTGTGATTCCTATTATTTAAAGTGTAACAATAATCACAATTACAGGTTAGAATGACACTCAATTACAAGTACAGGTTTAAAAATGTATCCAAAAAAGTACCATTACAGTACCCCCAAATCTACACATTTACAGTAAAGAAAGTATTCGTAGTTAGTTAGTTACTCCTGATTACCACTACTACCACTTACCATGAGCAGCTGGCAAATACATATGCTGTGAATGAATAATGCAATTTAAAGCTCTTTAAGGGTCCTGAAAGGCGTTATATAAATCCATTGCATTATTTTACTACCTCTGCTACTACAACTACTATCACTGAAACTACTTTTACTACCAATGAACCACCACGAGCAAAGTCAAATGTGTCTTGTGTACATTGGATTTGCAGTTCGTGAAATGCTTTCGTGTTTAGTGAGTTAATGAGACTGACATCTCTGCTCTGAGTCTGACCCAAATGGAGCAGGTCTGAATATTTCATGCCTTTAGTGTTTCCTGATTATTGTGTTGCGACCGAGAGTCAAACTGACTCGCTGTTTGAAATTAATTTGGGGAACCGGATGTGACAAGGAGAGGAGCAGCTGGATCTACTTCTGAACTGCAGAGTGAACCTTTCATCGTCGGCTTGACCTGATTTTTGTGCCATTTGTACTTTCTATCAATGCTAACAACTTATTTTTAAAGGTTAAACTTTTCTCTGACGCTTGATTGTCTCTTTGGAGATGTTAACGCTTTGTCTGAAATGTTCCACAATAGGAAATTAAATGATCTTATTTATCTTGCATTTATACAAGCTCTTTTGTAGTAAAAGTCAACTTACAGTGCATTGATTTTTGTTTGGTAAGGGATGTAAAGAGTAAAGAAAATAGGCAAATTGGGCCAATTATGGACTGACAAAATTGTGAGTGTTGAAGTTGAACACTTTTTGAACACAAAAGTATACTACATATTTTGTTATTTCCTGACATCTTACGTCGGCACAATTGATGACAGCTCTGTATTACAGGGTGGTGAATTCTAAACAAGAGGTGTGATCATGCAGAAATATGAGGTGGAGTTTGTGCATTCTGTGAATGGCCAGAAGTGGAGCTAATAAACTTCAAAACTGTACTAGTGCACTGGAGTCGTGTTACCATCCCCATATGGAGGAGATAATCATAATAAACTTGAATAAACTTTAATGTGCATGAATAACACAAATTATAAATGATAGACTAATGAATACTGTTCAGTTTCACTTGTTTAAAATGTTACATAAACAGCGCAGCGCCGTCACGCACTCTGCTCTTAAAGCTCTTTGCTGGACACCTCCACCTCCTACGTTGGACACCTGTTACTGTGCGGTCTGGACTAGACTGGACCGTGCAAACTCATGTGCTCAGCTCAGAGAGGAACGTCTATTTGGGAAACAGGATAAATCCCCACTGTCACATCACATTCATCCAAAATCTTGTCCCAGTCTGCGTGAAACTGGCACAGACAGAGAGCACAACACGAGAGGACTCGAGCGGCACATATATCAGACTTTCGGCTCCGGCACTCGGCCCCAGAGCTGACCACAGTGTGTGGCTCTGTCCTCCTCGCCCTCCATCCCACTGAGCACTTAGATGTCCAGCAGTACGTAACGGTGCAGTTCTGAGCACAGAACGTACCAAAGTCCACACAGCACATCTCTGCCTGTAAACCAGGGGCGTCAAACATGCGGCCCACGGTAACCCAAACATTTAAATCCGGCCCACAAAAGACAGTGGTGTGCGGTCAGGGCAATCAAGGCAATCAGAGATTGGCCAATAAAATAAAAAAATACTGTGTGTCAAAACTATATATGAATTGTTCTAAAACATCCAAATAAGCCCGTTTTCCCCTCACTTCTTCTACTGGGCAGTACTGCGCTGGAAGCATGGTTCTGCTTTTTCCACAGCTCAGAATCAGAATCAGAATCAGAAAAGGTTTATTGCCATTGTCGATGAACAAAATTCACATAGGAACTTGTTTCGGCATTAAGGTGCAACATAGAACACTGAGCAATAATAAAAACAACATATATGAAATCAAAAGGGCATGCATTAAGAAATAAATGTTAAAATGTACTATTATATAAGATACAAATATACTTACTATGTACCTAAGAATTTACAGTTACATTTACAGATGTAGTGCAGAAAGTGATTGATTAAGTTGTAGTTAAAGTGACAGGTGTTTAAGAAGTGTTCATGAGTCCAACGGCAGAGGGAAAGAAACTATTCTTGTGGCGGGAGGTTCTGGTCCGGATGGACCGTAGCCTCCTGCCTGAGGGGAGTGGTTCAAATAGTCCATGTCCTGGGTGAGAAGGGTCAGCTGTGATCCGACCTGCTCGTCCAGAGCCCTGGAGACGTACAGGTCCTGCAGCTTGGCTTTCCTCAGCTGCCGCAGGAAGTGCATCCTCTGTTGGACCTTCTTGATGAGGGAGCTGATGGTGGGCTCCCAACTTGAGAGTCCTGGGTGGATGGTGGTGCCAAAGGAAGTCCACGTGGGTGATGGGGGATTCTGTCATGGTGAGGGGGGGCTGGAGGGCTGTGACTTTCCTGAAGTCCACGATCATCTCCACTGTTTTCTGGGCGTTGAACTCCAGATTGTTACCCGCTGCACCAGGAACATCCTCCCTCCTGTAGACAGACTCATCCCCGTCTGAGATGAGCCCGGTGAGGGTGGTGTTGTCCGCAAAGTTGATCAGTTTTACGGAGTCGTGGCTGGAGGTGCAGCAGTTTGTGTACTGGGAGAAGAAGCAGAGGAGAAAGTACACAGCCCTGAGGAGCTCCTGTGCTGATAGTCCGAGTGTCTGAGACATTCTTCCCCAGCCGCACGCACTGCCTCCGATCCGTCAGGAAGTCAGTGAGCCACCTGCAGGTGGAGTCAGGCACGTTGAGCTGGGAAAGCTTGTCCTGGAGCGGGGTTGGGTTGGCAGAGGTGTCCACCATGGGGAAGGGGGTGGTCAAATCAAACCTGGGGTAGGAGGTGTTGAGCTCCTCTGCCTTTTTTTGGTCGTCGGCAGCATGGGGGGCTCGGGGCCTGAAGTTGGTGAGAGGCCGGAGCCCTCTCCACATCGAGGCGGGGTTACCGCCAGAGAACTGCTTCCTCAGACGCGTATTGTACTGTGACCTAGCTCTCGACACCTAAATCCATACTTCTCATCTTTGTAGCGCCCCCTGTCTCCAGCCCTGTGCGCTGCCTCCTTCTGCTGCCTTAACTGCCTCAGTTTTGGTGTGAACCAGAGTTTGTCATTATTGAAAGTGACTTTGGTGTATGTTGGTATAATGCTGTCCTCACAGAATCGAATGTATGACGTCACAGTGTCCGTGTACTCATCCAAACTATCTGTGGCAGCTCTGAGGACCTCCCAGTCTGTGATGTCCAAACACGCACGTAGCTCCTCCACTCCCTCATTGGTCCACTTCTTAGATTTCCTCACTGCAGGTTTGGAGAGCTTCAGCCTCTGCCTGTACGTGGGGATCAGGTGAACCATGGCGTGATCTGAGAAGCCCAGAGCAACTCGGGCCACGGCGCGGAAGGCGTTACTGACTGCTGTATAACAGTGATCCAGCGTGTTCTGCGCTCTGGTCGGGACTTTAACAAACTGTCGGTAGTTCATGGCTGAGATTTCCCTTGTTAAAATCACCCAGGATAATGTATAAGGGGTCCAGGAGTGTGGAGTGGACAATCTTGTCTGTGATCTGGTCTGTGAGCTCACGCTGTGCCACGTGCACGTTTGCGCTCGGTGGAATGTAAACAGCAGTCAGAATGAATGAGGCGAACTCACGTGGAGAGTAGAATGGTTTGCAGTTAATGAAGAGATATTCCAGATCAGGAGAGCAGTGTTTGGAGATCACAGTCACATCTGATGACCAGGCATTGTTGGTGTAAAAACAGACTCCTCCACCTCGAGCAGCTCAGTCTGTGGCCGTGTTCAGAGGCCCGTTCATGCTCCGCTCTCTCACATGAGCTTTTAGAACCAGAGCGGACAGCAGCTTCTTTTAGAGGTCTGCACATGCTCTCTGAGGACCACACAGCCTCAAACCCATGGATCTGTGCTCAAACCACGCTGAATAAACCTGTGAGGGAATCAAGGATGTTTGCAGGTTCTGCCCTAACTGAGCATGTGCAGAGGAGAAGTGAAGCATATCTCTCTATATCTCGCTCAAGTTTAAACAAACAGACTTAAAAACTATCTTTCAGAGACAAGTCTGTTTGTAGCTAAGGCTCTGTTCACGTTTCCAATGATTAGACATTATTTAGAACAACATAGAACACTAATTTGTGTAATGAATTGTTCGGAGAATTGAGCTTGTTTGGCACAATTTCAAGGTGAGAGAGTTACGGCTGGGCGTTAGCAAATCATGTAGGACTGTGTCACTTTCCATTATCCACTAAATATTGATGAACACCCCAGGTCTGCTTGCCTGTCCATAAAAGTTTTTTTTTATCCTTAACACATTTCCTCTGCATAGATACAAACTTTATAAAAAAAAAATTCAAATATGTTGCATTTCCCACATAAAGTATGCAAAATGATTTCGTTTGTACAGGTTTTACTGGCCCAAAACTTCCCCAAAATAACGCAGAGGAGGTTTTTCTTATTGTGTTTTAGTTTTGGTGCTGCTTGTAAAAAAAAACAAAAAACATCACATGTAAACAGAAATACACTTTTAAAAAAATTTTTTTTTACACAATTTATAAAATCCAGTGCAAATGTGTGAACAAAAACTTGATGGAACGAATGACAATTGCCAAAAACTATTGTATTAAATGGGAACTATGACTCCCACAATTCAAACCTCAAACGGAAAATGTTACAAAAGTTTGACCAGGATTCCACTCTTTTACAGCACGCACCCTTCAGAAAGGTAAAAGTATGTGTTTATAATGGTCAGTGGGACGTCAAATGGCTTTAAAGGGATTCATTGTGATCTTAAAATACATTTATTACCGTAGCACAAGGAATCCCAAAATTACAGCAGGAAATGTAAACCAAACAAAAGAAAATAGTGCCTGGAGTGCCTGAGGGTGAACAAAATAGAGATAATTATATATACTCTATAAGATTTCGTCATACTATTAATACTATTACTACATTGTACCGTGTTCGTAGGGCGAGGCGTGTCAGCTTGTGTTTCCGTGCGTCACACTGGACACACGCCCTCTTTATCTCCTCATCTCTCCCTCCCCTTCCTTCTCTCTCTCCTTCTCTCCAGTCCAACATTAACCAAACAGCAGGTAAAACTCCACTCGCGATCGGAAACACCTGAGCGCCGCAAATGGACTCCAGACCGGGCAAAACGGGCCAGGTGTTCCTGCGGCCGCAAAAGTCCGGACGAGTAAGTCATTTCTTTAACACACAGAGCAGAGGACAGGCACATGCAGAGGACAGGCACATGTTTAAGGGGGGGGGGGGCAAAAAATTTAGACTTTTATTTTGAAAAACGGGACTGGTTTCTACGAACACACAGAAGGTGGTGAAGTGTGCAGCTTCATACACATTTTAAAGAAACCAAACATAGCTCTAGGTACGTTCTCACTGCAGGTCCCGATGGTCAGATTTTTTTTCATGAATTCGAAATTTCATCCACATTGTAAATAAAATGTGACTCAATTCAGTTTTCATGTGTGAACGCGAGCAGCCCTGAAGTGTTTGATTGTGTTTAATGTGGAGAAAGAAACAGGTCCGAACATTGCTAAAGAGGAAGCGCCGTTCAGTCATCTTCATCTTTTGTCTTTGAGAGGCAAAAGTTGACATTTTATCTTCGTCACACTTTTGCCACTCACAAGCCATTTCAGTGTAAAATGTCACCTTTTTTTGGGTGTACTTTCCAGTTTTGCTGTTGCTGTCTGGCAAGGTTTATCAGTTCAACACCTTTCTTCCGTTGTAGGTGACTTTTGCCTTGTTAAGTTGAATTTCTTCAGTATGTGGCCCTTTTAAAATGTTCTATAAATCCTGAATAGAGGTGAAATCAAGTAGATCATTATACACTTTCAACTGGCATCTAAATGCTAATGGTTTTAAGATTTTATAACAAAGAATCAATTTGCATGGTAGAACTGACATTTTATTTACTTTTAGTTCGGGCTGATTTCCCTAAAACGCCGTAATAAAATGTACCCCAATTCAAACTGAAGGAACAGCCTGAACCTTTTGGAGGACAAAACAGAGCTGAGACTTTGGAGTTTTGGCTTCTGTTTTCTGATTTACTGTGGAAACAATCTCTGCCCAGAGGAAAATCAGCGAGTATTTGTGTATTTGACTTTGCCTTCATCAAAAATGTTAAGTGTCTATTAAAGTCTAATTTGAAAATAAAC
The DNA here is from genome assembly GCA_015082035.1 of Chaenogobius annularis. Classification (NCBI taxonomy): domain Eukaryota; kingdom Metazoa; phylum Chordata; class Actinopteri; order Gobiiformes; family Gobiidae; genus Chaenogobius; species Chaenogobius annularis. Next base: position 289,823 of record BJKM01000286.1, on the reverse strand, counting down.
AAATAACATAAAATACAACTGTAAATGTGTTGAAACAGGCTCCGACACTCACATGTGTCTGAGCGGTTTTCATTTGCCCAAACCACTTTGATTTTTCATATTTTGTGATATCTTGAGGTTAATCCGGGTCAAGAAGGTTACGAATTTACAACGTTTTTGTTTACACGCTTCGAAAGGGTCTCTACGTGCTTTACCTTTTAGTCACACATCATCACTAATGCCTGCTGGGTCACAGAAAAGTTTGTCATCGTCTCCACTCTACACTCATAACCTATAGTATCAGTCCTGTGTCACAGATATTCAAGATCGCTTTGGGTTTGTTTAAAAGTGTGAGTGGCAAAATCCAGGAATTTCATGTGAACAAGTCAGAACAGCAGCCTCCGCATTCCTGCGCCGACAGAAGGCGCTTACTCTGTGTGTGAAGGGACTGCAATGCACAGGAAGCCATAGGTTTAATAATTAAACATAATTAAACACGATTCTACATTTGTCTGAGTGAACCAGGTTTGTGCAGGTTTAACTCGTGCAAGTGGCCGCGTGTTATTGACAAGTGTGAATTAGGCTTTGTGTTGGATAAGGTTCATTTAGGTCCTGTCTGCGCTTGTGTCCATGTTGCTCTGCTTTGCCTCCAGAATGTCCCACAATATGGCATTAAACGTATAAATCTACATAGAGTCAAGCATGTAGCAGGACGAGGCGACGTGAGAATGTTTTTCAAGACAAGATACATTTAATGCCACACTGCGTAACATTCCAGCAGGGCAATGAGACCTTCATGAAGAGAAGCAGAACAGACTCTTCAGAATGAGAATGTTCAGATTCCCAGGCCAACATTGGAAATAAGAACGTGTTTTTAATGTTTGTCCTAAAGGTAAAGTAAAACCTGGCACTACTTGAGGAAAATAATAACAACAACAACAACAACAATAATAACAATAACAATAATAATAATAATAATAATAATAATAATGATGATGATGATGATGATGATGATGATGATGATGATGATGATGATGATGATGATGATGATGATGATGATGATGATAATAATAATAAAAAGAGTGGATTAAATTCAGTATTTGCCTCAAAATTCTACAAACATGACCCCATAATGACTATGTGAAAGAAGATTAGAATTCTTTGCAAATTTATATAAAAAAAACATTTGCTATGACACTCAAAATTGAGCAGGCACCGCTCCTCCCTGGCCTGCACCATCTCTCCAGTGAAGCCTGGTGGTGGCATCAAGCTGTCGGGATGATTTTCAGCAGCAGGAACTGGGCCAGCCAGAGCCCAGCCAGAGCCAGCCAGACCAGCGAGTCAGCCAGAGCCAGCCAGACCCAGCCAGAGCCCAGCCAGAGCCCAGCCAGAGCCCAGCCAGAGCCCAGCCAGAGCCCAGCCAGAGCCAGCCAGAGCCAGCCAGAGCCCAGACAGAGTCCAGACAGAGTCCAGCCAGAGCCCAGCCAGAGCCAGCCAGAGCCCAGCCAGAGTCCAGCCAGAGCCAGCCAAGCCAGCCAGAGCCCAGCCAGAGCCCAGCCAGAGCCAGCCAGAGTCCAGCCAGAGCCCAGACAGAGCCCAGCCAGAGCCCAGCCAGAGCCAGCCAGAGGGCCCAGCCAGAGCCCAGCCAGAGCCCAGCCAGAGCCCAGCCAGAGCCCCAGCCAGAGCCCAGCCAGAGTCCAGACAGAGTCCAGACAGAGTCCAGCCAGAGCCAGACAGAGCCCAGACAGAGCCCAGACAGAGCCCAGACAGAGCCCAGACAGAGGCCCAGCCAGAGCCCAGCCAGAGCCCAGACAGAGCCCAGCCAGAGCCCAGACAGAGCCCAGACAGAGCCCAGACAGAGCCGACAGAGCAGAGTCCCAGCCAGAGCCCAGACAGAGCCCAGCCAGAGCCCAGACAGAGCCCAGCCAGTAGCCCAGCCAGAGCCCTGAGAAAACCCAATTGAACATCTCTGAGATCTGAAAATGGCTGTGAACCAATGCTCACAAACCAAACTTATTGGAGTTGGAGGTTCTGCAAAGAAGAATGGGAGAAACTGCCCGTACAAATGTGTAGCAAGTTTGTAGCATTAGACTCCCAAAGCCTTGAGGCTGTAATTAGGGCCCTTGGGTGCGTCAACAAAGTATTGAGCGAAGGCTGTGAATAATTATGTGCAGGTGCTTTTTTAGTATTTATTTTTAATACATTTACAAATAATTCAAACAACTTTCTTTCACGTTGTTATTATGGTGAAAATAATGAATTGAATCAATTTTGGAAAAACGCTGTAACATGACAAAATGCATATTGCATATTAGATATTAGAGCCGCAACACAATAAATAAGGTTTCTGATTAAAGCATTTAGAAAAGTTACATAGTGTATACTACAATACATTGATTATTGGAATAATTGTCAACTTTATGAAAAATACACAGACTCCAAAACAGGTCGTGTGCTGATCCAAGAGGTTTTAGGATTCTGACAGAACAGAAATGACCCCAAAATGACACAAGAAACGACTTTTTCCATCTGTAAATACACTTTATGAAGATGTTCTCAAGCGCCAAATCTTTAATCTTGGCTTTTCACAATCTGAATAACTGAATTAATTGAAAAAGTTAGTTGCAGTTGGAGCTCTATTCAATACTTTGAAAAGCTGAATCCTTGTGTTGGATACTCTCCTTTCACCATGGAGACATTTTTGCTTTGGATGGAATGTCCCACAATAAGTTATTAATCGTAACTAGCATTTACTAAATAATGGGTGTTTTTATTGCTCAAAAAACCTTGAAAAACATTTGCTTTTCTCCTGAGATAAAGAAGTGAAATGCCATTGCCGTTGTTGGCAAAGCAATAAGATCTTTAATACCCCTTTAATACGGCGGCAGTGATCACAGCACAAGGCTCAGGGCATCACTTCACTACTGTTACTTCATAAAGTTAGTTTCAAATTGTGAAAGCTAAAACTCTACTTCGGAACGTTCTCCACGAGGATAGACACGTTTTATGTCATACTGTGGAATATTATAGCCAAAGGACCAACATTTCCGTGGAAACAAGCAGGAGGAGGCTCTTCCGGGACAAGTACGAGTCAGGTTTGTGGAGTTGACAGGTCCAGTCACCGTAAAGACGTCGTTTTTTATACATTTTAGTTCAATAAAACAATCCAAAATAAGAAATTGCCTTTGTTTTAATCTATTTTTATGGCTAAAAAGATCCGTACTGCGTCTTTAACTGAATCAGAACAATGAATCAAACTGGTTCAACTCCAAATTAAATCTGTTATATCAAAGTTATTTTTAGATGACGATCCACTTCTACCACTGGTCTTTATAGGTTTGAAATAGATCCCAAACTCTGGAACTAATCAGTTTAAATATGTATAAATAGGTCAAAGGTATGTTTGTAATTATATTTTTATCTCTGTGTTACATGTGTTTCAGAAATGGAAGCCGGTGTTGTTGACTCTGGTTCCCCCGAGCAGCAGCGGAGTCGGGCGCCTCGAGATACAGACTCTGGGAGGTACGACTTTGTCCACACGTGAATATCTTTCCCCTCGTCAAAAAACCCCAAACAAACACACCATGGAGTTTGAAATAATGCTACGGATTTGGTTGTCTTGACAACAGTAAGCGGTTAAGGTCCAAAACAGTTGAATAATGCTTGAATGAACCCATAGGCAAAGGAACTGCACTGCCTGAAATATGAATCATTTGTTTGATTTGAGTTTATTTCTTTACATTTCTGACTTGTTTGGATCAATGGCTTGCAGTTTTGTGCGGAAAGAGAAAACAAAAAGGCAGAACAGGACCAAAGGAAACACAGGAAGTAAACACAAGATTTGAAAATAAAAAGGGCAAGAAAAGACATCCAAAGTAGATGAAGGCATATAATCCAGGGAAAACAGTCCCAATTTGGCCAAGGTCTTTCAAATTGGTCCATGTTTTTAAAGGTTCAATGTATTTGACTGCAATCGAAATATAGTTCCGTTCGTCCTTGAGCAAATCCACTGGATACAATTTTCTTGGATAACTGGATTTCAATATAAGGAATATACTTGATTCTCGATACATATTTTGAAGATTTTTAGAGAGTTTAGAGAGTTTAAACAATGACCACCCAGAAGACCAGGATAATAGTACTTTCTTTAATAAACATTAAGGTCTTATTCTAGTTCTGATGAAGTTCAATCTCATTTTAAATCTGTTAGGGAAATGTCACAATTGTTCTTTTTTATTGGCATCGATACTTGTCAAATGCATCTTGTCTCGATACTAGAATCTGATTTTCGATATTTTTGACAACCCTAATCTGTACAAGACGGTAACAAAAGGAAAAGTATTCATAATTTCTATTTAAATTGTAACTGATTGACAAATATCTGTTTTAAAAATGGGAAGAGCTTTTCTGTTGATCTATAAAACTGCAACATTTGGGCTCTTGAGAGAGAGTTTTTGTTTCATGAAAGTAGAATCCTTTGACCATTTATTGTGGTATTGGCTGCATTCTGGGGTGAAATACAAAAAATACTCGATGTAGTAACGTTGATGTAGAATTCTGTCATCTGCCAATAATTTTAGCTTTTGGAGAAGCAAAACACAAAGATATGTTGAATCGGATTGTTCTTCGAGGGATTTTTTATAGATTTTATCAATAAGTAATGCTGGAATTTTTTCATTTTTTAAAACATTATCATAATTTAGAAAAACATTGTGTTTACTCAGGGGGAAAATGAATGTTAAAACTCATCAATGAGATTTTTTTGTGTAAATGATTTTAAGCAATGGCTTTGGCATATGTCTGTCTGTCGTATGGGTTATTATTTATTGTGTCTAGAATAGAGAAATACTTTTAATTCTTCTGTTGTTACATCATAGTTTGTATTTGTCTGTTTGTCTCAATAGAAAAAAAAGAAAGAAAAAGAAACTGTTACCTTTTGATTTTTTTTCCTAAAGGAGCTATCTGTTTTGCTCTTTATATTTAGAAGAAGCCGTTTCCTCCCTCTGCTGACAGGAAAGACACTTGCAGTTGGATCGGCAGAGGCGTAGATCGGCAGGACTTTCGGTTGCATAACTTTCTCCACTTCCTCACTTCCTGGCCTCGCGTTATAATTCCAGTGCGGACATGTTCTGCTCAGATGTTTTAAATAATCCAGGAAATTTTACAGAAACATGAAACAGATCTTTGAGCGAGACAGGCTGGAGACACGTGTGGATCAGAGTCTGAACAGCAGACGTCAAGGGAGATGTACCGATGTCGATGAATAAGTGATAGTCCCACTGTGAGATGTGCACTACAGGGCGAGGGAGACGGATGGGACTACATTACATTAAACTCATTTTTTACTCAAGTAAAAAGTTAAGGCAGCAGTCCAACAAACTCAACAACTCATGTTAGAGTGAAAAAGTGTGAAAAAGTAGGTGGAAACACAAGAAAAAACTTTTGTAACAGTAACATTTACAGTAACAACTGTAAATGTTTTGTGGAACAAAAGACATTGCATGTAAAAGCTTTTAGTTTGTTTATCTTTTATGTGTGTTTGTATTTTGGTATTTATTTGTCATTTTTCTCTCTATCTTTTTTTCTAATGATTATTATTTATTACTATTATTATATTTCTGTTACATATATTGATTATTTATTTATTAGCTTATTTATTTATTTCGTTCAGAATGGTTATTCACGTGCATGTGTGAAAAAACACGGAAAAAAGGGTGAAAACACATTTGAAGTATTTCTCAAGTATACGAGTAATTGTCTGAATAATTGTGTGGGCGTCCAATTCCCTTTGAACTTTATGTAATTGGATGGACAAAACATCAATAATACACAAAACCAGGTCATATCTAAAGGAGCGGCGCAAAAAACTTGATTTCATATTTTCATCATAAAACTTTTGTCACTTAGATTTAAGAGCAATTGATACTTCATCAGAAGCAAGAAGTTTGTTCTTTGGTCTTCACTCACAGTGTGATGAGAAAGAAAAATGATCTAGTAGGAGTAAAAGTATAGTGCAAAAAAACTACTCAGAGAAATACAATTTTAACAAACTTAATCGAGTAAAGGTAACTGCGTATGTAAGGTGACTCTGACCTCGAGGACCCTGCTGTAAAGATCAAAATAAAGTCAAATAAGTGATTATCGCTTTGGTAATTAGTTCTTTCAGCGTCCTCACTTATAATGTCTGTTAGCTGAGAACAGAACAGTTCTCTTCAGTGTCTTTTTAAACCTGTGCAATAGCACCTCCTGGTGGTGGCTTATGACATATAATAGTCTCTATACATTTTTCTACAATTTAATATAAAGGAGTGACTCTGAGTGAGTGACTGCAAAAATGTGCTGTACTTTTCCAACTTTTACTCTTCTCTCCGGTGACGTGCAGCTGACGTGTCTCCTCAGGTACGATGGGGGAGCACGGCCTGCGGAGGCCCCAAGCTCTGGGCGAGAGGAAACCCAAAGTGGTGCGACTGTCTGAGCTGCTCAATGTGCTGCGCCTGCCCCCCAACGCTGAGGCCTGTCCAATGGTCAACATCAAACTCACTGTTCATTTCATTTCATTAAGTCAGATTCATCAAGTGTGACTTCATGAGTATCCTCTTTGTTATATCTGCAGGAGAACATGTGTGCATTTTGTGTGGAGACTCAGGACAGGACTTTGGTGTTTGCGGCTCTCAAAGACGACTGCGCTGAGTGGGTCGACAGCCTTTGTCGGAACACATTTCAGGTAAAATAAACACATTTAAAATCCAGATAACGACTCTAAATAATGCCTCTCTCTCTTTTCTTCTATTTCAGAAAAGTATTGTCCCAGAGATAAAGCCGCAGATGGAGGAGAACGCGATCTACGCCTCAGCAGATGAGGGTGAGACATTATTAGGAATGTCGTTTTTGCACACTTGCACTTGGCCTGGATCGCCCTTGAAATAGAGATTTCGATCTCATGGGTTTTAAACTTGTCTAAAATAAAATATCCTTGTACAGATTTAAGTTGCAAAAAGTATACGAAGTGTTTAGTCCCTCTGTTTTCTCATCAAACACATATATGGAGTTGAGTTTTGTTGAATTTAGATCATGCCCTGTCCATCATCCAAGTTCAATTACATTTTTATTCTTGCGTTGTAGAGGGTAAGATAAGATAAGGCTACAGTGCTGCTCCAGGCTACATATGGCCAATATAGATATTTTATTTTATTTAGTGTCAATAAAACAAATGTCTTTCAATACCCAAATACAGATCACATCATTGATTTGACCCTAAAGGTTGGCAAATGTCCTCTTCCAAAACGTTGCCCCAGCCCACATGCTTTTACTGATAGAAGATGGACAAAATCTGCCTGTACTTTCAGATTTCCGGGTGACGTTGCAGAGGACGGATGCAGCTGCACGGTGTGGCCTACAGGGGGCGTACTGGCTGAAGGTGGATCGTGAGGCGCTGCTGCTCAAAGACACGCTGAAGCGCACAGTCCAGGAGTGGCCCTACGAACTGCTCCGAAGATACGGGAAAGACAAGGTACAGCCAGGCTATAAAAGGGCGCAGTCGGGGGCCTCACCAGCAAGGGGCCTCAAGGAGCGGCCCTTTTACAGAGGACAAACATTTTAGAGTAGGGAATGACATTGTGATTATTATTGGATTAGTCGACTAGTCAAATGATTACTATACACAGACCTTTAAAATTAATATTTAATCAAATAAAGGTTGAAAAATGGTGACTGAAGACTTCTAGGTAAAAAATGCCTAATGTCTTTGTTATAAAAAGGTCTTTTATCATGTGTTTTAGAGTCTGTAAATGCAAGGTAGATACGTTTAATTATCATTCCGAGCAGATCTCAAGCAGGAGACCAGTGGATCCAGCCAATCTCTTTCAGCAGAAGAGTGATTTCCTTATTGTTCTGTTTAGCTGGACTTTTGTCTTACTTTCATTTTACTTTTAGGTTTTTGTTCTTTATTGCTCTTATTTCACTAAACTTATATGCTTTTTGCAAATATAAAAACATTTTTCATTTTAGGTTATAAATTCTTTATAGTATCAGTTGTGAGGTGGCAAGGCAAGGCAAGTTTATTTGTTACACAAGGCAATTCAAAGTGCTTCACACAACAGGAAAAAATGCATTAAAATCACAAAGACAAGACAGAAATCACAAAACCTTCATTTCTATTCATTCAGTTTAACAATTTTGCTGACATGAATATTTATTTGACATTGCCAACGTAACAGATGTCTCCGAGATGGGCACATTGCTTTTCGATTGATTCTTTCGTGTTCTCTGCCTCTGCACACGTCTGTGCTGCGCGTGTGTATCTTTTACGACGTGTGTGTTCTGACCCTCTCCCCAGGCACCTGCTACGAGGCTGCGCTTAGACACCGGCAATGGGCAATTGTGTCGAACAGAATTGTTTACATGTTCGAATGTAATTGTGTCTAGAATTTCTCTAAAGAAAGACCATTTAATTTAAATCCTTTTTTAATAAATAAATAAATCATTTCAGTCATCTGCACAGCCAACATTAGTCCACTCATAAAATTGCCGCTGCAACTGCCACGACAACAGAATCCACAGTCTCACTAGTCTATATTATAACTCATTGGTTAGCATAGCATAGTTAGCTATATCGTGATGGCAACACTCGATTTGGTCTTTGAAAGTTGTAAAAAAGCACTTATACATTCATTGCGGCGAATAATTAGGATGCTTGCATCTTTAAAGGCACACTTACGTATTGTTGTTTCTCTCCAGGGCTCGTTGTCCATAGAAACGGGGCGACGTTGCGACTGCGGCCCGGGAACCTTCATCTTCGAGACCAGTCAAGCCGAGACCATCTTCACTTTAATCCAATCCACCATCAAACGCAAGACCACACGCACGTCGTCGCCCGGTGGACACGCCTTAGAAGTGGGCAAATCAATCACCCCGAACCGACAGACCCCTTCCCCTTTACCCAGAATGCTGGAGGTAAACAACATGTCGGCCATCTTTGAAAACAAACTTAAAATGGACAACGAGGAGGCTGCATCTTCCCAACCAGCACCGATAACGTTAATGCCTCTACCGTCACTGCCCACGCAAGAAACTAGAACTAAAAGTGTTATTGATAATGTTTACGCCGACCCAAATGAATGCATGCAATCTCCAATGGTTAGCAAGGCTTTGTACGTCGACCCAGCTAGCATCCTCCCGCTAAAACCACCCGGAAACGCAGAACCGAGCCAAACTGAGCTGCACTCGGTCTACTCGGAGGTGTTTGATAAAGTTAGAGGTGTCCGAAGCGTGGGAAGGTTTAGGGACGACGATCACATTTACAGTGAGCCGGTGAAAGGGGCGGAGAACAAGGAGGAGAAAGAAAAGGAGGTGGAGAAGAAGGCGGATCCGTTTGCTCACCTGTACGCGCAGGTGTGCAAAACAAACAAACGCTCGACGTCGCCACAGCCAAAAGTTGAGGAGAAAGAGAGGGAGGTGAAAGAGAGGGAGGTGAAAGAGAGGGAGCAGAAAGAGAGGGAGGTGAAAGAGAGGGAGGAGAAAGAGAGGGAGGAGAAAGAGAGGGAGGAGAAAGAGAGGGAGGAGAAAGAGAGGGAGGAGAAAGAGAGGGAGGAGGATGTCATTTATGAAAATCTGGGAATTATTTAAAAGTATTTCACTCCAAAAAAAAGATCAAATGAGCAAAAACATACTAAACCATTACAATATAAAATCTCGGAGTAAATAAGGATTAAATAGGAATTTAACCACACCGCCAGCTCAAAACCCGCTCTAAACCCGCTCTAAACCCGCTCAAAACCCGCTCTTAACCTGCTCTAAACTAGCTCTAAACTAGCTCTAAACCAGCTCAAAACCAGCTGAACACGGGTTGAACCATTACTAAACCCATCCAGTATAAACCAGGTCCAACCCAAGTCTGAATTAGTGATGGGCGGATCAATACCAAATATTGACATATTGAGACTGACTGAGGTATTAAAAAATATAAATTCTCATGATGAAATATCGATACTCTTAAAAATGTTAGTACATTTTTGAAAATATATGTTCGATACGTTTATAAATGTTTGAATTTTTCAGATCAGTTTAATTTGAGGAGCAGCGAAGATGTAAAATAAGATGAAAATCTTTATAGTTGAGGAGTTTCAGAGCATCTGCTTGTCTCCATGGAGATGTTATTGCTTCGCCTGCAATGTTCCAGTGTGGAATGAAACGCATCTAGCTCACATTTTACAGGTGTTTTTATTGCAAAAATCATGCAAAACACAAACGCATACACAAACGAGCACAGCAAAACAAAAACAGATTTACAAAAACCACAGACAAAAGGAAACAAACAAAAAAGGAACACCAAAACTTATTCAAATACATCAATATTTTCAAGCCACAAAGGCGACAAATACTCCACCAGTGACTGCATCTCCATGGAGACAAGCAGGTAGCATACCCCCTAGCAGAAAAGTTACACAGTGCACCTTAAAGTAGGTGTTTACTTTTATGCCCCTGCTCCTTTTAATGAAGCGGAAAAATCATGTGAATTTCATGTTCAGTATTTTCACTCTCACTTCTTTAGACACTTTATTTTTCTGTGTTTGTAATGTAATTATATTTGTGTGGTCGGACTGTCTCCACCAGCGAATGTTTTAATAAATGCACATTTCTATTAAAAATATTGTGATTTCATAAAGTATTTTTAAATGAATGGACAAATTTGTATTCACTTTTATACCCATACATGTACTTTGACCTTTTTATGCTTTACCAAATAATCAAAGTATTACTGCCTCTCCTTTATAAAGCATTGTTAAGCACTATGTTTGTTTTTCTATTATTTATTTCCCCCTCCTGATCATTAAAGACCCTGTCGGACAAATGGTTACTGCTGTCATTGTTTAGTCACTCCTCTTCTTCCTGAGATAGTGTCAAGGTTTTGGGCCTTTTAGCCAAACAGAGTCGACACTTTTATTCATACTTTCTAAAAACAAAAGTTGACAATCTAACATTATTTGAACGTTTGTGTTTCCTGCACCGCTCCGTCAGATATGAGTTTGTCTTTTCTCAGTTTTGTGTTTGTCAGATATTGAGCATTATTTAACATTTTAAAGAGTAATTTCTTGGACTATTTCGTGCTTCTATTAGAGTGATTTTGAGGTAATGGTACTTCAGTAAGAAAAAGTTTGCTTTGTATGGCTTAAAACAAAGTCATATCATAAATAATATGAAATCACTCCACAATAAATCTGGCATGTTGTATAAAACGATAAAAAATAACCCCAGGTCTTATTATAAATAGATTTTAAACTGTTATAATGCCATAGATATAGTGCATTCAAGTGCTTTCACTGAAATAAATAATTCTAGAACAGATATATTAAAAATGTGTGTTTAGATGCACTCTTTAAAATATATGCAAGCAATCTTTCTGTTGCCAACTATATTGGATCAAGCAACTGCAAGACGGTTCATCTCTGCTCAGATGAAGAGCAAACATTTGGCTTAGTGCCCCCCAGAGGACGTGGATGCCTCTGCATGTCTCAGAGGCTACACTTGGTCCACCGCGGTTAGAAAAAGGCTGGTGTTTCCTATCTGAGGACTGAACAAGGCGACAGCATGGATGATCCTGCTCCTGTACGATCCAAAGACACGCATTTACTGTTTATTAAATGTCAAACGTGTTCAAGCACACTGCCACTCCCTGTTTGTCCACGGTGTTAAAAATGTCCGCCAGGTGGTGCAGTTTCCTCACCTCAGCCTCGTTCAGACATGAAAAGGAACTTAAAGGTGACATATTTTAAGACATTTTAGTATTAAACTACAACATAAACAGATAATTAAAAAAAAAAAAATAATTTGTTAAACCTGAATATTTATCTAAATATCTGCTTTAAATATAAATGGGTCAATTGTTTTCCTGTGCAAAACTGCAGAACTGTCTCTTTATAGTGGCATTTCACTGGTTTGTTTTGCAGCTGCAGATTCTCATCTACATGTTTTATCGAGGAAAAAAGGCCACGGGACATTATCATACGTTTTTATTTGAATTTGAATTGCATCTAAATACAGGGAATTTGGTGAAAACTCTTGGTATGAAAATATAACTGTGAAGAAGAAAGAAAATTATGAGTGAACATTGTTATGGTAAAATGCTCATCAGCCGATTTGATATAATATGTCAACTTCAAACCTATTCATATGCATGTCTTTTACGTACTGTTTTACTGTGTTTTAGACTAGAATCAGAAAAAGGTTTATTGCCCTTGTCAGTGAACAAAAACTAGGGACTTGTTTAGGAGATAAGGTGCAACATGAAACAATAATAATAATAATAATAATAATAATAATAATAATAATAATAATAATAATAGCAAAAGTATAAAATAATAGGGCATGAATAAAAAAAATCATTATAATATATAAAAATAATTCATAAGTCATGATGGGCTCCGGGCAACTGGGAGTTTTTCCTGGAACTCCGCTAGAACTGGTCATTCCTGTTGTGAACTGCAACTGGGAGATGGTCGAGGGACTCCCACTTCAAAAGATAAACTGACACTTAAACAACGTGTTAAAGGTTAAATCTGACAACATTCTCTCATTTAACATATTACAGACATTTGTTCAAGGTTCACACACAGTTCTTTAGCCTATATGGATAGATATTAACCATGTTGTTCCACAGCCCGTCGTAGAAAATGGATGGATGGATATTGTTTTAATATAATTGAATAATATATCTAAAAAATAAAAATAAAAACATGTTTTAGTAGAATTGACATGTCTAAAGTATATTTCCAGTGAACACATTAAATAAACAAATAATGTAAAATACAATTGTAACTTTTAGTATTACTTACATGCATCCGAGTGGTTTTTATTTGCCAAACTCAATTTATCTTTTTATTATGAAATATTCTGTTGTTAATCCCAATTTCTCCATTGAAATCACATTATGATACAGAATTTAGAGTGTATTTGAGCATGTTTTAAGTTGGTTGACTGTGAAAATGACACTACTTATACTGTAAATGTGTCTATTGCCTTTTAGATTAACTTTTTTTCTTTTTTTTCTTTTTTTTTATTGTACAGCATAATATAGAAAGCTGGTTTTGAACATCTGAAATAATTTGCATACAGAGAAGCTAAACACTGAAATCATCTGTCAAATCTGGCCTTTAGAATTCGTCATGTGGTTCAGGCTTTGCTCGTGTTACCATAGTTACCTGCCGTGTTCAACCACAGTATTTATTCATAGACTTTGAAAGAACATCGTGTGACTCAGTGGCCTCTACAATGTAAGGATGATTACTGTGCTCGCATGTGCATGTAACAGAATTAAAACTACAGGTGTTCTGTTAGTCAAATCTCTTACTGTGAGATTAAAGCTACAGGCGCTTCAAAAGTTGTAAAGTATGTAACTATGTAAAGTATGTAAAGCAAAAGTGAAGCAGAGCATAATGTGATTTCAGTATAGAAATAGTAAAAATCAAGGTGCAAAATACAGATGTGTTTGTTGTACTGGACAAATACTTAAAGAAATGTGGCGCACACAATAGTTTTCTACTTTGTCTGCAGATATATTTTTTTACAGTAAAGAAATACTTTTTTCTGAATTTCATGTTAAGGCTAGACAATAAAGTCGTTTTTCATCCTTTTTTCATCCTAAAAAATGATTTAAAAATCCCTAATGAATGACAGTTCATCTTTGAAAATGTGTTTTTGTCGACTTCATTTTGCCCCCATTTAGGAATTTGAACCTTTTGATGACAGGGCATTTCAAAAGGCTGTGGAACATTCTAGTAAAGCATAACATCTCCACGGAGACAAACAGGTGGCGGACCCTCCATCTGAAAAGTGCACCATGCACCCTTAAAAATGTCAAAATATTTCCACCTCAAGAAGTACAAAGAAGTTTTGATCCAGTTTGAAATGACTCTCTACAAGCCGCCGTGTCCTTGGGCAAGACACGTTTCACCATCGTGTGAACAAGCCTGTTTCCTGTGTTTCATAGATTACATCAGGCAATCAAAGGTATCAGCAACGTTTCATTTTTTATCAAGTCTATGAGGTGGTTTGCACCTAGTCCTCGTTTAGTCCTGGTCTAGTCCAGGTATCGTTCCAGGTTTAGACCCAATTTTAATGTGGTGTGTGTACTCAGGCTGTAACTATCGATTATTTTAGCAGTCGCCTAGTCTGTCATTATTTTTTTGTCGACTAGTTAGACTAATATTTCTACTGTACTGAGACTTTTTTAATTAAAAAGGGGAAATACGGTGACTAAAGGCTATTAGGTAGCGATAACGGTTACTATGAGCGACTCGTCATGATAGGTGGAGTACTCGTTGTGCCCTAGTGTGTTGTTTCTGACCACAAAACTCATCTGACAGTTCTCCAGCAGAAAATTCATGAACTAAACCAAGACAGGTCTAAACCAGGCATAAACCTGGTCTACAGCAAAGGGCTGTTCCTTAAATAGTTTCTCAGAAAAGCTAGATTTATTGCCTGATATCCAGCTTGCCATAGTGTACCAGCCAAAGGACACATATGATGCATTATTGTTATCGGCACTTGGACCTTTACTTTGGCATCTCATTTCGGAACATAAACTAATGCCTCGACTGAAAACTTACATGACTTTCTGCCTGTGAGGCATTCTCATCAGGATTTGGTGTTGGCACTCCATCTACTGGTAGCAGAGGGAATTACGGGGAGGGGGATAAACAAACCTAGCTTTCCCTGACATGCTAATGTAAGCACACAGTGGTAATGATCGTTATTGGACGGCAGAAATGCTCAGAACGACTGACAATTATTTACAGAAGTAGAATATAACAGAAGTTTAAAATATTGTTGTCAAAATTGCATAATATGTGTCCTTTAACTCCTCAAATATAAAACAAATTATAAACATTAATACTGCAGCCAAGATAAAATTAGCAGTAGCAAAAAATATTTGCTGTACTCTGTTATATATAGTATAATTGTATCTGAACTATGAATACAAAATGACATCATATTTGTAGAGAAATGACGACACAAACTCAATGTTCCTTTATTAACAAGTACACAAGTGTATTATTTCATTTTATTTATATATGCAAGCAAGTTTATGTCTTTACAAATAAAAAAGCCACTGTCTGCCCAAGCTGTTGGCACAGATATGTACAAAATGGAGGAGTGATTCAGATAAAGCTCGCTACTAAGCAACCAGAGTGGATACAAAAGTCTAAAGTCACTATGGAAAAACTGAAAATAATCAAACAATAAAAAGACATTAAACTTCCCACGTCCAAAATGTCCAGCCAAACCAAACATGTGGATTTGTGGCACAACAAGAGATTTCTTACTCGCAGCAATAACATGTCTAATTTCAATTTCAAGTGAAATATTTGTCTGAAATGGCAAGAAATCTTGACATTATATAAGGTATCTTACTTACTCAGTGCCATATGTAATAGATACTTCCAATGTTTCTCTAGGCAAATATCAGGAATAATAATACAAATTTAAGTGATTACAACTAACGAGCGCATTCATTTTCTGCAATAATCAAGAAGTTGCAGAAGTAGTGCCATGTTAGGTTATGGACAGACATAAGGACATAAGATTAGTAGTGTTAAACTACATATATTAATCACAAAAAGACATCGGAAAATTGAAAAAAAGGGAACTACGCAGCTCCCATCCTCTCCCCATTCCAATAGTTACAGTTGAAGGCCACGTTTGATGAAGATTGAATGAAAAAACTCACTATCGCTATGTCTTCAGTTGCCGTGAAAGACTACTGTGCTTGTTGCTTGGAAACATCCTTTGCATGCATATTTTAGAGCGCGTGACCGCAGGAAGTAATAAAAAACAGCGTCTATAATTTATATCTAGAGTCGAGAATAGATGAAGCGCTAGAGAGGTCGCAGTGGCCGAGGCAGTAGGCGAGGAAGAGGATGCGAACAAGCAGAGGGACAATGAGCCAGAGCAATACATTTATAATTAACAACTGCAAAACCTGCTTTATTAATTTAGGAGAAACTATATTCATAATAATGAATACGTCATATCACTTAAGATTCGCAGTCATAGATTCATGCACTTTGATAGATTTTTGAGAAAACAGGAATGGATTTAAATTTCAATATTGGTCAAAAGAAATGCTACAATATATTGCTCTGGTGGTAAACAACTGAGCAAGCAAGCTAGCTTAGCAACACCATTAGCAACAAGGAACGGCAATACTGCACAAATAGTGGAAACGAAAATGAAATCAGCAGAACAGCGCCCGTGGAAAAGAATGATTTTTTTGTGTTTTTGTTTTTAATCGTTAAAATGATGACCATTGAATGCATAACCATGCCACAAACAACAACTAGAGTCACTGTCTTTTTTGTTCTTTTTTAAGTATAAGATTATCTTCATTATTATGAATTCATTCATTTTCATGTTATTTCTTCAGGTTAGAACCAATGCTGCAAGACTATACACAGGTCCCTCAGGGGGATCTCAATGCACTTACACACCAAGAATAAGAGAGCTCACGATGGGCAATAAGTGCACAAAAAACTATTTTTTATCTGAGGTTAAAAACACTGACAAGACATCCATTGTCAGGCAATGAAATGATAGAATACTGTTACTGTAAAACTAGACCCTTAAAAATACTGTGTAGCCGGGCGCACCTGAATGGGTCGAGTCCGGGTCGAGTCCGGGTCGAGTCCGGTCGAGTCCAGGTCGAGTCCGGTCGAGTCCGGGTCGAGTCCGGGTCGAGTCCGGGTCGAGTCCGCATCGCGCTCTTTCACAGAACTCAACACTAACTCCAGGTCCACAGTTTCCATGATTCTGTCGCCTCTCTGTGGGGAGCCTGTTGTGTTGGGCTGAACGAACATATTTCTGCCCAAATCTTTAAAGCCACTAACTGTACTTCACTACGCATTGAAACTACACATTTGAACTACATTGCTAAAACAAGCGGCAGTGGTTTGTTAATGTCTTCAGCTGAGAAGGAGCAGAAAAGCCACTTGGTAAAAACCATAGAGAGAAACAAAGTCATGGCATCGGCTGCAATTCCTTTAGTTTGACGCCATCACCAACTGTAAATGCAACTCTATCAATGCCAATAAGAATATAATGTTATTTACGAGCCTCAATGTTAGATTTGCTGAATGCATTAAAGCACAAAGCTGTTTTAAATGCGCTCCACTAAGCGTCTTGTATCCAGTGCTTGTTATTTCACTGCTAAGAAATGCTAAGAACACAAGCTAAGCACTAGCATACAGCACAAACCTAATCAAATGTATTTATGCTAACGGCTAAGCTAATCTGACACGCTATTTAGCAAAAATAATGCATGTTTGATGTTGGAACAGCTCCCCCTGGCTGTCATTGATCTATTCCAATCACGCCAACGTAACTTAGCCATGTAAACTTGACTTTTGGTCACGCGGGTCCGAAACGTGGCTAATGCTAATCAACCGCCCTGTGTTAGAGTAGTGTTGAGTTACTATTATTTTGCAATGGAGTCAAAAATCAGCTAATTTTGAGTGTATTTTCCTCCCCCGGACTCTGCACCCATAGGAAATCATTCTCCCGGCTGATCCACCTTGACTGTTTCACATATATGTATATCTTTGTACAGGAATCGTGTAGGAGCAGTGCCTTTAATACTGCCCGACAACTCAAAAACCAAATGAAAAACACATCTCGTTTTTTTTCCTAAATAATAATTTCACATTTAAAAAGTTTCAAGAATAAAGATCGATAATAAAATAGTGACATGTAATAATCGGTGAAAGCAAAAGTTATGGCTCAAAGATGATGGAGGTGATTGTGTTCTGTGTTGTAGATGTGTGTGTGTTTTTATAGTGTGTGCTGGTGTATTGTAGCTTCATATTTTTCTTTCCAAAAGCCATTCAAAATATCTACTCTTCAAAACCACTTAAAAGTACAATCTGTAAGAGTTAAAATGACTTGAGATCTGAATATTTACCTGCTTTTGAGTCGTTTTTGCAAGTTGGATTGTTGCTGGTCTCAATAAATATCTTTCTTGGTTGTTTAGGCAAATTTGGCTAATAATTTATCTTAAAATACACTCCGAAAATTCAATGTTGACTTTAACTAAATGTATTATCAATAATTCATTACTTTATGTTGATCCAATGCAAATGAAGTTAGTACTACTTGAAATGTTTAGCATAGAACATTTAAGTAGAAAAAAATATATAATACATTCATTTAAATTTTCATTTTTTGAGCGCGAGAAAGAAAAATATTGAAACTGGCCCAAAAAAAATGATACGTAGGTAAATATTCAGTTTTGCCAAGCCATTTGATCTCATTTCGCAGTGCGTTTTTCGACACATCCGTTCTCCCTCTGGCACGTCTCTATTGGTCGATAGAGAATCAACACGTCCGTTCACAGTTTAAACCAGGACAAACATACAGTCTTCAGTAGTTTTAATGACTGGTTAAATAATGAGATGGTCATGAGATGGAAACAGGCCGTTTGGAAATGCTTGGTCCTCGTTTGACACCACAAACTGTTTGCATTGCATTGGTTTGGTCGTGTTTTTGGCAGCTTGAAATTGGCATAACTTCACAGATATATGCTGGTTATGTTAAACGTGTTGTAAACGTTTAAAAGTAACTGGCTTCAGGATTTGCTAATCTTTTTGCCTTTGTGCTCCCTAAACTACGGTAAAATCACATATTTGCTTCTGCCTATTGTCCTAAATTGGGTTAAAAAGGCTCGTCCAGTCAAATATCCAAGCCGAAAGAGGAATAGATTAGCAGCTATTAGCCATTTTCTACACCTACTAATACATTTTAAGGTTACAATTTATCCCAAAATGCCAAAACACATATGCTTTCATCATTTAAAGTAGCTAAAAGATTGACATATTTGTTTTGGTCCCTAGCGCATCAATAATACAGAGCAACTAGCTTCAAACTCCCTCCCTCCAACACCCAAACGACAGCCTCAGTTGATTATCGTTAAAACAAAAAGGCTGCTGATGAAATCCTTTAGGTTTCCGTTCAAAGCACCAGTCATTGAAGCGCATTTGCCCGTAATACAATTCACAGTTTGTCTTTAGCTTATTCGCACATGTCAAGTTGAGTAATATCAGTACGTTGACATTTGTACATTAAACTTTTGGTCACATTTATTGGGGCCTGTTAAGGAACTCATAAACATGAAATAAATTATGAATTGTGTTGTATGTTTTTGTGTCGTTCTGCATGTGTGGTGTGTGCGTGTGTGTGTGTGTGTGTGTGTGTGTGCATAATCCATTTACAAATCAAGTGAAATCAAGTGATACAGTAAAACCCCAAACCCTCCCGACAACCCGCGACAAAACCCGCCCCAAATGTTCTGTTTTAAATACCAAAAAATGCTAAAATCACACATAAATAATATCGATTAAAATGTGGCAAAATTGTTCCAAGTGAAGAAAAACATTATAAACAGACCATAATGGTTCAAAATGGACACATTAGAAATACTTTGTGCTGCTAAATGTGCTGTTTCGGAGGACAAAAATCACACGTTTTTACAAATCGGAAATCGGACGGGAAAAGAGTAGGGACACTAACCCCGTTTCACTAGTTGTTCTTTTCAAATGGCATTTTTCTTTTGACAAATCTAAACCGCCATTTTAAGTGCAATAAACTCTCAAAATCCAAAGTAAGATGTCGATACAAATAAATCATTTTGGTCTCTTGTATGACATCAAAAACATCTGCATATTTCAATTCCAGTTTCAGCAACCACGACAACCCGAATTTCAACGCGTTTGGACAGCGACTTCCTGATCCAAAAGCAATGATTCCCAACAAGGATTCTTTGGCAATATTAAAAATACCTTGTCAACTAATACAACAATGTCCTTCAAATATACATGTTTCAATTTCTTTTTTCAGACTTGCAAATCATTGTTTTAATGCAAAAGTCTTCGTTTTAACACTTCAGTGAGAGTAATTTGACATTTTTAGCTTTTGCTCAATGATCTGCTGCCATCAAACATAATATATTTAGCTAAAATACTGTCTCTAAGTTGCAATACTTGATATTTCTAGCATCTATTCGAAAAATGTTTGGTTTTCATCTTTAGAAATCATTGCGTTTCACCCACAGTCCAAAACGTTTTTCAAAATCTGGCTTGTCATTTGAATTAACTTAAGTGCGTTCTGTTTTTGAAAACCCATTCCTAATTGTGTTCTTCGTAACAACTAATGAAAGTTGGCTGGATAAGAAGACGAGACGACACGAGGTTTGAGGGCGTTTGGGGAGGAATGGTCGGGGGGGACTTCAGCAAAGCTACCCGTTTGTACCCGAAAACCGGACACAAACTCCTCGGGAACCATTTTGAATCTCCATTCCCAGTCATCTTAATGTGGCAAAACGGACACGACTCACAGCATACGACACCACCGGACGACACTGCCTGCACAACACCGACCAATCAGCCACATCTATCGTGTTTTATGTCTATGTCGTGTCTAATGTGTCAGTATTGTGTCAGTGTGAAGGAGGATGCGGGGGATGGACAATGCCCTTCTTGAACACGCCCCAAATTATAGCAACGAAGCCACAGACACTCACGGCAATCCATAGTGAGCCAGTTTCTACTGATTTTACCGTAATGTTGAAAGTAAAACAATCTACACATAGCTAAATATTGGCAACGCTGGTGACTATATGCTAACAAATTACAGTATAGCAGGTAAGTGAGGTTATAATAATGCTCTAAGGTTAAATATTGGCACATTTTACCGTAATACATGCCATAAACGGGCAACTCAAAATTCCTCTTTGGATTCTTTGTACAATATTTTGGCATTCTTTATACAATACTGTCCATTTGCATTGCGTTTAGGTGTGAACCGTTTTGAGCTGTGATTGTTCTGCACATTCAAACTTTCTGCATGTAGCGCAAAACAGGACAAAATAAATATGAGAGCAAATGACAAAAGAGTTCAAATAATAAAGGGATTTTCTATATTTGCCCAAGAATACTAATTTGGCTCTAGAATACCTCTAAACTACTTTCTATATTTATTTCTACACATTTTTCTACCATCTAGCACCACTTTTTAGGATGGAAAAAATACAAAATAGCTTTCTTGGAGGTAAAAGTTGCACACTGCAAAAAAAAAATCTTGCGTTAGAATTATTTGAAAGTTTTGAATTTGAGTAATTTTGACTAAGAGCGTTGCATTGTTCCTATTATTTGACTAATCTCAAGATAGTTCTGACTGGTAAAATACAATTATTGTCAGATTATATATCACAACCAGTAAAACAGCTCTATTCAATTAGACCGATTAAGTAAGCAATTCTAAATTTGTCAAAATAACCCAAATAATCAAGTTATTTCAAATCATTTTCACAACAGTTCATTTTTGCAGTTTTCACCATGGATTGACATGTGTCTGTGCTTGCCTGCCTTTTCTTACACGTTTAAACCATAACCCTACTCGTTCGCTTGTGTCATTGTAGTATATTTTGTGACATATTTGAGCTGTTTGTCAGGTGGGTGCGTGTGTGTATGCGCCTGTGCTCTGGTTTTTTTTTAATGGTGCGTGCCGTCTTCTCGCCCTCCGCTCTATGTGTAGGCGTTGAGTCGTTCTTTGGAGCGCGTGGAGTGGATGTCGTGCAGCTCCTGCTCCTCCTTGGACTTGATGTCTTCGTACTTCTGCATCCGGCTGGCGTCCTTCAGGTAGCCCCAGTTAGCAGCCAGCGCCATCAGGAAGTGGACCTGCGGAGAGCGGCGGAGCAGATGGAGCGGGGTTTTAGGCCAAACTGAATTTCACCATCTCTCTCTAGCTCTAGTGCTAGAAGTGTGATGTTATGCTACAGAAAATATCACAATAAATAATAATACTGACATTACAGAATGACCAGCAGGATTATTCCAAATAACCTATAAACTTAAATGTATAGTATTGTTTATTTTTAAAAAAAAACTGCAATATATAGTGAACTTTTGTAGTTGTATGACTTAGTTTGGTGGGATAGCATCTCTTCCTCTTCTTCTCTCTCTCTCTTTCTCTCTCTCTTCTCTCTCTCTCTCTCTCTCTCTTCTCTCTCTCTCTCTCTCTCTCTCTCTCTCTCTCTCGCTCTCTCTCTACTCTCTCTCTCTACATACAGAGTAGTAGAGCTGAGTGATGTCATCAATATGCGACGTGACATTGAACACATGACACGTGATAATTTTACTGAAACACTTTTCAAATATTCAACAAAAATAAGAGGTCATATGTTATTATGTTATTATTGTTTGTCAATATCATAACTGTTATTAATAACTGGGTAATTTATATTTATATTCTCTCTTGTACAGATCTGGTTGCTAGGTAACAGCTTGAGGAATTACTACCTTACTCATTTTCACCAGGAAGTATCAACTATAAACTTTACAAAAATTCGTACAACTGGGGACAAATTTTACCATTAGAGTTTACCGTCACAGTAAAGCTACATACATTAGCAGGCAGACAGCACACAGCGGTCTGATTCTGTTCCTGAGAGCTAGCATTTACAAACAATAACAAAATGTGTACAGCCCCTTTTGGTCTAGAAGTTCCTTAAATCACTCTTCAGTCGTGACAACAAAGAAAAGTCTATCCAATCTAACGTGTAAACTCCTACAGTTTGTAGCCGATTCCCCACATGTATTTAAAAAGGAAATGTGTTGCAAACGAGGCGAAACTCTCTAGCGGTGCAGTACCATGAGTCTCCACCAGTAGCCTTTGGCAGAAGGGAAGGGCTGTGCTGATAAAACACGCTTAAAACATGCCAATGCTAAAGCGTATTGATTAGTCCTACACGCGACCGCACATTCATTATTTCAACTTATATATCGATCAAGTTTATACAATTATTTTCCAGGAATGTCTTGAGTAATAGAACAGAGTCTAATAGAAGACGAACGGGCCATTTAAGAGATTGCCATGAAATCGATGCAAATCAAAACTTTCCGCAGCAGAGAATCAATAGGTCATGCACTTTTATTAGTGAATGATTTCAGGGCAGGGGCCAGTTTTAATCTGTGGACGAGTCACGGTTTTTGAATGAACAGAACAAAACCAGAAAATCCACACAAACATTAAAATGATCTTTTATTTGTTATATTTGAATTTAGCTCCACACACTCTCCACAGTTATCATGCGGCTTGCTGCTCTGTCTATTGCCAAATATCACCACTTTTTGAAGCTTGAATAAAAAAGAAACGTTTCTCCTCAGTGATGCTGACGGCGAAGTTTTTGCTTCGGTAAATACAAAGATATTCACAATAATTAAGCATAATGCAAATAAATCTGCAATCGCCTACATTATGTAAGACAGCGCTATTCATCAAATTTCAATTACATTTCAGATTATTGCTCTGGTACGTGTAGAAATAAAGTACAATTTTATCCTCTTTTGGGTTTTTCTTTGTTTAGAACTAGTAAAGCAATTGTTTAGTCCTAGTTTAGACCTAGAATAGTCCTGTTTTAGACCTGGTTTAGACCTGGTTTAGACCTGGTTTAGACCTGGTTTACATCTGATTTAGATCTGATTTGGATCGGGTTTAGATCTATATTTTCTTGAGTTCTACCAACTGAGTAATCGAGGCGATACATAAACATAACTCTTAAGTGCGTTCAGTGCTCACAAACATGTTTGTTGAATTGAAAATCTTCTCATTGTTGTAAACTTTCTCTACAAGAAGAAAAAAATATATTTTTTGTGGGAGATACTGTACATTTTCTTTTCTCGTGTTCGTTCTCTTCATTTCCGTCTCGCCATGACTTTTCCTTTAACAAATAATCATGATTTCAAGTAGAATTAAATGATCATGAGTGTTATTTTTTCCACAATCGAGCAGTTGTAAGTGTTCAAAAAGACCGGACTTGTTTTTTGTGTTGAGTTTGTAAATGCGGCTCTTTAAATGAAAAGGAATATTTGAACTGTTTCATTTGGAGCTTTCTCTTGCGCCCATTTCTCCTGGTCGGTGTTCACGTCTTTTTTTTGTTTTTGTCGGCAAATATATTACATTGACAAAGACATAATTTGACAAATAAACTCAGGCGTCCAGGAGAAGAATCAATGGCCATTTCATTTGGCGAGACGAACAAGATATAAATACAATCTCGCTCTGTACAGTAACATTTGAATCACGATCAGTTACAAGAGCAGTTATTTCTAACTCGTGCATGATCAGGCTTCGGTAGGTTTAATCGAGAGTTTCACAGTCAAACGATCCTCTGTCGTAAAAGAGCCTGCGGTTTGGAGCAGAAATGAGACTTTGGGATAAGAAATTTTACTTTAAAAAAAAGAAATTAATTTAAAAGGCAATTATTAATAGTCTGACTTGTTTATTTAAAATCCAACAGAAATGGGTTTGAAACACGTCTTTGAGGTCACAAAAGTGCAGAAAAGTTCACACACACACAAGAAATCCACATTTTTTATTGTTTTTTTGTTGCATTTTTCACTACAAAAAAATTGAATGATCAAATTTTGCAAATCCTCAAAACAACATTCACGCATATTAACTTGCATTTTCACATTTATTGCCACTTCTTATTGAAAAGCCATTTTGTTTTCTTTGTGATAAGACCAAATAAAATCGTATGGAAAATTGTGGCAGACTTTGGACTAAAAGGGACTTGTCTTATGTTGCGCCAGTCATTTTATTTATATTTCTGTCATGTGTGCTGTTTGTGTTAGTGCTTTTTTTGTATTATTATTATTATTATTATTATTATTATTATTTTCTTTTTTTTCTTTTTCTTTTTTTTATATTATTATTTATTGAGCTGCTCTCTGGCCCAGTTTTTGTTTTGTGTTTGTTTGATAATTTAAAAAAAAAAAAAAGAATAAAATAAAAATGAAATAAAAATTATAACTAAAAAATATATTTTAAAAAACGAACTAATTGTTGGCATGATTTGTGAATAATTGAGTCCATAAAGGAGTGTCTCACCATGGCGATGACGGCGGCTCCAGCTCCTGCCAGCGCGCACACAAACAGGTGGAAGGTCAGGTCCAGCTGAGGAGAGCCTTTGTGTCAGTAAAACGCACTCTCTGTTGTGGATTTTTATTTCAGGGGGATTTTGAAAGTCTCACCTCGTTGGATTCGCACATCTTGAAGAACTTGTCGGATCCTGTGCAGACTTTCCTCTCCTCAGAGATAGTCACGGCTCCTGCAACACACAACAACAGTCAAAGGCTCAATGCACAACTTTTGACTTTTTCTCATGCGCCTTTAACAATTTGGCTCTTCGGAAGACTTTATATATTTCAATAAGGGAATAGGAAACAATCTTACATTTAGAGAGCTCAATTTGAAACTTCCTCTGTAGTTTTCTCACATAAACAATGTTTTTCGACACGGAAAATGTATTTGTAGAGCACAATTTGGACAAAAGTAACTCAAAGGGCTTTGCAGAATAGGAAACGATGCATTAAAATCACAAACAAACATAATAAAAACATAAATATCCAATATAAAATAGGGCTTTTTAGACGTAAAAATGGCACATATGCACATACTTGGACATATAAATGAGATTTTTTTCAAATAAATCAGGCTCAGAATTCGATACCAACAAATCCTTCAGAACGATCCCTCACAATCTTTGGTGAAAGGTTTGGTGAGTGTTGGTTCTACTGGAATGCCAGATCTTCATGTCCCATACACATCGAGGGACTTAAGGTGATGAAATGAAGTAATACATCATCTTTAGGTGCAGACTGGACAGTTAAGTTGTTTCCATATTTATGTTTTTATGTTGACGGAAAAAAAGTGACCAAAAAAACCCAAAAAACAAGAAAAGAAAAATGTTCATAGTGTCTCTCCTTAAAACAGGCCTGGAAAACATTCGAGCCGATCAATTCCTGATTTCTGAGCATTACAAAACGCAACTGCGGATAAAGAGGGCACAAACAAAGAAAACGAGAGATAGATTATTTATAAATAAGGCTAAAAATAGTAGCTTCTGAGTTTGGACGGTGTTCAGTGAAGACAAATGATCAAACTGAGTCTTGCCTCTTCAAATACTGTGCAGTGAACTCGCTGATATTTACTTATGACTTACATGATATTAAAGTTGTTGAAAAGCAGATGTTATTACTAAAGTCAGGTTTAATTGCCATGTATTTGGTTGTTTTATTGACAAACCGGAACATGTTTTGTTGCAAAATTGAAATTCAAATGAAGCGTTTCATGTTTTTCTGCAGCAGATTTTGCCCACTAGATGGCAGTGATCGAGGGCAGGTTTCTCTTGTATTACATCATGGCTTTGCTTTCAGGTTCGACGTGAGAGAAAAAGCACAACAACAACAACAACAACAACAACATGGAGGAGTGTGGCTTTGCACAAAATAACATGTTTAAAAAGCATCTCATTCATTTGGAACGACTTCAATCCTTTTTAATTGGCATTTTATTCGATAGATTTCAGAATGTCCTGCTATCGATGTTATCCACGTTGTAAAAGTGCAAATGTTTTGTTTTGCGTTGACATATACGTTAATCAGATGTACAGATCTGTTCTGATGCTACTTCCGCGCCTGCCACATGGATCCTTTTCTCCGCCTGACATTTGGAGACGGCACTGGCTCACGCTGCTCCGTGTGGCATTTGGAGCTCACAGGTTTCCATGAACTCTGCCAGTTTAGTGCGTTTGGTGAACTGCCATTGAACGAGGTCACGCCCAAAATCCGATCCAGGACCAGGGCGAACTCAGGTAACTCTTTAATGTTGTTTTATAAAATAGGGCTTGGAAACATGTTGCTCAAGAGCGAGATGAACTATGGCTTCAGTAGGTTGTACATTTGATCCATCATCCAGTGAATCTAGGCAATCAATTATTTCACAAACAAGGCGCATAAAAGTTGGATTTTAGCGGCTCGATGGCAGGAAGTAGCGCTTTTATCCAATCCATGGGTTTCACCGCCATGTTGAAGACGTCACACGAGCTGGTGCCTCTCCGCTGTTAGGTAATCATGAATAAAAATGCATAAAACTGAAAATGAAAAGGGTTGATACTTGAAGAAGACAGAAGATGGGCTTTGATCGTCATCTACAGCGGCGAGTCACTGACACTTAAAACATCTAAGCGCCCTCATCCACAAGCCCTCTGCACCGGAACAAAGTAAGCTAGCGTTTATTAGCTTTAATGAGGCCCTATAAACATAAAGATGTGATTTTTGTCAGTTAAAAGTACTTTCAGGCAAACGATTAACATTGTAGGTTTGTGGAGCCAATCCCAAATAAATAACGATAAGGTTCAACGTTTATGGGTTTCTATTTTGGCTATTTCTTTCAAAACGGCCCTTGCACCACCTGACTAATGTAGATATTTAAGAGGCTTATCAAGCGCAATAGCCGTGTTAAAGCCCAAAGCCTTAGTATTATAATGGCGCTTCACTAAATTGTAATTAAGCTTTTTTGTGATTTGAGATTCCGGAGCACAGACTTTCCAAAATTGCTCCCGTAAAATGCCGCAAATTGAGAATAACGACGGAAGCTGGCCGTAGGTGTGTCATCATTTGTTCTTAACTCATAAAAACACCTTGATCCCTGCGGTGACTTACCAAACTGGCGCAGGTCGAGGCAGAGGTTGGCGCCCTCCACCACGCTGGTGTTCTGGCACATGGACCACACGTTAAAGTACATGAAGACGGGCAAAGAGGTGAACGCGGTGACTCCCAACCAGATCAGGAAGAACAGGTAGGCCAGGAACATCAGCTGAAAAGAGAGAGAGAAGAGAATAATACACTGTACGAGAGCGGAGCGAGAGAGGCCCCGAACCAGACCGGGACGGAAAGAGAAGACAGGGACACTAGATCTCTGCATTTGACCCAGCCATTAATATCGACTTAATTAACCTGTGCAGCTCCCAGACTCAGATCTCCAGCTAGATTTGGTCTGGAGTACTTAAAAAATGTCAGCTCCACTTAGAAAACCTCAGGAACTGAACTCAGGCGTGGGACGATGTGGACATTTCTGGTTATTTTTTGGTTATCATGACCAAAATAATAGTGATTTATGTTTATATCACAATAATTATTACAATTCCGGTTTAAAAATGTTATGGAAATATACTCAAATGACAGATTGAAATGACAGATTCTGATGATAATATCTTATAATGAATATGTTCTGTATTTAAACGACTTTTATAGTGAAAGCAACAATGATCTAGAAGAGAAAAGCATGCACAAGTAGCTTTTTTTCTGTACAATCTGATGATGTAAAAGCAATTATCTTTGTTGACAATTATCACTACTCTACAAAATGCAGCACAAACCATTATTGTCTTCCTTTTTTGCCACAAATAACAATATGATTGTTTAATGCCCATCACTGGCTGTGAGGCGATAGTTCGATAGCCTCTCGGGACACCCTAAATATAGTATTCGGCATTTCATCTGATGCTTTTTAAAATTAGCTTTGGGTTTTTGCGTTGGTTGCTATAGCTACTGTCAGAAACACGTCGTGATAGATGGGTGAAGACGCTTGGTTGATTCAAGGAGAAACACCTTCCTCTTTTTAGACGTTTTCTGGTGAATTCTGTGTATTTTAAGTGCATCTAATTCAAGTTGAGGAACTGTACATGGAACTGTACATCCAATGGAGGTTGTTGATGTGGCGTTAGCTCAGAAAAGTAGACGGATTGTATTTCGTACAACATATAAACTAAAGTCTGTGTTTGCTCTTGTAGTTATTGAACAGTGGGTGACAGAGCAGCTCTTCTACATTGAAATGAATGGATTGTTTTGCACACAGATGCTGACTGTATCAATGCTTGTAAATGTATCACCACCAGACTAAAGCTTAGGGAACAACTAATGTGGCTCAGGTCAGGGCTTTGGGACAGGTTTCCCCAGATGAAAACGAAGAACATTTAGGAAATCCCTCACTATAGTGCTGACAGTTTATTGTGTCCGGAGTCTTACACTGGCCTCTCGACCGTCCCTTTGGGGCTGAAGCACTGATTATTTATTCTCCTCTTCCTCCGTCTCTCTCCTCCTTCTCCCTCCTCTCCTCTGTGCCTCTCTCTCAGTTCTGTCTCGCACTAAAAGCTCAGAGCTATAAAATGTAAGTGTCTCCTGGACCTGAACAGAAACTCTTCACTGCATTGGGACAAAACACACACTCAAACTCACGCTCTCTCTCTCTCTTCTCTCTCATTCTCCTCTGTAGACAGTTCTCTTTCCTCTCAAAAGTGGTCAGTCTCTCTCTCTCTCTCTCTCTCTTCTCTCTCTCTCTCTCTCGTCTCATCTCTCTCTCTCTCTCTCTCTCTCTCTCTCTCTCTCTCTCTCTCTCTCTCTCTCTCTCTCTCTCTCTCTCTCGTCTCTCTCTCTCTCTCTCTCTCTCTCTCTCTCTCTCTCTCTCTCTCTCTCTCTCTCTCTCGCTCTCCTCTCACAGACGACTGACTGAGCAAACGAGACTGCTCAGAAACACGAACAGTTTGTGTCTTTTCACTGGACATTGGTTTATGGTCAACTCACATTTACTATAATAATGATTGTGTCGTGCAATACATTTCAATTTAGAATGCAAAAGTAATTTTTCAATGCTTTACTCTTTGGTGACAGGTGTAGTTTTACCGGTTAGCTGAGGGTATAATGCTGGCAGTGTTTGTGTGTTTGTGAGTCAATGGAAGGGGAAAGGGGGAATTATGGTCCGCGATTCAAGGATGCGCTCCTCTGTTGCACTTTGAGAATAGACCCGTGTCCGGTTCAGAAGGTGTGAAGTTCCCTTTAAACTCTGAATCACCTCTCTCTAAAGTAGTTCGGAATTGGAACGTAAAAAAATAGGTACGACTGCGTTAATTATTCTGTCCGCCGAGCACGCACACTTAAGTCGCTACCACGGCCTATAAAAGGACGAGCTCACTTAGTCATGTCCAAATAAGCTTGGTTACATAACGCGCACAAGAACGCTGAATGTCACTGTAAAATTAGCAATACAGTACAAGAGAAGGGATGGAAAACAGATTGATGTGCAAATATATCCCCCAAAGTGTCATTTCGTCATTTCAAATGGCTCAAATTAAAGTAAAGGAGAGAACTATCCACTTAAAGGCGCACTATGTGTCTGTGTCTGTGCCGTCTTAAGACCATTTTAATTCTCTGGCTTGTTGTGTGGTCCTGTGTTTTTAAATGTATTTGTTTATTTGACTTATTTATGCTTTATTGTAATAGTTTTGATTTACGTTTGTATTCAAAATTCATTTTTTTAGGACGAGTGACACATCAAATCAAGCTCCTACACATATTTATTGAAACTATTTTGCTGTTTATTATCGTTTGCGTCTGTGCAGCGCTTTTGTTTAGGTAATGAGCCACATCAATGAAGTCGTCAACTTGGAGACGTTATTGCTTTGACCGGAATGCTCCACAGTATGGCATTAAACATTAAACAATTCATACAATGTATCGCCTCTCCACAGAGCTGACCTGTATCTTGATTCTGGTTGCATATCCTGCTCGTCACCATGGAGATAAGTAAATTTGAAGCCATATGTGCAACATTCCTGCAAAGCAATAACATCTCCATGGAAACATTTTAACAGCGGAGTGCCATCTGTGATTTGACTTGACTTGATTGGTTTTTGTAGCGTACTTGTAGCTTTACTTAGCGTACTTGTAACTTGACTTAGCGTACTTAACTTTGGATGATTGATGCCGGTACAAATAAATACATTCACGTTTACAGAAATGTATTTGGTATTACCATCGTTGGATCAAGGAGGCCCTCGAGATCCGAAACGTGCCACGAGACTGTAAATCGAGACGAGGGGCGTAACAACTCTCACACACTCACCGACTGCAGATGGCGCTGTCGTCCTACTGCACCAAGCAGGAAAATCTGTTTCAACCAGCCGAGCCGACAGATCTAATGGACCTAATTGTATGGATCCATTTTTTATGTAATTAGTACTCGTCAATGTTTAACCAAGAGGTCCACAGTCAAACCTCTGTCAGATAAAACGTAAGGATTGGAGCATAGTTCAGACTTTGAAGGCATGAAATGTGACTAAATGTTGTGTTAATTGGCCATTCTTTTTGTTTTTAATTAGATAGACTTAAATCAAATGTAAAAAAAAAATTGTGATCAATCAATATGAGGAAGAAAAAACCTTCATTCCGTCATATCGCCCAGAACCTCAGAAGAGTATGATGGACTTGTTTGTTGACACTGTTGTTGGTGAAGAGGAGGAAACGCAAAGTGCCCTGTGACTAAACGTTTGATGGATTGGAGCTACGCAAACACATTCATCTCCAAAACAAGTCTCAAACGAGTGTCTTACGAAGGCGGTGAGGCAGCGTCCGCAGGCGGTGATCTTGAACTCCCCGTACAGATCCCTGATGGCTCCGGTGGTGAAGAAGCCCTCCACCAGCAGCAGGACTCCGAACACAAAGAAGCCAGCTGCCAGGCCGTAGATGATGTACTTCAGGATGTCAATGCTGTGGGAACGACACCAACACTCAATTCAATAATCACTGTTTACATGAGCTTAAAGACGGCCTGGAGTGCAGTGTCGGGGCAGCGAGAGCGAGGGCTGGCACAGACACAGAGCAGGACAGAAGAACCAAAAACAAATATGTTATGAGATCATATTTTACAAGACTAAAACTAAGATCTAAACTAGTTATGAGAGACACACAAACATGTGCTCATGTGTGAGCTACAATAGGTTTAAAAGAAGGTCCTGGGTTTGACTCCTGAGCGTGAACAAGAGGCTCCTCCCTTGAAAAGGAAATTGTACATCTCAGTGTGAATTTCCTGGTTAAATAAAGGTCAACAAAATAAATAAACATACGTCCTTTGGTGTATCTACCTGTTTTGTAAAGTCTTTAACATGTTGTCAGAGACATCCACC
Organism: Chaenogobius annularis; assembly: GCA_015082035.1. Taxonomy (NCBI): domain Eukaryota; kingdom Metazoa; phylum Chordata; class Actinopteri; order Gobiiformes; family Gobiidae; genus Chaenogobius; species Chaenogobius annularis. Next base: position 257,998 of record BJKM01000286.1, on the reverse strand, counting down.
ACAACTCACTATTCTCTGCCTGATCTTATTGTATTTATTCATTTTAGACTGACTTAGAGAAACCTCCAGAGAGATAGACATAGACAGGAAGTACTGACGCTAACATTGAGCTAGCCAGGTGCTGAGTCTATAATAAGAATTGTAAGGGCATGAGTAATATCAATGAACTGGGTTCTAAATATATATTTGTCACTCTCCGGCTTATTTATTAAATAAGAAGAAGAAAATGCACTTGTAATGTGCTTTACACTGTTGTCTTTATTCTTTCATTCCACACTCTGTGCTGGTAATTTACTGTTGTAGCCACAGATGCCCTAGGGCAAACTGTGGGAACCGAGGCTGCCAATCTGGTGCAACCACCACCAATAAGTCACACCACTTTCATACAAGGCAATGTGGGTTTGTGGGGATGATGAATGTTTGTTGTAACATGATAAAGTCACTGTCCTTCTGTCCAGCTGTGTGGTCTGTGTAAAGTATGTGCTTTATTCTCTGGAACATCAACCTGCCAGGGGTCCACATCCTAATGGGCATTGGTGACGTAGCACTTCCCCAGAACGGACTGGTCTGTTGATAATAAAATGCAGCATTGCGGTAGCATGTGGTTTTTTGTCTGTTTTTAGCACAATATAACTCATTAAGTCTGCATTTTCTCTTGCAGTTGTTGGACAGTGGGTGAGAGCAGTGCTTCATTATTCAAATAGTTTGCTTTCTCCCAAAGAGGTGTTCAAACGTCCCGTTAGTGAGTGTTCCCTGTGCAGACTGCATTTACTTCTGTCACATCTGCTGTCCATGTCCAGGGAGAAACTTTATAAACTTCACCCAAAACTGGGGAGATTAGGGCTGTAAGAGATTATTTCGATTGCACATTGAGACAATAGAAATAGGAAGAATCAGGGGCACTTTGTACTCCAAACTCCCAAATGAAAAAAATGACCCTACAATTTCCAAAACTTTAACAAGGAAAGTCCCACTAAGATGTAGCATCTCTTTTTCAGGGGAGTCCTGGCCCCAGAGGGGAGGAGCCTATTGTACATGTTTTTAGAGGTAGGGGAAACCGGAGCAGACACAAGAAGAGCATGCAAAATCCACATAGAAAAGGCGAACCCAGCTGTGTCTTGCTGTGAGGTGAAAGTGCTAACCACTGCACCACCGTGCCTCCCAATGGATTCCTCCTAGACTTTATTACAAGCCCCTAAATCTATTTTAGATAAATTAGCTTCAGCTTTTAAAGAGGAATTGTCAAAACAAATGCACAAACGAGTGTCAGTCAGACCATCCTCCAACACCAGCTTCACACGTGTTCACGGACTCCGGTCCAAGTGCGGGTTTGGGACGCCAGACTTAGAACTTAGAACTGCTTAAAATCAATGCGCCCTGTCACACTGACCGCCGAGCACTGCGGTCGGGGGTCCAGGAGCCGCACGGGCCTGCAGAAAGGATCCACAAGAAGTCTAACTTTACCGGGGCCACAGCGGTCCGGTGCGGCTTCATTTGACAAGTGTTCTCGCACGAAAACAGGTGAATCTGCGTGGTGTCAAAAACGGGCTGCAATGGACAGGAACCTGGGAAACAGGCATTCTGCAAGTAACATGCCCTGGACCAGCACTGGAGTCAGTGTACACCTGCCGTTACTGCTCCTTACATCTACCAAAGAAAATGTAGGCAGGATTTAAAATCTGATTTTCCTCTGTTCAAAGATTGTTCACATTTAGAATTAAGACATCACAATACAAAACTACTGAGTCTCATCTTCACAAAGAGTCCAGGCATTTGTTTAGACTCGAAATATTCAGAAACAACTTCATTTTGAATTTGGGGCTCATTTTTGTCACTCATTTTTGTCATTTTAGGGAAGAGTAAATCGTCCTGAATGATGAGGGGCTCATTACATATCCCAGAATGCATTGTTACTGCTCACATGGGACTGTTTTTATGAGTGCAGTGTTAAGTCCAGTTCACTTACATGGTGAAGACATCGATGGTGTCTCCTGGAGCTCGGATCACCTCAAAGTAGTTCTGGAGGATGGTGACGGTGCCACTGAGCGCCTCGTGTCCACAGCCACAGAACAGAGCCACGCCCATGTACAGCAAGATGGTGGCGATGAGCGAGGCCCATGGCAGGCTGCCCACGCACCGCTCGCAGCACTCCTTACAGCCTGGGGAGAGAAGAGAGAGACCAGTTATAGACCAGAACCAGACCAGGAATAAACCAGCACTAGCTGTTAGCTCACACCTCTTACCAAAAATACCCAAATTAAGACTAAATGGGCACAAAACCCTGAACTAGATCAGAGAAAGAAGACCAGGACTAGACCAGGACTAGACCAGGACTAGACCAGGACTAGACCAGGACTAGACCAGGACTAGACCAGGACTAGACCAGGACTAGACCAGGATCAACCAGGACTAGAAGATCAAACCAAGTCTACATCAGAACTAAACTGGGCTCAAACCTCCACATCCATAAAACTCAGTTTGAGAGCAAAGTACAAGAGAAATTTGAATTTTTTGCTGAGCGCGAGTGTTAAAATGCCTCTCATGTGAACTTGGGCATAAATGCACACGATTTGCCACAGGGCAAGTGTGAACGCAATATAAAACAGCACTCCGTACAGTCTGAGGAGAGAAAAAATGGGATTTAGAGCAGGACTGGACAAGTCTCTCGTACATGGAAAGACTTTTAACCCAAACTCTGATTCTGATCAGACACATTCCGTTAAATATGATCACAAACAGATTAAACCATGAACTAAAGCTATGACACCGCCTGGACAAAAGGTCTAACCTGCAGAGGTCAGGTTGACATGAGTTTTACTTCTACACATCAATCAAATGTTTAATTGAGAGAAAGCACAAACATCTTTCCCGTCCACAAATGCCCAAAGCGCTTCTCTCTGCTCTCTTGTCCAAAACAAAATACAGATACAGGTCTGCATTTCTGCTAAAGAGAACAAGCATACGCCACACAGGAAGTATTTTTCTCAAACAGATGCACACGGCTCCGAACGTCTCACAGAAACATGGAGAAATGCAGCGTTCATGTGGTTGAGAAGCTGCTTTTATCTCGCAGAGTCTGGATTTAGATGTCATCAATAACAGAATCCCTGAATCCGCTCTTTAACAGCGTTTACGCACTGGAGCTAACGCTAACAGCAAACATCCTGCTTTCTGTGGCTTTTGTGAGACGGACAACTGACAGTAAACGTAGTAAGTAGTAATAGTAGTAGTAGGAAGTAAAATGTAGCAATGTTTAGTCTGGACTGTAGCTGTGCATGTTTTGGGTTGATGGGGTAAACGAGAGCCTGGAGGAAACCCACCCACACACAGTTAGAAACAGGGCAAACCGCGCACCCGAAAGGCCCAGGAGTCGAACCCGCGACGTCTTCTTGCTGTGCCACTCTGCCACCTGAGCTCGTTTTTTTTCAGTTCCCCCCCTATTTGTGCTTTCTTTTTCTTTTTTTCCCTTCCAAAACCATTCTCCCTGAGTTCCCGAGGACCACATGAACGCATCGTTTGTTCCGGGGTGAATTTACGATTCACGACTAAATCAATGCTGCGCGCTCCAGCTGCTCTGAGTCTGAGTCTGTGAGGGTCAACGTAATCACTCTCTCCTCTTGCACTCCCCCCCTCACGCTTCTGTCTCCCTCTTTCATTCACCTCGCTCTTAAACGTATCCCTCTTTCACTCCCCCTCTCTCTCAAACGTCTCCCTCTTTCACTCCCCCTCTCACGCTTCTGTCTCCCTCTTTCACTCCCCCTCTCTCTCAAACGTCTCCCTCTTTCACTCCCCCTCTCTCTCAAACGTCTCCCTCTTTCACTCCCCCTCTCTCTCAAACGTCTCCCTCTTTCACTCCCCCTCTCTCTCAAAACGTCTCCCTCTTTCACTCCCCCTCTCTCTCAAACGTCTCCCTCTTTCACTCCCCCTCTCTCTCAAACGTCTCCCTCTTTCACTCCCCCTCTCTCTCAAACGTCTCCCTCTTTCACTCCCCCCCTCACGCTTCTGTCTCCTCTTTTCATTCACCTCGCTCTTTAATGTCTCCCTCTTTCACTCCCCCCCTCACGCTTCTGTCTCCCTCTTTCATTCACCTCGCTCTTAAATGTCTCCCTCTTTCACTCCCCCCTCACGCTTCTGTCTCCCTCTTTCACTCCCCCTCTCTCTCAAACGTCTCCCTCTTTCACTCCCCCTCTCTCTTAAACGTCTCCCTCTTTCACTCCCCCTCTCTCTTAAACGTATCCCTCTTTCACTCCCCTCTCTCTTAAATGTCTCCCTCTTTCACTCCCCCTCTCTCTCTCACACTTCTGTCTCCCTCTTTCACTCCCCCTCTCTCTTAAACGTATCCCTCTTTCACTCCCCCTCTCTGTTTCCATCTCCCTTTCCTTCCCCTCACTTCCCTCTCTCTTTCACCCTCTCTCTTTCACCCTCTCTCTTTCACCCTCTCTCTTTCACCCTCTCTCTTTCACCCTCTCTCTTTCACCTCTCTCTCTTTCATCCTCTCTCTTTTCTCCCTCTATCTAGAGCTGCCGCGGGAACAATTATTTTAGTAGTGGGTTTTTCCAACATTGAGACTTTTAAGTTGATTATCAAACAAATGAAGACGTGAATACGGCGACTCAAAGCTTCTAGATGGAGAATATTACGTGTATTATACATGAAAATCAGAAATAGTTTATTCTTTTTTGAAATTCTGATTTAATAACGCTTCTCTCTTTGTTATAATAAGTCTTTTTGCATGTGCGTTAGAGTCCGTGGATTACAGAGATAACGATGACTTACTCTCTCTCTCCCCCTCTTTTTCTCTCCCCTTCTCTTGGAAAATCCGAAAGGTCAGAGAATATGAGATTTTTACTATATTATTTGGACCCAAATGAATCTAAAATGATGCAGCTTGATCGCGCCTTCTTGCAGACAAAATAAGGCATTTCCTGAGTCATAAAACCTACTTTTTCAACACGCGGCATGTTTTAGAGCGCGTATAAATTCAGACATCCATGTTTCGGTCACAAAATGAGTAAAAAATGATTTCAATAATACATTAGTTGTGAATTATTAACTTGTCCCAGGCCTCAAACAGACTAACACATGCCAAATCCATCCAGAACAGGTTTTATCATAAAGATCGCACTGTTATTAAATCATAAAGAATATATTTGATGTGATTTTAAATGAAAAATACATATTAATATTATATGGTAAATATTGTCTGTATTCTGCATAATTAGCTTTAACTGGTCAAGTTTTGTTTTGTTCTAGAAATCTCAAAATATAATAAGTCATCTAATCAAAAAAACACATCATCACTGACTAGTCGACTGCTAAGACAATCATTCGTTTCAGCCCTATAATTGGTAATAATATTTTTCAAAACACAAACCGAACAAACATAAGGCTCAGTGTTCTTCTTATTGACTGTGATTATGCCTCTGTGATTGGACATCATCATCATCATCATCATCATCATCATCTTCTTTTCTAATCATGAAAAGTCGTGGAAGGAGCCAGATTTTGTTCCCTGTGGACAAATCCAGTAATTACACTGATATTAACCCCGTTAACATTTGCATTTTTACGAGGCACCGGGAGAGTCTTTGGTGTAATTCGCCACTACGTCCTCCATCGCAATTTTAACATTCTCTGAGCCGCAACGATTGATCAACTAATCATTATAAATCATTTGATCATCGTAATCGTTACCTGGAATAAACAAACGGCCTTTTTATAAGAAAAATGGAGGCAAAAATGTCCAAAAATAATACAAAATGTTCATTAATAAATACACTTTGTAAATATTCTCTGTCTAGAAGCCTTTATTCAGCATTTATTTGGTTGATATTGTATTTAAAAATCTTTATGTGCAGTAGAAATAATTGTTTGATTTCTGAGCTGTGTGTAGAATTTGCATGTTATTCCTGTGTCTGGGCTGGTCACCATTTGGTTTTCATCAATATTCCCGGAGAATGTTGGATAACGCTGAAGTATATACCAACTTTTTTTTTACATTTTCCCAAAGAATATATTGTAAAAACAGCACTTTTTGACCAAAATGACAACACTGTGCACCGTCTCGAGCTTTTATTCTATGTCCCGCCAACCTGGAAGTAAGAGCGGAAAGCAGCGTTCTGATTGGTTGTAGTTGAGGTGGTCGCACAAGTTTCTCGTCTCCGCCTGAAGAAGCTGCTCTGAAGCTGAATCCGCACCTGAAAATGAAGGCTTGTGGATGTAACAATGGGCTAAAAGAGTTGAGAGTGCAAAGAGCTCGTTAGAGATTTCAAGTTCTACGTCCGGTTTTTGCTGTGTGAAAATAACCTACTTGAATCTTTTTTTTTTTTTTTCTTTTTTTTTTGTGACATTTTGTTGTTTATTTTCTAATTTTCCGTTGGTGAAAAAATCAACACTTTGGTGAAGGGAGGCAGTTGGGATTTTGGGTTCTACAAAAATCACTCGAACCGAACCGAAAACGTAACAAGCAAAGCCTCGACTCCACTCCAGCTAGACCGCTCTTGACCGAGATCCTGGCTTGGATGCTGGTTCAGATCCTGGTTCAGATCCCTGGCTCGGATTGCTGTTCAGATCCTGGCTCGGATGCTGGTTCAGATCCTGGCTCGGATGCTGGTTCAGATCCTGGTTCAGATCCTGGCTCGGATGCTGGTTCAGATCCTGGCTCGGATCTGGTTCCTGGTTCAGATCCTGGCTCGGATGCTGGTTGCTGGATCCTTCATGCTGGTTCGGATCCTGGCTCGGATGCTGGTTCGGATCCTGGTTCGGATCCTGGCTCGGATGCAGGTTCAGATCCTGCTCGGAGGTTCAGATCCTGGCTCGGATCGTTCAGATCGGAGCAGGTTCAGATCCTGGCTCGGTACGGGACAAAACAGCGATTGACCCTGGCTTTAACAGGTGACGCTCTCAAACTCTTTCATTGGCCGACGGGAGGCCAATCCCTTTAAGAGGCTTTCCAAACAGATTTATGTCATGTAATATAAACTAAACACAGCACTTCACACTGCGCTATGGGTCAGTGAGGCTTCTGAAGTTCAACCCTGGAACCACAAGGCCTTGTCCTCACCTACCTCATCTAGCAGTTGCTACTGCTACTGGTAGTGCTACTGGTAGTGCTACTGCTACTGCCACTACTGCTGCTTCTGGTACTTCTGCTACTACTGCTGCTGCTGCTGTTCCTGCTGTTCCTGCTACTACTGCTGCTACTACCACTACTACTACTACTACTACTACTACTACTACTACTACTACTACTACTACTACTACTACTACTACTACTACTACTACTACTGCTACTGCTGCTACTACTGCTATTGCTGCTACTACTACTACTACTACTACTACTACTACTACTACTGCTGCTGCTACTACTGCTACTGCTGCTACTACTGCTATTGCTGCTACTACTACTACTACTACTGCTGCTGCTACTACTGCTATTGCTGCTACTACTACTACTACTACTACTACTACTACTACTACTACTACTACTACTACTATTGCTGCTACTACTGCTATTGCTGCTACTACTGCTATTGCTGCTACTACTACTACTACTACTGCTGCTACTACTGCTATTGCTGCTACTACTACTACTACTACTACTACTGCTGCTGCTACTACTGCTATTGCTGCTACTACTACTACTACTACTACTACTACTACTACTATTGCTGCTACTACTGCTATTGCTGCTACTACTACTACTGCTGCTACTACTACTATTGCTGCTACTACTGCTATTGCTGCTACTACTGCTATTGCTGCTACTACTACTACTACTACTACTACTACTACTACTACTACTATTGCTGCAACTACTGCTATTGCTGCGACTACTACTACTACTACTACTACTACTACTGCTACTACTGCTATTGCTGCTACTACTACTACTACTACTACTACTACTACTATTGCTGCTACTACTGTTGTTGCTGCTACTACTACTACTACTACTACTACTATTGCTGCTACTACGGTACTACTGCTGCGACTACTATAGCTACTGCTGCTGCCGCTTCTGCTACTGCTGACACTACTACTACTACTACTACTACTACTCTATTTTGACACAATGAAGGCTTGTTACTTTACACCAGTGTTTCTCAAACCGTAGTATGTGGGCCCTCTGCAGTTTTTGTTTTGGTTATATTTAGAGACAAACGTTTTCATGGTTTCTTGTCCTCTTGGTCGAGCATTATTTACGCTGGTTTAGATCTGGCTGTTCTTTGAAAGTCAAATATTATCTTGAGTTGTATTTGGTGCGAATAGTCCTGCACTATTTAGCGGCCTCTACAGTGCCTCATTCACTGCGCGATTCAGACAACGCTCTCCTCACTGCGGGTCACATGACTACGGCGGCTGGGTGAAAAAATCAGCAAAATTCAGTTAAATATTTGCACATTAAAACACAAACGGACTGGAACTGTGGCATACTTTTTCACCTGCTGGCACCAAAAATGGATAAATGCAAGATATAAAAAGATATAAAAACGTAAAGCCGTAATGTGATGCGTCCAGGCAATGTGATAACCCTCCACAGAGACAAGAAGGCTACTTTCCAACAGAAAAGTTCCGTAAAGAATCTGTAAATATGAAGAAATATTCAAACGTGTGAAAAAACGGAACACATTTTGATTACTGATGAGACAAATGTAAAGACAAGACATTTAGGATGAGACTTTTAACTTATAAAACGTGACATATCAACGCAAACATACACAACAAAGTCAAAAGTAATGCAAACTCCGATCCCATTTACACACAGCAGAAAACTCTTGCAAACGCAGAGCTGAAACGCAAAGGGAATTTGGAAATGGTAAAACATTTAGTAGCCCTAAAAACTCTAAATTTGTATCTGGCAAAAACCTGTTGGGGACGCCGGCTTCATTCATAATTTACACGACACAACCTCAAACAAATTCCATCTTAGTGTTCTGAACCATGATTATCTTTGCCGTTCATTGAATTAAAAGAAATCAGGAGAATTGAGGCTATTTCAATTGTGAATTAGGTTTGTATGGGGCAAAACTGTAATGATTTGACTGGGGATTTTAAGATTATTAGGTTAATCGATAATCGGGATTATTTAGGTTACAATATAATCGCAACGAAAAGAAAAAAAAAGATAATTGTGACATTTTTAGAAGATTTTTCTTTTCTTTTTTTATTCAATCCATAGAAAAGTAACCGTTTCTGATCGAGATGAGGTCTTTTTTTAGTTCGATTAAAAGAAATGTGGCGATTTGAGAAGCAAAATGAAGTCCTTCCTGCTCAGCTTTTCCTTTTTTTTTTTTCAGACATTTTGCAGACGCATTGAAGTTTTTGCAAATAACTCGGCTCCGCTTCCTGTCATTTTCAACGCGCTCAACTTCGCAAACTGTAAAACCATCACTTATATTCGCACAGGTATTATTAACCGCCAAACTAAACAGTACAGCACTTTTAGTTTTCTCCTCCGTCACGTTCTTGTCCTTTTGCTACTCTTATTCCACACTTTAATTCACAACCACCCTCTTCTTTAACGTTTAACCGCAGTCGCTGTCCTAGTTTTTCTACATTCGGTTGCAATCCCTCTGTAAAAAAAAAATTGGCCTTTTACGTGAACAAAAACTACAACCAAAACTTCGACAAAAACCTCGAAGCATCATCGTTCCTCCAACCAGCACCCTCGTCTCCTCCGTGTGTCGTTTCATCGCTCACTCTCGTCCTTGTGTGTGTGTGTGTGTGCCTGTGCGCCTGACCCACTTGCCTCCCGGCGTCGTCATGGCAACAGCAGCGGAGCGTTACATCGTCTCCTCTCCTCCCTTCCAGTCTCCGTCCGGCGAATCCGTGCAAATTTCACCCTCTCCCCCATCCCCCCCCCTCCCACCCCGTCGACGGACGAACTGAGACGCACAATTGCATCCGTTGGGCGAAAGAACGAGTCGAGTACGCGATCCGTCCGGTTGTGTGGTTCTTTTTTTTTTTTTTTTTAAGTTCGATTGGTGCGTTTCTTGGGCAAAAATAGCATAAGAAAATGGCTGACCGGCTGAAGTGGGAAGGTACCATTTCGTGGCGACTCCATTTGCAAGCCGCTCACACACACTTTGGCAGACTCATCTTTAATTGAATCGTTTCGAGCGGCGCGATGCCGTCCGGCGATGAAGACAAGATCATATTTAAATGATTCGTGATGGATTAGTCGCGATGCGTTTGTGTTGCAACGCAAGTGTTAAGCTACGCCCCCAATTTCAAGCCTTAAATTGAATGTTTCTGATGCTTCATATGTGTTAGTACAGGGCTAGTCAACATAAGGCCCGGGAGCCAAATCAGGCCCACCAAGCAATTTCATCCGGCCCACGACCCATCTTCCAAATATTGAACAAATAATAAAAATCTTGTTTACTGGTTTCATTCTAGGTTAGTACTAAATTAGACCAGGTTTGGTCTTGGGTTGAGTCCTTGTTTGATTCTGGATTAGTCCTGGTTCAGACCTGGTTGTACTAGTCTAACTTAATTCTGGTTCGGTTCTGGATGGGTAATTTTGCAATGCAATGTCTGTAAAGTATTTTGCATGTTATTTCTCACAAAAATTTAATCTAGCAGTAGTTATTTTATTGTATTAACCCAATTTATGGAAATGGTGCGTCCCAAAATGTGGTTATAATACAGGCATGTTGTGCACCTCTGGCCCAGACCTTGGCCCCCCGTAAAATCTGGCCCTCTGGAAAATAAAAGTTGAATAGCCCTCCAAGCCATTTCAATACTAAGGAATAGCTTGTTTCTTGATACCGATTTCAATAACACAGTGAATAATCCAGATTCTAGACTTGGTTTAGTTCCTGATCTAGTCCTAGGTTTGGTTTGATGAATGACTCGATAGCGATACGTCTGGCAGACTTTAAAACATGCAATTTCTACAAGCTTGATTTTAAAAAACGCAAATATTTGTATTTATAATTCTTTCACAAACTCTTCGGCACATTATTTTATTCCTTAACTTTATTCCATGCTGTCTGTCGATTACATGTTTTACAATTAGATGTGGATAGAACCTAGAATCTAATTCTGTCACAATTTGCTGCTTTGGGATAAGAATAAAAATAAAATACTCTTTTAAATCAATTCTAAAATGATTATTCATGTCTGTATTTTGATTTTATATTCTATTGTGTTTGAAATGCATTTGTATTGTAATTTAAATGTATTTTTATGCCTGTGAAGCACTTTGAATATTTTCTATTCAAATTGTGGTTTACAGACATGTTTGATTGATTGACTGATTTACAAGTAAAACATTTGAAATATGGCGTGAAGTTTAGGCCTGGAGAGTAAATAGATCTTAACTTTTAACTACATTAGGATCACTTCACCCGTTCCTTTTCCAGTGTACAAATAGTTAAACGCATTTGCATGTTGATTTACAACTTTAATTATAACAAATTTGTCATTTTGTGCTATTTATCGATTGAACTGGCCGTGCGAGCGGTTTATTTTGCATGTCAAATTGCTGTAGAAGTGTAAAACGCATGAATGTTTGCGCCGTGCCGCCCTAAGCCCCTCCCCTCGCTCTAATCCTCGTCATATTTCCATATTTGGGTGTGAGAGGCGCAGGACCCAGTGACCTGGTAAAATGTGGGGCAGCGACTGAGAGCGCCGACGCGTCTTTGTTCAGAGTGAAGGCCGTTTTCGGAGGAAATGTCACATAAAAACACGTTTGCGTTCACGCTGTGCGGCAGAATGTCACTGTGATCCAGTAAAACCTGTGTGTAAATGTTCTGTGTTATTTTGACAATGAGGAATAAAGGTAGTTATTGACAAAAACTCATATATCAATAATTTTCCGCTTATATTATGTTAGTCGAAACTTGTCTGAAATATCACCTTATAATCTTATTTGAAAGTTTACAACATCATTTTGTTTTCATTTGTATTTTGAATCAGCTCTTTTTGCTGCATTGTTAAAACTTGATTTATTGAAATGTTGCATATCTTCACAACAACATTTATGATACGATCTAAACTTTGACAGATAAAGTGACTAGAATCAAGAATCTACCCAGTTTTGCCTTGTTTAATGAGTAAATTGAGATCATTTGACTAAGGCCTAACAGGCTTCAAGCCATTGTTTTTCTACCTATTGGATTAGATTTTAAAAAAGCTTATTCTGTATTTCAACCCTTATTTTGTGTTGTATGGAAAAACGAAAATGCATTTGGCCGATTTGCTCCAGATTTCCACGTTTCATTCACAAAACCACATTCACAAAACATGCTTTCTGCTGATAAAAAGACCTCTCTAACTACTAACATTTCTATTTGCAGGGTCTATCCACATCGGCCCATCACGATAATAATTATCTATATTGACTTATCGTTCAACAATTAAGAGCTGGAACAATCATCTTTGGGCTCAATATTAACAAGAGGGACATTTTTTATAAGTTAAATAAGCAACGTCTATGTTTTTTCTCTGCTATTTATTCAATCAAAGCTCATTTGGAAAAGGTTTTATCGTAATATTTTTTTTTTTAGAAATATATCACATTTCAAAATGTATTATTACTATATTGACTTTCTATCGTTCAATAAATGAAAGATGGAACAATATTTTTGGGGTTCAATATTTATCTGTTTTATTTATTGGAATTAGATAAGCTTTGAGTTGAAACTTCTATGACTTATTAAACAGAAAATACTAACCAACTTTCTAAATTGGCTAAAAGTTTTCAGTGGCATCAATTTAGTTTTCAATAAGGCACTCAAGGTGAGGCAGGGAACAATAGAACAATAGGCCCATTCCAGTTTCAATGGGCCATTAGCAGGAGGTCCCGCCCTGTGGGCAGGGCTCTCACAGAGTAGGATATAAACAAGAGTTCTCAGACTTGTTTCTCTGATTGAGAATGACTCTTGGATGAGAGTTGAAACGTTTTGTTTTTTTCTAAAACAGAGTCCAGATGACTACAACTGAATCTTTTTCTACAATTTTGTGGAAGAACATTTCACTTTTTCAATTTCTATTAAAAAAAAAACAGTTTGGAATAGCAATAAATCACATAATTTTACATCCAGTCAATGTTTTGTTTTTGTTTGTTTAATAGAAATCTTTATATTTTCCAGTTTTCTTCGTAAATATCACTCATTTATTGCCGATCTATTAGTTGACTAAAAAGAAGGCGTGGTAAAAACTCTTTAAACGATTCTTAATGATCTGACCATGTTTATCTGACCCAAACTGCACCGGGGTTCATACAAAACCAACTGTTCAGAGAAAAGCACGGGGAAACAGAGTATTCATGTGTAAAAAGGCTGATTACACTTGTGAATCAGTCCCAAAATCTTCTGCAAACTACACACTCTTTCTTCTTTCTGCTGTTGTCCCATTCCAATCCTTAGAATCAACTAATCATCGTCTAGATTTCCATTCTTTGTTATTGCAGTTTTTGTAATTGATCGCCTTCTGACTGTCTAATTGCAAAGCCCCATTTTAATTAAGTGTCTCATTTCGCTTATCTGCAGCAGTGTCACTAAACTGAAAAAACGGCCTTATCTTCACTGTACCTAATTTTCATGGTCCAATTCATCTTGTTACTCATTAAAGAGCAATTTGTACCACATTACTACTATCGAATCGTCTTGAACAATGAGCACTTGCATGTTACAAGGTCTGCAGTGCCAAAAAGGTAAGGTAAAAACAAAAGTCAATTTACTGTAAGTCAAAACAGGACAAAATGTGACCTCCTGAACAGTTCTAGAATGATCTTGAGCTTTAGCAGAATTAGTAAAAGCACATGTAATAAAATAGTCTCTTTTATATCATTGTGTGTGTGTCAAAATAGGTATCAAGCCAATTATTTAGTATCAAAATATAGTTTGAAATGGTAGTATTGTGACAACACCACTGACAGCAACCTTTGGGATCTTGATTTGAGTAGTTTTGACAAGTTTATATTTTCATTTATTTTGTAAACTTAGCTCAATTGGACTGTTTTCCAAAATGTTGTTAAATATTAAAGGTAAGTATATCTAAAAATGTAGGTAAGGAGAAGAAGAAGAAGACCAAGAAGAATTAGAAGAAGAAGAAGAAGACCAAGAAGACCAAGAAGACCAAGAAGACCAAGAAGAAGACCAAGAAGAAGACCAAGAAGAAGAAGAGAAGAAGACAAGAAGACCAAGAAGACCAAGAAGAAGACCAAGAAGAAGAAGAAGAAGACCAAGAAGAAGAAGAAGACCAAGAAGAAGACCAAGTAGACCAAGAAGAAGACCAAGAAGAAGAAGAAGACCAAGAAAAGAAGAAGAAGAAGAAGAAGAAGAAGAAGAAGAAGAAGAGAAGAAGAAGAAGAAGAAGAAGAAAGAAGAAGAAGAAGAAGAAGAAAAGTATTGACTTTGAATGACGATGTAATCCCTCATTCATTCAGGGGTGTTCAATCATCTGGGCAACATCTAAAGGTGCACTGTGTCACTTTCCCGGTGTCACTTGTCTCCGTGGAGATGTCATTGCTTTGCCTGGAATGTTCCACAGTATGGCATTACTGGCAGGTGACAGCTCCAGCGACATAAACCTCTGTAAATCAGTAAATGCAAGATAGAAGGGTTAATGCCATTCTGTGGAACATTTCAGGCAACGCGATGGCTTCTTAATGGAGACTGGAGCTGTATACTCTCCAAGAGTGTCCCAAAGCATCCTGCATACATCGAGCACATACATTTCAAAGCGATCAGGATGAGCCCCCCGGTGAGTACACACAGGGGTGTGGTATATACTAAGTGTTCTGAAGGACAGGGCCTCTTGTATGTAAATGCTTTTGTCACACCTTAACAGGAACCGGGACCAAAAGGCGTCACATGAAAGGTTTTTTACACTTCAAGTAACAAGTCTAACGATACATTTTACCACGTGGTATTTGAATTGCCATTACGCACCTTTAAAAACCATCCCAGATGAAGACGACCTTTAGCCCTTGAAACCATGCCTTGTTTACAGTGCTGCTGACCGGTCCGACTCATTAAACTAAAATGCAGTGAATATCAATACTAAAAATATACAGATGTATCCCAGAATAGCTATTTTTTTGTAGGTTTAAATGTTACTTCCTGGTTGTAGTTTATGACATCACAGTAGGAAATTACCTAGCAACCGTTATTTTGTTGAATTAAGGTTTAGAGGGTAAAAAAGTTGTTCCTTTTGTGTAAATTATGCTCTGGTGTGATGTCACTTCCTGTCATTTTCCTCAGATTTTTCCATTTTTTTCCACAAATAACTTCTTGATTGGTGTAAAACTATCTTTTATATTTACAACAGGTATCAATACACTAAATAAAGTCAAAATTAGAAAACCCTGAGAACCTGTTTTACGCACGTTAAATGTAGTTCTGTAATGGATCTCAGATGAAGGGCAACGTTTTATTGTGTTATTTAAATGCAATCGTGTAATGTTTAAACTATCAGTGTTGAGTGTAAGTTGTTGAAAAGGGAGAAATACAGTAACATAAGATTATTGCTGTTCTTTCTGCTTCTTTTCATTCATTTTTGTTAACTTTACTGTATATCATGTCTTTTTCTGTTGTGAGTTGAGAAAATGCATACTTGTAACCTGATTGTCTTTACATTTTTTATTATTCTTAAGATAATTTGACATAACGCCCATCAGAAACATTGCAAAAAAAGTCAAATAAGTGACATAAACTAATCAAAAGTACATGGCAAATATTGTGAATTCAAGTCAATACATTTTTGCGGCGTATTTGAAAGCTGGAGAGAGCAGCAGTGGTAAGAGTATTTAACACACACACACACGCACACGCACACGCACACGCACCCACGGTCACAAATCCAATCCCTGCAGCTGAGATTGTAAACGGCAGGTCAAGTCCCACTGCACCAGGACGAGGACTGGCTGTAGATCTCCTGAAGCCCGAAGCACATCATTGACAGCGTGACGACTGAATCTTGATAAAGATGAATGAATGAAGCAACAGTTGCTCCATTCATTGGTCAGTGCGTCTTAGTCGACCGCACATGCGACAACACACTTTACGAGTACTTTTCTATTTGTTTGGTCTTGTGAAAGCAGTTTGGGTCAGATATGTTTTTTGAACTGAACTGAAAGAAAACGATGGATTTCATGGATTTTGCGTCGGCAATCGCAATTACAACAATTGTGCGTCGAAGTGTGTGACGGACCAACTGAATTCAAGTTTTGTTCACGAAACTAACCTTTCTCAATTTGATACAGGTATAATAAAAAACATTTTTTGTTAGGGGGCTAATAGAATGTAATTTGCAACACAAAATAAGACATTTATTTGTTACGAATTCCACAAGTTCTGACTAGAAAGGTCCAACTTCGTCCTGTTTACGTGATTTTTTAGATTTTTTATATATCGATACTAATTTCAGCATCGATTCGTATCTGGGTATCGATCTTTTTGCCTGCACTCGTGGAGATGGGCAAAACCGTGACGATTGTAAGCGTAAAACCGCAACGCGACTCATCGTTCTGACACTGTGACCCGATATGCTGCCGTTTGGAAGTGCTGTGGTGGAAAAGGTGGTTGTTTTTCATGAATCGAGTGCGCTAACCTACATAGAGTTAATGGTCACACTAGCCTCGGCTCCTCCAGTGATTCTCGTCTCTGTCGGTCGCATTAGTCATTCATCCGTGAACCGTTCCTCCTCCACTACAGCGTTAGATACTAAAATACAAACACCAGGCTTGTTCTTTAGACCTTTAGACCAAAGTTTGACCATATTTTACTATTGATTTGATTTATTTTAGGCCGATTTTTTATTTTGATACCTGACTTTTAACAGAAATCACGTGGATATTTCAAAACGTTTTTCCATACATGAAGAGATCTCGACTGAATACTCCGCAAAATAAAAAAAGATAGAGAGGAGCATTAAGACTTGCATTTTTTCAGAGTGGGAATGAATGGCTAAAATTGTGCAAAAACTGTTTTGGTCGTCCTCTTTCACACATGAATCTTCTTCCGATACACGTGCGGAAGAGGACGAATATGGTGAAGAGTGGAGGATATTTTAGATACTTCACGCAGACCCGGCCACATCTTTACACGGACGCACTCCACGCTGGATTTTAACCAGACATTTACTGCGAGATTACAGTCTTACCTGGACCAAGCACGAGGAATATGGCGACGTTTGGATCATTTTAACCGTGTCTTCAACTTCGCGCGGACACTGCGGACTGTGACGGGATGTGGATTTATTATGAAGCACAACATGCAGAACACTTGAGACACAAGGCTCCGCACTGAAGACTGTGCATTCCATGGACCTTTTCGGTCGGTTCCTAGTTGGAACCGAAGAACGGTGCCCAGCTCTACTTGCTGCACACTTGGATTTCAAACTCTTCGATCAACAATTTGGAGACGCTAAGTGAACCGCAGACATAGGGTCAGTTTGGACTGCGTTTGGCGCTCGCATGAAGGACAGCGACGCCACGCGTTTGTCCAAAGCGTCATGCGGTCTCATGAAAACAAACGCAACCAACAAATGTCGGAACTGAGGTTGTGTGAACAAACTGTGAGAATCCTGCGAAAATAGTCTGTGCTTTTAAATGTAGCTCCTTAAATGTTTTATGCAAGTAGTTACTAAGCTTGAATTGTGCTTAATAAACAATGTTCATTATGGCTTAAGTCTTTGTTCATGCTTTAAGACAAGGTTTCGGCCTCAATGTTTTTTTACCTGGTTAAAATAAGGTTAATAAACAAGATGAAGAGTCGAGGCGAGCTACTTATCCTCTTGACAGCGAAACTGAAATAAAAACAACAAAAACATGTTGATTAAACTGCACTAGTGAAGGCCACAGGAGCGGCGTGAGCGCTGATGATAAATGTGTTGATATCGTCCGCACTATTTCTACAGTTTAAGAGCTGTTTCTAGGCAACAGAGCCTGACACAGAACGGCTGCTCTGATTGGCTGTTTGTAGGGCTGCAACTAACGATCATTCTGCCAATCGATAAGTCTTTTGATTATTCTTTCCATTAAACGACTCGTTGTTTAGAACGCAAAAGTCACGTGATAAGTTTGACTCAGATGCACGAAGTTTGATTCAGATGAAGCTGAAGAGAAGGCGTTTGAGGATCCTGGCGGAGAACATTTATGGACAAAAGAGTTTTCATTGAATACAATAAATGTACACATTTTCCGCAAGTAGCCAATCGCAAAGACATAAGTCGTTTGCAAGTTTTTATGTCCAAAACTTGCCAACCTCTACAAACACGTTCTGAAGTACAGGATTCTTGTTTTAGTTTAGCACTTCATATCTCACTCCAACCAACTATTGAAAGATTAATCACAAATGGATAGTCGCTCAGCCCTCATGAAGAGTGACACGACAAATAATCGATTGTGAGAAGCACTGCTCGGGCCACGCCTTCTCCAACTCAAACTAACTGGGCTTACAGTCGGGCTATTTTAGTGAGTAAGTAAGTACATTTTATTTGTATAGCACCTTTCACAGACAGCAGTCACAAAGTGTTTCACAAAAACAGTTGAAAAACAGAATCAAATATAAAAACACAAAACTTACAGTGAGTAATACACATACAACAATAAACAGTAAAGCTAGTGCCTAAAACAACTGCAATTAAAAGGCCTCACTGAATAAAAAGCTTTAAGCTGACCCTTGAAAGCAACAACAGTCCAGTGACCGGAGGGAGTGGAAGATCATTGTAGAGTCCGGGCACATCAACCTGGAAGGATTTTGAGGATGTCACCGCCTGCTGCTCTCTGCTGTTAGATAGTCATGAAGAAATGAGCATAAAACTCAATATACTTGAAGAAAGAAGTTCTGGGCTTTGATCCTTATCTACAGCGGCGAGTCACTGACACTTAAAAGAAGCCACAACTTGCCACAACAAACCATTATAGACATTTCCATCTGCTCTTCCTCGTCCACGAGCCCTCTGCACCGGACAAGCCCTCAAAGCTTTCATGAGCACGGACTTTGTGTCTGATCCTAAAATATAACACCCAGACTGTTGGAAATTAGGCTCATGAAAACTGTCTGCAAGTATATTAGCATAGCCACGCAATAATATGTAAACTAGCATTAGCCAGCTGCTAACGACCTGAAACAAACAGCTACGCCTCAGTCTGGAGTGGTTTCTGTAAGTCCACTGGTCCCTCCGGACCACAGTCATACAGTTCTGGACAAACGGGGTCTTTGGGGATATTACAAAAGTTTTGATACTTTTTGTTGGTACTGCCCACAGGGCAACATGCCACTTTCGTCCTCAAGATGGCAGTAGTAACGAGTGTGTGACGTCACTTTGGACCCATGGTTAGAAACTCTTGCACAGCTCAACTTTCGCATAATGTGCACACGCGTTTTGGTGAGGATTCACAGTTACACAGGGAGCGCATGAGTCTGAGCAGCAGATATTACAGACAGGAGGAGAACTCACTGTCCATTTCAGTGATGGATGGACCGACCGGAGCGGCCCCAAGGCCCCAGAGCAATAAACTGTTACAACCAGTGTGTCCTCAAAGACACTCCAGGCACGTCAGCTCTGAGGAGGAAGGGATGGACTCCGCGGTTTTCCTGACAAGTGGAGAGGTTGTAAATAGAGCTTTGTTTTAGGATAGGTTTATGTTTTGTCAAGATTCAGTTAACGCATCCAAGTACGCATTTTTAAGACGTCCAGGAGCATTAACATTTGTGAGAAGACTTAAATCTGAACTGATAAACCAATAAATGTTTGTAGAAGTCTAAACGACAGGGTTTTAGAGAAAATAAAACAAGACGTAGGCACATTTAGTTCTCTGCAGAGGTAATTATACAACCGAAATAACGGAACTCTTTGTTAAATTAAATGTTAAATTCAGTTGGGTTCTGGGACAGTAGCCTGAGCATCTTTTGTAAAGGGCATTTTCAGAACCTCCAAAAGAAATAACGCACACATTTAGTTTGACTCGCGATGCTTTTGGACAATTTGACATTTTCGGAGGGTGCGATGCCATTTGAGTGCACTGCAAAAACATAATAAGTCCACTCCTTAGAAAAGCAGAGGAGAAACTGAGAGAATATAGCATCAAACTTGTCTCTCTGATATATAACGATTATTTTAGTAGTCGACTAGTCAAACGAATATTTCTATTGCGATAATGAGACTTTTTGAACTCATTATAAACCAAATGAAGATGAAAGCTTCTAGATCGAGAATATTTACGCATAAAGTGTATTATTGATGAAGATGAGAAATTGTTTATTCTTTTTCGATATTTTTTTATAATTTTTGCCGCTGTCTTTTTTTATAAAAGGTCTTTTTGCATGTGTTTTAGAGTCTGTATAGTCCAGATGATCATTGTCAAAATGTATTACGATTCTACTTCATTGTCCCTAACCAACAGGCCAAGTCACAGGTCAGATCAGCGCAGAGGCGACCCCGCTCACACAAACAATGGACATTTTTTATGCATTTTGCGCAATAAAACCATGTGTAAGTCCTGCCCAGACAGAGGAGAGAGAGAGAGAGGTGATGTCATCCTCAGAGAGACGCTGGCCTCGTCCACAGGAGTGAAAACAGGCAGCGCTGCCGGGACACTACGACACAGAGACTGGGACGGGAGGGACAGCGCTGTGGGCCCCACAATGGATCTAACGACCGATCTAACGACAGCCCTGCTCGAAGACACACACACACACACACATACACACACACGAGGGTCAAAAGTGTCAACACGACAGCGTGGAATGGTACAATCCAGTGTCGTTCAACCTCTTTCGAGTCACGGCACACTTTTTGGGGTGAGAAAATTCCGCAGCACATCACCACCTACTAAAATCTTACCAAATCACACCTTTTAGAGAAAAAAAAGTTATATAAGTCTTCAGCAGTGTGTCTGGTTCTCCAAATCTGCGGCGGAAAAGTAACTAATTACAGCTATCTACTTAAAAATCTACTCAAAAAAAGTACAATAACCAAAAATATCTGCAAAATTAATGTACTAATACTAATGTAATTGTACTTTTCTGAGTCGATTTTTAAACTTGTATGTGTAATTGAGTATACTTTTAGCCATCATTTGAATGATTGGCTAATTTAAAACCCCTAGACAGCGGTCTCACCTCTGTCTCCGCTTCTTTCTAAACCCACAAGAACACAAAACATCGCTGCATCACCGGCTCTGATTGGCCAGAGCTCAAAGAAAATGCAGACTGCAGTTTAAAACAACTCTAACCCTTTAAACACTTTATTTATTCAAGTTTTCTATTAAAAATAACCAAACATTTTTTTGTGTGTATTTTTTACTTTTACTTAAATACAGATTTTGTCACTGAGTACATTTTGAGTAATGTAACTACTTTTACTTGAGTACAAATGTTCAGTACTCTTTCCACCACTAATGACTGCAGTGGTGTCAAGTAACAAGGAAGTAAAAGTAAAAGTACTGTACATTTTTCAGTGGATCACTTTTACTTCACTACATTTGAGAGCCGGTATCTGTACTTTCTACTACTCTACCTTTTCTTTACTGTTCGAGACCACCTGACGTTAACGTCCCAACTTAGCAAAATAAACAAATACAAACTTTAGGAGATTGATTCAGTTGTTTTTGTTGAACAAAAAGGAGTAAAATTGTATGTTTTTTCTTTTTTCTTTTTTCTTTTCATGCTTTAATGGTTCTCAAAACCTGAATCTAAAATAGAGGTACTTTTACTTACCACCCATACTTTCTTTTTTGGATCGAAACTCGGGATGTTAAAATATTCAATTAAATCCATTTGTGAATCAGTTGAAAAATCTATATAGGACATTTTTTCAAGGCAATATTTATAGTTATATTTATAATAAATGTAACGTCTCAGATCATATCACATAAACATACAGTATATTCCTGCTTTATTTGATCAAAATGCAACAATGTTAATCTGCACAATTCGTGGTGGTGTGGCTGGATAAATAGCGGGATAATAAACCTCGTTTCTAACGTAAAGGATTAGGTTCTTATTCAGTTCAATGTGATTGTTTGTCATTCAAAAGCCTCGGGGTGGGCGATATTGAGAAAAATGAATATGTCATTATTTTGTGCATTATCGCGACAACGATATTTAGACAATGTTTTGCCATCATGAATGTGCTCAAATGTGTCTGTAAATGTGTTGGTTGAGGTTCAAATCCAGCAAAATAATGTAAGCAGACTGTAGTATTAACAACACAAAAGGGCAGAAATATTGGTTTATACCTTCGTTTCGGACATTTCTGTCTCTTCAGAGCTCATTTCCAACTGTTTTAATTAGAAACGCACTCGATATTGTCATTTTGCGCATCTCCACCTTGCACATTCAACAAACAACGTACAGCATGACGAACACATATTCAGCGTCTCAGTCCATGAGGGAAATGTTTGACAAATGTAATGACAACGGGACGAATGTCAGAAAATTACAAAGCAATCGGAAAATACAAAATCTAGAAGTTGGCTTTAAAATGAGGTCAAATCAAGCGGTGTTTCTATCTCACCAGCCAGTCACAGCTTATATTACCTCTGCCTCTAAAAACGATCACCTCTATAAATGCACTCTCTCCGCCCTGCTTCCTCCAGCTCCACCACAACAGCAGCAGAACAACCTCCTCAGCCTCTCCATCTGCTGCTCTTTATGGACCAGTGTAAGTTCCAGGATTGTTCAGAAAGAGTAGATCGATCTGTTGATGCTTTTCATTTGGTTGAAAGAACATTTACAATAATACAAGAATAGACTATTAACCAGATCAAAGGAAAAAGTGGTAACAACATTTAAAATGATTAAAGCAGCAAGAATAGCAAGACGTTTGAAACAGGTAAAAATAAGTCAACATAGAAACATAGACCAGGACTAAAATGAAAGAATTTAAGATTTTGTCCCATTAAAGCTGGGTTACCTAACTTTTAAAATGTCAATGGAGGAAGTATTTAAATAGTTGTAACTTCCTTGCTCGCACAAACCGTTGTCACATTGCTGGTATTCGCACACATAACTTTTTCGGGCACAGTTTTCGAACAGCTTTTAACGTCAACATTGCAAATATATTTATTAAGAAGTCAATGTGAAGTTGTGGATCGACATTTGTGCACATTTTGCTTCATTTTAACGAGAAATAAACCAAAACAAGGAGGAGAGCCAGTTCTACAAGGCAGATGAAGAACTGTGCAGCTGCTGATGAGCCGCTCATCTGGAGGAGAGACCAGTTCTCCAGGCAGTTACGGAGCATCCAGAGCTACAGGATCACGCACTTACACCTTTACCCTATTGATTAGTCCAGATTGTAGTTTTCTTACGTTCTCATCCCAAAACTGAAAGCAGAACTAAGTAACTTTAGTGATACAGCTTCCCCTGCAGGTCCCTTGTGAAAATACACAAAATAATAATAAAAAAATATGTTTTTCTCATATTGATCGATCTCAATTTTCAATTTGATTTTATTTGAACTTTTCAAAAACAAAGTAAAAATGGCTTTTAGAAATAATTTCATGAACATAAACTATACAGACGTTTAATGTGTGCCATTTAACACAAATTATATTAAAATGTCTTCCTCCAAACCACATGTTGTTACTGAGGAGTGTCTGTGGACTCTTCCAAATATTTGACAATTGGACATGACTCGATCTCAATCTGTTTACGATGCAAAAAGCTTCTTTGAGTAGAATCACAGACAAAATAATTTAACGAGGCCAAATATAAAACATCTAATACATATCTAACCATCACAGGGATTGACAAAGATGTTTAACAAGGTGAAAATGTTACTCCGTTTTGCTTTAATTCACCACGTTTTACCTTGACAGCTAAGTAACTAAGCCCAAGTACAAGGCAATTTTAACAGATGATAATGTCAATCCAACAGAAATGCGTTAAAACGTGTCTTTAAACGTGTTAGCATAGGTTTAATGATCATACAAATGTGAAATGTCTGTCAAATGAATCGCAAAAGTGCAGAAATATCACCTTATACCTTTATTTGGAAGTTTACAGCATTCAAATAAAGGCCCTTTTGTATGTATTTTCATGTTTAATCAGCTCTTTTTGTAGACATGTTTTACCCTAAATTATGTACTCAATATTTAAATTTGACATCTCCAGACACGATATATTATCTAAATTTCGATATATTGTCCACCTCTAGTCAAAAAGCCCTCAAAACTGGTATGATGTACTAAAATGATACAACCTGAACAGAACGGTTTATGTTGTGTTAGATGAATTGGTTTGTGGTGGAGGGGACTGGCCTCTCTGGGGAAGGCTGCAGTGCTCAGTGAATATTCAGCCCATCTGCTCATTATAATCTGTGCTTCTGATTCACTTTTCGCCCCAGGCAAAACCACAACTCCAGAAAGAGAAAGACTGGGAATATAAGGCAAAGAATACAAGAAACCTGCAAGAATATTAGATGCGAAAACGAATTTGTGCGAAATTGTGCAAATAATCACATTTAAAATTGTGACTTCAATTATTGCTTGATTCAGCAACAAAAATGCTGCAATTTAAAAATATGTGTAGGCAATATATTGAAATTTAGATAATAATGTTAATGTTTTGAAGATATGCAAAATTTGAATATCGAGTTTATCGTTTTTTTTTTGGTTTTTTTTTAAATACAAAAAAACAGCTAATTAAACATAAAAATGAAAAAAAAAAAAAAGTGGCATATGAGGTGATATTTCTGCACCTGTGTGATTAATTTTACAGACATTTCACTTTTATCTGATCATTAAACCTCAACTACTACGTTTAAAGATGTCTTTTAACACTATTCTGTTGGACTGACCTAATATCGTCTGAATATCGTTATCGTCATTCTGTCAATATCACCCACGCCCAATCAAAATCAACTTAAACTGTTCAGAAGCGCAAAGCCACTTTTTGAGTTAAACAAAATTCTAACAAAACCGTACAAAAATATGCATATTATGTCTATACTTTCTCTACGGGGTCATTTTGATGCTATAGATGGAATTGCGCGAAATGATCCCGGGGTCGAAGGCAAAGATTGGCAGCCATCGCTTTTACCCCGACCGACCGAATGGATGAATAATGTGACTTTAATCCTGATTTTCGCCTCGATTTGAACATAAACACTTCAAATCAGTTTCATTTAACACAAAACATAATCCAGTTTCTTCTTGTAAAGTCTGAAGGAAACACATGCGTTTCCTGGCAGAGGATTGGCTTTAGACCTTTCGATTAAAAAGACTTGAGCTGATCATTGACGATTGAAAATGATTCAATCTTGATTCAGTTAAAATTGTAATCATTGATTCACTATGTATACTAAATACAGTGACGGGTTATGGCAAATCCCAAGACAGAAAAGGTTCATCTTTTAGTAAAATTGTTAGCGGGTTCAAGAGAAAACGTGTTACGGCAGAATGTGGTTTCCAGCAGCTCAATAATGAAACCCAACACCACAAAGGGTTAACCTCATCCTCATCCAGACACACATGTTCATGTGATGCTGGGACACGCCCAAAAGGTTCCTGTATGGTTGGAACTTTGCTGTTGCACATACTGTGATTAAAACAATGTTTGGAGGACAAGCAAAAGCAATTCTGTCATTAAGTTTAGGGTGTAATAGAGACAGTCGGCAACACGTCATATTTTGGGGTGTGGTCTGATAGGAAACTATTGATTTGATAGGAAAACGCTCCCCTTTTTTAATACGTTTCTCGGCAAATGATGTATATTTTAAACACAACTAATCCAAGTGGAGTCACACCTGAGTCTTAACGGAGGTTGTTGATGTGCGGTGATTAGCTCAGGAAAGTAAACCGATTGTTTTGTAGATGTTAAAATACTCAGGCTGCGATAGCATCACGGTAGCATTTCGCCCGCAGCTACCGTTAGCATTCTTGGACATTGAACATTGCTTGAAATAAGGGTAGAATCTAGGCTTAAAATAGCAAAGTAATCTTAAATGTACAAATACGCTGTGATGGAAATGTGTCTATATGTGTGTTCTTATTAAGAAAGAAATCTGTCTTTGTGTCAATGCATGTGATTCTGCCTGAGAAACCAAACCAAACATTAACATATGTAAAGAAGCTTATCAGGCTCACAGTCTCCACCCAGGAAACCCTTTGTTTATGGGTATCTGTTAATCAACACGTGACTGTGAACAAAAGTCACTCTGCTTTGATCTGCATGAGGCTTTGTACTTCAGGTATAAAACACTGAGGGCTTTGGGTCAGACTATGGTGAAAAGCCACGAGGCGGCCGGTCCATGGCCAGGGCTGGCCGGGCTTGGTCCGATCTCTAGTCACAAAGAATAAACTACATTCTATTTCATGACTCACCAAGGCTCGGAAATGGATTATTATTAAAAAATAATAATTATTATTTATTAAAAAATAATTATAATTCCCTTCTCACCCTCCGCGGGTGGTCTTATCCCATATTTTGGGACCCATATTCTAAGCTCAGTTCCTCTACCACATATATATATATATATATATATATATATATATATATATATATATAATAAATATATATATATATATATATATATATATATATATATATATATATATATATATATATATATATATATATATATATATATATAAAATTTTGTTTTTTCCCCCCCTTCAACAACACAAAAAAATAAATGTTTACCATAAATAGATAAATATATAATGCCACCCTTTTCAATAAAATGATTTTGTCCAAACCAGGTCATTTAGACTTTAAGATGTTTTATTTAAAATGTATTTGCCAATGAGTAATAATGATCAATATCTTACTTCACGTTGCAGGCCATAAAGTTCAGTTATTACAGTTGAATTGGTGGTGAAACAAAACATAAATGTCAATTTCAATCTGTTGTGGCCTGCTATGTTGTTGGTGCATTCATGTCCAAGATAACTTTAGATTTAAGAAATTAAGTTTATTACAAGGTTGTTAGCATGTGGGCTAATTTTGGCCACAAATCCCTAACGCTAACAATCAAGATCATCAAAACACATATCCATATAGTAACGTTTTCAAACGAGGCTCTGGTGTTACTCACGTGTGGTCGAGTGGTCGTCAGTCGCCAAAACAACCCTGGATTTCTATTGTTTGCGATATTTGGAGGCTAACGCTAACTCACCCATTGAAAATGTAGTACTTAGTACTAAGTCCTGGAACGGTACCAGCTTTAAGGAAAGCATTGTTTTGTTTACAAACACTGGAAGGGTCTATCGGACTGAGATTAACAGAGCCCTTCAAACTATCTTCAGTATTACTACCCATTTGGACTTTAAAACATATCTGGGATGCAAAACCCCTACAATGGAATCAATAGATGGATACCTTGCACCTTGACGCTTAAACAAACTTCCTAGTTTGTGAATTGTTCACTGACAATGGCAATAAAACGGATTCTGAGTCTGAATATACTGCCAGCAACAGGAAAAAGACAATTACCGAGAAATGGATGACTCAGATTGCACCAACTCTCAAGGACTGGACACTTCATAAACACAAACAATGGTTTCTAACGGAAAGATCATGGACACATTTAACAAACACTGGGACAAATGGGACAACTATAACAAGAGACATAAGCCGGACTTACTTCCATTTCTATTTGTATTTGTATTTGTTTTGACATCATATAATTATTTAGGGTCAACTTTTCATTTTGTGAGTGTACATTTATCTTTATTCTGAAGTGTTGATTCTTGCCACTTCTTTCCACCTCTCTCTCTCTCTCTCTCTGCCTTGTATCACTTTCTCTCTCTCCTTTATAGCCTGCTAAGTCCATTTGTATTGACTGTATCTGTCGCTCCATTAAGTTGCTTTCTATTAGAGGTCTTATAATCAAATGGTTTGTAGTGAGACAGACCAGAGCCACAGTGAGCAGAACAGACAGCTCTTCTGACTTTTATCGATACTCAGCTGTGATTGCGCTCTCCGGCAAAAATAGACTATTCAAATAGACTTTCATTGGGATTCCTGTCTGGAATATGGTGTAATAATTTATAGGTTAATTGAAGGAATTTTGACACCGTTTCTTTAGAGCATGTATTGCTTTCCCAAAACAAGCAATTCCCAAGTGAATATGGGACTGCATGAGATTGACTGAAGGGCTGCCATTAAAAAAAAATGTGTCAGCGAATACAGACTAGTCAAATCACTATTTCTATTGAACATTGTGACTTTGTAAAACATTTTTTAACTAAATAACGGTTTAAATATGGTGATTGAAGGCTTTTAGAAAGACAAAATGTGCAAATAAATAAAGCGCGTTACTGAAGGAGATCAGAAATTTCTTATACTTTTTAAAATTTTCCTTTAATAATGCAGTTGTTTTAGTCACAAAAGGCATTTTTGTCACTATGATTTAGAATCTGTGGATCAATAAAGTCTAAAAAGACGTTGTTCTGGTGCAGTGTATTTCCGGATCGCCGCGTCCCGTAAACAGCAACAGTAACAGTGTGAAATGTGAAATGAGCCTGTTTACAGCCACATCATGGCTCAGTGTAGACGCACGGCTTATGATCTGACTCCAAATGTCATCCCATTGTATCGGGTGGATTAGGCAATTAAGACTACACGCATCGTCTGTTCTGTAGGTTTTATTCATTACAAATTCATTAACAGACAAAGATAGTAATAGAAATGTACGTCTGCTCTCATCTAACGCTTCTTTGACATTAGACTTGAAAAGACACTATATTTATACATTTTTCAAAATTATTTTATTATTAAGTATTTTATTTAATCTCAATTGAGTATCTTAAGAGACAGATAATATGATCTGTTTATTTTCAAAAACATATTCAGATACAGTCGGGTGCGCGTCATGTTCAGGCGTAAAGGAAATGTTGATTCAATAGCAAATTCAACTTTTAACCTCTTCTAACACGTTTTCGAGCGAATTATGTACATATTAAGCAGAACTAATTCAAATCAAGTCACAACCGAGCCTTGATGGAGGTTTATGACCTGGAGTTAGCCAAGGAAAGTTAAAAGATTGTTCTGTAGATGAAATAAAACAGCAGGCAGCGCTAGCATGATGGTAGCATTTAGCCCACGGCTAACGTTACCATTCTTGGAAAATGTTGTATAATCTTTATTCTTCTCCATGTCTTTTTGTACAATATAACTCCTAAAATCAACGTTTGTTCTTGCAGTTGTTGAACAGTGGGTGACAGAGCAGATCTTCTAAATTGAAATGAATGGATTGCTTCCTTCATAGAGGTCCATTAATGAGTGTTCCCTCGAATACAGACTGTATCTATAACGTAGGGAAGTTGGTTAATCAATAATCTGGATTTCTTTTTTTTTTTGTAAAATCAAGCAACCATTATTCACGAAAAAAACGTGAACCTAAATGTAGAGTGATTGGTGAATGATGATCTATCAAATATTGTTAATGAAAAAAAAAGTTTTTGGGTTGTGCTGTCAATAATTGTGGAAAAAAAAATCATTAAATCGTGATGCTTTTCTTACAATAAAGACTAAAACTAAACATCATGATATCCCTTGTATGGAAATTAAAGATGTATGTATTTTTTTTAAAATCATTTTATGATTTGTAGCTTCAGGTTCAGGTGAGTTTATTTGCACCTGAAGGTAGATTTGTTTTGCAGTTTTGTAGTTCAGATTCATTTATTGCAGGTGACTTCTGTAGTTAATTGAATTGAACAACAAAAGCAACATTACAAATCACAGGGTCCCACTTGATTCGATACGATACACGTTTTTTTTTTTGTTGCAATATTCAATGTATTGTGCATGATTTTCTGCTATATATATCACTATTTGTAAGGAACCAAATACATTTTAACCTTAAACTTGATATGAAACACACCCATTTGAATCATCACAACTATGAGCAATGTCAAATGTATCGCGTCAACAAGTTCCCTTTCTCTAAACAAGCAACAGAACTGTAGCACTATCACAAAACTATACTCTATGATACTGTATCATTTTTGCACAAAGCCCTACTTGGATTGGTGTCAAATAAATCAGCACATTTGGATCCGTATGGGGAATTAACCAAAGCGAAAACATGGCCGATTTCTATTATTAATGGCTGTCAGTTTAAAAAACAACATCCTATCTGGGCATATGTCACTCCTTTCTTCCCAACAATCTTAACGCACTCAATCGATCGAAATGACGCTAAGAATGGAGATGACTCGAATTTTGAAATGCAGGAGGTGCTTTTGCTTGTTTTGCTTGTGTTTTTTTTTTGCACAAATGAGGCCGATCAACAAAAAAGGGTGGACACCATGAGAAAAATCCTGCTTGAATCATGTCTAGCACTTGCAGCGTCGTATTGGCTAACGCAGTTCTTCTTAAAAAACAAAGCCAATCCACCCATCTCAAATCAGCTGCCGATACATGGCCTGTTTCTATAGCTACGGCGATAAAAAATACAATTCTGATGTAAGATTTTGTTATTTATCGCGCCGATCGGTGTGTTGAGGATCAATGTTTGTTTTACGCTGGAGACTCGTTCGGTCGAGAGCAGAGGTGCAGTGAAGAAAATGGACACGCCCATTCCGCTGCCGACAATAACAACAAATATAGAGCTTGGGTTTGAAAATGACCAAACTGTTCTTATTTCTTCACCCAAACCATAAAATTTGATTGTTAAACAATAACGCACAGTTGTTGGGCGCAATGACACTTTCCCAAGGCGATAGACAGGGGGGTTTCGACACTGTGGCAAACAGCGAAGAGAGAGAGAAAAGTGAAAGCGATGGCTAAATCGAGAGAAAATGTTTTAAATGATACGGTCTGTTATTTGCTTGGAGGAACGTGATCACGCTTGGAAGAAAAGGAGGAGGAGCGCAGAGACAAAGGGGGAAAGCAAAAAGCGTTCAGACAAGCGTGATGGCTCACAAATGGTCCGATATTACAAATGGAAACCATAGAAGCCGGCACTCCTCCATCACCCGTTTTCCCTCTTTCCCTCCCGCTAAACATCCCTTTAACGCGGCTTCACCCACTACTGAAGTGTTATTCTCTCTATCTCTGTCGTTTTTTTTCTTTTTTTTTTTTTTTTCTTCACCTCCTCCTCCTTCTCCCCCCCCTCCACTCCACACCTTCGCTCTCCGAACACCCAGCTGTTCTGTCCATATGTCCAGGGCTCCAAACAACACACGAAGACCCATTTAAAAACCAAACAACAACTCCCAACAAGTCGCTTGGCTTCCCACGTCTTCGCCAGAAAACAGCGCGTTGATGATGATTCACATCATATCGACACCATGAAAACAAGTATAATTTATTGGCAAATTGGGGGGGGAATTCAAAAAATTCACAATGCAAAAATGTTTCGTTTTAAGCTTGTCTAGCACACACAAAGGACATCCATCACCATGACATTTAAGAGATGCAGCAAGAACAATGCAAAATGGTTACCATCCATCAAACGAAAATGGGTTTTGGGTTTTTTTTGCTTAAATTGTCCCTACCTTTCTGGCTTTGAGAGTACATCCATGTTCTCCTCCATTGTTGTGCCGGAGGTTAGAGGTTAAGTTCCTTTTGTGTCGAGTTGAGGGAGATTCCTTCTTGCTAGCGTCCTCGTTCTGGTGATGTGGGAAGCGCAGAATATTGAGTGGCTTTTTTTTTTTTTTTTTTTTCTTCCCTGCGATGATGGAGTTTAGGAGGGAATCCCTGCCTCCTTCTCTCATCCACAGACCTGCAAGAATGCACAAACAATGTCAGTTTATGGTTAATATTTAAGTGTAAAATGTGTGCAATTTGTATGAATAGACACATAGGCTGTGTTTTTTCATTTTACGATCATTTTGAAAGAGATGGTCGATATTTTTTAGGCTTTTACATGTTTTAAGCGCAAAAAAGAACATTTGCTTTTTTGCAATATTCTTCTGATAAAAAAAACCAGTTATTGATATGTAATCTTTTTTTATGATTGCCTTCTAACATAATTATGATTTAATGTCATTCTTTTCACAAATAGATGTACTTAGACATGTTGAATAGTTGAAACAAGCCAAAGAAATGATAATCGCAACTTAATTGAATTAAAGCAATAATTTACCAATGAAATAATCGCTCTCTGACTTTACACAGACTCCAAAACCAATTGTGACGAAAAAGTTTTATGACTTTAAAAATCAGTAATTACATCAAATTACACAGAACATGTCATTTATGTTTAGTGTATTGTAAAAACGAGTTTGTCTGTAAATTTATCTAGCAGACGATCGCAAGATCATTATTTTAGATTTGTTCAGCTCAAATTTTGTTAAAAATCTCTACATTTCAGAGCCTTCGCAAATCTACACCTAATATATCTAAAGAATAATTTGCTAGTCATTGATTATTTTACTAAAACAATGTAATAACCGATATGGAATTACAATTATTCAGTTACTTGTCATTTTGATTATTAGAACACAATATAATCATAAGGACTAAAAAAATAGATAATATATACAATTTTAGAAGCACAATTAGGTTTATTTTAGTTTGGACAGTGCATCTGATATAAATACATGCTAAAAACATGCCGGATTGTAGCCACGGACAATTTACATCCATTGTCCATTCAATCTCACTCCCTTTTCACTTTTATCTAGAAAATAGAGCAAATATATATATAATATTCAATATAACATATATATACTATATTATTATATATATAATTATATTATATATATATATATAAATAGTATAATGTTACTTTACGGAGTCATTTCTTGAGCCACTACTTACTTTTACTTGAAGATATTCATTTTAATACTTGAGTATAATTTTGGAACTCTTTTAAGCCATGACAAATCCATAACATTAGCAGCTTTTAACCATTGAAAAAACATTGCCAAAATCCAAAGTACATGTCATAACCAGACCTACTAGTAACAGCCTTCTCTGGCCTTCCAACGAACTGTAAACGGATTGAACCAGAGGCTCTGCTCAAGTCCTGACTAGAACCAGCTCAAGAATAGACTTTAAATCACATATCAATTCAATTTATTTTTGTAACGCAACAAATCACAACAAGTGTGCCTCGATCTACGTGGAAAAAAAAATACAATCTAAGCACTTGGAAGTCCACGTCGTGTCCTTAGAACAATGTCCCAAGCTCCCCTGTACCTTAGCCCCTCCTCGGCAGGAAAAACTACCAACATCTTTGGGAAAAAGTAAACTGGGGAGTTCCACAAGTAAGAGAGATCCGACTCCCTCGACGAAAGCGGACCAGAGAGTGGACTGGACCATCAGGAGGAGAACCAATGTCTCAAGGCCGATGAAGAACTTGTTATATGGAGTAGAGACCGTTTCTCACCAGCTTGGGGAGCATCTGGATCCACAGGTCGTCGATGTGCTGCTCCACTCCCTCAGGAAGTGGAGAAAAAAATGAAGAAAAGAAATTCCAGGTGAATATAAAATATAAATATTTGATAGAAATAGTAGGAAACAGAGGATAGTGCCAAACTGCATACTTCCTCCAGCATAGTTGCTCAAGGGCAGCGTACTGGAACTGTAGTTTTATTTTGTTCCTAACTGCCAGCTACTGCTTGTATACAAGTTCCTCCATGCTGCACCAAAGTAATCTGGACATGTTAGTCATAGAACCATCTTGGCCTGGACATCAGAGCCGCCTCCTATGCCGGTCAGGTTACATGGACCGCTCCTCGAGGCCCGATCAGGTTAACATGGACCTCTCCGCTGGCCAATCATACTAAACATGGCCGTCCTTGTGTCCCAGAGTCAGGACTAAACATGAACGGCCTCCTGCTGTGCCAAGAGTCTAGTGTGAGTTAATCGATCATCATGATTAGTCCTGTTATCGTAAGGACAAAAAAAAGATAATCGTGAAAAAAGTTTCTTTTTTAACATCAATTTCTAGAAAAGAGACCATTTCCAAGCTTGATTACCTTAGTAGCTTTTATAGTTCCTTAAAGATGTGAAGATTTATAAGCAAAATTAATTCCTTCCTAGCTCATTTCCTCAAAAAAGTAAACCTAAAGTAAAGTTCTTTTTTTTTTTTTTTTTTTTTTTTTTTTAATCTTGCTGTTTATGTCAAACTGACATTCAAAAGTTTATTCATTAAAGCAGGTCCCATTGAGGAGCGATAATGTGTAAGAAAACATGAAAGAAAATGTTGGTTTTGGCGAGATTAATAATTGCGAATAATCTTTATATTGCAACGTTTATCCTAACAATAATCATTACACTAACTTTTAGATTTGTGACATCCCTACAGAGTCAGGACTGAACATAGAGTCAGGGGGAATCGTGTTCAGTTTTATGCAGCTAAAAACTGGTCTTCCTGAAGATGTGAGACAGGCCTCTACTCTGACAATGTTCAACTCAAGAACTAAAAACAGTTCTGTTAACTCTAAAGTGCAGATCACATGGATTGACCTGTGAGTGCCCCAAGGGTCAATCCTGGACCCTTCTATTCTATTCATGCAGAGACACTCAGTTTTAGGTTTCAGGAAGGTGAATATGGACCAGTGAATTCACTCTCTGCATCCAACTGATCGGTGTGTGGATGCAAAAACAAATTCTGAAGACTGAAATAATTATCTTTGCGCTACCGAAACAAAAGATAGTGTTATGAGTGTTATGAGTCCACTCCAGTGTTCGCTCTAAAACCTACAAATCAAGTGAAAGTAAT
This sequence comes from Chaenogobius annularis, assembly GCA_015082035.1. Classification (NCBI taxonomy): domain Eukaryota; kingdom Metazoa; phylum Chordata; class Actinopteri; order Gobiiformes; family Gobiidae; genus Chaenogobius; species Chaenogobius annularis. The sequence continues at coordinate 223,414 of BJKM01000286.1, read as the reverse complement.
AAAGGATTCAGGTTTGAACTTTTGCGGCCACATCAAATCCATAACAACAGCAGGTTTTTATCATCCGAAGAAACATTGCCTTAATCAAAAATATAGTGTCTAAACCAGACTTATCCATGCGTTTGTCTCCAGTAGATTAGACTACTGTAACGGCCTGCTCACTGGCCTCTCCAAACGAGCTGTAAAACAGCTGCAGTACATCCAGAACGCTGCTGCTCGGGTCCTGACTAGAACCAGGAAGTACGATCACATTAGTCCTGTGCTCAGGTCTCTGCACTGGCTTCAGGCTCAGAGAATAGACTTTAAAGCAGCTCTGCTTGTATACAAGTCTCTCCATGGCCTAGCACCAAAGTACATCCTGGATATGTTAATGGCATATGACCGGCCTCCTGCTGGTGCCAGAGTCAGGACCAGCAATTCCAGTCTTATGGAGCTAAAATATCCAAATCGGAATCAGAAAAGGTTTATTGACATTGTCAGTGAACAAATGTCACAGGACAGGGCTATTCAACATAAGGCCAAACCAGGCCCTCCAAGCGATGTAATCCGCATCAACAGCAACAAAAAATCTTGTCTTCTGGTTTAATTCTGGGCTGGAACTAGTTGAGACCTGGTTTGGTCTTGGTTTAGTTCTTGTTTAATTCTGCTTTAGACCTGTTTTAGACCCGCCACAAAAAGAAAAAATTGTTATTGTGGCTTGTTGTGCGCCTCCGGCCCAGAGGCCTCGGTCCTCCGAAAAATCGGGTCCTCGAGAAACTTAAGTTGAATAGCCCTGAGTTAGGAACACACAACAAGGAACAATAATAAAAGCAAGATATATAAAATACGGCATGCATTTTAAAAAACAAATTAAATTTACTAATAAGATTAAAATTGACATAAGTATATACATTTTGCAACAGTCTCCCTGAGGTCGTGAGACGGGCCCCTACGCTGGCAGTGTTTAAAAACAGTTCTGTTTTGCTGTGCTTTTGAGGGAAGGCATTTTATCTGCAATTCTTTCATTTCAATAACATTTTAAAGTAATTATTTATGCTTTTATTTTGGTCTTTATATTGTATTGAGATTTTAATATGTTTTTACTATTGTAAAGCACTTTGCGATACTTTTGTATGAACTGTGCTGTACAAATAAACTTTGATTGACTAAAGAAGCCTACATTTTATATTGATTCATGTTTTTATATTGATTCCTGTAAAGCCCTTTATTTCTTTGTGTTCAAATTCTGCTGCACAAATTGACTTGCCTTGCATAATAGGCAAAGCCAACATCTGTCAGGAGCATATGAAGACGTATGTTTAGTCCTGGTTTGGACCTTTAGTCTTGTGTTCCTGTCCCGTTATAGGGCGTTTTTAGTTTAATGGAATCCTGGTTTAGTCCTGCCTGAAATGACAGCTCTGACAGAGAAGCATAATCATGGCAACAAAGCAACAACTTTAAAGATATAGTTAATCTAAGCTACTGTTATTAAAAGATAAACTAATGACACACCAAACCAATTAAGTGCACACAATTTGTCTTCAATGTCATGACGTCAGTGCGTAAAAGTCTTACGCACTGTTTTTCAAAGTCTCTGAGCCAAGTTTGCAATCAGGCAAATGATTAGTCTACTTGTTAACAGTGTGAAATGTAGAAAAGCATCCAACACCTCAGTCAGTGTGTCCACGTGACGGATAATCGCGTGACTGCAACGCCACAACAATCTTACTGCAAAAAAATAAGAAACTGAGCTAATTAGGCTGTTTAGTTCTGTAATTACATGCATAATTTCACTTGTGCACATTTTTTAATTCAAAATATGACATTACAAATGGGACTGGGTCTAATTAATCCTCATCATGGTCAAACATTTTTAAAAGCGTGCTTAAATGCCAAGGAAAACATCTGCGTCAACAAAATGGACTAATCAGTGGTGCTCCGGTGCCCTCTGGTGGACACAAAGAACAACTTCATCCTTCATTTATGAGCAGACTCAGGGCGGGGTCCGTGTCCAGACTCCAGACCGTCAACGCGTCGTCTGCACACGTACACGCTCTGGTCACTTTATTGAGTAACATTTGAGCTTATGTGTTACACAAAACCATCAAAACATCACATGAGACTGAAACGTGTAATGTAGCTCGGATTTCTTTGTGACTATACATGTAACCAGCAGAGGGCAGTATTGTGTGACTGAAGCAAACAGAATAATTAAGACCTTTATATAAAGTCTGCTCTTTAGAGAAGTGGGTGAGCCTTAAAAGAGCCGTTGCATTTGTCTGATGAGTGCACAGTTTATTTAGCCTTCTCAGTCTTCTTGGGCAGGAGCACGGCCTGGATGTTGGGCAGGACGCCTCCCTGCGCGATGGTCACTCCTCCCAGCAGCTTGTTCAGCTCCTCGTCGTTACGCACGGCCAGCTGCAGGTGGCGGGGGATGATACGGGTCTTTTTGTTGTCACGAGCTGCGTTTCCCGCCAGCTCCAGGATCTCAGCGGTCAGATACTCGAGCACAGCCGCCAGATACACGGGAGCTCCGGCGCCCACTCGCTCCGCATAGTTGCCTTTCCGCAGCAGCCGGTGCACACGGCCCACGGGGAACTGCAGCCCGGCTCTGGAAGAGCGGGACTTGGCCTTGGCCCGAACCTTTCCTCCGGTCTTTCCTCTGCCGCTCATTTTTACTACGTTAGAAATTAAGTCACAGAAATAAAGTAGGAAGAAAAAGGCCGCGTTGTCTTTCTGGAAGAGCTTCTCTCACAACGCTTTGATGCCGCACCAATCAGCGCAGAGCCCAGCCCATGCACGCAAACGTACGACTGACGCACACGCGTTAACAGCTGCGTCAAATCGGATTGTCCAATGAGCAGCGATAAATTACGCAGGAGCCCCGCCTTCGGGAGGCGCGTTTGGTGTAAGGCAACCAATCAGAATGCAAAAAATAAAGCACGTGACTAGTGAGCCGGCGCAGGCAACAAGTTTGAATGTGGCGCTCATTCTGCTCTTTGTTACGCGTCTATAGAATTCAGAGACAAAAACGAATCGTTGATGGGCCGTACCAAGCGGGAATCTACGGGGGAAAGCCCCAATATGTCTTTAGCTTTTGAAACGAGCCTGTCAAACTCAGCGCTGTTAACGGCAAGTAGTCCAATTGTACACTGATGGGTTTGGGGCCATAAAGGATGTGCAATGGGTTTGTAAATTTATGATTTCTTTCTGGATATTTAGTCCCTTTTTAAACCCTAGTGAGCGTGTAGTGTCTGCAGAGGAAAACAAAGGTTTGATAGTAGAAAAAGCATTTTTAATTTAGCCATATCACAAGTATTTCAACAATCACGTCTCGAAGAATAGCTTCTTAGGCGCCAATAGCCTAATATACCAAAGCTGCACTTAACCACAGTGTGGTGGTTTGACAAACGACATTAAGCTCTTTACAAGAAGTGGGTGGCTCTTAAAAGAGCCTTTGTTGGGGGTCAGGACAGGCGGTTTACTTGGAGCTGGTGTACTTGGTGACGGCTTTGGTGCCCTCAGATACGGCGTGTTTGGCCAGCTCTCCGGGCAGCAGGAGGCGCACGGCGGTCTGGATCTCCCTGGAGGTGATGGTGGAGCGCTTGTTGTACTGCGCCAGGCGGGAGGCCTCACCGCCGATGCGCTCGAAGATGTCGTTGACGAAGGAATTCATGATGCCCATGGCTTTGGAAGAGATGCCGGTGTCGGGGTGGACCTGCTTCAACACCTTGTACACGTAGATGGCGTAGCTCTCCTTCCTGGACTTTCTCCTCTTCTTGGCACCTTTCCCGGCGGTCTTGGTGACGGGCTTTCTGGAGCCCTTCTTAGGCGGGACTTGGCTGGTTCAGGCATTGTTCAGTAGGATTTCAGAACAACTGTGCTCTGGTGGCGGAGTCCCGCTCCTTTTTATACAGCTCGGATGCAAACACCCTGTGCTGGTCCCGCGCTGTGATTGGCCTGAGCTGGAGCTAAGCTCAAAGGCCACGCCTCTGTGCGACACTGCGCAAACAAAGGACATTTGCCCGCCTTTTTAGATTGATAAAATAACACTAGTTATGAAGACAGTTACGATATAAAGTTACTTTTATAGTCTATGGGTTTATGATGAAGATAATGTTTTAGTAGGCTATTGTTAACGCCACCCTTCCGGGGCTGCTTTTGCTTTAGAATGATGTCAATATTCAATTCAATTCATTGTTTATTCAGAACACATCGCGGTTCATAGTTTGAGAAAAATAACTGTAAAATATTTAGGAATAAAACACATTTGGCATACAAGCAGGACCGCCATTGTCGCCACATTTTAGAGGTAAATCTGACAGAGCTGCTCTCCGGACAGTGCCTGACAATAGACCATGGTCGTAGCATATTTTCTTGGGTCAGCTTTAACAGACTTTGAATGGGAAACGTTTTGGTTTTGCAGGGCGGCTCTGCAGCCAGTTTCGGGGTTCCCTGCCCTCTCCCCCTCAAAGACATGAACCCATTCTTTCACGTTGGCTCGGTCAAAAATGTTCTAAGGATTTCAGTGACAAGGCCACAGTGCATGTGGTTCATGGGTTAGTCTTCCTTTGGTGGACTAGTGACCTAATGAAGGGGGTTTAGCTTTATTCATGTCCAGAGTCATTTTGCCAAACGCGTGATTTGTGCGGCGTCTCGCAACTTTTATTTAACCTCGGAAACGTAGCTCAGAAATGTTGCCATTTGGAAAGTGTGTGGCTCTGAAAAGAGCCGTTGTTGGTTGTAAAGCAGAGTTTAACCTCCGAAGCCGTACAGAGTGCGGCCCTGCCTCTTCAGCGCGTACACCACGTCCATGGCGGTCACGGTCTTCCTCTTGGCGTGCTCGGTGTAGGTGACGGCGTCTCGGATCACGTTCTCCAGAAACACCTTGAGCACCCCGCGGGTCTCCTCGTAGATAAGCCCGGAGATACGCTTGACTCCGCCGCGGCGCGCCAGTCTGCGGATGGCGGGTTTGGTGATGCCCTGGATGTTGTCTCGCAGCACTTTGCGGTGGCGCTTGGCGCCGCCTTTTCCCAGGCCTTTTCCTCCTTTACCTCTACCACTCATTTTGAGGAGATGAGAATGATCTGCTCAAGTGCCTGCGGGGAGCAGGAGCTCTGTATTTATTTGCGCTCTGAGGAACGTGATAGAGGACAGGGGAGGAGCCGGGCGCGCGACCGTTACGCACGTTGCCGTCTGAGACAAAGAACAAAGGAAAAAAGGCGCACAAACTTCTGTTTGAGACTTTTATTAGGCTAAATGCATTTAAACATATTATATCATGAACACAATTTGTGAAGCTGAGTCCTTTCTAAGAGAGTTTGCTTAGGCCTATAACCTGAAATAGATTAGGCCCTTTACTTTGGTTTACCCAGTTGTTTAATGTGGCACAGTTTTCTGACCAGGGCTGAACGTTTCTAAAGTAATTGTTCAACCTTCAAATCCGTCCTTTTTTTCGTCGTTTTGTTTTCACAAGGATGAAATGCTTTGGTTGTTTCAAATGAGTTTGTAGTTGTGAGTTGTTTCTATAGTGCGCTGCTTTTTCCTGACTTCAGTGGCTCGAAATGAACAAACCATTCAAAACAAGTTTTCCCTCATCAGAAACCCTGGCCACATGGGCAGCACTCTAAGCAGGCCACCCAAATCTTTTATCTTTTGCTCTCTTTCCCTCTCTCCTTTTTTTTATAATCGTAGAGCGTAAAACACATACTTTGAAGATGTACAAAGTAACACAACAACAAGAATAAAGTCTAAAGAATAAAGTCTAAAGAATAAAGTCTAAAGAATAAAGTCTAAAGAGTTCAAAATAAAGAATAAAAGTCAAAATAAAGAATAAAGTGGAAAGAATAAAGTGGAAAGAATGGCAGTAATGTAACACTTTACAACCGCCATAAAACACCACCAAAGACGATTATTATTTTTGTTTTTAAAAATTGTATAAGACATTGGTATAATATACACAAGTGCATGAAACAAACAGGCTTTTTCTCTTGATGCACAAATTCAGTGCGACACAAATGAGCAGTGTGCTTATTCTGCAGGTCCTCGGGGTCTGAGAAGGGTCCTGCTGCACTTCTCCTTTTAAATAGACTTTATTATTAATGTTAATTTACATTACAATGAACACCGCTGCACTTCTCACTGCTTCTGACAGTTTGATTGAAGGACACATTTGCCTATAGTAAAGATGAAGTCAATGAAAAAAAAATAATAATAATAATTGGAGCCAGAGTTTGTGTGTAAAAGAAAATTGTGCTGAAGAATTGTAATAGATCCAGTATAAAAGAATATGTGAATCTGCAGGATCGAATCACACACAACTGAAACTGTTTCAGAGATGAGTCATTTACACTGATCATCTGATACAGAAGAGTCAAATGCTTCAAGAACGCATTCATTTTTAATCTGAGAAATGTGCCAAAACAACTGAGAAAAACTGTAAAACCGTCACATATTTACACTTTAATTCAGCATGTCTTTTCCGGTTCTTTCTCCTTTCTCACACACATTTTTTTTCCCTATAGATGTCTTCTTTTCCTTGGTTCATTGATCTAACGTCATGCAAATGTCTTCATGCAATTACAAATACTACTAAATATGATTCATCTTAGGCTATTGTTTTCACTAAAATAAGTGTACATTTAACTATCTACAGGCAGCGTGTCCTATGTGTAGTGTTCGATGGAGAAGGCCCCGGAGTCGCTGGATTTCAGGATGATGTCTGTGTTGCGGAGGGAGAGCTGCGAACGGCACAGACCGTTACTTTGGGAGTCGTGCAGCGGGTCGTCCGACACCTGAGAGTGAGCACAGCAAGTGGTAGACACACATTTTACTCATTCAAATCAAAAAGACACGGTTAAAACAACACAGGGTTTGGCCATCAATCAGTCCAGTCATCCTTAGACTCTCCTAAAGCCTAAAAATGGTACAAAAAACCTTCACCAGTGACATATTTTGGTTTCTTCTTATAGGATAGATCGTGTTTTGTCTTGTTACATGCGTACCATCTGGTTTACTCCTTTATTATTTGCATGGAACCTAATTTATTCAGTGTTTTGTGAGGTGGAACTGAAACGTGAGATACAAGCTTCAGCCACAAGGGGTCAGTAAAGGAACCCGTCGTTTTGGCTGATTCCTGTCGATAAAAAAAAAGTGATTTAAAACCGACCATGAGATAAAATAACTCTTTTTTTTTTTTTTTTTTTAAGTCCTTGTTTTAATGGTTGTATAATAGCAAAACGTCTCGCCGGTTGAAGCGCCTCTGTGTTTTTTAAAGTCCATTCAGCCTCTCCAGACTCATTCTGAACCATTTTCCACTCTCTAACCGCCTGCCTCTATTCAGCTCAATTTAAACTGTGCCTCTTCTGTCAATGGTTTAAACAGTGACTAAAACTCCTGATAGAAATGGACTGACCCCTGAAATGTCATCACTTCCTGTTACTTATGCACCTGCAAATAAGTTGACAAATAGTGCTGAACAGCGCGAATATAAACACAGTAGATATGTTGAATTATTGTTAAGGGCCCTCGCTATTTTTAGTCGAATCAACCATTCTGGAGGAACTACAGGATCAGTTTGTACTCCAAAAGCCACAAACAAATAAAAATGAGCCTACATTTGAATAGACCATCTTCAAATCCGACCGGACTTTAGTAATTACAAAGTCGTTATATCTATTTTTTTATTGAGATATGCTTTCGCATTGAAGTGGGAATTGTCAAAACCATCAACTGCATTTACCTTTGCTTGTTACCACGAACTTTTTAATTTGGTAATTTTCAAAGACGGATTAAAGGTTAGACTGCACATTCTACAAAAAAGGAACGCCCTGATTGAATTTAAAATTTGACTAAAATATACCTAAACAATGGGCCTATTTCCCCCGCAGTTTATAGTGTCGACTTCCTGGTTCGGCGGCGGTCAGACAAAATGTAATCCACAAATGTTAACCCTAGCAACAAACTGCGAACAAGGGACAAAAAAAGCCATCATAAATTACACAATAGTTAAGATTTGACTCCGAGTCTCTACTGAGTCTCCCCTTGTGTGAAGTGGCTTGTCTCTTTACAAACTGCCACTTCACCGGCGTAACAACTATTTTTATTGTCCCACCAAAGGAAAGCAATACGGTCGTTTGAAAATTCCTCACTATTTATTATACCTTCTTCAAACTTCTCTTGGCTTTGGTATTGCTCTCTCTTTCAAGAAGTTTCAGCAGAATAATGTCAGCACAGCCCGTTCCTGCGATAGACAGAAGAACAACCGTTACTTCAGACGGATAAATGGCTGTGACGATGATGATAACGTCACCGCGAGTCAACTTACCCACGCCCCACCGAGGTAAAGGGGGTGCCACCATGTTGATCAGAGTGGGAATCATGTCGAACTTCCCTGCCTTGGAAGAACAAAAGAGGAATGTTTCGAACGGGCTGAAATCAGGGGGTCCTCGTCACTGACGTGCCAGCCGATGAGTCAGTTTCAAACTGGTGCATCTGAATATGCATTTTAACATCTCGTTCACGTCATTTAAAATAACAACCTCCCCCTCCTTTTGTTCACTTGGTTCAGTCCGTGAGCGCGGGACATTCACTGCTCAAACTGACCTGTCCACGTCACTGCGTTTGAAACGGCTTTTGAAACGGCGTTTGAAACGGCTTTTGAAACGGCGTTTGAAACGGCTTTTGAAACGGCTTTTGAAACGGCGTTTGAAACGGCTTTTGAACACCTGATGGGATTAAACCGGTGCGTAAAAGTGTATCACCAGTAACATAAGAGCGCGAGGCAGAGTGAAGAGAGGAGAGGCACCGGGTTTGAGCAGTTTGGCAGTCACTTTCCCCCAAACTCCGATCATTAAAAAGGCTGCGTATTGCCGAAATGCAGTGTAATTTGGACTGCGGGTTCGCTTCGGTCTGAAAACGTCCCGAAAAGTTCTAAACTGTTGACAACATGTAAGGTTCTGCACGTGAAAAATGATGCATTCGAACAAAGGCAGCACGACTAATAAACATTTTAAAAAGGAACTGGGAGTTTGCGTCTTTGGTGTGTTTTATCACGATCCGCGGTCAGTATTTTATAAGTCACACCCTCAGTGTGAATGGAATGCCATGTAAATGTGAATTTCTAAGATGGCCCGACGGGTGACCGGGGGGGAGGGGGAGACCACCCGCGCATCACCGGTGCTCTCTGCCTCTGTCTCTCCTCTAAAGTTCTGTCTGTGTTTGCGGTGAGCAGGGAAATGGACCCTGCGGTTTGAAATCTCTGATCCAAACTCATTCTGTGGATGTGTCAGGGAATAAAAGACACACACACAGACCTGTTGCAACAGCCACATGAAAATGAAAGGCTTATTAGTGCCTAAGCATTTATAACTCATGAGTAAAGTTACTCATTTTAATCCTAGGTGTAGAATTAGATGATCAAAAAGACCGTTTAAAATGCATTTTTATATTTAAAAAAGAAAATTCTTATAATGTTTAAAATGTTTAGGGCCTATTTATAATAGCATATAATTATTATTGATAATTATAATTCTAGGCTTATTAATAATGATAATAATTGCTAAATCACCGCCCCTGAGGGTCGATTGGCATTCACCGAGTGGCAAAGTAACAGGGGGGAAAAAAGGGGAACACAGATGCTCGCTGATGCTTTTTATAGTACAAAAATGTAGGTTCAACATAAACATCTGCAAATGTAAAGTGTGCACATATAAAATAAAATATAAAAAATATATATAAAATTTGTTTCTTTCCTAAGTTTCTACATTTTTGATTGATTTGATTGTATATTTATTCGAGCATGTGAGCAAAGTATAACTTGTATGTCGTATCAACAGTAATCGTATAATCTGGCACAATTTAAAAGAAATATCCACATGAAGTGATTTTCAATGTAAATTAGCACAAAGAAATGCCACTTCTCGATGGAAAGGGAGCGAGAAGGAGTAAAACGAGTCATTTACTCCCACCCCCGTTCAATAATTATGAATACACGTGCAAATTTTAAAGATACTTCCTCGTTGTTATTCCATATCCCGTTTTTCACTTCTGCACAAGTTACACAACACAACAATATTTAGATGCGTTCCTCTGCTTTATATTGCACCGACACCACTTCTTTAGATTTTTTGGATTTGATTTGAACAGCATAAACATTTGGCCTCAGATGTTTTTGTCGCACTCACATTTCCGTTGACCAGCACGTCAAACCGAATGGCGTAGGCTTTGATGAGGGTCCGATAGTCAGTGCCGTTCTCCATCTTGTAGTATTTGGCAAACCTAAATAAATAACATGTTAAAGTCAGACGAGGACTTTAATGTCATATTGTACCATTTGAGTTCAACAAATGCAGGTAAATCACAAAGAGGATCGGCTTTTGTGTCGTCACAAATCAGTACAAATTTCTGTTCGCTTAATATTAAACCAACTATTTTCTGACTCTATCCATGGGTTTCAGAATGATGAGAATGTACAGTTGCCACATCAATTAACAAGATAAAACTAAATATTAGATGCTTTGAATGTGGAAAAAGTCCTCAAAATCTCGTATGAACAGGAAGCTGAAATATATAGTTTAAAGCAGAAGAGTTTTAGCAGTGGGAGTCGATGGTGAGTAATGAAGCTGTCTCCTGTAAGGGCTCAAAACACGCCTGAAATGTGAAAGAGCCGCTACAGTCTAATAACAAGTATGAATATCCACCACTCTGCTAAATATTTAGTTTGTACCTGACATCTAAAACAAAGAAAATCAATGAAACCGTTGTAGAAAAGCAGATAAACGACAGGAACACTGCAGAATACGCCCACATTTATCACTGATACAGACTTCGGGATCGCATTGTTTTCTCTCCTTAAATAAAACGTTTCTGTGTCCTGTGCGAAGGAAATGAACTGTTTTGGAGCGAGTTGAAGTGTCCTTTATCTCCCCCTGCCGTTAGCAAACCAGCTAAGCTAAGCTCTGCGCAACAACGGGAAAACTACTTTCACTTCCTTTCAAGTTAATCTGCGCTAAAGAAATGCTCCAGGGACAAAAGTTAGGCCAGAAAAGGCAAAGAACCAGTCAAAACTCAGTCCAAATGTGGAGAGACACTGAGAATGAGATCTGCAGAACCTCTAAAGCCTGATGAACGTCTGCATTTTCTTCAGTTCCACCACACTTCCGCTGACTTTCGAACATTGTTTAGGCAAATCTATAAAGGTTTTGCGACAAACGGGGAGGGTTTTTGCATTCGCTTGCGAGCTTTACGGTAATACTCTGTTGTCTGTCGGTTAAATCTCTTTAAAAAGTCTCAAACAAACCAATAAAAGGTGACAATGTTTGGACCTGAAGTTGTATCCCGGGGAGACGGCGTTCTTCTGCGACATGGCGTCCAGTCGAGTGAAGGAGTACTCGGGGTTACACTTATCATCCGATTTATCCAGGTCACACATCCAGCCAATCTTTATCCCAATCACACCCCCCTGAAACACATTTATCGACACACAGATCTGATCAAATCACTTCAAATGACTGGCCTCAGAATCGTTTTATTTTCCACGGCCCAATATCACAACAGTCACTTCACAATCACAAGTCAAACAGTTTGACGTGGTTTTTTTCATATAAACGAATTAGATTTTTCAAAGTAGTCCACAACGTTTTCAGAACAAAATTGTGGTTTGATCCTAAAGTTAAACACAACGTTGAAAGTGTAGGATTCTTCTTAAATATGACATAAACGAGTGTAAGAAGACCTGATGGTGAAAGCTATACGTCATTACAAGTGCAATTCTTTATCGGAGTTTCAGAGATTCTTTTCATACACCAGGATTTATAAAAGATCATGATCGGAATAAAGGGACGTTTACGGGATCGACAAAGCTCCAGATCGATAGAGAAGTGGATTTTTGTAACTAAACTCTGCTTTAATTTCTGTTTTCATTTGGGAAATGATCTAACCATAATGTTTATTGAAATGATGTATTGGCAATTCTAAAAATTATGAATCTATTAAGTGAGAGAGAGTCGTTTAAAGGGAAACATCACAAATGCTTTTCAAGTGAATTAGCCTCTCTTAACAGCTTCACATTTGTTTGAGTACAGCATTTCATCATTATTTTATCAAGATCACATCATTATAATTGTCGATTTCAGTAAGCGTTACATGTACAGGGTTTTATGAAAAAGTGCATTTCTCACAATCATGCCCAGAGACACTTTTTGATGACATTAGAAGGTGGAAGGTTGAATCAGATGTCCAGATTTGGCAGATTTAGGACGCAATCTATGTTATCTAAACTCTTTAAAAGCACACACTGACCAGGTGACGGTTGCTAATGTTTAATCCAATTCCTTTTTAAGATGTTTTGTTTCTTTACGGCTTCGTTTAATACAAAAATATACTCCAAAAGCTAAATTTCAGGCGCGTTGTCGTTCCCTGCCGTAATGGCGTCCTCTGCACATTTAGTCACGTGGGTTTGTGGGCTCTATAGTCTGATAAAAGAGTGTTTTAGTTTAGTTTAGTTTAGCATCATCATTAGTTTCGAGTATCAAACCTTTTCCTTCGTATCGAAACTGAGTTGGAAATGTTAGTATCGTGACAGACTTCCTCCAGGTTCAGTTGTGATTTATACGAGCGACTTTAAATTGCAGTATTCTGGCACTGGATAAAACGCATCAGAAGTCTTTATTTTACATAGTTTTGCACATAGTGATGCCCGTACAGTCCCACACCGGGTCTCGTACTCACCTTATTCGCGAGAGTGGTGAAGTTCTGCTGCGCGTACTCAACCACGCTTCCAACTCGAAAAATGGGGCAGTACGTGTTGTTCACCATGTCGTAATTGCAACTTTTGATGTACTTTTCTGTTATGGTCGGAAGGAAGTTGCCTCTGCAGAAAGCATCGAGACACATTTTAGTTTTACATTCGGGTCATTCTTTGTGTTCCATTTCTAACAGTACGAACTTTGTGTAGTTGAAGGTTGGGAAGCGAATGCTGTTCTTGATGAAAATGGTGAAGTTTTCCACCTCTGGCATTGGTGTTCTGCAAAGAAATATTAAACATGTTGGCTATTTATATTTGGGCAAGTTATATACAGATTAAACATCGTTATTTTTGTAATACTTTTTTTGGTCAGTTCCTTTCCTCAGCATAAGCTTAAACAACATTGTTCAATCTGCATCTAAGTGTGATTTATTGTCTTAAAAAACATTTATAGATCTATATATGGGATGTTGTAATTTGTGTAGCGCCTGCACTGACCAAACGTTACAAACTACTAATATTTTGATGGATCGTACACAGGCATTTGATGGTATCTAATTTTAAGCTTAAGCGTTAACTTAAATTAACCAATTTTCAGTCTGCCATTTTACACACACAATGCCTTAGGTTTATATGAACACATTACATGATGAAAAACCTTACTTACTTTAATTAATAAATAAACAGAAGTTTCAAATTGATAACTTTAAATGTTAGCTTTTACTATTCACCTGCCTTAACTGTTAAAGCGAATGAATAATGAACCAAAAGTGGGCTGCAGAGAAGTAGAAGATATTGTTTTTAAAGGTCATAGTTGAGAGCCCAGCAAACCTTTTCTGAATTTAGATTTCACTCATTATATTAAGGAAGGGTGTGAACAAAAAAAAATCAATATTGGTAAAGATTTGAATAATGACCAGGAGAGGGCGGTGAAGTGTCTGCTGTGATATCCAATGGCGTGAAAGTGCATATGACAGGTTTTCATGTTTTTCTAATCACGACTTAGTTTGGTGGGATGGTCCTTGTGGTTAATATGTATCACGAAATTTACATCAGTCAAGATGCAGTTTGTGTGGAAACGTTTCAAAATAAAAGTAGGAAATTACAGGAAGTTGATCTGAGAATCCAATAAGCGACTGTACATCGAAAGGAACAATTTACACTCAACATTTTAAACAATAATTCAACTAAATGTAATCAGGTATTATCACTTGCCAAATCATAACTGTTGTGTAATTTATATGGATTTGGCTCTTGTTAACTCTATCTAAGTAAAAGTATTGAAGTATCCCTTTAATATTGTACTTTTAGAGTAAACAATTCTTTAAACATGTTTATTGAACTCCTGTAGAAATGTAGATATGTAGGATAAAGAATTTTGGTCAAAAGAAATGACTGTATTATTATTTCCTTTCTTTCCAACTGGATTTGAACTCGAACTCTTTGGGTAGAATGTCACCAATGTGCCAAAAATACATCCTCATCCTAGTTCGCACTAAAATAGTAAAGCAAATGGAAAGGAAAGAAAGGTTCTAAAATGCCATGTTTATTTGCAATGTCCTGCTTTGTCAGTCCCACTTTAATAACATGATACGAGGCAAATGAGATTAAATACGTTACGTTTTGATGGTATCGACTTCGGCCGGACACCAGCCCTGGATCTCACATGTTTTATTGACGCTGTTCCACCTGACGCAGTTACCAGTCAGGATTCCTGAGAAAAATATTTAGTTTTATGAAATATCAACACATTTTCAACACAGGCATTTTAAATTCTCACCATTGCTCCCAGTCTTCCCAGCTACGCAGTCACTGTCCTTTTTGCAAATGTGTTTGAGTTCACTCTACGAGAAATACATTTAATAGATCAGGCCTTGTGTAGAATGGTAAATATTATACTATATACATTTCAATGGATTGTTGCTAAGTGACTCAATAATTAGTTTTACTTCTGTAAGTATTTATGGTATTTTACCCTTTTATTCTTTCATTGAAATATATATATCTATATATGTATATATATAGATATATATATACATATATATCTATATATGTATATTAATAATATATATATATATATATATATATATATATATATATATATATATATATATATATATATATATATATATATATATATATATATATATATATATATATATATATATATATATATATAGATTTTTCTTAAAATTTTCTCCAACTTGTACAGTGTAATTGCAGGAAATACAAAACAATTGAACATAAAGCTTTGTCAGAAATCACACATATTATTAATATCTGTATCTAACCTCTGGGCAAAATCCTTGGATTTGGTTTTCTGTGGTGATCATTTTGGTGATGATGCAGAAGACCGAAGCTCCCTGTAAAAAGATGTTTTAATGTTCAAGTCTAGTCATTTGGACAGTGTTTTGAAAATCAAGACGATTCAACTTCCCTCCGAAGTTCATTCTCAATCGGGGGACCTGGTCTGAGAACTCAGATTTTATGCTACTCCTCAGGGAGGAGCTTCCTGATAATAGCTTGTCTTGTTAATCCATTTGTTTACACTACCTAACTTTCACCGTTCAACTTTTTACCCAGAATACTGCTGTAAATCCCCAGTAAATTGAACCTTAAATCTCCATTTCTGTGTAAAGAGGGATTCTCTTTTTGAACAAAAATGGCCTCCTTAACTCCTCTTCCAAACCATCTCTTCTCCTGCTCAGAATCTTCACCTCGAGTGGTTCAGGCAGCAGCACACATACCAGGCTCTATGTGCCGCCGAGTTTGAATCCCCTTTTCTCAAAAACTGTCCCCAAAAGAGTGGTCTGTGACTTTAACATGAAGATTCACGGTGCTCTGTAATCCTAAATTTGTGTACCTTCTTTGTTGATAAAGCCTTTTAAGCAGTGGCTGAGCTATGGAACGCTCTTTACAACTCACAACAGGTTGTATCAACACAGAAGGCACACGAATTAGGGATTGTAGAACGCTGTCAATCTTCACACATCGAATCGATCCAAAGTGGAGCCTTGGGGGAGCAGCTTCCAAAGCGGTCTCGCTTTTGACTTCCAGAACACTTCTGAGTGAGATGATATGAGAAAAGACCCATGTGAAAGCACGACAGGAAAAAGCAGACATTGAAGAAAATAAAAAAAAATCACAAAACGATAAATCGACTTAATATGTTGAGCCAACAGATTTAGCAAAACAAAGCTAGCACACGTTAGCATCAGCGGCTTCCTGTTTATCGACCCACAGCACTCATGTCAAGACCAAAAATATAAAATTTCCAATGCAGAATGCAACTGACTCTATCCAAAGCCAATGCACTACATAAAGAGACATTCCAAAGTGGTGTAGTGGGGAATAAATGCAGAAAATGCTGATGATAAACCAGTAAAGTTTATTCTAGCTTTAGCCACATCTGACAGCAACACAACTTTGGAATTATTCAGGATCTTTTTGTGAATTGCTGAGACTGGGATAAGTAATAATTCAGTTACGATTTAGATTTTAAGCCTGCGATGAGCTGGCCCCTATCCAGGGTGTACCAAGGCCCAAAGTCATTGGGATAGGCTCCAGTCACCTGCGACCCCTAACAGGAACAAACGGTAGAAGATGAATGAATGACAAATGGATTTCGATTATATTCATGAGGAAAACATTAGTTATGTTTGGGTGACGTCAGAGCTTTGCCTCTGGACCTGAGCCTGGAGACGCAGACCTCCATTAACAGAAGTGTTCCAAAGTGCTCTAAATGGAACTGGTCTGGAGGGCCAGGGATGTCAAAATGTGGCTATTGACCTTATTCCTCCCCGCCCACTTTTGCCTATAAAGTAGATTGATTTGTATAAAATGTTCAATGTTCATGTGACCAACAAGTCAACAATGCACTGATTCCCTGGGCCTGAAAAGTACTTTTTAGTCTGTGTAGAACATACTTTCCGTCGAGTTCGGCAGCCTTGTGTTCATTAATACAACTGGAAGGAGGATTAAGTTGATTGACAGCGCCCAGACGAACTTCCGGAATGATGTGAATAAACAGCCAGGCGTTTCTCCTCCAGAATGGTGCGGCTGTAACATTGCATACTTTTAAAGCTTTTTGGTCGGTTTGTCCTGAGTTGTTTACCTGTGTTGGCGTGACATAGTCGGCCACGTCCATCACTTTGTTGTTGTAGGTGCCGAAGCCTTTGACTTTGGTCATCACTGAGGACTCGATGGCTGTGTCTCTGGACTGATAAGCCTTTTCATGCAGAAACACCCACCTGCAACAAGAAATTTAGAGAAATGCAGAGTTTTATGAAGCTGTTTACGTGATTTGTTGAGGTGATTTATTATGCATGATTATTGAGGATGATGACTTTTGGGAACCCAACTGCAACTCAGCTTTATTTAATGCACCTGTAAAAATTACAGGTTGAATAAAGCGCCAAATATTAAATAAAACATTCAAAAAATTATCAACTACTCAAAAGTGATTTAAAAACGTGTATAGAAGAGTTATGTTCCAAAGTTTTGGTGCGGCCACAGTAAAGAGTTTCCGACCGGACCTAATCGTTATAATGTTTGTCATTTGTATTGTGCTTTACAAGTCTCTCAAACGGTCACATTGTCATTGTTCGTGCACATCACAGTCATTGGGCGTAAGCTTCTTCTCTAGCCACAGCTGCCCTGGGGTGGACTGATGAAAAGTTGCCTATCTGAACCTTCAAAATTAAGATGTGCAATCCTGTTCGTAGGGGCTGAGGCAGAGGTTCAAAAGTGAAGTAGAAAGTCGAGACGAGAGGGAGGGCTCTGGATGTCTAACGCAGGAGAAGTGGAAGAGACGGTGGTCGAGTGGTCAAGGCACAGCACACGTATGCCAGGCTCCAAGTGCTCCAACGCATGTCGTCTCAATGTCCTACCCGTGTTCTATGGGACTCACAGTGACACACACCACTTGGTTCTGGAAGTACTTTTCCATTCATTTAACCAGCGGGATTTTGACTTTTGCGTGTGTCTTTTGGACTGAAAAATCAACCAACGTCATATGAACATATTTATCCGCAATTGCTACTTAGCCTCCGCATACAATCTTAAAGTCTTTTTTTTCTAAAGGTTTACGGCAATAAATGAATGAGACCGTTGATTCTCCACAAGGACATTGTCAGGTAAGTTAGCTAATCCACAGTAAGAAAATGCCATCAAAGTCCATTAGCTGGAGTGTGTCTATATTACTTTTCAATTTACTTAGTATTGTCCTTAGCCAGTTCAAGATTACCAAATTGATGCAAATTAATCTATTTCAGTAAAAATCTGGACAGTAAAATATCTAAATAATTAATATATGGCTTCGGCAGTCCTTCTTTCTTCTGCTCATCGTATAGCATGAAAGCAAAAGTGCTTAAATGACAAGATCCTGAAACAGAAAGAAATACTTTTTTATATACCTTTGGCTGAGTAGAAAACCACTTTGCTTTATTTTTTAAATATTCCAACACCAGAGAAAGCTTTATAAAGCCAGCTAAAACGCAATAGCTGCTAGCGTTGGTAAGTCTGTTCAGTAAGGCGTTTGAGCGAGGAAATTATTCGGAATGTGAAATTTTGTGTGAACCGAGCACTAGATTCAAACCGAGGACGAAGTTATCGAAGGTAAATGTTTTAGCAGCTACAAAACCTGCTCTGTGGAAAATCTCAAATTCAGTCAAGGTTGTCTTGTACACCGAACACAACATCATAAAGGAATCATTTTAATAACAAGCAAAGTTAAAGTCGATACGATTATAAATGAATGCTTTGCTTTTCTTCAAAACATGAAATTGAAATGAACCAGATGAATTACAGTTCATTGTGCAGAATATTAACGACAGTGGACCCACTAATTGTATTAAAAATGCAAATCTTCCGTCTAAAGCGCCAATACCATTTTAATTTCATTCTGTATGTTGCTAGGAAATACACAGACTGAACCAGGACTCGAAGAAGATTACAACAAACCTGACTCAGAATTTAAAACCAGGACTAAAGACTAAACCAGGACTAAATCATGGTCTGGAACAGAATGAAGGAATTACACTTCAGCAGATATTTTTAATTACACAGTTCCAAACCTTAAAAGGAAATTTAAAATAATCCAATCGGACAATGTTTTTTGAACACCACATTTTCCATAGCTCTGAATAAACCTAATTTAATGTAAAATTTGAGATTCACACATCAATCCATGTAAAGTAAATTTTTTTTAGCATCTTAAAATTCTAGATCATCCATGATAAAATAAAGACTCACCCAACAAATTACGTGATGATGAGCAGTTGGACGACTCGGTTGATGATGCCGATGGTACCAGCTTTGCCTACCACGGATTTGGTGGTTTCATAAGTGAAAATAGTCCTGTTATATATAGCACGATCAATAGCATAGAAGTATATCAAATTAATATTGGTGGAAATACAGTACCCGTTAAGTAAATAAAAAGAAAAATTAAAATAGAAACGGGTGTTCAATTGTTTGTTAAGCAATTGCTGGTTTTCTTCACAAAAGTTGTATCCAGTAATGAAATCTAATCGTGATTTCCTGGCTCACTGAAGCTTTATATCGACGAAATAAAGTCAACAAGTCTAACAGCACCAACCCAGTGCTTCTCTTCTCTCTCTCTCTCTCCTTGTTTCCCATCTCTCTGTCTCTCCTCCCATAGATACAGTCCAGCATTCCGAGGAACCGCACTAACGGAGCGCTGTGGGGGAAGCAAACCATTGGATTTCAAATGTAGAAGAGCTGCTCTATCTCTCACTGTTCAACAAAACACATACTTATAGGGAATGTATTGTTCCAAATACAGACACAAGACAATGGAGAGGGAATAGAAGTGGTCAAAACGGCCCAATTTGAATGAATATGCAAGAATGCTAATGCTACCACGATGCTAGTGTCACTGCGTAGTTTTTAACATCTACAGAACAATATGTTTTATTTTTCTGAGGTAACGCACGATGCTCAACAACCATTATACTCAAATTGTGACTCGGCTCATGCTTAAAATTACACATATATTGCAGTTTTTATTAGTATCAGCAAACAACTTTAAGATCCCCAGCAAAGGCCAGTATTTTACTTTGGCAAACCTGCTGCCTAAAGAACACACATCAGTTTTATTTGACAACTCTGAAGAGGGACTGCACAAGCAGGACTACCTTCACTCCATAGATGGATTTGTGGTGAAACAAAGGTTTTGAGGGTTTCTTTAACAATGTCTCTGCGACAAGAAAGAGGTTTTGTGCATTAAACGTGGGATTAATCTTCAAGTTTAAGAATCGGTGTCAGATTTGACAAAAGCTGAATATTCATTGTGAACAAGGTTATATTGTTGGTTGCATATGATTGTTTAATGATCGTGTGTGTGAATATAGATTTAATCAGTGTCATTAATGGCAATATCATTGCTCACACCAATGCATTTCGGCAACCCTCCTCATGACCCTCCCCATCCAGTCAGGCTGACTCTGCGGCACTAACATGTTGTATTGGATGTTGAAATATGGTGTCAATATTCGTAGGCGTCTACAGAAGTTCAAACCAGTCGCACAGGCCTAATGTCAGGACGCTCGGTAGATGACCGCTCCACGCGTCTTCTCCACTCGAAACTAACAAAGAAGCTTTTGATGAGCATAACCAAAGACAAAATCTTTAGTCATCTCTCTCGTCGATTATAACATTCTGCGCCCATCTCTTTGACGTGACTTTGTTCTGCAACTCAAGCAGAAGTGACATTATTTGCAATATTTTCCAAGCCAATTTTATCGCTTTTATCTGTGACAGAGTGTGCACCTTAAGACCATCTCTGGCTATTCTTAAGGGAGAGAGAATCAACACTTTTCAGGCCTGAACACTAGCTCAGAGAGCCAGGGCTCTGATCTCTGCTCCTTCTCTCTCCCATCTCTTCTCTCTTCTTTCTAAATCTCCTGCTCCTCTCTTCTGCTCTATCCTGCTCTTTTTATCTTTTCAATCTCTGCTCCTCTCTTCTCCTCTCTTCATCGGATCTTCATGGCTCGTCATCTTTTATACCTCTCTCTCCCTCTTCTAAGCTCTGCTCCGACTCTTCTGTCCTTTGTGTTCTCTTTCTAATGTCGGCTCTCTCTTATTCCATCTCTTCTCTCGTTATTTCTAATCATCGGCTCCTCATCTTCTCTCTCTTCCTCCTACTCTCTATCTTCTCGCTGTTCTAATATCTCTGCTCCCTTCTTTTTACTCTTTTCTAATCTCGGGCTCCTCTCTTTTCCTCTCTTCTCTCTCTTTTAATCTCTGCTCTCCTACTATTTATATTTTGCCCTCTCTTTCTCTCTTTTCTAATCTCTGCTACCTCTCTTCTCCCCCTCTTCTCTCTCTCTTTCTAATCTCTGCCCTTCTTTTCCCTACCCTCTCTGTTTCTCCTCTCTTTCACTTTTATCCGCCTCCGTTTACCTCTCTCCCTCACCCTTCTCTCTGCCTGTATCATATCTCTCTACTCTCACCTTCCCCCTATTTACCTCTCATCCCTCCCCCCTTCTCCCCTCTTTTCTTCTTTCTTTGTTCCTCGATGATCTAAATGTATCTGACTCTCCCCTCCACCCTTTCACTCACAGCTTCACCGAAACTTGAGCCGTGGTCTGCATTTCCAGTCACAAACATTTGTAAGTGCTTAAGATCTGTCCAAGTGTCTTCAAAGAGAGCTGCAGCTAAAGATGATTGTAGCAGCTACCATTACTGGTCGGCAAGTCAAACGTCATTTTTTTTTTTTTTTTTTATAGCGTTTGAGATTTGTTGTAAAAATTTGATCAAAAACGGGCACCAATTTCACTGTTCTGATGCCCCCTTCTCTTCACAGGGATGTCTTTGCTTTGCCTGAAATAGCGCCGCAGTCTTGCATTAAACTATCCCTCTTGCATTTTATTCATTTACGGGTTAAAAATACCCTGACAAACGTGCATTCTTACTGCACTCTTATCGCATGTCTTTTACAAAACAAACATCTGATGCCATAATTATTTCTGTTGTTAAAACCAGCTTTTTATCATTTCCAGACTATTGACTAAGAGGAAAACATTTGCATCTTCTTCAAAATGTTGGTGGTTCTAATCAATGCTTTTATATCTACTCGCTTGGATTATTGTAATGCACTTTCTTCTGGTTTTAGTCAGACTTCTGGGTTGCATTTGTTCAGAACGCTGTGGCAGCAACTCTCGACACATTTGATCATTATTCCCCCATCACTTCTGAAAATTCTTTTTATCTGCTTTTTAAATCTGTTAAATGTTTTTTCTTTAGTGTCGCAGTCCTCCAGTCAAACTGGCCTCTTCTTGTGGGTCCCAAGATCAAAAGAAAGGTGACATTTTCTGTTATTGGTTCTGAACTCTGGTGTATTTGTATTTTTAAATCTACCCTAAAACTCACTATGTACTAGATCATTTTTAACCTGCTGTTAAGCACTTTGGTTGACAGTGTTGTTTTTAAAAGGCTTATATAAATAAAAATTGCAAGGCGAGGCAAGTGTATTTGTAGAGCACAATTTGTAAACAGAGTAATTTCAAAGTAGCTTTACCTAATTTGCAGAGTTGGTAAAGCGTTAGCTGGTAACGCATTAGAGTACTCACATTACTTTTTAGAGTAACAAAACGCGTTCGTTTTGCCACACCCATGTAGTCTAGTACTACCCCAAGTTACTTTTTCAAATCACGTAACGCGTTGGTTTTGGTTAGGTCTCATCTCCTCACCGCAATCCCAGAGCTCGGCGTGTTGTGAGCATGCGCACTGTGCAACTAGTGACTGGGAGTTTTGTCCTCATGCCGAAGAGGAATAAACATTCAGATGCACATTTGGAAAAACTCTTTCTCCTTCGTTATTACCACTATTTTGTATCTGAGGAGTAAATGTAGGGTAACAGCGATTTGGAGAGTTTGATATAAATAAACTACAGTGCTAAAACACAGTGTGTTCTGTTGTTGTGCGTCGGGGCTCTTGCCAATCCACTCATGATGTTTTTCCGTGTTTGAGGACAGGGCTACACGTGCTTATTGTATGGAATTGTATTGTGGTAATCTATCAACATAAACAGATACATAAAGCTCAGTCAAACGACATTTACTTTGCCTGTTTATTTGATATTTTAATGCTTATGTTACTGTGTGCAGGCGCAAATGGATTGTCGGCAAATGATAAAGGTTATACACTAATGTTAATTATTGATAACGCAAGAGTACTCTAACGCATTACTTTTTATAGCACAGTAGTGCAGTAACGTAACGCGTTAGTTTTCTAGGGAAGTAACGAGGTAACATTACTTTTAAAAGTCTCGCTACCCATACTGCCTAAACAGAAGATTATGCATTCAATTCAGAATACAAACAGACAGTAACAAATACCAGTAATCATTATACCATATTACTTTTAAAGGAGATTGCAGATAAAATCCTGTCACAGGCCTGTCTCAACAACTTCAGTAAGACCAGATTTTAGCGGTGCATTAAAACTGAAACGCAGATTCCCCATGTTTAGTCCTGACTCTGGGCACCAGCAGGAGGCCGGTCCCTGAGGTCCTCAGAGTCCGAGATGGTTCATATGGCACTAAGATGTACTTTGGTGCTAGGCCATGGAGAGACTTGTATACAAGCAGAGCTGCTTTAAAGCCAGTGCAGAGACCTCAGCACAGGACTGATGTGATCGTACTTCCCGGTTCTAATCAGGACCCGAGCAGCAGCGTTCTGGATGTACTGCAGCTGTTTTACAGCTCGTTTGGAGAGGCCAGTGAGCAGGCCGTTACAGTAGTCCAGGGCTATTCAATTATATTTTCCACAGGGCCAGACTTTTTGAGCTATGGTCTGGGGGCCTGACTACAAAACTGCTTATTTATATCCAATATCCCGAAACAACTCACAATGATACTATTCAACAGAAATATTTAGTTTCACTGAAGTAAATAAAAAAATATTTCTCTGACACATGAAAACAGAACAAAAGCAGAACTGAGCAAAGACCAGTAACCAGGCTTGAACTAACCCCATATAAATGGCATTACAACATCTGAGTCAATGACGTTAAAAGCACAGAGGTTCTGAATAACACTGCACTAAGGACAAACTCATGTAGATTCCTTTGTTCTCCAGAGGAGACCTCGTATGACCTGAGGTCACCCAGAATCCTGGTCTCCTCTTTTCCCGGTTCTTTTGATTCCTGTGGTGATTTATTTTAAATAATGACTTTCTGTATTTATTCATATTCAGGAGTCTAGATGGTTTACAAAGTTGATCCGCGGAGTGAGATGGCACTGCGTCTGCTTGGAGCTAACGCAATCTCACCTCTGCCCTTTACATTCCAAAACTTCTACAAAACCCCCTACTCTGGCCAAGCCCCCCTCAGGGGGCAGGGCTCCATCCTATGTGGATCAGTCTGCTATGTGTGTGTAACCTGACACTCGCCGGACCAATCTGTTTTACAACCTTTTGTTTCGAGCCCTAAATGTCGGGTGTGGATGTGTGTGTGTGTGTGTGTGTGTGGGTGTGTGTGTGGGTGTGTGTGGTGCAATACAAATTCACTAAACAAAGTGATAGTAAAAAACACTGATTCAAATGCTATATTTCCATAGTAATAGTGTTATTATCTCAACAGCTCACGAGGCAATATGGTCGGGCCCATGACCCCTTTTACCATAATGGGCCGGGCCATTTAGCTTGGTACTAATTGTGGCCTCTCTGCTGCAGTTCACGTTAGGCCAGAGACGACGTGTTTACCAGGCTTCATTACAATGCAATACACATATTGCTTTGTGGGCCGATTTCAGTCCACGGGCCGCCCTTTCAAATGCATGGATAAAGTCTCTCCAAGTCTGGTTCAGACTACAGTTTTGATTTTGGCAATGTTTTTTAGCTGTTAAAAGCTGCTGATGTTATTGATTTGACGTGACTGTTTATTAGTCCATTATTACTCCCAGATTTCGTACTTGCTTTGTAGGTTCTAGAGCGAGACTCTAGCGGTGACACTTTCTCTTTGTTTCTGTGGGCCAAACTCTCCATGAATTGGTTTGGAGTTTATGAAATATTAGGTAAACCATCTAAAGCAAAACTAAGGACTACTCGGTTTAAAGAATCGAGGAAATTAGTTTTTTATAAAGCGAACGCTGACAACTTAGATTGGTTCTTCATCTTCTTCATTTCCTGGTTGTTACTAAAATTCACGGCATGCTAGAAAATTGGTGAGAATTTTTTCACTCTGAATTTTGACTATTGAATATGAGGTCCTAAATATGTATGTGTTAAATATTCATATGGTGATGATTTTTAATTTTTAATTTTAATTTTAATTTTTTTTACTCATTGAAAACACTAGAACATTCACGCAACTTCAATTCAGAATACAAACATGTTTGTTCTGGGCAAAAAAATTCAAAGCATTTAAAATATTTAATCTGATGAACGAAATTCGCTTCCATATGAATGTTTCTGAGGGCTTTTGCCAGCACAAAACATCACTCCCTTTTAGTCGACTAATCAATGAACATCTTTAGTTGACCGAGAGTTTGACTAAAGCCCTAAAAGATGCACTGTGTAATCTTTCTTTTGGGGACCGCCTGCTTGTCTTCATGGAAAATTCAATTCTTTGCGTGTAACTTTGCTCACAGAATGGCATTAATTACGATACATGATCTTCATTCAGACATTTTTTATTCCAATGATGCTTACACTGCCTTTATGCACGTCAGCCCAGTTCACAACACAAGTCCTTAACACAGCGTAGTGCATCGAGACCACTGATTAATATTTGACAAGAGTGCATTTTTTGGATGGTACTGTATCACGGCCCCTGCGAGGCTGTGGCTCGAATAAAAGGGTTGCTATCTTAGCGTCAGCCTCAGCATCCGAAAGCGCCGCACCACAAAAACCATTGACGGCGGCTCACGTTTCAGGATAACGAGATCAGGGCTGCCTGTGCGTCTGAGCCAGGCCTCCATCCAGCAGTCTCTTATCGCCACAACGTAATGGACTGCAGCTGAAAAGTACAACGCTGGAAATGTGGACAAAGCGCCACAGAAAATAAATAAATAATGGTATCTAAATAGCAGCCACTCATCAGCGCAACATAATGAACGACAGCTATAAAAGATATGCACAAAATAATAAATTACTTGAAAATAATTGATACAAAATACAAAAAACGCCTTTTTTCTATTCAAGACGAGACACTACATGCCATCGTGTTTCTTTGTTTTCTCTGTTTGGTCAGTTTGATCTCTCAACACATACGCTTTCACATGAAAACACAATTCAGACCTGCACTCAAAGATGTTTTAATATTTCATTTAATCCACTTATATCCATAGATTTTAATGAGATATTGTAACTTCAAAGGCTGTTTAAGCGCATCTAATTCTAAGTCTGATTTATTAAAGTCCAAAAATAAGCCTGACTTTTTCTTCACCAATCAGTGAGACTATATAGTTGTAGTATACAATTTCCAAACTTTCCCTTGTAAATCTTGTTTCTAATATGTCAACAAAATGAAGAAAGAAGTTTAAACTTGGTGCTAGGTATTTTCCTGATTTGTTTTGTCCCAAATAGGTGCATTTTGCCAATTTTTACATATATATTATATGAAAACATTGTATGATGGAAAAAAACATGTCCTATATTTATTCTTACATTTATGTAGAATAATTTTCAAATAGATGATTTCCTATTCACCTGCAGCGTTTCGTCTTAAAATGGTACGTTTAAAGGTGTGCCTAGATACGAGGGTCAAATATCGCTTTTACCGAGTTATTCTTAATTTCAAAACACTGATGAGTTGTTTATGTAACGAGTTGATGTTTTGGTTCTCAAGACGGTTCCCCAATCAGAAAGGAGAATCAGCCTCACACGGGTCTCTCCTTTGCGTTGCCAGATTCAGTGCGTTTAAACTTCTGCTTTGATCCTCTCTCTGATCTGAATGGTCTTTACCCAAATCCCTCTTCTGTTCTGAGTGATGAGTCCATAAACTGAGAAGGAGAAACACTTCAGTGTGTCCTCTGTCTCCAGCTTAAAGCTCTGGAAACAGGTTCAGTTGTCAAAAAGGTCACTGTACATAAAATCTGTTAATATGTTTCTTTTTGTGATCTGTGAAAAGGCGACCCTGCTCACAATTAGGGTTTTTTAAGCGATAAAACACCTGCATGAGAAAATGCAAGATACGTTTAATGCCATACAAAAAAAAAAGAAGAATAGAAGAATTGTAAAAAGCAACTAAATAAAAATAAAAGCAGTTCAGAAAATGAGTGTGTTGAAGGCACTTAAACAGATGTGGAAATGGGAGCAGAGAACAGGAAGTCATTTGGATGTCTCCAGTCGAGCTGCCTGTAAAGAAATACTTCAATATTAATGGCCTGTACGCTGGATACTTCATAAGAGCAGATGAACCTTTTACTGTCAGTTCAAAGACATCGGCCTCTTCCTTCAGTTTCGTTCTATTTTTGAATTTAATGACACGTCTGATGAATGGGAACACATTCTGAAGCTTCTGTGAAAATACATTTTTGCTGATTGAGGAAAAGTTGATGTTTTTGTTTTTGTGCCTGTTTTTGTTTCATGGGTTGACTAATAGTAACATCAGCGGTATTAACCATAAACCAGGTCAAACATCTGCATATGGGATTGTTAAATGCGACATCTTCACCGCCAAACCAAACCCTCACAGCAGAAACAGGACTTGGAAAGCTTTTTGTCTGATTGGAAACGCTGGAATCAAAGAGTGGAACAGGACTGCGAAACATTCTTACAAATTGGAGGTCAAACTTAAACCGGCCAAACCAGATTGATGGACAAGGTTTTCATTTTCTTTCATTCCCACGTCAATATTCCTCAAGTTTGTGCCCATCTTTGTGAAATCAGACTCTGAACGACAAAATAAAGATTATGTAACATAAACAGCCTGATAAAAAAATACTTTACATTTAGGTGTGCGCTTTGGACTCTAGGCCGAATTAAAAAGACTAAATGTTGCTTCTAAAATTGTCACCATTTTTATTTCTTAATTATTACGATTATATTGGGACCTGAATAATCACAGTAATCGATAAACCTAATAATCTTGCCATCTTCTTGTGATGGTAAGAGACCTGATTGGATGGACGCAAACAAGTCATTATTTAAGTTTATTTATGGAGCTACTATTGTTAGAGATGTGCGTGCAGTTTTTTCTAAATACTGTGTTCACAAGTGAATTTCTATTAGCTTTTGTAATTCTAGTTATTATCCTGTGCTTTAAATTGTAATTGAGATATTTTTAATGGGTTCATAAACAAACAAACAAACAAACAAACAAACAAACCTGCTGTTCAAACCAGTCGTTCAAACCAGCTTCGCAGCACCACTGTCCCACTGAGGATAACACACAAGTGCCTGTTTCCAAATCCGATTACAGCGAAAACGATCCTTGTTGCGATTAATGGACAAAGACGGTTGAGAGGACCCCCATCTGCTCAACAATTCAACACGATTTGTATTGATTTTTAATACTTTGTCAGCCGTATGAAGCTCATAAGAAGAAGCGCTGTCAGAGCCTTTTCCTGTCACCAATCCACATTAGGTTTGCTCTTTTGACCATTGAAGCACATTTGAGCAGCATTAGCATTAGCACGCTGACGCACTGACCCCAGATACCACTTTGTGCCGGGCAATTGCACCCCAAAACTCTACACTAAGTTACATGTGCACTTCAAAGTCGTTCAGGAGCTATTAATGTTTAAGAAGGTGGTTTTTAATACATCTGTTGAAAGGTAAATCAATAAATGTAATCCACAATTCATTCAGCGTCTTAATGTAAGTGCAAGCATTGATTGAACGGCACAAGAGAACGAGAGGTCGTCAAATGATGCGTGTTATAGGCGTACTTCGGAGTCCTATTGCTGTGTATGTGTATGTGGGATCTTATTGTTAATGGGCTTTTATTTGCAGTGTTATTTATCTTTCTATTCTCCTGCTGTTCTTGAACTTTGTGTGGCAACATTGTGGGACAAATACGTCGGACCCACTTTCATTTAGCCTTTAACACGGCGTAAGTTGTTTATTATCATTTATTGCTATCTTATGGATTTGATTTGATTTAATTTGACTGGTTTTATTGTTTTGATCAGATCAAATTGAGCTTTGTGGTTTAACAATTTATGTCTTTGCAGCACTTGAAACGGTTTTGTTTGTTGAAAAAAAATAATAATAATTTAGTTTGTTGTGATATTATTAATACTTTTTCGCAATGTTTTTTTCATTTAGTTTAGTCTTTATTTGTTATAGACAATGTACAAAATCATTGAAGTCTATATGACAGGTTCTACTGTTTTTCTAATGATGACTTAGTTTGGTGGCATAGCACATCTGGTAAATATGTATGTGTGCCTGTATGTATTTATTTATTCATTCATTCATTCATTCATCTTGGGCAGGTGATTTCATTTACATTAGAACATAAATTGCATACTTGTAGACAGTTAAACCACAAATACAATAACAAAACAAAAAGAATGCGAAGAAGAAAATGTAAATCATACTTTTACTTCCTGTACGTTGCAGTTTGTTAAGACATTTTGAAAAATAACAGTTTTAAATGACAGGAAGTAGAGCAAAATTTTGTTTTTTTTGTTTTTTTCAGCAGATGAACAAAGAATATTCAGGGTACATTTCTTATAAATGAAAATGAAAAATGAAAGAAGAAAAGAAGAAGGGAGCTCATGCCAGAGAGTATAGGTACACAGTTTTATAAAGACCAGGTATTGAGTAGTTCTTTAGGGTGAGAGGAGAGCTGAATGGTTTGTTTGTATTGGCTGATTTCTTTTTGAAAGATTATGAACAGTGGTTTCCTGTTTAAGAATTTGGATTTATGAATATGAAATGTTGCCAGAATTATCAGGTTTATAATGTAATGTTTGTTAAGATGATTATGAAAACCAAAGAGCACGTCTTGAAACCGAGAAGTCAAGTTGGGGTAGATTTTTGAATGACCTGACAAATATTTCCAGAAGGTGCGGTGTTGGACATGACCAGAAAAGGTGAGTTTCTGTTTCAGAGTTTGACTGACAGAATGTACATCTTGTGTCCGTTAATGTCCTGAGGTTGCTTTTAACTGGAGAACAGCGATGAAGAGGTTTGTGTTTCTTCTCTCTGCTTGGTTGCACATAAATTCAGAATCAGAATCAGAATCAGAAAGAGTTTATTGCCATTGTCAATGAACAAAATTCACAAACATAGGAACTTGTCTCGGCATTAAGGTGCAACATAAAACACTGAGATAATAATAAAACAACATATATTCAATCAAAAAAAGGGCATGCATTAAGAAACAATTTAAAATTACTATACAATAAAAATAAAAATAGGCATTTCTATGTACACAAGTTTACAGTTATGTTTAAAGTTGTAGTGCAGAAAGTGACAGTGCAGTGAGTGGTTGAATATTGCAGTTAAAGTGACAGGTGTTTTAGAAGTGTTCATGAGTCCAACGCAGAGGGAAAGAAACTATTCTTGTGCGCGGAGGTTCTGGTCCGGATGGACCGTAGCCTCCTGCCTGAGGGGAGTGGTTCAAATAGACCATGTCCAGGGTGAGAAGGGTCAGCTGTGATCCGACCTGCTCGTCCCAGAGCCCTGGAGACGTACAGGTCCTGCAGAGATGGAAGTCTGCAGCCGATCACCTTCTCAGCAGAACGCACAATGCGCTGTAGTCTCTGTTTGTCCCTGGCTGTGGCTCCAGCGTACCACACGGTGATGGAGGAGGTGAGGATGGACTCAATGATGGCCGTGTAGAACTGCACCATCATCTGCACTGGCAGCTTGGCTTTCCTCAGCTGCCGCAGGAAAGTACATCCTCTGCTGGGCCTTCTTGATGAGGGAGCTGATGGAGGGCTCCCACTTGAGGTCCTGGGTGATGGTGGTGCCCAGGAAGCGGAAGGAGTCCACGGTGGTGATGGGGGAGTCTGTCATGATGAGGGGAGGCTGGGGGCTGTGGCTTTCCTGAAGTCCACGATCATCTCCACTGTCTTCTGGGCGTTGAACTCCAGATTGTTACCGCTGCACCAGGACACCAGCCGGTCCACCTCCCTCCTGTAGACAGACTCATCCCCGTCCGAGATGAGCCCGATGAGGGTGGTGTCGTCCGCAAACTTGATGAGTTTTACGGAGTCGTGGCTGGAGGTGCAGCAGTTTGTGTACAGGGAGAAGAGCAGAGGAGAAAGTACACAGCCCTGTGGAGCTCCTGTGCTGATAGTCCGAGTGTCTGAGACATTCTTCCCCAGCCGCACGCACTGCCTCCGATCCGTCAGGAAGTCAGTGATCCACCTGCAGGTGGAGTCAGGCACGTTGAGCTGGGAGAGCTTGTCCTGGAGCAGAGCAGGGAGGATGGTGTTGAATGCAGAGCTGAAGTCCACAAACAGGATCCTGGCGTAGGTTCCCGGGGAGTCCAGATGCTGCAGGATGAAGTGGAGTGCCAGGTTGATGGTGTCGTCCACAGACCTGTTGGCTCTGTAGGCGAACTGCAGGGGGTCCAGCAGGGAGGAGGTGAAGGACTTGAGGTGGGGCAGGACCAGGCGTTCAAATGACTTCATAACTACAGACGTCAGCGCCACAGGCCTGTAGTCATTAAGTCCAGTGATCCGGGGCTTCTTTGGGGACAGGGACAATGATGGCAGACTTGAAGCAGGCTGGGACATGGCATGACCCCAGAGAGGTGTTAAAAATGTCTGTGAAGACGGGGGTTAACTCTCCTGCGCAATGTCTTAATGTAGCGGCAGAGACGCCGTCTGGTCCAGCAGCTTTTCGGGGGTTGGATTTCCGAAATAGCCTGTGAACATCCTGTTCCTGAACTGAGAGGGTGGTGGGGGAGGGGGGGTGACCAGGTTTGGGTTGGCGGAGGTGGCCACCGTGGGGGAGGGGGTGGTCACATCAAACCTGGAGTAGAAGGTGTTAAGTTGCTCAGCCAGTTTTCGATTGTCTGCAGCAGGGGGGGCTTGTGGTTGGTGAGGAGCCGGAGCCCCCTCCACACGGAGGCGGGGTTGTTGTCAGAGAAACTGCTGCTTCAGACGCGTATTGTACTGTGATCTCGCTCGAGAAACCTCTTTGCTAAAATCCATACTTTGCGTCTTTGTAGCGCCCCCTGTCACCAAATTTCTTCCAGTGATGAATGAACATATGGTACAGTGACAATATTTCTTTTGGAAGAGGGTTCTGCACTTGCCGTTGTGATTTAATGGAGAATTACAATCAGAATCAGAATCAGAAAAGGTTTATTGCCATTGTCAATGAACAAAATTCACAAAACATAGGAACTCGCTTTGGTGATTCGGTGCAAACATACAACGGTGAACAATAATAAAAACAACATATATGAAATCATGCATTAAGGGACATTTTTTTGAAATAGGATGAAAATAAAAATAGGCTTTCTATGTATGCAAAAATGTACTGTTAAATTTACAGTTGTAGTGCAGAAAGTGACAGTGCAGTGAGTGATGAATAGTTGCAGTTAAAGTGGCAGGTGTTTAAGAAGTGTTCATGAGAGTCCAACGCAGAGGGAAAGAAACTATTCTTGTGGCGGGAGGTTCTGGTCCGGATGGACCGTAGCCTCCTGCCTGAGGGGAGTGGCTCAAATAGTCCATGTCCAGGGTGAGAAGGGTCAGCTGTGATCCGACCTGCTCGTCCCAGAGCCCTGGAGACGTACAGGTCCTGCAGAGATGGAAGTCTGCAGCCGATCACCTTCTCAGCAGAACGCACAATGCGCTGTAGTCTCTGAGAAGATGAGATGTTTTCCCCACTGAAGTTTCCGTCATCTATTTGACTTGGTGGAGCTGGAGGTGTGGCCTTCGAAAAGCATCAGATCTTAATATTGCGTCCATCACAATGGAGAATTCTCTTGGGGTGACAATAATGGCGAAAGCAGATACAAATTCTGAGTAATTCATGAATTGCCCCTTAAGTGTGGGGAGAGTATACATGGAAGTTTTTCTACATTAAAATTGGATTCGCGCAATTGAGGGATATTGGAAAATATTTGGAGAATACTCGAGAGGGAATATGGTTCCACAGAATCAGTGTTATTCAAGAAGTTACAAAGCCAACTGATTTTGAAGGTGTAATTTAAGGATGTAAAATCTAGAAAATTTAGGCCAACAGCTTCAATTGAATCTGTGATCATTTTTTATGTAGTGAGTTTTATTTTTCCACACAAAGTTGTACAGTGCTTGGTCAATTGATCTGCAGATATTGTGCTCCACATTAAGTTCCATTGCAGCGTAAATGAGTCTGGACCCTGTGCTTTCATTGTTAATGTTCTGCCGTTTAGTGACAAATCTCTTTGTAGCCAGTGACTGAACCTTTTCTTTCCTTTGGTGAAGATCGGCTCAAAGTTTGGCTGACCATGCTCTCTCTCTCGTAGTTTGTAATTACTATTCCCAGATAGGTGACTTCTGTTTTTACTGGAATACAATAGGAGGTAGAGAATCCCTCTGTGATGTCATCAATGTGCGACGTGCCATTGAAAACACAGAGACAATTTACACATAACTGATACACTTTTTTGTTTAAATGATCATTCAACAAAATAAAGGGGTTATATGGTATTATTCTTTGTCAAATTACAACTGTTTTGGATTTTGGCTCTTGTTAACAGTCTAGTTGCTAGGTAACAGTTGTGGAATTACCTCTACCTATGTGCTGCTCATGTCCAACCAGGAAGTACAATTGTAAATTTTACAAAATTGTAAAATCTTAAATACAATCTGAAATGTTAGTGAAATGTGTAGTATAAACTGTCATATGGACTTTAATCTTCAAGAGAAAAGATGATCTACACCAGATTTAGCAATGCATTACAGCTAGTTATTAGCTCCGTAATTTCACCATTTCACAAACATTTGAAGATTTCCTAAAATTACAGGTGAAGTTATGAATATTTACAGACACTTTCAGACTTTCTGAGAGTTGATTCCACTGTCTCATAGTTAAAAATGAAAAGGCAGAGGATCTTGTCAGGATGGTGCAGGTTTTGGTTTTTCCACTGTCCTTTGTTTAGGGGGTGTAGTACCTGTCCCGTCCACCAGGGAGCAGACAAGACGCTGCTCTTTCCACAGGAAGAACGTCACTGTTTTGTTTTTGGTCGTCAGCTGCAGCAGAAGAAGAGAATAACGCGTTTGAAACAAAACTCCACATTTGAACTCGCTTTTTAACGGCTCAAATAAACAGGTGAGTCGTATACTTTTGCATGTCTTCAAATCCAAGTCATAAGTGAAACCGAGCGGTGTCGTATCGTATTAAAATGATAGAAATGTAAAGACCTGGCTGCAGCCGTAAACACTTTTTCCTCATTCATTTCGAATCAAAACATCATGCAAGTTTAACGTAAATCAAACCGTGACTGTCGTAAAGCGCTACAAAAGCAAAAGAAAATAATAAATTAATAATAATAATAATAATAATGATTAAGATGGTTTTATAAGAGCAGTGGGACGTGTCCGCGTGTGTTTCCGTTTCTGATGCACATTTGCGGAAAAGCACAAGAGTGGGTTTTAAAAATGGCCTTTCTGCAAAACATAAAGTCAGTAAACGATTATAAACTGAAGTAAACTAGATCTGTAATAACACGGTAATACACTGTTGTACTACAGGTGGTAATGTACAAGTGACTTTTTTATTAGAATCTGCAGAAAAATATGCAGACCCTTTAAATGCTCCTTCATCAGAATGTTCCTCAGTGAAGGCAAAATGAAGTGACCATAACACATTTTCACAGATTAGCTGACATTACTACGGGTTTTAAGGCTTTATGACACAAAATAAGCAACCATTTAGACTTTCCATGGTAGAAATATCAGATAATTCGCTTTGGATGATGAAAAAGTACTTTTTTCTGGCTTAAAACTGGTATTGGAGCTCCACAAAAAGTATAAAGTATGTGATATATCTGTAGATAAAAAGAAAAACTATTGTGGAGTCAACATGTCTGTAAGTATTTGTCCAGTAAAACCTAAAAATCAGGATTTTGCTTTCATGAAAAATGTCATGTGTCTATTAAAAATGTCCTTTTAAATAAACAAATAATCTAAAGTAGATGTCTTAAGGCACTCATATCACTCACATGTGTCTGAGTGTTTTTCATTCGCTAAAACCACCTTGATTTTGTCATGTTTTAGATATTCTGAGGTTAATCCCTGTTTCTTTATTGAAATCACATTATGTTTACAAACTTTTAACCCACTATCCAAAAAAACAAATAAAAAAATAAAGATCATCAAGGGTTCACTTAAACTGAGTAAAAAGGCGAGTGTGTTTTCAATCATTATTATACTGTTATATGTTAAATATCTGTAATTACTGGAGAAAATCGTTCACATTTTGTCTCGTTAACTTAACATTTCTATAGGTCATGTGGATATCTAAAGATGAATTGGTTAATTGATTGAAGATTACATGTTCTCACGCAAATCATATATACCTCATTATCTGATTTCTGGAGTCATCAGATTATTGAAATGCCATATGAACAGTATCATTTGATGTGAGTAATTTTAAATATTGAAAGTTATTTTAAAATGAATTGTACTTTTTCTTCCAAATAAATTGTTACTCTTAAAATCCATAGATTAATTCAGAATCAGAATCAGAAACGTTTATTGCCAATGTCATTGAACACAGTTTGCAAACATAGGAACTTGTTTCGGGGTGAAAGGTGCAACATAAAACAATGAATAATAAAATAATTATAATAGCAACATCTATCAAATCAAAAATATGGCATGCATAAAATTAAGAATTTACGAATAAAATAAGGTGTCAGTATGTACACAGATATTTACACAGATATTTACAGGATGGTCTGAAATAAGTGCAGAAAGTGAACAGTCCTGAATGTGTATTGGTTGAGTATTGTTAAAGTGGGAGCTGTTAAGTGTTCAGAAGCACACTCTTGTGTCGTAAACTCGCGAAAGCAATATTCGAATGTAAGGGTTATCCGATTATTCAAGTGATCAGATTTGTTTCTAGCCATGTAAATGTCCCCACTTTTTGTCTTTATTATTGATTTAATTTTTTTTAAGTTGTTTTATACCACGTGTATTTCAGGTTGTGCAGAATGACGACCAAACGCAGACTGATCACAGACTCTTACAAAGTGGTGAAGAAAGAGAGACGAGGAGGCAAACGAGAGAGAAGCACCGACTCCTCCCCCGACACAAGAGCGTACGCTGTCTCTTCATGTTCATTCATTATTCAAAACAACAGAACTCAGAAGTAGGCTTAGCCAAACTTGAACAATATATTTATGACCAGTATTAGATTTTTTATTTGTTTTAGTGTTCTCAGTGCACCTTTTAAATAAGAATTGCATCAGTACATGTTTGTAGAATTCTAAACTACAAAGTTTGCAAAGTTTTATTCATAGTTGTTGATTTCAGAGGAAATTAAGTTTCTATAATTTCAAAATGAAAAAAAAAAAATGAATCGACTAATCGTGACCAGTTGACTATGAAAAACAATCGTAGTCATTTTTTGGATCAATTGTAATTGTTATCGAGAACTAAAAAATATACAGACTCTTAAACACAAAAAAAAGACTTATAACAAACAAAAAAAAACTATAACAAAGACTAAAAAATCGATTTTCATTAATAATACACTAAAAAAAAATATATTTCTAGAAGCCTTCGGTCACCTTAGTTATTTACATTATCAACATTTCTTTGTTTACATCATACATTATCCGCCTTTATTATTTACATTACAACCTTTATATTATTTACATTATCAACCTTTATTGATGGGTAATGTTTTTTAAAAGTAAGTCTCAATGTACAATAGAAATAATCATTTAACATCTGTGGACTGTGACTTACTAATTGCGATGTTTCAAATTGTGAAATCATTTTGATTGCAATTACTCTCGCCAGACCGTACTGTGAATAGAGAGATTTTTTCCCCTGACGGTTTAAGTGGTGCTTTTTAGTCAGGCTAATGCATTATGTTACAGCATGTCAATAATGCAGTCAATAATAAAATAACACAATGATCACATACAGTAAATATATCTATGAGGCAATCACTCATATAATGTTACATCATTGCTAGCTTACATATCGACATCAACCCCTAAGATCAAATGTTATTTCCTCTAAAATAAGAGAAAAAACTTAACATCGACCACAGACAACTATTGTATCACAGTTTCTCATTTACTGTATTCCATTTAATTATTGTAACCATCGTATCTCTTGTTTTTATTGTTTCCTAATGACAGAACTTGAAAATAGAAGGCTCGTCCAGGAGCATCTGCAGAACAGCTTAAAACACGTTGATCGTGGACTGGCAGAATTTGAACCCTCGAATGGGCTAGATGTACAAGGTAATGATGGAACGTGCTATAGCAATTTGTATTACCTTTTTAATTCAAGTAGTCAAGCATTTAGTTCGGTTTAATCAATCATTTGTATTGTTCATGTAAATCGCAATAGAGCTAAAATACCACACATTTTGTGATAAGCATAAAGAAAATGGTTTCAATCAATTCAATACTACACAAAAAGTATTAGTAGTGTATAGTAAGTTTGTAGGCGCTAGAATGTGATTCTTATTATATCAGTCTGTTAATGTCACATTTATGTTGACGTGTCATCTTTCTTGAAAGTTTGATTTAAAGATTGTGTTTGGGTGATGGTGTCAATAATCGTGAAGTATTTGTTGAATCGACTGTTTTTCTCACAATATCATAGCATGAGACCTGGTAAAAATTGGAATCTGGAGCTATCCCTGTTCTTGTGGTAAAGTTAATAATTCAGAGACTTGACACTATTAGCACTAGGTTAATATAAGACGCTACTACAGCGAGATTTTTACTCTTAAAAACGTGAAATAACAGAACTAGCTTCATTTTTAAGGTCTTGGTCGGGGTCCAACAGCTTGCCGGTTCGTTAGCATGCTAGTGTTGTTGCTTTATCGTGATGGCAAACACTGGTCTTTGAAAATATTGATGGTTGACAATCCGCATGATAAAACAAACATCTTAGCGTGCCAGACGGATGTTTCAGCTATGCCTAGTTTGTTGATTTATGAGCTTTTTATCAGGACGATAAAACTTCCTGCTTCACTGGAAGAATAAAAAGCTCTATAATTGATGCAACAGCGACACAGTAATGTTATTTTCACCCTGTGAGAGCAGCTTTATCTGTTCGAGTACTTTATGTTAACTTTAAATTAGTTTAGTACATGTTCTTAATAGACCTCATTTTTAAGAAGTTTCTTTCTGGTAGCTGTCTACCTACGCAGTCATCTCCCTCACATAGAAAGTTTATCTGTTGTATCAGAAGTGTACACTACTTACCCTCAAGGTAGTTTTCTACATCAATACTAACACAACTTTCCAGCATCACCGTCAGAGTGACACCAGTACACATTGATAACCTGTGGATGTAAAGCTGCAGGATTCAACCCTCCTCATTGTCTCACTTGCCAGTAGGATTGGTCGCAGGGAGTCCCAGCTCAAGAAACGGACTTCAACCCCCCACAAGTATCAAGAAGCTGCACTGCTGCAAAGGTGAGCAGGATCGTAGCTTGAGACACTAATGGTCCACACCAAACATACAACTGCAAAAATTTTACAGTTCCGACCCAAGGATGAAAAGGTCTCTTGAGTTTTTAGTTATTTATTTGGACAGAGGATTCAGGGTAGTTACAAAAAAAAATAAAATAAAAAAAAAGACATTTTCCTGGCTGAACTGAATTGCATCAAAACAAATCTGACTGAATAATCAGATAACCCAATAATTAGATCTGATTTTTGGTGTGTGTTTAAGAGAAGAAGAGAAGAGTGATTTGAGAATTTGATTATCACCACCACCATGTATACATTTAGATTTTTAGAGTAACTGATGTATTTGGAAGACAAAGTACAATGGATTTCAATCTTTAACATTTTCTCTTTCATTTTAGTTTTGAGATTGTCCTTTTTTGAGTAATGTTTCCATGTCAAAACCTGTACAGATGTAAACAATCAGACAGAAATCAGATTACTCGCATCAGATTTAACTGATAGTGTTCACTTGACATTTCAATAATCTGAGAACTCCAGAAATCAAATAAGGATCAGATTTGTGGTGTGCGTGTGTGTAAACATGATACTATTATAATCTCAAATGGCGGTTTATATCTTTTTATAGGCAAGTCACTGTTTTTAAAAGAAATCTACAAATGTTAAACCTTATTTGTCAAAGATTAGGTCCACAAACTATATTTAATCCTTGTTCATTTGTGCTGACAGAGACTAACTAACTTGTTCCAGTGCATAGAGATATTAACCATAAACCAGGTCAAAACATCTGCATTTTAACAGTTAACTTACAAATTATACCATAGAAATTTAGTTTGTCTTCCACCTTGTAAACGTCATAAACATAATTGTATTGCCTCACAATTTAGAAGGGCATAATAACATTTCATATACATTCTGTGAATTTTTTTTCAGTTTGTGGCGTGAATATCCGTTTTGAAGAAGACACTACAATGTTTTTAAAGTCAAATGGAAGCAGTTGTTGATTTAAAGACGTTTCGTGCAAAATGGAAATCCACCTACACCTTTTTTTTACTTCAAATAATGGACAAGAATGTAAAACTTTTACTACATTGCTTATAATTTAATGCAACTACATCGTACACATGTTTCTGAGTGTAATTGTTGATCTTTTAACAATGGCATTTACTCCAAAAGATTTTAGACTTTTATTATATTGTTCTTTGTGTTGTAGAGGAATTCATTATTATATTGTGAACTGTGTCTTACCCTTTTAATATTTTATCATGTAGAATTCTAAGTTTATTTTACTTCAAGGGCTCCTTTTAGTTGGATGGTTGGTTTGCTTTTGGGTGTTATAATATTATGTTGTTATCCTTGTTTGTTTTGGTATGTTGATGACTTTCTTACAAATAAAAGAATAAATCAGGTTGTTTTAGAAAATGTGTTATGAATGAATTAAAAGGAATTTGTCTTGCACACTACACAAAAGGAAAAGGAAGACAGAGAAAAATACAGGAGATGTTTAAATCCAGTCAATGTGTCAGAGTATAGAACAGGGAATACAGTTGATTGAGTGGTGAATACTGCGTCAGCTGTATTTGTTTAGATGTAGGAGACTGTATTCAGACCTACAAATGAGGAAGAATCAGAAAAGGTTTATTGCCACTGTCAATGAACAAAATTCACAAACATAGGCTTGTTTTGGCATAAAGGTGGAACATACAACGATGAACAATAATAAAAACAACACATATGAAACATATATGAAATCAAAAAGGGCATGCATTAAAGAAAACAATTTAAATTTACTTTAGGATAAATTAAAAATAGGCTTACTATGTACAAAAAAAGGTAGTTAAATTTACAGATGTAGCGCAGAAAGTGACAGTGCAGTGCAGTGATTGATTAGATAGTAGTTAAAGTGGCAGGTGTTTAAGAAGTGTTCATGAGTCCAACGGCAGAGGAAAAGAAACTGCTCTTGTGGCGGGAGGTTCTGTTCCCGATGGACCGTAGCCTCCTGCCTGAGGGGAGTGGCTCAAATAGTCCATGTCCAGGGTGAGAAGGGTCAGCTGTGATCCAACCTGCTCGTCCCAGAGCCCTGGAGACGTACAGGTCCTGCAGAGATGGAAGTCTGGCAGCCGATCAACCTTCTCTTTACAGCAGAGCGCACAATGCGCTGTAGTCTCTGTTTGTCCCTGGCTGTGGCTCCAGCGTACCACACGGTGAATGGAGGAGGTGAGGATGGACTCAATGATGGCCGTGTAGAACTGCACATCATACTGCGCTGGAGCTTGGCTTTCCCTCAGCTGCCGCAGAAGTACATCCTCTGCTGGGCCTTCTTGATGAGGGAGCTGATGGAGGGCTCCCACTTGAGGTCCTGGTGATGGTGGTGCCAAGGAGGCGGAAAGAATCCACGATGGTGATGGGGGAGTCTGTCATGATGAGGGGGGGCTGAGCAGCTGTGACTTTCCTGAAGTCCACGATCATCTCCACTGTCTTCTGGGCGTTGAACTCCAGGTTGTTACCGCTGCACCAGGACACCAGCCGGTCCACCTCCCTCCTGTAGTCAGACTCATCCCGTGTCCGAGATGAGCCCAATGACGGTGGTGTCGTCCGCAAACTTGATCAGTTTTACGGGGTCGTGGCTGGAGGTGCAGCAGTTTGTACACAGGGAGAAGAGCAGAGAAGAAAGTACATATCCCTGTGGAGATCCTGTGCTGATAGTCCGAGTGTCTGAGACATTCTTCCCCAGCCGCTCACACTGCTTCCGATCCGTCAGGAAGTCATTGATCCACCTGCAGGTGGAGTCGAGTGCAGGTCTGTAGGCGAACTGCAGGCGGTCTAGTAGGGAGGTGGTGAAGGACTTGAGGTGGGGCAAGACCAGGCGCTCAAATGACTACGTGACTATAGACGTCAGCGCCACAGGCCTGTAGTCATTAAGACCACACTCAAAACCTGGTCCGCGAGCGCACGCGTACAATACAATCTTTGAAGTAAGATTCAAAGTGTATTTGTCGGACAAAAAGGAGATGCTGTCCATTTGTTTCACTTAAATCTTACTTCCCAGTTTCAAAATCTCCTCTATCAGCAGTGTAATCTTGAAAGACAGTTTATTAGCCTAAATGTGTTGCATCAGTTTTTATCTCACGCTGTATAGGCTACAGCAGGGCTATTCAACTTGAGGCCCGGGGGCCAGATCAGGCCAGCCAAATGATCTGATCCGGCCCATGACCCATCTCCCAATATACAAATATGAATATTAAAACTTTTTTTTTCTTGTTTTCTTGTTTAATTCTGGGTTAGTACTACTTTAAATCTGGTTTGGTGCTGGTTTATTCCTCATTTAATTCCGCTTTAGACCTGGTTTGATTCTGGGTTAGTCTTGGTTCAGACCT
Organism: Chaenogobius annularis; assembly: GCA_015082035.1. NCBI lineage: Eukaryota > Metazoa > Chordata > Actinopteri > Gobiiformes > Gobiidae > Chaenogobius > Chaenogobius annularis. The sequence continues at coordinate 181,792 of BJKM01000286.1, read as the reverse complement.
GGTTCGTAGGCTATCCGGCCCAGAGGCCAATGCCCCCCAAGAAATCTGGCCCTCGGGAAATTTAGTTGAATAACCCTGGGCTACAGTTACAGTTAGTTGCCATTGTTGGTAAAAAAAAAAAATAGAAAAAAAATGTAGGCATGTCATGCAACTAGTAAAAGGCTATTTTCCCACATTCATCTGAATTGTCATGCACAGTTTTGTAAAGTAGTGTGTTAACACGTGTTCGGACTGGCTGGTCAGGCAAGCAAATATCTACACCAGTTACTGTCTGTGCAGACCATAATGCAGACCTACAGAGGGCGCAGTTTCTCTTCAGTGAGGCCTGATTTTAAGGAAAGCATATTTACATCTACCAAAGGCTTCCATTAAAAAGGGCCTTGTGTGCATGTAATTTATATATATATATAAATAAATAAAATGTTGGACAATATACCAGATTATTTTTATTTAGAGGAGACGGCAATGTATCAAGGCTGTCTTGAAATGTCTTATAATTTATGTGACTGTTGTCCAATTGAATGTTTATGGTTTACCTGCCTTAGGACAACCAATGAAATTGAGCTATTGCGCTAACTCCGACATGTTATGTTAAGACAAATTGATTAATAGGCAATGTCCTAATTCAAATAGACATATAAATAGAAAATATATATATATATATATATATATATATATATATATATATATATATATATATATATATATATATATATATATATATATATTTTTAAATTTGTTTTATAGCCTGTATGATTTTATTTATTTTGTTATCTATTTGGCAGGGACAATGCAGTTATATACAATTACAAAGCAACGCTTGTAGCTAATGTGATTCATACAGTAAAAGAACAAGATACATTTTCTTCATTTAGTTGGCAATGGTCTTTAAATTATACATTTTCACAACATAACCCCTGTGGCAAGGACTGTAATAATTTGATAACTTAGATGTTTGGATACTGGTTAGACATCACCGCATGGCAACGGGCCAGGAGCAATATTGAGTCCCACAGATACACCCACAGATTGCCTCGTTTCCATCTCATCGTCTGATTATTCTCTGATTCCTCCCTGGTCTGGTGGATGGAATAGCTCGAATCGTCTAGTGAATGATTGAAACACATTGCCCGGCATTGTCGTTGTTCTCATTGGCGGTTGGCAGCCAAAGATGCACTTACCGCCACCTACTGGCCCAAGCTTGGACTCGTCTCCTTCTTCTTCTTCTTCTTTGGTGGTGTTTTATGGCGGTTGGGATCCATGTTACATTACGGCCATTCTTAAGACTTTATTCATTAGACCCCAATCTTAAGTTGATGTTGTTGGTGCGTCCAATGGCGGCCGGGATCCAACCGCAAAGGCGCATCCACCGCCACCCACCGGATTGAGCGTGGACATATCAACGGAGACCAGAATACCAAAAAGGGGATTGTACTGTACCACTACAAAGATGCTCTAAATCTATAATCTTCCAATTAATCCTGTTATATAAATTAGTAACTTTAGCCCTACACGATCCTTGTGAATGGATCGTAAGATGATTCCGCAGATTGAATTCCTGTTTATTATTTTGAAACCATAAAACTAATTCAGTTCTCTCTCTTTCATATGCTGTACAGTGAAGCAGCACATGCTCAACAGTTTCTGGTTCTTGACAGTGATTACATAAACCGGTAGGATGTTCGCTTATCCTACTCAGCAACCAATTGAGTCCGGCGTGGCCCATTCTCATGCGAGCAAAGGCTCCCTCTTCCCCCACGTTTCTGCCCATGGATCAGCAGGGACCAACACTACTTTGTGATACTGGACGGCATCTGTTTCAGATACAAAGATTCCAATAATCCTGCCAAAATGTATACACATGACTCTTAATAGGCGGCTTGATTTCAAATTTACTTATTCCAACCCTCACATCTATTGATGGCAGTCTAAGGGAATTTTCGGCCAACAAAGCCATTTCATTACCATCCACCCCAACATGGGCAGGAACCCAAATGAAGGAGACCCTCACATCCTTCCTTGACAGTGAGAGTATCAAATAGAAGATGCTGTATAGAATATCCTGTCTACTATCAGATTTTCCAGATTTAATGCTTTGCAGTGCAGAGAGGCTGTCAGAAGCTATCACAATGTTGTGACACTGTGAAGTAGATTCGGCCCATTCCAAAGCGATTCGTATCGCTATGAGTTCCGTGGAGAAGACAGAGAGATGATCTGTTAATCTCTTCTGAAGAACTTTGACAACAAATCCCGAAAAAAACTACAAGACCGAATAAAGTCTAAAGTCTAAAGAATGAAGTCTGAAGAATAAAGTCTAAAGTCTAAAGAATGAAGTCTAAAGAAAAAAATCTAAAGAATGGTACCACTATGGATACCAACCGCCATAAAACACCACCAAAGAAGAAGACTTTATTCTTTTCGACTGTGCAAGTCGCCGGTGGACCAGCACCGTGGCTCTTCTTTAGACTTTATTCTTGTTGTTGTTGTTGTGTTACCTTTAATGGCAGTTGGCAGCCAAAAAAAAGGTGCATTTACCGCTGTACCTACTGTAGTTGTACGTCTTCAAAGTATGTGTTTTAAGCTATATCATTAAAAAAAAAGAGAAAGAGGAGAGAGAAAAAGAGAGATGTTATTAAAGTCTAAAGAATAAAGTCTAAAGAATTGTGGTAATGTAACACTATGGATACCAACCGCCATAAACACCACCAAAGAAGAATAAGTCTAAAGAAGAAGTCTAAAATAAAGTCTAAAGAATAAAGTCTAAAGAGAAGTCTAAAGATAAAGTCTAAAATAAAGTCTAAAGAATAAAGTACCAACGCCTAAAACACCACCAAAGAATAAAGTCTAAAAAGAAGTCTAAAGAATAAAGTCTAAAGAAATAAAGTCTAAAGTTTCTAAAAGTCTAAAGAATAAAGTCTAAAGAATAAAGCCTAAGACTTACAACTACAGCAGGTGGTGGTAAATGCACCTTTTCGGTTGGCTACCAACCCCCACTAAAAGTAACAACAACAGCAACAACAACAACAACAACAACAAGCTACAAGGGCATGTAAACATCATTTGAACTGAAGTGACAGTAAACAGGTAAGACCAAACGGGTTCTACAGAGAAACTTCTGTACAACCCCTTTATTTTATACATACTTTCCATGACTCCATGATTTTTTTCCATGGATTTTTTACGCGGATTGGCTGGACTTGCCGTCACTTTAATGATCTGTAGACGCACTTCTCCCTCATTGGTCCAAGGAACTGCTCAAAGCTATGACAGGCGGGGGCTAAGAACTTTACAAAGCATGACTGGTCCATTTGTCACATCAATCATAAATATAGCCCTCTGATTGGCTTGTTTCCACATACGCGCAGTCAAGTACCGTTAATCATGTTCATTTCGGCGCAGTGTTGTCAAGCTAGAAAGAGTTAGCATCGCGAAATGAGAAAAATATTGATAAATATTTCAGTTTACGCCTTCTATTACTAATATATGTGATTTTAAACTAAACACACAATAATTGATTTCACATTTGAGTAATTTGCTATTTAAATAAATACATAGAAGAGTAGAAAAGCTTTTAAAAGATAGGGACCGGATGTTGTTAGTGCAATTTCGGTGCTTGCTAGGTGACATTGGGTGATGTAGTCCAGCAGCGTAGCCTACTTGTAAAACCGGGATAACGATAGCATTTTGACGAGATAAACTAGCCAAAAATCACCCATAGCTTTCGAAAAATATCTGCCTTAAACAACGCCTTATGTTTCGTTATTGATACGGTCTTAATTTAGCTTCGGGATGCCGATTTGCGTGGCTAATGCTGCTACTGTAATGTGTCATTCTAACTAAATAGTATTTCCCACGCATCTTACTCGTTTTCCCATGTCATCTCGGATAATTGGACAATTCATCCCACATGGTGCTCTGATATAGGCTGTGCTTTGAAGAGAAACGACGACACACGGGCATTTAAAAAGGACGAATCTGGTAAGCAACCTGTTCTTCCTTTAGGAGCTAGGGATTAATACATGTCTCCTACAAAAAAGAAGCATCAGTGTGGCTAGTGCTAGCTTTAGCCCCATGTTTTAGGCTGCTTTTTGACCATTTATTTATGAACTGACGTGTAATAGTGCTTGAGTTGGTTAGTAATTTATTCATGCGACGTAGCATAAAATCAAAGGTCATTGGGCTTGGTTTGTTTTGTCAAGATAAGCTGTTTCACTATTTGTCATGTCATGTAACGTTACTATCTTTATATTATTATCAATGGATGTTCTTTTTTCTTCCCCCCACCTCCACCCCCCATTAAAGCTTAAAATATAAGCTAAATAATCAATTAATTTCCCTGATACTTTAAAAATATAACTACGTTGTGAAAAGGACTCGACAATTAATCGACTAATCGTGACTAGTTGACGATAAAAATAATTTTAGTCGTATTTTCAGAATCGTAATCATTAAACGCCAGTATGATTTTATTATAAAAAATATTTTTAAAAAACCTCCTAAATGTCATAACTTCTACACTTAATTCATAAATATTGTCTAAAAGCCTTTAGTCACCAAATTTCAAGATTGAAAATGTATTTAATAACTGAATGCACAATAGATATAAATAATCGTTTGACTAGTCGACTAAACGAAAAAGTAATGTCAACTACTAAAATATTTATTACTTGTTGCCGCCCCAGAAGACAAAATAAAATTAATTAAAATCGAAAATCTTTGTTGTATTGCTCAGCTCCACGCCTTCAATAACTGCCCATAAAAACAAGATTCATGATCCACCGTTTGTATTGAGTTCACTTCTCCCTGTGGACTGTAGTTTATTTTGTGTATTCTCCTGAGGGCTCTGTTACCTGGTTGTCTCCGTCTGTGGTGCATTCAGTCCCCTGCCAACTGTGCTGCTGCTGCTGCTGAAACACTGCACTGTTTATAGGACAAGTCCCAAGCTGCAGCCACTCACATTTAAGAGAGGAGCCCTGCACACTGCTTGCACTAGCAGTTTGGGCATGGGCTGAACAATTAGTTGAATTTGAGTTTGCAAGGATCTGGGGTGGGCAGAACAATATCTCTGTAGAGATATTCAACTGGACTGCAACTACCGATCGTTTCAGTAGTCGACTAGTATTACTTTTTGATTAGTCAAACTCGTCAAATGATTATTTCTAATGTATAATGAGATTTTTTAAAAGAACTTTTCACCAAATAAATGTTGGAATTAAAGACTGGGCTTGGACTAGGCTTGGACTAGGCTAGACAAATAAAATGTATTATTGATGAAAATCTGGTTGATTTAATAATATCTGTTTATACGTGCAAGTCTGTATATTCCAGATAATCAAAATATGACTACAATTATTTTTTTGTCAGAGAGCAGAAGCTATAGTTTTGATGTGTAAATATTTTCTACACATTTGATTCTTCAATGAGATTTCCATGAGTTCAAAATAAATAATATACAAAATTGATACATTTAATGCCACTCTGAGGGGAGGAACCCTCACTAGAAATGTTACTTACGGTTAGGGCACCTTTTTAATTTTTTGAGAAAAATCTATTTATCATATTTGATAAGACTTTTGAAATTGGTTTGAAATATTGTTGTGCTTACCTAGTTCTCTCATCTTAATTTTCGAACTAGCCCAAATGCCTGGTAACTCCAGGTTCCAGTGTATCGACTGCAACATGGTGAATTAATTATTTATAGACGTTTGAAATGGATGACCTAAAAGACCGTCCAGGAACTCAGAAACCACAAATCTCGCAGCTCTGAAAACATGTGATTGACCTTTTTCCTGGTTGTTTTTGCAGCGATGGATAATGCACACACAAAAACAGTGGAGGAGGTTTTGGGACACTTTGGCGTGAACGAGTCGACGGGCCTCAGCTGTGAGCAGCTCAAGAAGAACAGGGAACGATGGGGACCCAACGGTAAGATTTAAGATCTACAGGGCAGAGGATACGCATCGAGTAACTAACTACTAATTGAGGAATGGAAATCAAATGGAATAATGCTTATCAAACCTTTCTCACCCCAGTACCACCTAAGAAAATATTGGGCCTTCCAAGTACCACCACAGTCAAACCAAGTCTCAAATGGGACCATTCCAGGCCTAAAATGGGGCTTACCCTAACCGGATTTAAAACAGGAATACACTACTGCATATTTGTTCTAAACAAGAATTCACCCAAAAGAGGACAAACATGTAGATTAAATTGATGCTACATTCAAAATGTATTTTAACTGCAGAGAAACCTGTGTACAACCTGATGGAGCTAGATTGTTCCCAGACGCCAAAACATGCCACTTGCTGAGAGAAAAGGAACTCTGACTCTGACAAGGCAGTAATTACATCATAAGTGGCATTAAATTGCATTACACTCTCCACATTAGAGCTTGGTGAGTTACTTCTGCCGCCACAGAAGTGTTAAGACCTAAGAAGTCATCAATGTGTGATTATCTTTCAATACATGACATATTATGCTTTTGTTTACAATAGTCATCTAAAACTTTCTAAATAAATAAATACACATGGTCAACAGCTCTTTAAAGTCGATTATGCATAATATGTGCAATCTAATAACAAAATTCTCTTTCTTTCCCTCACAGAATTGCCGGCTGAAGAAGGTGAGCAGCCCAGTCCACTTCATTTTGCAGTTGATATTTAATTCTTGTTGTTCAAGTAAGCGTATTTTGAATGTTTTCTCATCAGGGAAATCCTTATGGGAGCTTGTGCTGGAGCAGTTTGAGGATTTGTTGGTTCGAATCCTGCTGCTGGCTGCTTGCATTTCATTTGTAAGTAAACATGTTCTCGTGTTACATTATCACGTGAACTAAAAGTAATTGTGTCACTTTGTGGAAAAGTAGTTTACGTTTTCAGAATACAGTGCTCTAAATGTTACAAAATACGTTACAAACTACAGTTTAATGCAGAGATCAAACTAAACAGTAAGAGCCTCCATCCGACCGTTTTTAAAGTAGCAACGTTAAAAAAGGCAGATTTTTATTTATAGTTTTCCTTTTTCAGTCTGAACTAGCCTTGATTTAGTCTAGTATTTTGGGCATGAGCATTTTTGTTTTAAAATAACAGGAACAATTGTGTAAATGGAAAAAAAAAAGTATTTTCAAATATCACAATACTGTAAATATTACAGTTCCTCCATCTGACTGAAATATACTGTTTTTAAAAGGAAAACATTTTAAAAATAGCTGATTTTCTTCTTTTTAATCTGAACTAGACTTGACTTAGTCTTGATTTAGTCTCAGTTCAATTTTAACAGTTTGACAGAGTTTGACTGATCCATTTGGCATGAACATAATTGTGTCAAAAAAGAATATTCAATTACCGCAATAATATACATCTTGCAGGACTTATCGCAATCATTTTCAATACCCTGCAGCCCTATTCTGTAGCTAAACACATTTTCAAAGTCCCATTGCAATCTCGATGCAAATGAACCCTTGTGTTTTTTTTGGCGCAGACTTTGGCCTGGTTCGAGGAAGGCGAGGGGACCATCACGGCGTTCGTGGAGCCGTTCGTGATCCTCCTGATCCTTTTCGCTAATGCTATTGTTGGAGTGTGGCAGGTGAGTGATTAGTTTGGACCAGTGGAAAGTTTCCCCCGTAATGCTGTTGAATTGCATCTGTGAATCAGCATAGTTAAGTGCGTGAGAGATTAACCTTAAAAAGCCCTGTAGATGGTAAGGATTTATGCCATTTTGTGAAACCTTCAAGGCAAAACTGGGCCCTAAACTTGAATAGTTCTGCTTCATGTCTATTGCTCACAGGGGAATGAAAATATGGAACAAAACGACAAAATAATGTCCAGCAATTCTCATTCTTTTTGTCTTATTAAATATTCTAAAATGAACAGTTGATTTCAGGGCTCTAGACTAACCATTTTCACTGGTGCGTCCTTATTATTATTTCTGATACACAGGCAAAAACATCAACTAGTAATACCAATAATTGTAAAATTGGCCATAGAGACATAAACATTAGGGCATGGACTAAAAACAGACCGAATCACAGACCAGGACGATTCACACAGGACTAGAAACAGAGGTCAAACTAACCCTGTGGGAATAGGGCTTAAGAATACAAATTAAATTAAAACATTCAAACTTTGGATTTGTTGGGACTTAAACTGAGTACTAGATTCTACAGCGACAAAACACAAAGTTGAAAAATAGACTATTGCTATTATATGCTATATGCTATTAAAGACTATTATTGCCATACTGCTAACTATTTCAGAAACCTCTCAGTCCTGCAGTTTTGTTTTTAGAGATTGTTCATGTAGTATTTACTGGTGTTCGCAGGAGCGTAACGCAGAGAATGCCATCGAGGCGCTGAAGGAGTACGAGCCGGAAATGGGCAAAGTTTACCGTCAGGACAAAAAGAGCGTCCAGAGAATCAGGGCCAGAGACATCGTCCCTGGAGACATCGTGGAGGTGGCAGGTAAGCACGAAAACAACAACAACCGGGTTTGGACCAAGGTTTACTATAGACTGGGTATAGACTGGTATAGACTGGGTATAGACTGGGTATAGACTGGGTATAGACTGGGTAAGACTGGTATAGACTGGGTATAGACTGGGTATAGGACTGGTAAGACTGGGTATGACTGGTATAGAGTAGACTGGGTATAGACCGACTTTAGACCCAGTGGTATCCTGGTCAAGTCATGGTTTAGATATGGTTTAGTTCTGTCCTGGTTTAATCAGTGCTGGTGGAATCCTGCTCAGGTCTTGGTTTAGTCCTGTTATATACTGTATCTAAGTTAGACCCGATTTAGTCCTTTTGAAGACCTGGTCAAGTTATTGTTTAGTCCTAGCTGAGTTCTGGTATAGACTGTTTAATGATGCTGGTTTAGACCTGGTTTAGACCTGGTTTAGACCTGATGGAATCCTGGTTTATTTGATTAAGACCTGATTAAGACCTGATTAAGACCTGATTAAGACCTGATTAAGACCTGATTAAGACCTGATTAAGACCTGATTAAGACCTGATTTAGAGTTTAAACGTAGCTTAGTCCTGCTTTAGACCTGGTTAAGACCTGTTTTAGTCTGGGTGTAACCTTAGACATGGTTGAATCCTGGTTTAGTCCTCTGGTAGACCCCATGTTTGTCAGATGTTTCAATCTAATCAAAAATAATACCGGGGCATCTTTGTTTAGATGTTCTTTGCAAATATCTGGAGCTGCGTACATGCCGTTCTCTCTCTCTTGCTCGCTCGCTTTCTCTCTCTCTCTCTCTCTCTCTCTCTCTCTCTCTCTGGCCCTTTCTCATGGAAATATTGATACAAACCCAGGCCTTTTGATTCGCACAGCTGCAGACCACACTTTCCTGTGACACACTTAACAATATTGTCGGTGGTTGTTCGTCGAGTGAGGAGAAGGTTAAGAGTAGAGCCACTGCTGCTTTCATAGCTTTTTGCTGTGGATATGGTTTCGTACTGGGCAATATTTGACAAAAATCCATAGCTTAATTATTATTATTTTTTTGCATCTGGAATATGCAAAAATGTGCCTTGGTGAAGGTTCAAGTCCTGCTTAATAATATTTACCACAAAAGTGCAAAATTATCACTTTGTACTCACATGATGTTTCTGTCTCTTTTTGAGGTACTTTTGTTATAGATGATGTACATTATAATCTAATTTTGCACATTTCAAATTAGATTATGGAATATATCTTTTATAGTTGAAATGCTACATAAAGAGCTTATTAAAAAAGAACATTTAAAAAAAGTTATGTCGTAAACTTTCAAATAAGGGTTTTACAGTGATATTTCGTCATTTTTGTGATGAATTTGACAGACATTTCACATTTGTCTGATTATTAAACCTCAACTAATACGTTTAAAGACATGTTTTAACACATTTCTGTAGAATTGACATAATATCGTCTGAATATCGTTGTCAGGATACATTTGTCAATATTACTTACTCTTAATATGGAACAACAATTGCAAAATTTTACAATCCATCTCACAGCTCTAACATTGTATATATTTATTTATGTTGGGACAGCATCACATTTTGGTACATCGGCCAAAGAACGCCGCATTGTACCAGACCATTATCACATCTGGGCCCTCTAGACATGGTCAAACTAGAATACCAAACCTATATCAGAACGCTGGGCCACCTGATTGTAAAAGTACACATTTAAATCTATCTAACTCCAGCTGGGTTAGCGAAAGAGAAAGCCTATATTATTAGATGCAGACAGCGTGCAGTGGTCTGGTTTTGTCAGAGTGCTGTTTTTAAAAGGTACTACTACAGGGGGAAAATCCAAATGTACTCATTTACAAGGACCGGGACCAAACCGGGACTAGTGTAGAGAAGAAACCATGTCATCATCATTATAATTCATTTAGTTTCTTACCTGACAACATTAACATTCTTGTATGTGTGAAGATTACCTTCTGAGGGCGTTGGAATTGTTGGAATGACTTTTTGCATATTTCTCTGACGTGTTCTGGAGAGCGCTCTTCTGTTTAGTCCTGACGTGAGCCACCTGATGGAAAAGTATGGATTAGTTTTAATCAGCTTTGCTCTGTTCTGAGTTTACAGTTTAATACATTTAGTTTAATACATTTCTGTCATGTATTTATGTAGCCATGTAATCTGGAATATAATATGATGAATAATACATTATTATTCACTTGAGTGAGCTGAGTAGTAACACAGTAGAACGTTTTCAGAAAGAATGTTGTCATAATAATAATAATAATAATAATAATAATAATAATAATAATAATAATAATAATAATAATACAAAAAAAAAGAAATAAAAATAAAATAATGCTAATAATAATGCAAGTCCGTCATCTCTTTTACCAAATAATTGTTTCTTTTCCATTCAATAAAAAGTGATAATAAAAATAATTCTTAATATTTATAAAATGTATTTATATTGGATTGTGCCAGAATCACGTTGGTTCTCTTGCCCAAATCGTAGTCGCCGTTTTGTCCCACTGCCCCGTTTCCTCTCCCAGAATAGCAGCAGAATCTTCATCAGGGAATTTCAGCAGGTTTTTTTTTCTAGGCCACGATCAAACTGCGTGTGTGATCCAGTGCCCTCTTTCAGTCACCGTCACAGAGTTTCCGGACCATGGGAGCGCCGACAAGGAGCATTTTTAGACCGACGTTATATTTACCACAGCTTTGGCAGCGTTTTGTTTACAGTGCAATGCCCTCATCATTATCTCACTCAGAGCTGAATTTCGATGGATTCTTGCACGTTTGTGTCGTGCATTGACGCTCAGGAAATTGTACTTACATGCCGTTCTTTGAGAAATATAGACACCGGGTAGGGATGTCACCATTTCAAGTTTGAGTGTATTGTGAGATAAACATTGCAATTTAACAATTATTCTTACAATAAAATCCTTAATTTTCTTTCCTCTTGTTTCGTTAACCCATTTCTTCTCCTCAATATGGGACCTGCTTTATGAAATTAAACTTTCTGAATAAACAATTTGGCATAAACGGCAAGATAAAAAAGCATTTTAAATTTTAGGTTCACTTTTTTGAGGAAAGGCTGAGCAGAAAAGACTTAATTTTGCCTCTAAAATCATAACTTTTATTTTAATTTAGTTCGAAAATTGTCGCTTAATACACATTAAATAAACGTAAGTTTCTCCTCTAAAAATTTCACGATTATTGATTAAATTACTAATCTTGACCTCCCTAACACCAGGTCATACACATGTTAAAAGAAATGTTACTTAAACACTGCAAATGAAAATCTGCTACTTTGAACGGTCGATCGTATATTTAGAAAAATGTATTTATCTTCTTTTTGAATGGCCATTTCTGTTTTCTTATCAGACAAAAGTGTCTTCTGATGGACAGTTGATGGACAACTCATTTTGGATCAATGTTGTGGTTTACAATGAACAAAATGTAACAAATAATAATGATCACTATATGCAATCATCTCTAAATATCAGGCAAAAAGCATGATATGTCTTCTTTAAATAGTTGAATACAAAAGACTATTTCATTTAATTATGATATTGTTTAATAATTATTGAGAATATCCTGCAGGATGTCATCAAAGCGCTCTAGAGACTGGTGTGTTGTTCAGCCAGAGCGGCCTGTGTGTTTAAGCCAGAGTAAACTGTTTATAACCCTGTGTGAGTTTCCAAATGGAAGAATGCGACCCTCCGTTTTCCCATAAGAGTAACACTTCCTCTCGTGTCAGGGAGGGAGTAATATTACGGTACATTAGGATCAGCCAAATTCATTCACAGGCTATATTCATTCACTGATGGACTACGATAGGCTCGTCACTGTAAATATAACCCATTTGTTACTGTGAAGATGTTTAAGAGAAGGCAGGTCACAATGTAATCGTAAAAACATAGATTCAGATTTGAGTTCAATGTACTCTCTCAATGTACTGTGAATTTCATTGTTTGGTTCTGGTCGTGAATAAATGAAAGCTTGTGAGGTTTTCTTTTGTCTCACAATAATTGTAACTAGGGCTGTCACGATATAAAATGTTAGTGTTACGATTATTGTGACCAAAAAGGTCACGATTTAACTTTTATTCACGATTATTGAGGCTGTGACTAAACAGTGAAATGTTTAATTTTCTTTCATTCCCATGGTCTAATATTCCTCAAGTTTGTGACCAGCTTTACAAAATGGAACTTTCCAAAAGACAAAAATGGAACTTTCCAAAAGACAAATAGAGTTAAATATGATAAAAACAGCCAGATTAAAAAAAATCTTTATATTTAGGTATATTTTTTGGGCTATATATTGAACACAAAATGCATCTTTTTGCTTCTAGGATTGTCACAATTACATTTTTAGGTTCTTACGATTATATTTTGACCTGAATAATCACGATTATTCCTAATTATAACACTGAAATGTGATATTTGTGAGCGTCCAACTTTATTTCATGACTTTATTGACATTTCTTTGCCCACACAATCTACTGACACGCAAACGTTTCCTCTGGCGATGCCGGTGGCGCAGCAGTCAGTGCCTCAGCCTCACAGCAAGAAGGCTAGTTCGGCTAACTGGCGGCGTTGAGGTTTTTTCCCGTGGGGAGTTTGCACTTCTCCCCGTGTCTGCACAGGCTTCCTCCGGGTGCTTCAGTTTCCTCAAAAACATTGGCTTCCCTCCAGGACTCCCCCCTCTCTGCAGGATTTTTTCTTATTTAGTTATTTGAAACGATAAATAATGCTTAGGTAAATCTTGCTGAATCTAGAAAAAGTAAAAGAACTATTGCGGCTGTTATTATTGGTAGTTTGATGAGGAAAAGGGGTAGAATTACAAAATGTTTATACTTCTTCCCATTCCACTTTGAGACATGTTGAAATGCACTGATGGAAGAACTGTTAGTATCATTCTTTTCTCTTATGAACATACTCTAATAAATGCATCCTTTCATTCATTCTTGGTTGAAGGTCAATAAAATGTTCATAATGCAGTGAAAACAGACAAGAGCACTGCCTTACTGGGACTGCAAAACTACCACAAAACAAGTCAATTTAAATCGATACACTTTCTGGCCCTGTTTTTACATTATTTGTCGAAGAATTTTGCTCTTTACAGTCACAAGACGGTCGGCACAATTTGCCACAGCTCTATTTACATCACACATTGGTCACATCTGCTGCCCATGTCCAACCAGGAAGTCAAATGATAAACTTATTTTTAGCTCAAATATAATCACATTTTGTTGCATTTTAATAAAATTGTGTAGTCTGACTTTCCTTTATTGCTGTCTTCTGTTTCCTCAGTTGGAGACAAAGTTCCGGCCGACATCCGCCTGACATCGATCCGGTCCACGACACTCCGCGTGGACCAGTCGATCCTGACCGGAGAGTCCGTGTCGGTGCTCAAACACACGGACCCGGTGCCCGACCCCAGAGCTGTCAACCAGGACAAGAAGAACATGCTCTTCTCTGTAAGGAACTCACTCAGCCTCCAACCCCAGCTATAAAACTGGGTTACAGCGCCGTCAGGCATGGTATAATGTAATAACCCCAAAGAAAGTATAGTTTGATTTAGATATGGGATATATTGACAAAATCTCAATAACTAACTTTTTAAAAAAAATTGTCACTCCAACAGAAATGTGTAAAAACATGTCTTTAAACTTATTAGTTGAAGTTTAATTATAAGACAAATGGGAAATGTCTGTAAAATAAATCACAGATGTTCAGAAATATCAGCTTATACCCTCAACTTTTTTATGGTCTTGTTGCTAAAAAACAAAATATTCTTCTAGTGTTCTGTAGCAAAACTTTTTTTTAATAATTTTTCACTCAAATTTAGTTTTAAAAGCAGAATAACTGTCCTAATGTTCTTATATTGTATAGAATGAGTTTTGTTGGCACTCAAAAGCTGCACCTCTGTTTTGTGTAAATGTGCTGTATCTAAAATCCAGTCAGCCAAGAGCTTTATTTAAGAGATATTTTGGCATTTATTCAGCCCAGCCTTGATCTATAATAGCGGTCTAATAAAAGCACAAGGACCACTTGGAGTATTGACGAAATGGTGACGCCAGCGCAGTTCTGTTCAAACGGCCGCAGCTCAAAGGACGAGCGCTCATGATTTATTTAACGCCGCATGTCAGCAGCGACAGCTCTGTCTCGCTGGAGAACCGCGTATCCGCTACTGCAAATCTGTGAAAACAAAATACATCTTGTGTACGAAGCGCTAAATGTCTCCACTGTTGAATCTATAAAGTTCGATCTTATCACATTCCGGACTTCTGTGGGGCATAAGAAACGCAACAAACTTTTTTTTTTTTTTATTACTCAAAATGCAGCTAAAATAGTTCTGTGGTTCATATCATTTTTGTGAAATTTTCTTTTAAATCAGTTTACAATTTAACCTTTTGTCATAATCTAGTCAAGGGTTTTTCAAATTGGCGCGGACACCTCGTCAGTTGTTGTGTTTTTTGTCATTTGTAGGTTTTTTTTGGTCATTTGCTCTTCCTTGAGTAATTTCTTCATTAAAACTACTGGTGGTACTCGGAAAGCCAGATCTTTTCTGCAGTGGTAAATTAAAGAACGACTAATCTAGATGGCCGCAAATTTCTCTTCTTAATACACTGCTCAGTCTAGTTTCAGTGTGTGGCTTCTCGTTGCAGGAAGAGCACCCGGGAGTTCATCCATGAGCATCAGTATTCTGAGTTTAAAATGTTTTATTATGGTAGAAAAGGTTTCAAAGGTAGTCGTCTGGACTTCCATCCAAAAAACCTTGTCAATGATGGAACTGATCTGAGCTGCAGCGTTTATTCTCTCCTGAGCTCAAACCATTTCCATCCAATCCACTTTATTTATATAGTACATTTTATAAACTGAAACATTTCCACACAAAACATTAAATACACTTACGCTCTACCAGTGCTCCTAACCATAATGATGATAGATAAATGTACACGATACAATAAAATTTTAAAAAAAACCTTTAATAAATCTATACCAATAATTTGTGGCTAAAAATTCAATAATAATTTTAAAAAAGGAATGCAACTGTAAAAGATGTTTTAAAAGTAATTAAATAAATAAAACAATTACAAAAAAACAAAAAAACAGAGGACCACACAACTCATGCGGTGTTAAAAGCCAGTGTGAAACTATTGACCATTCCTGGACGAATGAGCGAATGTGTGTCATTTTTATATATTATATACATTACACATACATATACATACATATACATTTAAATTGAGACTTTCCAACGTCAGGGCAATAATGAATGGGCCGGCACACGATTTTGAACTTTGAGTACAGAATTCAAATGTTTCAAAATGAACGTTTTCTCCACCCTTAGTCTGTTCTCTCGCTGACGTTGAACCGTAACAGAAAAACAAGTGTCTGTGAAAGTAAGAACGTGTCGAGTGGATAAAGACTGTCCTTAATCAGTTGCTGTCGTATGGTTCCAAAAATCATGCCTTTTTAAAAATGTACATGTAAGGTTCTTCCCTGAACTGAAGAGATAAAAGTCAGGTACTGGCCCTAGAGGTTTTTAGTTGAACTACAGTACGTATGTTTTGCGGCGTTTTTCTCTGACTCCCCTGTCTTTTTCTGCCAGGGCACAAACATCGCAGCGGGTCGAGCCATCGGAGTCGTGGTGGCAACCGGGGTCCAAACGGAGATCGGGAAAATCCGCGACGAAATGGCCGCAACGGAACCAGAACGCACTCCACTGCAACAGAAACTCGACCAGTTTGGAGAGCAGCTGTCCAAAGTGAGGGCGCAGTATTAAAACATGTGAACTAGGGTTTTGTTTTGATACTTTGGGTGAAATGGCACAATTAGGTCTTTAAAACAATTAAATCCCTGTTAATATTTAGGTAATAAAGACTGAAAGGCTACGGTGGAAGTCTGAATATAGCTGTACCCTATTTTTGCTGTCTTTAAAAACAGAATTGGTGGATAAAGCTAAAAAACGGCATACAAACGAAACACCAAAGTGTCCTGATGTAGGTTAACATCAAAAAGAAAGCCCCCCAAAGTAAAAAGTGTAGTTACAATGTACCTGACGGCTTTAGCTACATTACGTTAGTGAAGACGTTTGTCGTGTTGAGGTTCTTAAAATTTGTAAACACTGACTTGTCTCTGCTGTAGGTGATCAGTGTGATCTGTGTGGCTGTGTGGGCCATAAACGTAGGCCACTTCAACGACCCGGTGCACGGAGGCAGCTGGCTCCGAGGGGCCGTCTACTACTTCAAGATCGCCGTGGCTCTGGCCGTGGCTGCTATACCTGAAGGTACAAAAAGTATTTCAAATGAGGACCGTAGTATCACACAATGTAAAGAAAAAGCCTTCTCCTCCATCAGAAAACATTGTTTTTTTCCGCTCTATGTGCATGGAAACTACAAAATAAGTTTGAGTTGTGTCCTTGTAATTTAACTTGAGACATTCGTTACCTCTTGGCCGGGACGCTTTTGAAAACAATCTAATTTAATCTCTGTTTTCTAGTTTATTTCTGTGAGAATTTTTTAATTTTACACACCTTTTTGATTTTGTTGAATGAGTGTTTAAACTCTCTGAAAAAATGTGTTCCTTGCTCTGGAAATGTCCCTTTATTATGGATGAAAAGTTTGTTGATGCAGCGCTTTTCTTTTTCCACAAAACTGCAACTGGACTGACGCTATGATATATATTTGCCACATGTTCTATCCTACCAAACCAAAACATACATAATAATAAAAAAAAATGCCTGAAAACCCGTCGTATGCACCTTAAGTGTCCTGCTCCTCTCTCGCAGGCCTCCCCGCCGTGATCACCACCTGCCTGGCCCTGGGCACGAGGCGAATGGCCCGGAAGAACGCCATCGTGCGCAGCCTCCCGTCCGTGGAGACTCTGGGCTGCACCTCCGTCATCTGCTCCGACAAAACAGGGACTCTCACCACCAACCAGATGTCTGTGTGCAGGGTACGTTTCCAGAGAGACGCCATTTCACTGGGAATAGGTCTAACATGCGAGGAATTCTGAATAATAATCTGATTTTGAGGAGATTAGACTAAGTTTTATTTATATACTCACAAACAAAGGCTTTTGTTGCTTTTTTTTTTCTACAGAATGTGGAATTATTATTTTTTTTTCCTGGAAAGAAGGGTGGGAAATAAATCTAAATCATCACAATTTAAAGCCTCTTCTCAGTCCATGGCACGCTTAAACAATTATTCAATTAACAAATTAGTAGACAGTTATTTAAATAATCGATTAGTGATGATTAATCGATTAACTATTCAAAATGAGATTAATATTCTGAATTCAAACAATCTTAACTCATGTGACATGTAGCATTGCTGTTTTCTATTGCTGTGATTTTACTGATCTAATATGTAACTAAACTAACACTGGAGACTCGGACTTGTGACTTCTGGGACGCGTGACTCGACTCAGAACTTAAAGACTGACTTAAGACTTGACTTGGAAGATTTGGAGGGTGATGACTCGAGCTGAGGTTCAGGCACTCAGACTTGGACTCGTGGAACAAGGACTTGTACTTGACTAGTTTCAGCTCTCAAGTCCTTGTACTGCCGACCTTTGTGTATCTTCTTTAAAAATCAGTTTTTAATGGTGGTTTTTAAGTTGGTTTAAAGCTATGAGAGTTCAAAGCAGAGCCAATGAGTGAATGTAGAATGTTAAAAAAATAATGAGAACATTCTTCTTAAATGGGCTGGACTTTAGCTTCCAAAACTAGATTCTGGTGAAAGCGTCTTTGCCCTCAGGCATTAGGCAACTGTCCTGTTAAATACATGAAATTGGACTGTTTTAGAGGATAATGACTTGACTTAGAGTCAAACTCAAACAATGGACTTGAACACTTGAACAATGAGAACTTGGACTTGTACTCAGACCTAACCTGGGAGACGTAAGGACTTGACTCAGACTCTACTTGGACTCAAACAATGTGAATTGAGTGCGACTCAAAGGGCTGAAGCACTTAACTGACAAATTATGCAGTTTTGACCATTAAAAATAAATCATAGTTAGATTGTATTTTGTTGATAATGTATTAAAAAAAAGTCTTAACGTACTACAAATAATCTTTTGACCAGTCGACTGATAGAATAATGGTTAGTTGCAGCCCTGGTGAGCTGGACTTGGACCCTGCATGTGACTAACCCAGAGCACTAACCGGACTAATGTTTGTAGATGTTTGTGGTGGAGAAGACGATGTCTGGAGACCAGTGCACGCTGAGTGAGTTCACAGTGACTGGATCCACATACGCTCCAGAGGGAGAAGTGTGAGTTTAACCTTTACTCTAACCATAACACTGCTTTACAATGGTTGCTTTTCTAACGCAGAGATGGGAGAAGCAGACATGAACAAGAACTTCCGTAATAATGATTACTTCTACGAGAGTTATATTATTAGTAGTAGTAGTAGTAGTAGTAGTAGTAAACAGTGACTCAAGTACACATTTGGGGAATATAGTTATCTATTTTTTAAAAATATTTTTTCAGAATATAGACAACTAAAATCACCTCATATATTACGTCATTCATCGACTGGTATGGATTTGATTTATTTTATTGATGATTATTGTTTAGACTCCAGTGAAACATTTGGCCGATAAGATCTGCTGAGATTTTGTGTCTAATTTACGAAAGTCCAATTTCGATTATTTTCTCTGAAATCTATCATTTGAATTGACGACAAACTCATCCACAAACCTGTTCGACTGCAAACTGGTTAAGAGATCTGTGAAGTGTTCAAATCCAACTTTATCCATCTACTTTATTTATACAGCATATTTTATACACAAGACTGTTCCCAAAGTGCCGCCCTCAGTGTTTTTGTTGTTTTCTTAAGTCAAAGACCACTATTACTCAAATTAGCCAAACTAATGCATTAAAAACAACACCTTTTTAATAATAAAATACATAAAACGATAAAACTATTTAAAACTCTGTTAAAAAAAACAGAGAGGACAACACAACTCGCACAGTGGTAAAAGTTTTTGCCGCTCCCAGACTAAACTTGAATATTTGTGCATGTTCCCCTCAGTTTTAAAGACGGTGCTGTGGTGAAGTGCAGTGAGTACGAAGGACTGGTGGAAATGGCCACGATCTGTGCTTTGTGCAACGACTCCTCGCTGGACTTCAACGAGGTAACGGAAGACAAACCCCACAGTCAGCTCACATCCATTTCTGCTGCTTAATTCAAGGCCGCCTTGTGTTCCAGGCCAAGGGTTTGTTTGAGAAAGTCGGCGAGGCGACCGAGACTGCCCTCTGCTGTCTGGTGGAGAAAATGAACGTTTTTGACACGGACCTGAGAGGACTGAGCCGGTCGGAGCGAGCCACGGCCTGCTGCTCCGTAAGTGCCTGTTTCAGAGTGATGACTGAGTGCCACTGTGGTCAGAACATGAATTAACACCTCAAAACCGCATATTCTGCCTTTTGACCGGTGAAAAGCCCCAGAAACGGGACGCTACATATCACAGTAGTAACATCATGGTGCATAGGAAAACTTAAACCTTTAGAAATATCACTTTGAAACATCTTCTGTAGTCTACAATATGAAAAAAAAGTGTGTTTTCAAACGTTTTCATACATAAATAAGGCTTTATATATGTACATTTCCATATTTGCACATGGTTGGGACAATCTGAAAACTTTATAGAGCAAAGTTTGAAGTTCTTGCTTCATTTTGTTGACATATTGGATCCAAAAACATTTACAGACAGGACTGTGGACTCTCAAAGACTGTTTACAATACATGAAACAAAGTGAAAAGACAACAGTGGTGTCAAAAAAATTAAGAAATACAGGTTTAAACAGTCGCCTTTTGAGCATTGATTTGAACTTCTTATATGAATCTGTTTATCTGGGATGCAACATGACATCATTTGCTACGCGATTGAGTAAACTTTAGCTTAACTGAGCATCTATTTCCATTTCAACTCATTAGTTTGGTTTGTAAAGACAGACAGTGGAACTCCATTTGATCTGTAATGCGGCAATCCCTGAAACAAGTCCATTACACGAAACGCTTTGCCCCAACCCTTTAATGGGACCCCAGGACTCTAATAGAAAAAATAAAGAAGTAATGTGTGGCCAAATAACACTACATTATTTTATTTCATTTGTTTTATTCCTCCCTGCAAATTCAAGAGCAAAAATGCAAAACCACACACGATTATATGAGCGGAAATGTTTTGGTGCTTCTAATTTTTTACCCAATATACATTAAAGAAAAAACAAAAACAAAACGTGTAATATATTCTGTTGTTTGCAGTTTAATTTATTTTTTGGCATTTTTAAAGCAGGGGGAACTCAAAGAAACAAAGAGAGGTGAAAAAAAAAAAAATAAGTATATAGTTAAAACACATTCAAGACATTTAACAAATCAGTAAAAATTTTCAAAAACTGTACAATTAGAGCGTCCGTTTTGTGACCAGGAGGTTTGTGGTTTGATTTGAGTCTGTTCCGGGTGGATCAAGTAAAAATGTACATTATAGAGATAACTAAAGTTTAAACTCACTTATGTTTATGTTGTTTCAGGTGATCAAGCAGCTGATGAAGAAGGAGCTCACCCTGGAGTTTTCCCGAGACAGAAAGTCGATGTCCGCGTTCTGTCTGTCCAATAAACTCTCTCGCTCAGCCACAGGATCCAAGATGTTTGTGAAGGTAAAACTACAGGCACTTATTATGAAAGCCTGCCCTCTTCTGGCTGCTTCGTATGGCATTTATCTGTTTGTGTGCACTGGAATCATCGTAGTCAAACTTTTCACACCGAGGTTCAAGAAGGATTTGTTCTGGGTCCAAATTAGGCCGTAACCTTTTCTAAAATACTGTCTAGTTCTACACAATGGCTAACCCAAATGAGGACAAATGTTTGGATTAAATTGGCTCTAAATTCAGCAAATATTTGAACTGCAGTCCTTGGTTACTGCAGTTTGAGACGTACGATTAGATGTAATTAGATATGTCAAAGGTTAATCAAAAGGAACACAATTAAAATGGTCAAAAACATCAAGATTACAATTGACATGTGATTTTATAGTTTAGATGTCTTCTTTATATTTCACTTCTTCTCTCCAGTGTTAATGCTTCTGGACATAGCACTGTGCAATGAATCAGATTTAGAATTGTCATTTTCAATTATTGCTCTATACAATTTCAAGTGTTGTCATCAAAAATACAATGAATATCCTTCTGTTCAGAAAGAGATGTGCGTTCCTTTCCCGGGTTGCAAATAACGATTATTTTAGCAGTCGACCAGTCAAACAATTATTTCTATTGTGCATTGAGATATTGAGATAACCAAATATGGCAACTAAAGGTTTCGAGACGTTTCGAGAACGTTATAAATAAATAAAATGTATTATGGCTTAAATAGTATTTTCTAACAGTTTGAGTTAATAATGTCACTGTCTGTCATGTGATTTAGAGTCTGAAAATCCAGAAAACTCTTATGATTATCCAAATGCAACTTTTTATTTATTTATTTATTATTATTTTTTTTACCTCTCAAAACCAGGAGCAAAGCCACTTTTCGAATCTATGTGTCACAAAACATTACTTATAAATCAGAGTTGGCGTATACTTTCTCCACTCATTTTTTGACATTGTAGAAGTCATGGTTTGAAATAATCGTGATTTGAATGATGAGCCCAGTATACATGATTCTAATAATCTTCCCTTGACGTCATTATAAAATACAAATTGTAAATCCAACTCCAGTACGAAATAAGAGGTCAGATAGTTCTACAACACTGTTAAACCATGGCATTCTCTGGAAAATGGAGCGTTTCACTTCCTACACTTTTGAATATTTCATTCTGTCCATCTTGTGACCAGTTTGTCCTTTCCCTCGCTCTGTCAGGGAGCCCCCGAGAGCGTGCTGGAGCGCTGTAACTACATCCGCATTAACGGCACCGCCCGCGTGCCCATGAGCAAAGCCATGAGGGAGCAGCTGCTGTCCACGGTGCGAGAGTGGGGATCGGGCCGGGACACGCTGCGATGTCTGGCCATGGCAACGAGAGACGCGCCGCCCGACATCAAATCACTCAATCTGGAGAACTCTGCCACCTTCGTCGATTACGAGGTGAGGAAACCATGGACGTTTTCTATCAGTATTGTTAGGTTACAGTAGCAAAAAGATCTTTTAGAATTTAGAATTATAAATGTTTAGTTAAATATCTTTATTTGTCAGTGTGCAAATTTAGTAAGTTTTTCACTCTTAAGACGGTAAAAATCTGGTGCAACACATTTAACTCTGTGAAATACACAATAAAATACCACTGTTTTAGATGCATTCAATGGTTTTGTAAAGTGAACTCATAATCATGTGCTAATTATGTAAAGCCATTTGCTTCCAACAATCCAACACTTCCTAGATTTAGTTTCATTCAGCTAGACCTGATAATTACAGAGATCTTAATCTAAACCAGGTCAAAGTTTAGTTAAGCAGCAGCAAAGACATTGACTGATCGTACGTGAACTCCTGTGACCGCGTCTGTCTCCAGTCGGATCTGACGTTCGTGGGCTGCGTCGGAATGTTGGACCCGCCGCGAAAAGAAGTTCTGAGTGCAGTGAGAATGTGTCGACAGGCGGGAATCCGAGTCATCATGATCACAGGTGAGAGAGGGCTCAACCGTGAGTCAGACTTTGTCAAAACATAAGCTTAACAATGACAAAACTAAGATTAAATCAAGGATATTTTAGAATTCAAGGAAAATAATGAAGAAAATCTGGCTTGTTATAGCGATGTATTTAGTGTGTTGACATATCGATTATTGTATCGGCCGATATTGTGATGTTTCAAACGTTTTGCCATACATTTTAGACTGATTTCTTATTTAGCAAAAAAATACAGCAGACATATTCAGGTCTCTCCGTTTTGTAGGATGTATAAACTAAGGAAATTCTTGGTCGATTAAAGACATAAATCGACGTTTTTGGACAAAGTATTTATCTGCAAAAAGGCAGATTTAACTCCCAAAGCTTCTGCTTACTCTTTTACTGATTACTAAATCCTCATAATCTAAATACAACGTTTAATCAACTAAATCACCATCCATCGATTAATCTACTGAACAACTAAACAACTACAGCCTTTATAAAAACTGGATGATACAACACCTTTTTATTGTTACAGTTATTGTGAATTTTATGTTCATTCACAGCTCTTGACAACATGACATAACAAACAGCCAAATCTTTCATGATAAAGTTAAATGGGCCATTTTATGTAAATCTGAGTCAAGAGCTTTTGGTTATGCTTTCAAGAGCGTTCCTTCATCTTTCTACTCAGGATGTTATTTTAATTCATTGATTCATGTCTTGAATAATTCTATGTCATCCTGCATTTTAGGCCATGTCTGGTTCCTCTTATCCCAGTCTTCTCTGTACTTGATTACGCGATTATTTCCAAACTGCAGACTTCGGGTCATGCTTGCTGAGTAAAAAAATGTCACAGAGCCCTTTTGTCAACAATGAAACACAAAAATGTTGGCTGCTTGCTATGGTGAAATGCCCCAATGACTCCTCAACGGACCTGTTTCTATCTCTAAGCCGTTTTAGATCAAGAATGTTAAATAAAATAAACAAAATGTAAAATAAAGTTCTCCTTATCTAAACTAAACTCCCAAAAAGTAGCATCATATTTCTTCTCTACGTTAGTTCCCCCAAACCTCATTTTTCTGACCCAATGTTTCGTTTCTTTTCCAGGTGACAACAAGAACACGGCGCTGTCGATCTGCCGGCGCGTGGGCATCATCACGGAGCAGGAGGAAGAGCAGGAGGGCCTCGGGGTCTCGGGGGGCCTGACGGGCAGAGAGTTCGACGAGCTGCCGCCTCACCTGCAGCGCCAGGCCTGCCGAACGGTCCGCTGCTTCGCCCGAGTCGAGCCCGCGCACAAGAGCCGCATCGTGGAGTATCTGCAGAGCCTCAGCGACATCACCGCTATGGTCAGCAGAAACGCCCCGCTCGGAATCAGTAATGCTCGTTAAAGACGCCGCGGAAACGAATGGGAAGCTGGGAAGCAAAAACAGTGAACACCTTGCGATATTTTGTTCTACAGCTATTTCTTTAACCTGGAAAGTCCCATTTGAGATTTGTAGATCCCTTAAAAGGTTGCCTTCATCCGCACAACCCTAAAGCCGCCTGTCCACTGCACAGTGTTCTCCGTTTAAGAAGAAAGATTACAGATTGTGGGGAAAATCTTGAGTCGCGGCACAAAAATAGTGGGTTGTAGCTCTTGCAGTGAGACAGGGACAGATATTACGACTAAAGACCAGCACGTATCGCTAGCCTCAGCTAACCGGTACTGCTACGATGACTCGGTATTCACTTAGATGAACGTTGGTTGTAGCCACGACTGACTGAGTGAATAAGTGCGGTCTCATAGTTTAAACCCTCTCGTCTTGTCGTGTGACATCCATAAATATTTATAGTCCATCTTTAGACAAGGCATTTCACACAGAGCAGACACTTTTACAGAAAACGGACAGTACAAGAATGTGGGTTAGATACACGTACAGTCAGT
Organism: Chaenogobius annularis; assembly: GCA_015082035.1. Classification (NCBI taxonomy): domain Eukaryota; kingdom Metazoa; phylum Chordata; class Actinopteri; order Gobiiformes; family Gobiidae; genus Chaenogobius; species Chaenogobius annularis. Next base: position 156,807 of record BJKM01000286.1, on the reverse strand, counting down.
GAGAGAGTTAATGATTGAAATCTTGTATCAGTGGCTTATTTTGACACACATCTGACCTGGAAATGCAGAGTTTAATTGTCTTCTGTTATTAATTCTGATCTATTTTAACAAGACGAGGTGAACCCCCAACTGCAATACGACAGGACCAAAAACTAGGCCGTTCACAGTGAAATTAACTGGGAATTTAAATTGATTTATTTCATCCTGAGGCAAAAAATATTTATAGAGGGTAGCAGTCCAGTTCTTTACTAGTGACAACATTTGTGAAGTTTTATCTTATCTTGTTTTGCTGCATTCTGTGTGCAATGCCAGTGAAGAAATGCTATTGTTTTGTTGTATGATAAATGTTCCTTCTTCGTCCTCAGACGGGTGACGGAGTGAACGACGCCCCCGCTCTGAAGAAAGCAGAGATCGGTATTGCGATGGGCAGCGGCACCGCGGTGGCCAAATCTGCCTCGGAGATGATTCTGGCGGACGATAACTTCTCGACAATCGTGGCGGCTGTGGAAGAGGGACGCGCCATCTACAACAACATGAAGCAGTTCATCCGATACCTCATCTCCTCCAACATCGGAGAGGTGGTCTGGTTAGTACAACTAGAATTACTTTATTACCCCGGATCAGCTCCCACCGTGTGATGTCAGGGGGTTCACTATCTCTTTTCCTATCGAGCCCGATCAACTGGTTTAACAGTCTCCCTCTCTGTGCAGCATCTTCCTCACGGCGGCGTTGGGGATGCCTGAAGCGCTCATCCCGGTGCAGTTGTTGTGGGTGAACCTGGTGACAGACGGTTTTCCTGCCACAGCTTTGGGCTTCAACCCTCCAGACTTAGACATCATGTCGCGGCCCCCTCGCTCCCCAAAGGAGCCGCTCATCTCCGGGTGGCTCTTCTGTCGATACCTCATCATCGGCTGTAAGTCCAGACGCTCGGTTACAGACGCTCGCAACTAACCCTTATTTTAGAAGCCAATTCTTTTTTTAATTAGTTGACTAGACAGACGATTATTTATTTTGTACATTGAGATTTTTTTAAACACATTTTTAACCAAATAAAAGTAAAATACCATGATGGAAGGCTTCTAGAGGGAGAATATTTATATAATATTTCATAACGATTGCATCTACCTGATTAATTGTTAATTCAATTCAATTTCAATTCAATTTATTTTTGTAACGCCCAAAATCACAACAGTAGTTGCCTCGAGGGGCTACAGTGGAAAACAAAATAAACAGTGTTCATAAGGACTTGGTAATGTCCCAGCGTCCTGTGTCCTTAGACAGATAAACAGTTACAGTCCTACTTGACAATACTCGTTAAAAGTAAAAATCAACTAAATAAAGAAGGAAGATAATTGATGTCTAACGCAAAAAGATCCAAATTTGTCTTTGAAATACATTTAAAAAATACATATTTTGCAATATGCATATGCTACAAATATTAGCACGCTTTCAAATTCCCAAGACAAACGTATGGTTACTTAAATCTTATTTATTTGCTGCTGTTACACCTTGATTCATTAAGGGTTTAGTACACAAAAATGTACAATCTTAAATGAGACGATAAGTTAAAAAGTCGTATTTATGTTGATTTTTAGTACAATTTAACTTTCTTAAAATAAGATTTGCCAATAGAAGTAAGTTTGGGTATTATTTCAAGTAAAGTAGCAATTTTTTAAAAAAAGATATTTTATGCTTGATCCATTGGAAGTCTTACTTTAAAGAAGTAAAAATACACCCAAAACAAGATAAAGACTACTTATTTCAAGCACTTTTTAAGTTATTATCTTATTTTAGATGGTAATTTTTCCAGTGTACGAAGAGGGAAAAATAAACAATCTAACGCACAGGAGAATCTTTCAACCGGGGCCAAATATTGCCACGAAGTAGTGCTGGAGAATTGTTTCAATAGTCACTAGTGCCAGTAATGGCTGAATCTAAAACAAAAAAAAGTTGGTTCACTCATGTTCTAACTCGGCTGTGTGTTTCTGCAGGTTATGTTGGAGCAGCCACAGTGGGAGCTGCTGCCTGGTGGTTTATGGCCGCGCACGACGGACCCAAAGTCTCCTTCTATCAACTGGTAAGGCAAACAGACCCTGGTGATGGTGGAAAAAAGAAACTGACTCTTCAAAAGTGGTGCTGGGGGTCAAGGAGGACTGAGTTTAAAACAGGGTTCTCGTGGGGTCTTAAAAAGATTTACATTTTCAAAATAAACTTAAACTTATATTGTAGACAAAGATTCAGTTGTAGTCATCTGGACTCTGTTTTAGAAAAACAAAATGTTTCGACTCTCATCCAAGAGTCATTCTCAATCCGCGTGAAAGAGGAAAGAGGAAAAACACGTCCGGAATGCTCTCTCAGCCTGTGGATACCCGACTTGGGTTCTTCACAAAGTGGAGAGAACCAAAAAGCAGGACAAAATGGACAAAAGGGAAACAGAACCAAGAAGAAAGGGTGTCTCTATCCCTTATGTCTTGGGGATTGACAGAAAAAACGGAAAATAATTTTTTGACAACACAAAGTCCCTTTTTATTTCAAACACTTAAAGACAAAAACTGGTTCACTCTAAGGACTTCCCGTTGTTTATAAAGGTCTGCTGAAACCCTGGAGACGCCCGAGGCATTCTGATGCTTATCAGGTACGCAATGAGGAGGGAGTGAAAGTCAGTGTACAATAGGAAATAGATGGCCCATCTCAGGGCTGTTAGTAAAACAAAGAGATTATTCTCAAGTGAAACCAAAAAACTCCCCCTTTTTATCAAGAGGTCCCGCCCTGTGGGCAGGGCCTACACAGAGGAGGATATAAAACCTGAGTTCCCAGATTCGATTCACAGATTGAGAATGACGAGTCGAAACATTTTGTTTTTCTAAAACAGTGTCCAGATGATGACATCTGAATCTTTTTCTACAATGGAACACTCCTGGACGAATGAGGGATTACACTTTAATCTTATATTGTCTTAAATTTGGTCAAATTGAGGTTTAGGCCTTACATTTGAAGTACATGTTAAGACTTTCCGTTCTGTGCAAAAATTATATATAATAAATAATGTGCGTGTTTCTGTCGAAGAGGTTAGTTTATTGCAAAGACCAGCCATTTATTTATTTGAATAAAGTGTCCGATGCCCGGCAGAGCGACTGAGCTGGGGAACAAAGTGAGGAAGGGCAAAGTGGAACTAGACATTCTGTTCCATTACATTCTATTCCATTCCATTACATTACATTACAGATGGTGAGAGACAGTAAATTAGGATGTGTTTTTCAAAAAGAGGTGATTTAAAAAAAGAAATGGGTTGATAGCTGAGCAGGGCAGTGGAGGTCAGTAAGTGAGGAAGGTGAAGTCTTCACTACAGCTCCATTAGAGAAACCTGTTCCATGGGAATTTGTGTTGAACATGTGTTTGTGCCCTCAGTCCCATTACCTCCAGTGCAGTGAGGGCCATGAGGAGTTTGCTGGAGTTCAGTGCTCTGTGTTTGAGTCTCCCATCCCAATGACGATGGCTCTGTCTGTGCTGGTCACCATCGAGATGTGCAACGCTCTCAACAGGTAATCACTCAAAACTGACACGGCAACCTCGGCATGATATCGAAATTAGCTTAAAGGTCACATCAAATGCATGTAACCACTTAGTAACGTCAAAAACAGGACGAATAGGAAGAATAGTTATTGCTGCGATAAAAACTAATGAGGATCCTAAATAAATAAATAAAAGCATAATGCACATGTTGAATTTGGCTTCATTGATTCCTGCTTGTTTCATTATTCCTTGTTTATTTTGAGGCTGTTTCAATTTTCCCTGAATTGTGATGTCAAAAGTAGCAATCGGACATCTTTTAAGTCCATAAACCATCGACTTTCTTTACAACTGTGTGCTTACATTACATTTATCAGGGAAACATTATTTTAAGTTCTAAAACATGAGATGCAAAAGGAAATGTTTCAAGGCCAATAACAATATAAACAATGCATCATATGTGTCCTTTAAAGGTCCAATTCTAAGCAGTGTTTAGGTTCTTAAACTTCTTTTGGACAGCTGAAACTTGTCATTTCTTAAATTATCTGTGTCTTTTAGAAAGTCACTTTAATATTTGTGAGACTCCAGCAGAGGGCGCAATGGCTCTAGCTGTTTTAATAATATGGGGCTATATATATATACCGGTATATATATTTTTTTTATAATAAGTAATTTTAAATTGTCCCTTAAATGCATGCCCTTTTTTTTGACTGAATATATGTTGTTTTATTATTGCTCAGTGTTTTTGTGTTGCACCTTAAAGGCCGAGACAAGTTCCTATGTCTGTGAAGTTTGTTCATTGACAATGGCAATAAACCCCATTCTGATATTCTTGCAGTGCAGTTATGTGCAATACGACATTCAGTTTGTGGTTAAGGAAAATTGTGTCTAATTTGACTGGATGTAATAGGACATTTTTGATCTTTGTGTGTGTAGTCTCTCAGAAAACCAGTCCCTGCTGAAGATGCCTCCCTGGTCAAACCCGTGGCTGGTGGGAGCCATCTGTTTGTCCATGGCTCTGCACTTCCTCATCCTCTACGTCGACCCGCTGCCGGTGAGCTCATATGAGAGACACAACACTTTTATTATTATTATTATTATTATTATTATTATTATTATTATTATTATTATTATTATTATTATTATTATTATTATTATTATTATTATTATTATTATTATTATTATTATTATTATTATTATTATTATTATTATTATTATTATTATTATTATTATTATTATTATTATTATTATTATTATTATTATTATTATTATTATTATTATTATTACTACACCAGCGTCTTGTGATTATTATTATTATTACACCAGCTCATGCCATCTTCACCGTCTGACTGATTTACAGTTTGAATGTTGTATTTGTCAGATTTCAATCTAGATTTTTGTAAGTTAGCTTTTGAAAGGTGCGGTACCTGATTGTTACCCTCTTAAAAACGTGAAAAACAGACCAAATTCATTTTAAATTGTTTACATTCAGTCCATAACATCAATTCAAGGTATTCAAGGTACACATACTTAATGCATGCCTAGCATCCTAATTATTGAACATGAAGAGTTCATAAGCACATTTCAACTTTCAGAGACCGGAGCAGAGGTGGAAAAACATGCTAGCATGCGAACAGCGCACTTCCTGGTTTGCGGAGAATAAAATGGTCTATCTTTACAGTAGATGCAGCATGAACACAGCGGTCTGATTTTACGATAAGATAAGATCACCTTTATTTGCCCCACAGTGGGGAAATTCCACTGTTGCAACAAAGGAGCAGATTAGGCACAGTATAATAATAAAAACAGGATAACTTGGAAGAAAATTAAAAAAAAATAAAACTCACATAAAAAACTCTCATAAAAACAGATAACTCTTATAATCTTAATAATAATAACACTCTTATTTACAGCTGTCATAATGGACAGAACATATGAACATTTGACCTAAAAGCTGCTCTTACGATATATCTGCGCTGAGGCACGACAGATTTGTCTTCTTTCCATTAAAAAAAAAATCTTATACTGACCCTTATAAATATGTAATCACATCTTACTGCAATTTGTCTGACAAATATTGCAATTAAATTTGCTATACATTATATTTAATCAAAATGTATTTCACTGTACTCATTTTAAACACATTCTAAAGTTTTCACATTTGAGAGAAGACTCGTATACATTTCAGGACATAAACTATAAAGCTAGCAGGTGTTACACAGGTTTAGACTATAGTTCTCTGCAGAGGACATGATATTACCTGAACACCTTTACTGCCCCGCAAAGTAAAAACACAGTTACTGCATATTTTGTCAAAACAGATTTAATTCCAAAAGGCAGCTTCATATCAGTTTTATTTCATCCCTGCTACTGGAACGCAGGGAATCATTCAGTGCTTTCAGCGCCAGGAGATTCATAGAACCATAGTTACATTTGTTGCCTTAGTTTTTTGTGGTGACAAAGTTTTATGGCTCATCTGTTTACGAATTTGGAGAAATCTTAAAATTGCTGTAACTCAAATTCCTCTGTGGAAAGAAATGCGTGGTAACAGCAGCTCTGGAATGTTACAGTATGAACAGTATCTGTGCTAACACAGCACAGATACTGCACTTTTCTGGGGCTTTACTGGAGAGTTTCTCACAAGTTGCAAATATTGTACAATGTTTTGTGTCTCATTTAAACACAAACTAAAACACTTGATGGTTTTGGCAGTAAAAGAGCTCAGACCACCTCATTTACTGTAGTTTAGTACACATTTAAAGCTTAAAGGTCAAACCAGTTGTGATGGTTTAAAGTCCTGTTTAGATGCAATGGTTTTACTTTGTAGGGCAGTGTAATCACACTGTTACATTGTGATATTGATTTCATTTTGCTGAACCTTCTCAACCCGTTTGTTTTCTCCAGATGATCTTCCAGATCCGGCCTCTGTCTTGGTCTCAGTGGGTCGTGGTGTTGAAGATGTCGCTCCCGGTGATTCTCATGGACGAAGCGCTCAAGTTTTTAGCTCGAAACTACATTGAGCCGGGATCACAGATTCAGGTAAAGGTCTTATCCTAGACTCAAGTAAACTCTGTGTTTATTCTGTAAACTTCTTTCACCTCAGATTGACAGCGTTTATTGCAGCTTAAATGTGTCAGGATGACACATTTTGAAGTGTAATATATATGAAAAATGTTCAGATGATAAACAATATTAATAAAAAAAAATACAATATTAAGATTATTAAAATATAAAGAAAGTACTATTAATTTGTGTCCATAGCCCAAAAAATTTGCACATATTGGCTATTTATTCCCTAATGGTGCAAATACAATGATCCTTCACTGGAAAAATAACCATCGAAAATAAGTTAATAAATGTTTGAAATAAATTGTATCTTGTTATTTGACTGCCTGTTATTTGAGTAAGGTTGCCTTTGGAACAGTGTATAAAACGTGTTGTTTTACTCAAAATTAAGAAAAAGACAAGCATTTTCTAACTTGAAATAATAACTAAACACATGTGTTCTATCGGCAAATGTTATTTTAAGAATGAACTCGACTCAAGAGAAATACTATTGAATAATTTTTTTTTTACTTACTTATTGTACAGTAGATTTTTACAGTGTTATGGCATTATAATCCAAAACCACGAGAAACTAAGTAACATGACTAGTTTCAACAGTGCCACACAGTGTATAATAAGACAAATGACACCACACATATATTTTGACATCTTTAAAACAAGATGCAAAACAGAATATTTTGTTTTACTCAAAATAAGAAAAATACAACTTGAAATGATAACTAAACGTACTTGTACTGTACAATCTTCAACAAGACAATAAGTTAAAAAAAACAAAAGTGATATAGCTAAATAAGTGGCTCCTTTGTCATTCAGTCCAGGTTTCGTGTTGTTTGGTTCATTCGCTGGTCGAAACCCGATGATGCTTGGAAACCATTTCCTCACCGGCGTAAACTGGTCAAGTAACAAATGCACTGCTCTGTTTCCCCGCCTCTCTCAGTCGCTGGAGGAGGAAGAGGAGCAGCGGAGGCGAGGTGGCGGGCCAGGCTGCGGCGCGTGGCTGCGGCAGTCGTTCCGGGGCGTGTCCTGGTCGTTCGTGGCCGTCGCCGCGCCTCTGGTTTTGTGGATCTTCAGCCTGGACTCTGACATCACCAACATCTTCTGGGAGTGAAAGGGTTGAATGGTGACTCGGTCTGAAGGCGCAGGAGGAGGGCGCACGGTGCCGTGGAGGGGAGCCATTTGAAGAAGATATGGGATTAAAAATACGGGTTTGTCCTTAAGAAATGGAAAGAACTACGAGTTAAGTTGGTAAAGAGTTATTTTGTTGGGAGTAAATGTTTTGAAGGTTATCCGACAGACAATCAGAATTACATTGTACAAGTTTCTTTGCTTTGAAAGGTGCTCTGTGCAGCTTTAGCCATTTTATTCACTGCTATTACACAATGAATATCACACTAGTTAAAGGTGCACAATGTAACTTTTCTGGAGGATAGGGCTGCGACGATTAATCGACTAATCACGACATGTAAAAAATAATGGTACGTATTTTTTTGATAATTGCAATCTTTGTTTGGAATTTACGGACGCTAAAACACAAACGAAAAGACCTTTTACAACAAAGACGGTGGTTTTATTAAATCAAAATATCAAAAAAGGTTAAGCAAATTGATTTTAATTCATGGTACACTTAATTTGTATTTTAAAGAACCTTCAGTCACCAGATTTCAACCTTTCTTTGCCTGATAATGTATTCAAATAGTCTCAAAGTACAGTCGAAATAATGGCTGACCAGTCGTCAGTGGGGCTGCTCCGTCGCCGCTTCTCATGAAATGCTGTTTTGGCTGGAATGTTCCACAGTCTGTATAAACTCATGCATCTTTCATTGATTTAATTACAGGTGTCTTTATCACCAAAGAATACTTTGTTAAAGTCACCTGCTTGTCTCCATGGAGATTGTAAAGTATGTGGAATATTCCAGGAAAAAACAACATCTTCACAGAGAATAGAAGGTTTGAGACTCTAGACCAGAAAACTGTCATTGTGCCCTTTAAACCTCATCGTTTAGAACTAGTATGTGATAGTTGTACTTCAAAATATATTCAAACTTTTCACTATATTTGCAGTAAATTGTCATATTGGTTTCTAATGCTAGAGTTATTTCTTTTTAAATATATTTCAGTGAAATGGCACTAAAACGACACTGCAGAAGATAAATCACACTGTTGACTGGTTTCTAAATCATTTTTCCAACAAAAGTCTTCAGGCAACGGATAGTGTAATAACAAAGTAATACTTCAATGTTCAAGTCCAAATTGGGGGACGTTAAAGGTTACTACGTATTACTTATTCATGATTATTGAGAACATGATCAAACAACAGTGATCGAATTTTCTCTGTCTAATACATGAACATTCCTCAAGTATGCGACCAGTTTTAAGAAATAAAGTAAAGTTAAAGTGACATAAACGGACAGATACAAAAAGTACTTTACATTTACTTTACATGCTTTTGGAGCATCTATTGAATTGAATCAGAATCAGGAAAGGTTTCTTGCCATTGTCAATTAACTAAATTCACAAACATAGGAACTTGTTTCGGCATTAAGGTGCAACATATAATGATGAACAATAATAAAAACATATGAAATCAAAAGGGCATGCATTCAAGAAAACCGTTTAAATTTACTAAAAATGAAGAGGCTTGTACACAAGACTTTACAGTTAAGTGAATCATACTTCCAATACTTTCCAAAAATAATTATTTTCTTGTCTCTACTATCAAATAACTACATACAGCGGTCATAACCCCTTTTTAAAACGTTTTTGCATTTGGTTTATGGAGTAAATGAAAATACAGGAAGAAATCTGAAATTGCTCTCAAATCCTTTAGCTTTATACTTTATACTATATACTACATCTGAAGCTAGTCTTCCCTGTCCAAAATCCCTATAAAACGGCCATTTATTTACATTCATTTGTTTAACACAGCGAGTGGCTGTGGGGTTAGTCCAATATGGATTGATATTTTTCCCGTTACCAGTATCTGAAATGTGTTCAGGCTCACAAATGTCTGTAAAGATCACACATTCAGTAAAGATAATGACAAAACGTATGATGAGTGTGTAAACACCAGGGCTGCAACTAACAATTAATTTGATAATTTGATTAGTTTAGGTTACAAAAGGCCTGTGGATTATATATTTTGACTAAATTTGACCCGAAAGTGACACCGCTTGAGGACATCGTGATCGCGATTACTTGCAAACAAAAGACAAAATTGAGTCACACAGCTTCATTTCTGGCATCTGTTGGACTTTGTGTACATATTCAGCTAACGATTATTCGATTACTCCATTAGTTAACTATTATTCCAACAATCGGTCAGTTGCGATCAATCGATTGACTAGTTTCAGCCCTCGTAAACATTTTTACTCTCATTATTCTGCTCAAAAAGACAAATCCGATGCACCCAGGACAAACCGGGAATGGCACAGACTTGTGGCGGTGCAGAAAAAATGTAATTGCCAAATATCGGTTAAATTTTCGGACCAATCTGAAGATCTCACTGATTGAGTCGAAGCACAACTTCCGGTTATGTTTAACTCAATAGCGCCACTTATCGGAGTGTGGCAGCGTAGTTAAACGCCGCCATAAACAATTATAATTGTAAGGTTTTTCCCAATATGCTAAATGAGTACTAAATTGAAATGTTTTTTTCTGAAATCCAATGAAAATGCGTTGTTGAAGGGCTGTCTGTCTTTTTTTATTTATGATGATGCAGTTCAGGATGAGAAATGGTTAAAAAAAAAAAAAAACGTATTGTACTTTTTTTGTATTGACGCACAGTTTGCCTCATTGTGATTTGACACTAATGTCTAGTTTTTTTTTTGCTTAACACGTAACCACGTTCTGCCTGTTTTTCCATTATTTTAGTTTGAACTTGTGTCTTGCGACGTCGCTTGAATGATGCAAAAATGGAAGAAGTGTTTTTTACGTCACTGAATGTTATTTTATGTATTTATATGTTTTGTTATTAATTAAACATGTTATCATTATTATTTATTTTTAGCTCAGACTGTCATAGGATAGAAGGTGTGGAAATGGGACTTGATGTTTTGGACGTTCTTTGAAAGTTTAAATAAAGGTCGAAAAGGATTTTTGAATATGCTGATGTCCATGATCTTTGCCTATAATTTTAACTATTGATGCTTAAAGATGCACCATGTAACTTTTTGGTTGTCATGGTGATTGTCTAACTTTGCCTGGAATGTTTCACAGTAAGGCATGGGGTTTTTTTTTTTTTTTTTTTTTTTTTTTTCTCCTTAAAATTACTGTGCAAAACATGCATTCTTACTGTGAGCAGGATTGCCACTCTACAGATCTGACCTATAACTTAAAAAAAAAGGAAACGTTAACTGCCATACTGCCTGGAACCTCCAGGCAAAGCTATAACATCTCGTGGCTCTTCTCCCAGAAAAGGTTATTTTTAGTCGAGCACAGTTATACACAAGTAATAAACATAAAAATCACAATACAAACAAAAACTGTTCCCATTCATTATTTAATCCTTTTTTCACAAAATGTTTACACTGTTTGAAATTAAAGTTAAACTAAAATGGCAATAGATGGCAATCAAGTAAAAACATTAGCACATCTCACTCACTCACTCACTCTCTCACTCTCTCACTCTCTCATATATATATATTTTTTTAAATATATTTTTATATAATATCTGTGTGTGTATATATATATATGTGTGTATATATACATAATATATATATATATATATAATATATACACACACACTATACATATATATATATGTATGTATATATTATTATATATATAAGTGTGTATATATATATGTATTATGTATATATATGTATATATATATAAGTGAGAGTGAGAGAATAGAGATAGATCTCTCTCTCTCTGTCTCTCTCTCTCTGTCTCTCTTCATATATATATATATATATATATTAATATATATATATATATATACATACACAGATGTATAAATGCTAATTCACCCAGTTGCATTGGCACTGTTTTTCAGACGCATAACATGTGTTAGCATGATTCATATGCTCATTCACTCATTTACGTTTTAGGGACAATGGTGAGAGATTAGGTGGTCACAAAGTCCTATTTCATAATGTTTAGGCAGAATTTTTGAAATTGAATTACACTTTTTTCGAATAAATGTCTTTGTCTTTATTGCAGTTGGCACTTTGGGTACATTTGTGCATAATTACACTAATATGCACAAAATAATATAGTATCCACTATATTGAACATACTTGGACCCAGTGCTCTGGGGTTACACTGTTACTGTTGTCCAATAGTTAATATTCATTTACTTTGAAAAATTACAATGAAAAGACACTAGACAACGATTGGTGGAAATATGTGAGCCTTAATGATCAATATAAAATCCTTTCAGCCACATGCACAACTAAACTGTTTTACCTATTGACTGGAGGCCTATGAAACTGAAAACACTGATCCCCATGTTTTAGTCCTGACTCTGGGCACCAGCAGGAGGCGCGGTCCATGTTTAGTCCTGACTCTGGGCACCAGCAGGAGGCCGGTCCATGTTTAGTCCTGCCTCTTGGGCACCAGCAGGAGGCCGGTCCATGTTAGTCCTGCTCTGGGCACCAGCAGGAAGCCGGTCCATGTTTAGTCCTGACTCTGGGCACCAGCAGGAGGCCGGTCCATGTTCAGTCCTGACTCTGGCACCAGCAGGAGGCCCGTCCATGTTAGTTCTGACTCTGGGCACCAGCAGGAGGCCGGTCCATGTTCAGTCCTGACTCTGGCACCAGCAGGGAGCCGGTCCATGTTTAGTCCCGACTGTGGGCCTGTAGCATCCCCTGTTGAAATGATGGCCTCTCAAACTGATGGGTCACAAATTTATTGCCATGCCTTTCAAATACAACAAATACAATTAGATCTTACAGTTGTCACATTACTTTTTTAACCTTTAACATGTTGATTATACTCATTACAATCTTTACTTATAATTGCTAAATAATTCTATGTGTGTTTATAAGGCAAGGCAAGTAAGGCAAGTTTATTTGTAGAGCACAATTCATTCACAAGGCAATTCAAAGTGCTTCACACAACAGGAAAAAATGCATTAAAATCACAAAGACATGACAGAAATCACAAAATCTTAATTTAACAGTGCCATTTTCAGGCTATCAGTCAAATAGTTCAAGACATAAATAGAAGTGCAAAGAAAGCATTTCAGTCATATGCACAGCCTAACAAAACAGTTTTTAGTTTTAGATTTGAACATTGCCAGAGTAGCGCCTGTCTCACATCCTCAGGAAGACTGTTCCAGATTTTAGCTGCATAAAACTGAAACGCAGATTCCCCATGTTTAGTCCTGACTCTGGGCACCAGCAGGAGGCCGGCCCTGAGGTCCTCAGAGTCCGAGATGGTTCATATGCACTAACATGTCCGAGATGTACTTTGGTGCTAGGCCGAGCCGCTTTGAAGTCTATTCTCTGAGCCACAGGGAGCCAGTGCAGAGACCTGAGCACAGGACTAATGTGATCGTACTTCCTGGTTCTAGTCAGGACCGAGCAGCAGCGTTCTGGATGTACTGCAGCTGTTTTAAAACTCGTTTGGAGAGGCCAGTGAGCAGGTCGTTACAGTAGTCTAATCTACTAGAGACAAACGCATGGATAAGTCTCTCCAGGTCTGGTTTAGACACCACACTTTTGATTTTTGGTTATGTTTTTTAGATGGTAAAAAGCTGGTGATGTTATTGATCTGACGTTGCTGTTAAAATTCAAATCTGAGTCCATTATTACCCCCAGATTTCTAACTTGATTGTGAGTTTTAAAGCGACACTCTGGAGGTGACTGTTAACACTTTCTCTTTGTTTCTGTGGCCAAAGACGATGATTTCAGTCTTGTCTGAGTTCAGCTGGAGAAAGTTGCTTTGCATCCACACACTGATCTGTTTGATGCAGTGACAGAGTGAATCCACTGGTCCATATTCACCTGCCGTCAGTGAAACATAGATCTGAGTGTCGTCTGCATAATTGTGATAGGACACATTCTCGCTGCGTATCAACTGACCTAACGGCACTATGTAGAGGTTGAACAGAAGGGGTCCCAGGATTGACCCTTGGGGCACCCCACAGGTCAGGGGCATGTGGTCTGAGACACAGTTACCAATTTTGACAAAGTACTTCCTGTCTTCCACATAGGACTTTAACCAGTTTAGAGCAGTGCCTGTAATGCCCACCCAGTCCTCTAGTCTCTGTAAGAGGATCCCATGATGCAACCGTGGACTGGATGCCAGGTTGGTCACTGTGGCGAAATCTAAAAGTATCTGAATCAATGTGCCAGTGTATACCTAGGGCTCTTTCAAATTTAAAGTCATTAAAGGCTAGGTCACAGTCTCTCAGATGGAGGAATGCTTTCTATTACTGTTTGGTTGCTACTCACAAACGTGTTCAGTCTTAGGCCAGCTGATGCATATGGTGTCTGAGCCTCTGTTACCAGCTGAATTGCTTCTTTGATGCATGCAGTGCTCGTTACACCACATAGAGGAAACAGAGTCTCATTATCTTTAGCGAGATGCTTTTAGCCGTAATTGGCACTACCTAGTGAGGACGTGGCGCCAAAGTGGTGCGCTTTCATTCTAAACTCCTGTGGTTCAGTCTTCAGATTGCCATTTTTCCACCTTAGAAATCTTAAATAGTCTGTCACCTTCATACCCATGAAATTGGTGGAACATTTTCTCAATGACGCAAAACATTGCAACTTGATGCCTTCTGAACACCGTTTAGATTGTTTAGCAAGTCGGGGCCGAACGGCAAATGATCATTCAGGCTGCTTCCTTTGTACTTTGCTGAGGCGTCAAACTCTTGAGTTTGTCTGGCTTTTGAGGATGATATATCCCGTGATGAGGAATGTACCATCTTTCTCCTTCATAAGCCTCACTGTGCACTTCTTCTGCGTCACCCTTTTCTATGACCTCTCTCATGAACTTGACATAATGTTCTGTACTTTGAGTCCTTTTACAGTTTACTTTAGAGACTTACTAGTCGAACAGTGGCCATGTGTTTGTTGTCAGGTAAGTGTGGTCTCTCTGTTAATGGTAGCGGCATTTCATAATGTCCTTCTTGTTGTGTTGCTTTTACACTGACCTGTCATCCTTGGTATCATGAAGTCTCTCTCTCTCTCTCTCTCTGTGTCTCTCTCTCTCTCTGTCTCTCTCTCTGTGTCTCTCTCTCTGTGTCTCTCTCTCTGTGTCTCTCTCTCTCTCTCTCTGTTGGTATCCATAATGTAACATTACCGCCATTCACTAGACATTATTCATTAGACCCCATTCTTTAGTTGTTGTTGTTGGTGCTTCCAATTGCGGCCGGCTTCCACAGTGCCACATCACCCCCACCTACTGTAGTTGTGACTCTTCCAGTCACTTTTGCTGTTGTCACCGCCCTCCATGGCAGTCGGCAATTGAGCAATCTTCCAATTAACTCTGTGTTACATAAGTAAGTAACTATAGCCTTACATGATGCCTGCGACTGGATTGTAAAAAGATTCCGCTTTCTTGTAGTCAATGAGGGCATCCATGGTGTGAAGACCCTTTACCTTCTTAAATGCCTTATTCCTTGCCCTAATAGCTTCACCACATGCTTCATTCCACCATGGCACCTGTTTCTTAGGGCCACAACAAGTCTTTTCTCCCTTATGTACTTCCTTCTTTCATCAAATGATTTGCCTTTAAACTGTAGGCAACTGTGAAGCTCGCGCCCTTCGTCTTGACAGAGCATGCATGGTAGTTTTACGCTTTGCTTATTGAGTTTTGAACTGTCAGTCTCTGTTGTCTGATGAGACGAGTGCATGGAATGATGTGATGGGGTTGCACACTATCTCTATATTTAATCCCTTAATGTGGAGCGTGGCCTCGGGACACGTCTGGATGAAATCAGCAAAAGCTCAGAATCCTGCAGCGTCCTTTGTTTGTAGCTTAGGCCAGTTTGCAAGCCTTTCTCTGAACGCCTTTTGCATAACAAACGAGTGTCCATACCTTTGAGACGTTCCCATGCGTCCTTATAATCGTCGCTGTCATTTCTGTAAAATATGCCATCAAGTGTTTTTCGTGCTGGGCCTCCTACATATTTCGGTAAATAGTGCAATAGGTCTGCAGGTGAGGTGTTCTTTTTTTCTATGAGGGTGGTAAATGAGGCCTTCCACTCTGTATTGGATCACCTGTGAATATGGAGGGCTCTGGCATTGGCAGTCTGTTTATTGCAATACTGTCTTGCTCTGCTTGGGCTAGGTAAAAGAAGTCTGCTTGTGGAGGTGAAGTTGACACTACGTTACCATTAGGCATTGGAGCAGGAGCTAAAACTTTATAAATCTGCTGAACTGATCTGCTTATGTCGACAGAGGGAACACTGTTCTCGTTTTCCATATCTTCATCACAGGTCTTTAATCTGGCTCGAGCAGCCTTTAGTTCCCGTTCCACCTTTAGTCTCTCTCGCTCACGATTCAACTTCCTGGTTCTAATAAGAGCAGTTTCAAAGCGCACCTTTGATTGATTGTAAAAACCAGTGGTGAGTAAAGTTGCCAAAAATTGTGCTCAAGTCTAGGGTGACCAGATGGCCCTATTTAGGACTCAAAACTGGGACTGTTTCCAAAACCATTGATTTGTCACAGTTTTATTCGAGAAATGTCCCAGTTGTCCCAGTTTTGACCACTTTGAGACCTGCCAACAGTAAAGAAGGGAATATGTTGTTGTTTCTTTTGCAAAAATCTGGTTTTAGAATAACCAAAACACAAAAGATGCACTCATAAATCTCTCAGATTATATACTGACTCACAAGTGAGTTTTTTACACTTTTATTATTACTTTCCCAACCCAACCCAGGTGTGTCCCAGTTTTTAAATGTGAAAATCTGGTCACCCTACCCACCCTACACCCTACTCAAGGCAATACTTGAAAATAAAGTAACTCAAGAAGAGGTACAAAGTAGTGGTCCAAGAAATGTTAGCGTAACTGTCTGAACATAACATCTGATTTATAATTTTAAGTATTAAGACTATATATTAAATAATGTAGTTTCAAAGGAGGAAAAAAAAAAAATAAAAAATCAGAATCATATCTGAGTTCTATTACTTCAGACTAAATATTACTCAAGTAAAACTACTCCCAAATGATCTGGACAATGTTTTTTTAATCTGAATTTGTTTGCATCTGAATTTAATTGTCATTTTAAATCTAAGGAGCTGGTCTGAGGAACTCGACTTTCGGTTATAAAATGTCATTTAATAACAATATGTATTCAATAGTTTCTGTCTATTTTGTTTCTTTGCTTGATGTTTTGTAGTTCCTCCACATGAGGGCACCAACGAGCAATACATAATCCTGCTGCAGTTTCATCCAAACCGCAGTTTCAGGAATGTGACTGTATTTGCACTCCCCCAGACTCACAAACGTTCCCTCTCACAGCTCCACGTGTTCACATTGACTGTGAGTCTGTAGCTGTCAGCAAAGTGCTTAGTACACCTCACAACATGGAGGTCCTAAGTTTGATACATATCGGCCAGTTTGGACATTTCTGTGTTGAGTTTGCATGTTCGGCGGTGTCCGTTGGTCGCCCATGGTTTTCTTTTTTCATTTTAAATGTTTAAATGTTGATGTCATAAGAAACAAACAAAACAGAAAGAACAAACAAAACCAGACCAGAGAGTGAAAAGGTTGCCATGGTTTTCAACGCCATTTAGTGTTCAACAGTGGTGGAAAGTAACAAAGTACAAAAGTAAAAGTACTGTACTTCAGTGAGTTTAGTTTACTATGGATACTTTTTACTTTTATTTCACTACGTCTGAGAGCAGTATCTGTCCTTTCTACTCCACTACATTTGTGCACCGTTTCTATGGCGATGGGGGAAAGTCCAGGGACGTAACGATTCGCAAATCTCACTGTATAATATTATCACGACGTTCATGCCACGGTGCGATATTTAGTGCTGTATTGTAGAGGGTCAAACTTTTCATTCGTTTCCTACCGCTTGTTCCCATTTGGGGTCGCGGGGGACTGGAGCCTATCCCAGTGCCTTTGGGCCTTAGGCGGGGTACAGGGAGTCAAACTTAATTCTCGAAATACAACTTCTTTGTCATGACTCACATTCCAAAGAATGAAGAAATGCACTTAAAAACATGATTTGCATTGAAATGTAGCAAAGGATCATGGTCTATTTAGTTATATGTTGTTGTTTTTAAGCTTTTAATGCAACAAAACAATGTAAAGAAAGGAGTTTATAATTGGATATATTGTGATGGCCCACGATGGTTTTGTAAGACTTTTGCTGACACGATGTCACAATATTTCCATTATTGTTACAGCCCTACTTTGACCTGGACTCAAAAGTAAATGTTTTTTCTTTATAGTTTGAGACTGTTTGAGATGGTTCAGGGGTTCATTTTAGTTGTCTAAATTTTCTAATAAAAATCGATACATTTGATGCTTTAATAGTTCCCAATATCGGTCTCGTATACTTTTTAACTCAGAAAGTCTTTTTTTTTTTTCATGTGATCATTTTACTTGAATACATATGTGTTTTTGCTCAAGTATCTGTATTTTTTCTTCAGTCACAAAATTGAGTACTTCTTCACCACTGACAATAGTCTCAAAAATTAGATAGTTAGATACAATGTTATTTGTTGACTTTATTCATAGCTGTATTTTGTTAGTAGAAGTACTGAATAAAAGTATTTGTTCTATAATAGAATTAGAAGATTAGGAATAAAACCTGTGTAGATGTCACTTTTAGACCTGGTGGCAGCAGTAGTAGTTGAAGTAGCGAGTATATACTTTTTGATCACTTTTACTTCTACTTCTACTTCTGTATCTTTGAAGTCAGTGCCTTTAATAACCACAGTCCCTATGCTTTGGCAGCAGTAGTACTGAGAGTTTTGGAGTACAGTTCCTGCCTGTTTCCAGTCTGAGCGATGGGGGCGGGTTCATCCTTTTTTGGACAAACGGCTCTGGTCTAAGGAGAGAAAGTCCATGTGTCTGCCGCATGAGTCTACTGCTACTGCTGCCTTTAAGGACTCGAAAACTACACAGGGAAATCCCGACACGAGGACCAACTTCACACAAAAGACTCTGTCGACAGGTAAAATGAGATGATTCAACTTTTGGTTTGATTTGTTTGGGTTTTTTGGTGATAGATTTTAAGTTCACGGTAAAAGTTAATTCACTATGTTTACTTGTCATTCATTGTTTTTCATTCATGACTTTTTTGTAGTTAATTCGACATCTTTGGCATTGGGTTTTGCTGGATTTTGAATGTAAATATCATTAGAATACGAAATTATAAATAGTAAAACTAACTGCATTCTTAAATTCCCTTCCACTCTTATTTGGGGGGAACTTGGAGACAAAAAAGTTGAGGAACCACTGAGGATTAGAGGATAGGGCCATACTGTCATTGTGTCCTTGGGCAATACACTTCACGCACTTTGCCTTTGTCTGGTACTTTGGTGAAAGTATGGTCTTATCTAACATTTCTGAATAACATTTTGTGCGGCATACAGAGTAATGCAGATTGTCGCATCCCAGTCTTTCATCATCTATAAATCTACTTAGCGCAGTGTTTTTCAGCCTTTTTTGAGTGACGGCACACTTTTTTGGTTAAAAAGATGCAGCAGCAAACCACTATTATTACTATTTATATATATATACACGCACACGCTGTAGGATTCGCTCACATTCATCACTGAACCTCTATTGGGGTCGTTTTTGTGCCTTTTCAGTTTCCAAAGTTTTGAATAACTATGTAGGTTAATTCATTCAAATGATATTTCTTCTTTTATGGCAAACCTGGCACACTTAGAGTCCCCCGGCAATCCGGTTTGCTCCCCTCAAAGCCTGGCGTGTCCTTGCAGCTCTAACTTCGGCACCTTTTGTTACGGAGCAGCTCATAAATACAGTATTTAGTGAGCACATATTTTAGCCTTAGAAAGAGATGCGATCCCTGCTACTGTGGGTTATCACATGTGTCAGTGCTCCTCGCGTGGCTCTTATTTCAGTGCCGCCGCAGCGCTCCGGTCACTGCCCTCAAAACTATGTCACGCAGGGCTATTGCATCATCTGTATTTACACTGTTTCAATGTATACGCCAACCGACGGCTGAAAAGACGGGTGGGCTTGGTGGAAATGACGTGTCCTGAAGACGACTAAGAGCAGGTTTTTTAATTATTTATTAAGTTGAATTGAAAAATAAGCAATACATATAGGGCTGAAAAAAATGATTCCAAACTATAAAACGTTTTATAGCAAAGACGGTGGCATTATAAGCCCAAAAAGAATGGACAGTTTCAGAATTTCTCCAATAATGAACTTTATTTGTAAATATTCTCTATCTAGAAGCCTTCAGTCGCATATTTCAACCTCTGTTTGGGTGGTAATGTCTTTTAAAAGTCTCAATGTACAATAGAAATAATAGTTTGACAGGTCGCAAAATCGAAAAAATGATTACTGACTTGTTGACTACTAAAATAATCCTGAGTTGCAGCTCTACGATAGTCCAGAAAATGACCCTGTAGAGTTGAAAATCATTGGCCCTGTCCTGCAGTGCTTGAGGGAATTGGGAATAGTGGAGGTTTCATAATACTTTCTGAACCCGGACATCGTTTGATAAAAAGAATTCACTCAAACTGACCAATTGTTCCTCTTCTGACCTGTGAAAATGACAATGCAAAAATGTAAATCCAAGTTTGATTTGTGTGAAATGAAAGAATGTAGAATCGAGTTGTCGAGTGTGATTCACAAACAGAGGTGGCAAGTTACATTTACTTTTCAATATTTTCCTGACACCATGCTTTTACTTCTACTTGAGTAATATTTAGTTTGAAGTAACAAGTAAAGGCTTTTGGACCCAGAGTTACTATTGCTTCTCAAGTAGTATTTTCTACAAATCGTTCTTAGTTTTACTTGAGTAGTTACTTGGACCTGTCCTTTTTACTTCTGCTTGAGTAATATTATTTTGAAGTAACGCTAGCTCTCATTTGAGCGCACATTTTCGGCCACTCTACCCAGCTCGGTTTACAAAGCGATTCAAGCATCCTTTTGCTCTGGGAAAGTAACAACAATACCACGATAAAGTGATTTCAAAGAACAAAACCTTAAACTAGTCCCAGTTGTAACTCTTGAGGCGCTGCTGATGTAACCTTGCATCAAGCTCCCTCGCTGGTTCTGGTCCGAGCTGTGTGAGCCCAAAGTAGCTCAGACCTAACAGCTCCCGACAGATGCACGTCACGGAGTCGTTTTGGCACGAAGGAAACGCTTCTATTTCCGACCGCAGTTATAGCATTCACGTGCCTGACTCTGACTCGAGACTATTAGTACTCTTTGTTACTTGTACTTGAGTCATAGTTCCCCCAAATGTGTTTTACTCTAACTCTGGACCACTACTTTATACTTCTACTTGAGTAATTCAATTCTGAACCCATTAACATTACACTTGAGTATTCTTTTTTTGTCTTCCCACTGTATTTGGCTCATCTTAGACGTACAGCGTGACCGTGCTGAAACGAACAATTATTTTGACTAGTCATTTATCATTTTTTGATTAACAATTGATTTCTATTACAAATTGAGATTTTAGAATACATTATCAACTAAATAAAATGGTGACTGAATGCTTCTAGATTTGGAATATTTAGGAATAAAGTGTATTATTATTATTATTATTAAAAATCAGTAAATATTCATTCTTTCTTTTAAAAATTGATTTAATAATGCAGTTAATTCAATACATTTTTATTTATTTATTTACGTATATGTAAAAAAGCTTCAACAACAACAAAAAGCAGCTTTTCCCCCCTATATTCGAAAAGGAGTGAGTAGAAGTATAATAATTGTTCTCACCCCCTTTTACTTGCATAGATTTTAAAATAGTTTTTATTACATAACACCTTATATTTTTTTCTCCCATAAACTCGTAACAAAACCAAACATATAATAAATCCATACAATATAAAACCAAGAAGAACGTAACACAAACGTATCAGTTATTCTTTGTTTGATTCAATGTCCTCAAACAAAGGTCATTTTGTATGTGTTTTAGATTCCGTAAAGACCTGATAATGATTATGAAACACGACTATTCGACTGTTTTTGTAGACCTAAAGTGTGACGACGCTCTGTACAGATACTATACCACGCTCTCTTGCGCGTCTTCTTCCAGGACGATGGCTCCGAGTCTGGTGCAGTCGTACCGCAGGCGCTGGTGGATGGCCATCACGGCCATCGTGGAGAACCTGCTGTGCTCGGCCGTGCTGCTGGGCTGGGGCTCGCTGCTCATCATGCTCAAGAACGAGGGCTTCTACTCGCACATCTGCACCGGTACAACTGGGGCATTTGACATTTAAACACCTTCTGTTGGCTGTGCGTTCTTGTAATGACCAATGTCCTGTCCACTTTATTTATATTGCACATTTCATGAACAAAAGCTGCTCCCAAAAGTGCTGCTTTGTACACGTGAAATGCAATACAAATATAATGTAGTCCTCATTTAAAGCCCCAGTATGTAACGCTTTTAGCCCATAATAGACCAAAATTAATGCATGTTTTTTTTATTCTATTTTTGGTGTTTTTATTGCACTTAAAAACCTATACAATCATGCGTCCTTAATGTGAGCGGGCTTGCACCTCCACAAACCTGACTTTAGGTATATTTGATAGGGACAAGTGTGTTTCATGAGCTCATACATGGGCTTGTACATAACAGTCCCAAACAATAAAATACAAAACAAAAACGACACACATCTTAAAGCCAAAAACAGGTCAAAGATGGTTACACACCTGAACTTCGATTAAAAAGTCTTCGAGCTCACTTCTCACTTGGCCTGACGAGCATCCTCCTGCTTGTTGCCTTAGAAATGTTCCTTTGGCATTCAAATGATCTGTTGTTTAAATAATAATGGATTTTATTTCTATTGCACTTTACATTTGAAGCAACATGCTACAGTCAGTTAAAACACATAGAGTATGACACACAAATACAGTTTCTATTGTAAAAATGTGGTTTTAACTTTCTATTTCCATGGAATCATTCTGGTGACTTTCCACTGCCAGAAAGTTAGGAACTGTGTTCATCTCAAAAAAGGTAAAAACATTAAATTAAATTTAAAAAGACAACAAAACTCACGTGGAATTAAAAGCCAGAAAAAAAATAAAAAATTGCTGTTGTAACTGTGTGTGTGTGTTTTTTTTTTTTAAGAGTCTGCTTTGATAAAACTTTCAGCAAAAACAACAGACAAGAACATATGATGTAATTCCAAATCCAAACCCAAACAACTTCCTGGAAAAACACCTTCACAATAAAAGTACATTTTGTGTGTGTGACATAAATGCTTTACATTTCTGCCACTTTATTGTCGCACCAAAAAATGTCTTAAGTCCGCTCTTGTTAGTGGCAGAGGATTAGTCTCAATAGAAAAGAGCCACGCTGATGATTGATGATTCGAAATGAGCGAATCTCCATTAAAATGAGGACAACAGCGGACAACAGCAGGCTTGTCCTCCAAAAGTCCTCCAAAGTTTGCCCTGCATGTGTTTTTCTCATCGTAAAATGACATGAAATTAAAGGAGAAATATATGCTTTGTTCAGGTACTTAGTATTGAACTATAACATAATAAGTACACAAAAGTTTACATTTTGATTATTGTAAACTGCGATATTGAGCTAAAACAGCTTGATAATAAAAACAGGTCCATTGACTTCCTGTTCCAATCTACAGATAGTGATAAGCTCTTCATAGTGATAAGCTCCGCCTCTAGTGGTTAAATGACATTTTATAGCCCTCCATGTGTCACTCAGAGACATCATTTCTAATAATCAGAACTAAGTACAGAGATGTGGGCGGGGAAAGGGGGTAGAGGAAAACAGGAGTTTTCTGAGCACTTGAGCCTCAAATGCAGGACAGAGGATTAAGGATTAAGAAATAAAATACCACTTTGAGTAAACTATGATGAGGAAACACAAAAATAAAAATCATAAAAATGTTCTTGAATGAATATCCATTTTGATGGTTGTTCAGGATTATTATTATTATAAAAACATATTTTAAATATAAAATGTAATGTACAATGACAAGCTGGTAGCAGTTAATCTAAATCAACCCAAAAAATAAATAATTCTAACAGAATTTGTGTTCCTAAAGTCTCAGAGAGACTTTAAAGCAGCTCTGCTTGTGTACAAGTCTCTCCATGGCCTAGCACCAAAGTACATCTCGGACATGTTAGTGCCATATGAACCATCTCGGACTCTGAGGACCTCAGGGACCGGCCTCCTGCTGGTGCCCAGAGTCAGGACTAAACATGGCCCTCCTGCTGGTGCCCAGAGTCAGGACTGACTAACACTGGGGAATCTGCGTTTCAGTTTTATGCAGCTAAAATCTGGAACAGTCTTCCTGAGGATGTGAGACAGGCCG
The DNA here is from genome assembly GCA_015082035.1 of Chaenogobius annularis. Classification (NCBI taxonomy): domain Eukaryota; kingdom Metazoa; phylum Chordata; class Actinopteri; order Gobiiformes; family Gobiidae; genus Chaenogobius; species Chaenogobius annularis. Next base: position 132,827 of record BJKM01000286.1, on the reverse strand, counting down.
CTACTCTGGCAATGTTCAAATCTAAACTAAAAACTGTTTTGTTTGGCTGTGCATATGACTGAAATGCTTTTCTTTGCACTCTTCTCTTTTATGTCTTGAACTGTTTTGTGGTTTTAATGCATTTTTTTCCTGTTGTTGTGAATGGCCTTGTGTACGAGTTGTGCTCTACAAATAAACTTGCCTTGCCTAATTGTTTGCCCTAAACGCATCTTGAAATTTCAGCAAAATTATAATATATATTTTATCTTTCAGAGAACGACACAGCGCCCTCTAACCACTCGTCGGTGCACAGCGGTGAATATGCGAGCTGTGTGGAGCAGGAGGAGATCCTCAATCTGGGCTTCACCATCGGGTCGTTCCTCCTCAGCGCCGCCACGTTACCTCTGGGCATTTTGATGGACAAGTTTGGGCCGCGCCCGCTCAGACTCATCGGCAGGTGATTTACTGTGACGCGTCAGACTCACAGATCACTGTCCAACACTATATTTATACTGACGAGAAGATTTACCTTGATATTTTACAAAAACCTTTAAAACAATCTGACCGTACAAAATGCAATGTTTGCAAGCGGAGGACACAAGGACTCGCTCCACTGGTGCACTTTAGAGAGCAGTTTAAATTTGGCCGAAAACAATGGCTGCTTTGAAGTCGAGTACGTTCTGAAATGATCAGGATGAGTCTGATCAAAGCCCACTTTCAGACAAAATAAAAGCATCTAGCTTATTATGGGTGCTTTTACTGCCCTAAAATATTCTGAAAAACATATATCTTACTGTGAGCGGGTGTGCCTCTCCACAGAAGCCTAACGTTTTCATTAAAATAGAATAATGTTGTCCTTTGTTCATTATTACTTCATTGCTATTTTCGAAAGTGTATTGTTTCCACACATCACAAAATGTTTTACACATGCATTTTATTTGTTTCAGCTCTTGTTTTGCAGCGTCTTGTGCCATGATCGCTACAGCAACGTACAAGCCTGAAGGTTTGTTATAAACACTTTTCTAAACTTATATTTAGGCACTGTCTTTCCATACGCTTATTTTGTGTTTTGTTTCTGTTTCAGTTCTTTCCATGCTCATCTTTTTTGCTGTTTCATTCAACGGTTTTGGAGGAATCTGCTTGACCTTCACGTCTCTCACAGTAAGATGTTTTAAATTAAATACAAAAAAAAAATCAGTCTTTCCTTGTTGTTATGAGGTTCTAACATTTGATATTTGTCCACACACACACCTTCAGTAGTCAACCAGTCAAATGATTCTTTTTTGTTGTAAATTGAGACTTTTTAAATACCTTTTTAACAAAATGGTTGAAATATTGTGACTGAAGGCTTCTAGAAAGAGAATATTTTGAAATAAAGTGCATTATTAGGGGAATTGTTTATCCTTTTTTGACATTTTAATTCAACAATGCCACTTTCTTTATTATCTAAAAAAAGTTTAGAGTCTGTATTGTCAATGATTATTTTTCATAGTCTCTCTGAACTGCTTACACCGCTAGAATCAATAAATTAATAAATGGCTTATGTGTAAAAGTTTGTCTTGTAAAAAGAATGAAACAAGGAGCTTGGGATGCACAATGTATCGCAAAAGTATTGAGTCTGCAACACTCACTGAGGCAATAATCAATATCACAAACTAAATATACCACAGTAACACCAAGAACCTTTGAAAAGGGCTGATTTTATTCATGATTGTCCTTATTAAGTCACAATTAGCCTTGATTTAGTCTTAGATTTGTCTCTGTTACATTTTTTTAATTTTGTTTTGACAGTTTAAGTTTGTTTTAATACAAAAATGGATTTATCAGCAAGTTATTTAAATATCGCATCACATTGTGCAGCTCTACACATATCCAGATAAGCCTTCATTCAATGATTTAGTAGTTTCCCGTGTTTAGGACAAAAATTAATATTTCGACCTTTTTTGCAGTTCAGAAGATATTATGTCAACAGAAACATGTTAAAACATGTTTTTAAACAAATTAGTTGAGGTTTAATTATCAATAATTATACACATTATACTAATAGTAAATTGTTTAACTCGTGTTTTTAATCTCCCAAGTCAAACTGAAAGTATCCCCTTGCTATGGAAAACTGCTTTTGTTCTCCCTTTCCATAAAGGAGGCCAGAAAAATGATTTGAATCATTTCTATCTACGCAAACTATCCTGCCTAGCAAAACTCTTGGAGAAGCTAATAAGTAACCAGGTGTGTGCTTCTTAACCAAATTTCATTTTAAATAGCTGCCAGTCTGGTTTTAGACTAGGACATAGCACTGTCTCAGCTGTTACCAAAGTTATGAATAATATTGCAATTGAATTGGCCAATCATGAAGAATGTGCTGCTGTTTTTGTTGATTTGTCAAAGGCCTTTGACTCTGTTGATCACAGAATTCTCTTGGATCATCTGGATGCTATTGGGTTTGATAAAAATGTTTTAAAATGGTTTGCATATTATCTCACAAATAGAGCTCAAGCTGTTTCTACTGATGGCTTTCAATCTGAATTTTCTCAATTCAATAAAGGTGTTCCTCAAGGCTCTGTTCTTGGACCACTGTTATTTTCAATATATATATATACACACACACACACACACACACACACACACACGGTAAACCCAATTAGGCATAATCTAAAATAAAGTAACCCCTTCTGCTGCACAAGTGATTCAAAATATTCAAGATGATTTTCACTCCATTAAAAAAAAACTGTTAATTTAAAAATGTATGCAAAATGTAGGCTCTTCTCCAAAAGACACTCTAGTGACCCAAAAAAGATGTCTATTCTTACGCTCGATGGTAATGTGATTGAACAAGTGCCCTAGTACAAATACTTGGGCATCTGGATTGATGTTAAACTCTCCTTCAACAAACATGTACAAGAGCTGACAAATCATCTTAAAGCCAGATTGTCATTCTTCTTTAGTAATAAATAGTGTTTTCCTCTTAACTGTAGAAAACAGTTACTCCAGGCTATATTTCTCTCAGTACTGGATTATGGAAACCTTGCCGTCAGTCTTTCCTTATAATCTGAAGGAGATAAGACTGTTGCCAGACTACACGATTTTGTAAAGTATGGACCCTTTAAAAGTTTGTAAACAAAAAAATTTACATTCCTAAATGGAGGCAAAAGTGAAGCAGAACATGATGTGAATATGAGAAAATATGACAAATCAAGATATTTTTGGCAAATGAAAACCACACAAACACGTGAGTGATATCAGACCCTGGTTTAAACACATTTATTTTGGCATATTTCACATTATTTGTTTATTAAAAAGGATATTATATAAGACACTTCATTTCTGATGAAGGCAAAATCCTGATTTTTAGTTTTTACTGAACAAATAATTACAGAAATGTTGACCCCTACAATAGTTTTTCAATATATCTACAGATATACAAATGTAACTTTTTGTGACGCTTGAATGCAATTTGACTATGCAGCAATTTTAAGACTATGCAGTACTTTTTTTTTTTTTCAATCTGTTAAAATAGAAAAGAAAACTAATTGACATTTCTACCCTGTAAATTCAAAGTTGGTGTTTATTTTTTGGATCGCCCTTAAAGTTTAATGAGGAAATAACTTGTTTAAAAGCTTTAAAATATCAGATTGGCAGAATGTAGGACCTTAAGTTCTGTAAACATACAACAAAGCCCATTGCCATCAGTAACAGTCGTTCCTTGTTGACTTGTGACTCTTACGTGTGTGTGTTTTGGAAAGCACTGAGGTCTGTGATGTTCCAATGGTTCTAAATATTGCCGTGAGTCTGGACCAATCAGAAGCCTTGGTCGGACCCACACCTCCTTTATGATCTGTGCGGATTCTCAGCCTTATCACACCTCCCGCGCTCTGTCCTGTTTGTAAATTTAAACACTGCGTCTGACTTGGGGCCATCTGAGTCCACTGTTTGTCTGCTTGACTTTTGCATAACAGTAGCAGTGGACCCGGGTGTAAAGCATTATAACCAGATGCTTGTTGGGTGTATCTGACTTTGTTGTTCTTTCCTTGGCACTAAACTTAAAGGGCAAATAAAAGGGCAAATTAAATTAAAATACAACAAAACTGTGTTCATTTCAAATTGTTGATGAATTAGTAAAAAGTAAACAAAATGTATGCTGTTTTTCCAAAAGGCATTATAGTGAATCTAGAAATACATTTTTCTCATGTTTGATGGTAATATGATTGAACGAGTACCCTATTAGAAATACTTCTGGCATCTGGACTGATAATAAATATTATTTCAATAAACACAAATAATCTTAAAGCTAGATTGTCATTCTTCTTTAGTAATAAAAAGTGTTTTCCTCTTAAATGTAGAAAACAGTTCATCCAGGCTACATTTCTCTCAGTGCTGGATTATGGAAACCTTGTCAGCAAGACAACATTTCTCCCATGGGTATATATGACCGTATCATCTGCATATATCTGTATTTCCACATCCGCACAAGCAGCCGGTAAGCCATTGATATACAGGCAAAACATCAGTGGTCCAAAAATTGAGCCCTGTGGGATTCCTAATGTACATGGTTTGGATAATGAGAATTTATTTTTAATGCGGACACACTGTGATCGAGCAGCAAGATATGACTGCATTCATTTGCATTTTAAGTTTTCAGACAGATCAAATTGTGTGAGCTTTGACAACATCACTGCATGATTCACAGTATCAAAGGCTTTTATAAGGTCCTAGAATACTGCTGCAGCCTTGGGTAGAGTATATCTTTGCTATTCAGACGTGCCACAAGTTCTTCTGCCACAATTCTTTCAATGATGTTAGAGGCAGCAGGCAAAATGCTTATAGTCTGGATGCAAAAAGAGAGCAGCGCTGCTTTTTGTCTGTTTACGCTCACTGGGATTTTGCCTGCTTCTTTAACATGTTTGCTGAACATCAAATTCATCAATTAAGATCTCAGGACATGTTTACTTCACAGTCATGCCGTATCAACATAGAATTGGACAAAAAGGCTTTCTGTTACTTTGCGCCATTATCTATAGAAAAAAGCACAGACAATTGTTTATATTGGATAATCTTGTACCATTTGTGAATATAAGGCGCTTTAAGGTTAAACCCGCAGACAGTGCCCTTGCTTAGCATGATTTTATTACATATAATGTTTATGTATTGTTAACTTATTGAATGTTTTATTGTTGTTTTTAATTGACATTTTATCTTGATGTTCCGTTTCATGTGTTAAAAAAAATAAATTAAGACAAAAACTGTTTTAATTCCATTGTTAAAATCTGTTAAAATCTTATCTTAAATCTTACAAAAGCGCAAATGTGACTGATAGCTCACAGATTTTAAAAAATGTAAGAGTTTTCTTTGCTGCCCTCAGGCCTTCACTACTTCCATTTGCCTTTTAAATTCAAACTCTAAGTGATAATATAGATGTAATGTCCTTTATTGGGTGCTATTTACTGACCTCAAAGTTTCTCTTTGTTCAGAATTGCTCCATTATGTGTTATATATGTTTTGTATGTTTGTTGTTGCTCTATGTGATTTTTTTTATAGCTCAAACTAATGGGGGCCCCCGGTGAGATTAAGAAAGTTGTATGAATCTGAATTCAATATGCTCTTGATTACCTCTGCTTTGGCAGATGTAGAAATATCTACTGAAACCACACTTTTCTATATATCTGAGACGTTCATCAGCAGGATTGGTGTTAGCATGCCATCTACTGGCAGCAGAGGAAATAAACAATAGCTATCTTGCCTTGACATGCTAATACAGGCGCAGTTGTAATGAACGTCTTATAATGATGATGAAAGGTATTTATTACTCTAATGATGAGGTTCACAGTGAGGACTACAGCTAGAGTTTCCAATAAGTATCTTCAAAAACTGACCTGACTGGTCCAAACAAACTCCAAACTAGAGCTCGACCAAGACTAAATCAGGACAATTTCAAGGATATGATTAAACTATAACCACAAATTGCATCCACATTTTCACTTATTCTCTCGAGTCTTTCTCAAATAACAAAAAACCTTTCATTTGTCTGCATATTTTCTGCTGAGCTGCAAACTGTTCAGTTACTTAAGCTTATTTTTGGGAGGAACAAGAAATGTTCTAAACCTGCCAAATGATATAAGTCTTCAAAGGTCCAGTTCAAACCACAAAACAAAAACGATCTAGTTGAGTCAATTTAAAGTTTGTTTTGACCTTATCCTGATGTATTGCCTGTGTTTTATTATAATTTATTTTTGTCCTATAGTCCCTGATAAAGTCATGGTTTATTCCTTGTTTTGCTTTTCATTTAGTATAACTCCTGGTTTAGACTTGGTATAGTCTTAATTTTGTTTAGTTATAATCTCAGTTGAGTCCTTCTTTCCTGATTTACTCTAACATTTTTTATTTAATTTTATTACACTTTTTTTAGTTCCGGTTTAGTCCCGCTGTAGTCCTGATTTTGTCTGGTTTAGCCTGGTTTAGTCCAGGATCAATTTCAGTCCTTGTTTTCATCTAGTTTAGTCATGGTTCAGCCCTGGTTCAGCCCTGGTTCAGCCCTGGTTCAGCTCTGGTTCAGCTCTGGTTCAGCTCTGGTTCAGCTCTGGTTCAGCCCTGGTTCAGCCCTGGTTCAGCCCTGGTTCAGCCCTGGTTCAGCCCTGGTTCAGCTCTGGTTCAGCTCTGGTTCAGCTCTGGTTCAGCCCTGGTTCAGCTCTGGTTCAGCTGGTTCAGCTCTGGTTCAGCTCTGGTTCAGCTCTGGTTCAGCCCTGGTTCAGCCCTGGTTCAGCCCTGGTTCAGCTCTGGTTCAGCTCTGGTTCAGCTCTGGTTCAGCCCTGGCCCTGGTTCAGCCCTGGTTCAGCTCTGGTTCAGCCCTGGTCAGCCTGTCAGCCCTCAGCCTGTCCGCACCCTGGTCCAGTCCTGGTTCCTCTAGCTCACAGAGCCACGTGCAGAAGTTCCTTGGCCTCCTTAGGTTCAGTCTAAACTTAGAGCAGGTCTAAAATGCACGTGTTCAGCCAGGAAATATTCTCAGGCTTCTGTCACTCCCACTCTACAGGGCCGAGCTGGAAAGAGACCGGACTTCTACAAACTAATAAAACCTGGAAAAAACACACAAGACAATCTCGGAAACGTTTGATAGTATTTGACACATTTCAACAGAAATGTCTCTGAAAATATATCCAGCTGTTACAATAAAAAAAGAGAATTGTAAGTTTTATTGTAGTTTGGATTTTAGTCTGATTATGTTTGAATGTTGGTTCACTGCTGCCCTCATGTGGGGCTCGACAATAACTGCAAGATAATAAAATAAACAAAAGTATTTGGGGAAAGTATTACTATTAAATGTCTCTGGATCTTTGTAATTCTCCATAAAATATTTGTAATTTGAGGTTAATGTACTGTAATTTGAAGGACAAAACAATACATTATGAACAAATTGTGGTATTTTTAAAGGATGGACCCAAAAAATCATATCTGAAGCAGCAGCAGAAGTACTCACTGTGGGAAGATGGGAAGAGGAACTGTTACTTCAAATTATGCGAATGGATTTGGAGAAATGAACTATTCAGCGAAGCAAAATTTCTTTAAAAAGTTACTCAAGTAAATATAACTGATTGAGTACTAACTGTATTCCTTTAGTGTACATTATTCCAGTGGTGGAAAGAGTACTGAAAACGTGTCCTCAAGTAAAAGTACAGTTACACATCTAAAAATGTACTCAATTATAAGTAAAAGTCAAAATTGGAAAATGCTACTCGACATATTTGTTACTTTTTAAGTAATTTAACAGCCTTTTTAGATTGGTCTTTTATATAAGACAATTAATGAAACCGCTGAAATGTGAATTAAGATGTTTTAAACCCCAATCTGCATTTTCTCTGAGCGCTGGACAGTCAGAGCAGGTGATGCAGTGCTGTTGTGTGTGCTTGCGTGAGACAGCCATGGAGTGAGCCAATTAGGACTTAAATGTGGCTAATTACAATTACACTACTAGAACTATACTCAATTACAAGTGCAAGTGCAAGTACAAATCAACTCGTAGAACTTCAATTACACAGAAAATATGTGTTTGTAAATGGTAATTTCCCATCCCTGGATTATATTTCTCAGTTATCTTAAAATTGCACAATGGATCTACAATTGGGACTAACGCAAAGTTTGGAGGTTCTGTCCTACTTCTTGTGCTGCTTTGTTCTTGGGCAAGACACTCACAGCTGTTCCTCTTCATGGAGTGGAGGGGAACGATTTGGGTAAGGTAAAAGTAAAGCCATGTTTGTTACTTTTATGAGCACAGTATAAATCATACACCATCAGATTTACCGTCCCTGTGTGGAGTTTGGTGCTGTCTGACTGTTTGCCATCCTCGCAGTCTGAAGCTTCACTTGTGTGTTTCTGCTCTTTACAGTTGCCAAACATGTTCGGAAACATCCGCTCCACGATCCTGTCTCTGATGATCGGCTCCTACGCGTCATCTGCGGTCACTTTCCCCGGAGTCAAGGTAATGCAGACAGAGACACAGACCTACCTTTGCACTGGTTTAGACTCGGTTTAGTCCTCAGCCTCCCTATCTCTCTCTCTCACTCTTCCCTCTCTGTAGCTGATCTACGATGCGGGCGTGTCCTTCAGGGTCATCATGTGGACCTGGTCTGGACTCGCCTGTCTGGTCTTTGTCAACTGTTTCCTCAACTGGCCCCTGGAGTCCTTCCCTGCTCCAGAGGACAAACTCTACACGTCAGTATTTTATCCACCGTTGTAATGAAGTGTATCGTACAACTTTGGTCATGGGTTTGACTTGGTCCGGTCCAAAGTGGAGTTTGCATATCTTCTTCATGAGGATCTGCAGAGAAAACCCGCCCAGACTCAGCCAGAACAGCAACCACCTCACTGGTTCAATAACCTTTTAGCAAAAAAACACACCAAAAAACGGACTTGTATATTAGAGTTCAACAAAGTGACCTGACAAATTTCTGCATCATAAAGATTAGTAATAGATTCTGGTAACTGGGGTCAAATTTGAGGTACAAATGTTACATACTATTCTTTTAAATGGTATTTTTCTTTCTGTTTGCGTTGCCTCGGAGGCGTAGCTGCGTGTACTATGTATACTGTAAAACAAACCACAACTCAAAATGTCATTTTAACTTAATGCGAGACACTACAGCCAAAACTACAGCCAAAACTACAGCCAAAACTACAGCCAAAAGTACAGCCAAAACTACAGCCAAAGCTACAGCCAAAGCTACAGCCAAAGCTACAGCCAAAACTACAGACTAAACTACAGCCAAAACTACAGCCAAAGCTACAGCCAAAGCTACAGCCAAAGCTACAGCCAAAGCTACAGCCAAAACTACAGACTAACTACAGCCAAAACTACAGCCAAAGCTACAAAGCCAAGCTACAGAAGCCAAAGCTACAGCCAAAACTACAGCCAAAACTACAGCCAAAACTACAGCAACTTTTTTTTTTTTTAAGCTTTCACCTGGAAACAACACTGTCCAATCTGCATCCAAAGATCTTAAATATGATTTAATTAAGTCCATAGATTTATATGGAATGGTGTAAGTTCAAAGGCCCTTTTCTCCCCTATCCATGGGTTTCAGAATGATGAGAAATTTGGACTGTTACCATAGCGATTAACTATTTAAAACAACATGTTAAATCTTTTGCGTGGGAAAAAGTCCTCGAGCTGTTGCATAAAACGGGAAGCTGAAACCCAAGGATAGGTTAGAAAGATCAAACCCTTAAAGTAGCAACTGCACACACCAAACTTTACAAACTTGTATTTAACAACATTCTGACAAATCGCACTGAAGGGTTTGTCGATATCTACTGCCATGCCTGATTTATGAAAGGGTTAACTCAAAAAAATGAGGCAATTTTTATGCCAATTTTCAGTCAGAGCTAGTTTGCTAGAATACTAAATAAGAAATCTAAATAATGTTTTGTCTGTCATCAAAACTGCATTTATTGTGTGACTGATTCATTAGTTTCTCTCATTTGATGATCTCATGTTCTGATATGACTCTGTTTGCAGTAAGAAAGTGAAGATGAGCAGTGTGAAAAGTGGAGACATTCACTTCACTCCAGTCACAACGTTTGAGGAAACCGTGGACTTCAAACAGCAGGACCATGGTGAACCAGACTCACAGGGCACCTCCCAGAGTAAGATGTACTTTTATACTTTCAATATTTTAGCTACAATACACCACCTGCACATAAATGACATGTAACGGCCACTCGGACCGGTTCACTGCATGTTGGACACCGGCAGAGCTGCTCTTCATCACCGGCTCCGTTTAATAACTGCAGAATTAAAGTGGCTTGCCATGATCAGGTCCGTGGATTTTGTCTCAAGTGAGTTTAAGTATCTCGAAGTCTTGTTCTCGAGTGAGGAAAAGATGGATCAGAACCGCTTTACCGGACTGTTGTGGTGAAAGACCTGAGTCGAAAAGGCAAAGCTTTCGGTTTACGAGGCAATCTACGTTCATACTCTCACTATGGTCCCTGGTTTAGCCCTGGACCTGGACCATGTACCTGGTACATGGTAGTCCTATGGTTCAATACTGGTTTAGTTCCTAGTTCAATACTGGTATAGTCCTAGTTCAATACTGGTTTAGTCCTGGTTCAGTCCTGATTCAGCCCTGGTTTAGTCCTAAGTATAGTCCTGGTTTAGTCTTTTCAAAGCTGAGCCAGTATTGGGCTCAGTATTAGCCCCTGGTTTATGTCTCCTGGTTTAGTCCTGGTTTAGTCCTGGTTCAGTCCTGGTTCAGTCCTGGTTCAGTCCTGGTTCAGTCCTGATTTAGTCTGGTTCAGTCCTGGTTCAGTCCTGGTTCAGTCCTGGTTTAGTCCTGGTTCAATCCTGGTTCAGTCCTGGTTCATTCCTGGTTCAGTCCTGGTTCAGTCCTGGTTCAGTCCTGGTTCAGTCCTGGTTCAATCCTGGTTCAACCTGGTTCATTCCTGGTTCAGTCCTGGTTCAGTCCTGGTTCATCCTGGTTCAACCTGGTTCAGTTCCTGGTTCAGTCCTGGTTCAGTCCTGGTTCAGTCCTGGTTCAGTCCTGGTTCAGTCCTGGTTCAATTCAGTCCTGGTTCAGTCCTGGTTCAGTCCTGGTTCAGTCCTGGTTCAGTCCTGGTTCAGTCCTGGTTTAGTTCTACTCTCCTCTTGTCATGAGCGTTGGACAATGACCAAAAAGACAAGACTGCGGCGCGTACAGATCCTGGTCAAAATGAGTTTCCTCTGCGGAGTGGTTCGAGTGAGGAGCTCAGTCACACAGGAGGAGCTCAGAGTAGAGCCGCTGCTCCTCCATTCAGCTAGGGAGACGCTGGAGAAGACTTTAGACATACTGGAGGAACTATATATAAACGTATACACTGTATGTGAACGCTGTATTTGTGTTTCCGTCCTCGGGTGCAGCGGCAGTTTGTGGTTCTGTTCTCCCCTGTTGTTTTTCGTATTGTTTCTACATTATCTTCTTTATTCTTTTTGTTTTAGATGCAGTGCCCTTGTGTCGCTCGGTTTGCTCTCCAATCTTCCTCTGGAGCCTGATCACGATGGCCATGACTCAGCTCAGGGTCATCTTCTTTATGGGCGCCATGAACAAGATGCTGGAGTTCCTCGTCACACACGGAGACTGTAGGTCACTTTAAGAGTATCTCTATACAGCCATTTTGTGATTTATTTTAGTAGCATACTTTTCGTGGACACATATCATGCAAAATTGACATAGTTTTTCACTTATAACCATGTTTTAACATTGTTCCCTCATCATAAACATGCCCGGAGTTGTATTTAGCTTTATTCACACTTGTTCATTTATACATTTACGAAAGTCGTTTTCCTCTGAGCCCAAGAAAATACTCCGTTTCAATGTTCCCAGTAGTAGAAATCGGGAGATGTCCTGCGCTGTCCACAAACCATCCTCTGGCTTATTCTAAACATTTATGTCGTCAAATCGCGTTCATTACAACTGCGTGCTTTCATTAGCATGCTGGCGATATTGCTAAAATAGAACACGTTTGTGCCCTCTCCATGGTAATTCCCACTGTTGCCTGTAGATGGAGTCCTGACACCAAATCCAGAGGGAGCACAGACTTTTTAAGTCTTTGTATTTTCTATAGGCCTTATTTTAAGTTCCAAAACATGAGATGTCAAAGTAAAAGGTGCTCAAGAGTATGTTTAAAGGCCAATAACAATACAAACAATGCGTAATATGTGTCCTTTAATAATAGACAAGTTTCTATGTAATTCATTTTCGGTCATGTGGTCTTTTTCAGCCTCAGAAGATATACTGAAAGAAGCAGAGACTCAAGGTATGTCCTGTCACTTTATATTTCACCTGCACTGCTGTCCATACTGTATATTTCGTTTCTAGTTTTACTCATTTTTTATCTTTATCATTCATCTTACTATTATAATTCAAAGTGCATGTAATATTATTTGTTAGTCCTTAATTCAGTTTCTAAATATCCTGTTTTAATCTGGTTATACATCCCAGGTTTAGTCCTTGTTTTAGACCTGTATAAAGAATAGTGTTGTCTGTTTTGATACCACAACAATAATACTTAAAAAAACAAAACAATATAATGTAATTTTGATTTAATGTTACTATGTGATCAGAGTTGTCCTATTCATGTGATTTTTTTTCTTCTCCAACATCTAACACCGATTATTATCTATAGTATCTGGGTATCGATACTTTTTGACAACCTCCGTAAAGCGTCTACTTAAATGCTGCCCTCTTGTGGTTGCTTCCTCCTGTTGCAGTTGGTTTCTACTCGTCTGTGTTCGGTTCGATGCAGCTGTTGTGCTTAGTCACGTGTCCTCTGATCGGATACATCATGGACTGGAGGATGAAGGAGTGCGAGGACGAGAACGCAACTCCAGAATCTCTCAAGAGGTAAAAATATGTGCGCCTACATCTGGGTAAGAGGCCCCCTGGTGGTTCTGAGGGTCCACTGCAGTTCGATTCTGTTTAAATTGTGAAGAAACAGTTTAATCAAGTTTTTGTTCCGCAGTAGAAGTAGTAGTGTTTGTTATTATATTGTAATTATCGAGCTACTGGGTCCAATAGTGTGAAGAAAAGTCAACTTTCAAACTTGATTCCATTTTAAGGTTTGGATTAACTTTCTGTATGTCACCATGTGGTCTTATACTAGTTCTGATGAAGGTCAAGATCATTTTAAAACCTTTCTAGAAAGGTAAAATTTGTTCTTTTTAATCGATACGTGCTCAAATGCGTATCTTGTGATCTATAATTTTGGATCAAGTAAAGTCTGTCTAAGTTATAATACCTCCTGTCTCCTGTTGATTTAGCTCATAGCTGGTTCAATTCGGATACCGTCCTGGTTAAGCCAAATGGGATTTTAGTAGTGTTAGTAGTGTTAGTAGTAGCAGTAGTTGTACTAGTTAGTGATTGTAGTAATAGTAGTAGTAGTAGTTGTTTGTTGCAGTAGTAGTGTGCTCTTTCTCTTCATGCAAACTCTCCAAAGTAATTAAATATCCATTTAAAATCGATGGGTGAGAAATTCGAATTTTATGCCAGAGGTCACACCAGGCACAGGCCGTTTACAGTTAGATAGAAAATATATGTTATGCACGGAGTTTCTTTAACGAAAAGTACAATTCCGACACTTTCGACTGCTGCAAAACAATTAATTTCCTCAACAAACGCACTCAAAAACATCGTATTATAAGGAGAGAAAGTCCTGTTGTTTATCTGCTTTTCGACAAACGTTTATTTGATTTTATTCTTTTAGAGGACAGATACAAACCATATATTTTGCAGCGTTGTAGACCTTTACATTTGTTACTAGATTGTAGCAGCATTTTCACATTTTAGTTGTGTTTCGAGGTCATTACTCATTTTTGCCACTCTCTGCTAACATTCAGAATGCTGCATAACTTCTACACACCGCACAGATCTAAAATACAAACCACTATTGTTTGAATTACTTCCCCAGCCAATCAGATCCTCCGAAACGTGACAGAACGATCCAGAAACTGACCAATGCCCTGAGAGCGTTCGTCTTCACCAACCTCCTGCTCGTCGCGTTTGGGGTCATTTCACTCATCGACAATCTGCCCATTCAGGTGAGAAAACGCCTAAAGATGCACTGTAGGAATGCTCCACGGTATGGCATTAAACTTATCTATTGTGTGTATGTATTTATGCAATTACAGTTGTTTGTATAGCTGATGAATAACTTGGAAAAACATGTATTTGTACTGTGGACTGGGCCATGTAAATGTTCCCACTGTTTGCCGAGGAAATGGTTCAAATGACTGATTTGCGTGTCGTGTCCTGTGGGTCAGATGGTGGCTTTCGTTCTGCATACCATGGTCCGAGGCTTCATCCACTCCTGCTGCGGAGGCCTCTACGCCGCTGTGTGAGTTCAGATTTCCATTGTATATATTCACAAAGCATCACAACATTTGCCATTAAGGATGCCAACATTGAGCAGCTTATCGACAATTATAGAAAACAACATTTTACTTACTGTTTTTTCCTGTTTTTGTTTTGTTTTGTTTTATCTGGCTGTTTTTTGTCACATTAATTTGACTTTATCATTCATAAAATTTGATTTAATAAAACTGGTCACGTATTAGATGGTGTGAAGTAAGAATTAGAGGCGGGAAATTCATCAATAAATGGATGATATTGCAATTGTTTTTTGTTTTTTTTTAGTCTATAATTAAAACGATTAAAAATGTGAGTATAAAGTGATATTTCTGCCCTTCTGTTGTAAATGTTACGCTCCATTTGCGTTTTGTGCCACATTTGAGCACGTTCACTGTCAATAACTGGGACTAATCCTAAAACCGTGACGCTTCCCCTCTTAATGACGCTAACATGTGAGACGACGACCCCCACAGTTACGCCACGTGCTTGTAACGTCCGCAGATATCCAGCGAACCACTTTGGGACTCTGACGGGGATGCAGTCCATGGTCAGTGCGGCGTTCGCTCTTCTGCAGCAGCCTCTGTTCATCGTGATGGTCAGCGCGCTCAGGGGAGATCCGTACTGGGTAAAACTCGACACAATCTGCTGATGTTACAGTCAAAGGTGCACCACTGCAGACCAGGGTTAGGCGTTAGGCGTTAGGCGTTAGGCGTTAGGCGTTAGGTGTTAGGTGTTAGGTGTTAGGCGTTAGGCGTTAGGCGTTAGGTGTTAGGTGTTAGGTGTTAGGCCCGAGTAGAGATTCTCGTAAGAAAGGCCAGTTCGTACCCATGAGTAATGAATGTATGTATGAAAGTGCGTGTTTGAGAAAAGGAGAGCATGTGTGTGCATGTATGCGGTCTGGCAGTTCTAGTAAGGATTGATCTATTTTCTCTATTAAATTAAATATGTAATTGTAACATGTATAATTACAAGATCAAGTATCCATCAGCATTTAGGTTCAGTTTTTTGGATTGTTGTTGTATTTTTTGGGGACTACAGGTGGGGGAAAAAAATGTGGGAGAATTTTTGCTTTAACCTGGTACATCTTTCTTTTTCTTTTTTTTTTTAATTGTACACTGTCCCTGTTCAAATCAAAATATACCAATACCAAGAGATTATTTGTCATGGAACTGTCTGTGGGCTTTACCGCAGCCAATCAGAGCAGCCAGTGTTCGGCTCCGTTGCCTAATGTCGACTCTTAATATTTAGAAAAAGCATGCACGGTGCTTCTCTGGTGGTGCAGTAGTTAGGTTGCATGTGTTGTTGTTGCTGCCACCGCGGTGTTGTAGGTTCGAGTCCAGACTGTCTACGCCCCCCCTTCCCCAAGTCCCTCTTTTCACGATTAGACTGTCCTTCCAAATAAAGCCGAAAAGGGCGGGAAATGTTCAGTGAGTACAGCGCTCTCCTGTGTCCTTTATCGGCAGGTTTAATCCACACGCATCTTTTCTTTTCGTTTTATTTTTTGGCTCTAAATAAGAGTGCGTGGAAAGGCCCGCGTCCTCGTGTATTTGTTTCCATCTCGTTCCATCACGTCACAAATCTTTCACGGAATCGGCATGTGTTTGTGGCGTGACCGTGCTTCATGTGGGATATAAATAATGTCCTCATGTCTGTGGTCTGCCAACTTTGTGTCACGTTCCTAGAATTGCGGACGTTCTTAAAATCCTCGAGTGTGTGCGGTGTGCAGCTTTGGTCGACTAATTAGGCTGTTTACCTTCGATTGTATGGATGTGGGACGACAGCAAAATGGAAAAGAGTGAGCTAGCAGAAGGCTTGGGAGTGAATCATGAGTTGAATCTGTCTTTTACATATAAATACGCTGTTTACTTGTACTTTTGAGTATAAAAAGTGCAGTTTGAGTGAGAGCTTTTGAAAGTGCAAAGTCCTTCTGAGTTGACTAATCGATGGGCTGGATTTCTCAGGGGAGTTCCTGGCCAAGAGGTAATGAAACACAAATAATTGCACATTATTGAGGCTGTCTCTAATGTTTTCAGTTTGGTTTCAAAGTTATTTATGGATAAGAACTTGACTACCATTGATGACTTCAGCATAAATACCGTCCAAGTTGAGTAGCATGGAAGCCAAGCAAGATCCAGACCAGGAAATGAAATATGTTAAGTGTCGATAGCAGCTCAAATGAGTATCTAGTTTCGATTCTTGTTTTGATTAGTTTTTGGATATTGATTTAGAACAACTCTTCTGCTTCCAAAATAAGATGAGAATGTTTGCGTCCTTTGCTCTTTTAATTATATCAGAGTTCCTCATCCACGTGCACTACAAGAGTCATTTTGTGGTCTATTATACATTTTTCCCAATTCCATTAGATTGTTCTTGAAACTAAATTGAGAGTTCAAAGGCTAATCAGCTGGGGTCTGTTTGTAGTGTTTTGCAGACTGTTGAACTCTGGAGATTCATCAGAATACTTAAAGGTATTGTGTTTCACAGTTAGGGCAGGTAGCCTGACTCTTCACTGAAGAAAAGAATGAAATATGGAATAAAGGAATTAAATAAAATTATAATAACAAATCACTAGAATACATTATTTTGCTCAATTTAAATTCTATTTTACTCTTTTTAATACATATTTTTTGTAACCAATATGTCAACAAAATGAACCAAGAAATGTCAACTTGACCACTGCAGATGTTTTCTGTACTTGATGCCAATGATTTGACCCTTCTCAAACACACTGACATCTTTTCCATGACCACAGGATTCGTCTTTCCACATGGTTGTTTCAGAAATGAGAATCAGTTGGGTTTAAATACTGTGTTGCAGCTGAAAGATCATCACCTGCAGCAGTTATCCAGTAGCAGGAGAGGACCTACTGACTGCGTAGTTTATATATACGTAGTTTTATATATACACACACACACACACAATACCAACACACACACATATACCAACACACATATACATATACATATATACATACATACATACATACATACATACATACATATTACTTATGTATATTACTGTATTAAACTGTTTGTCAGATACAATGAGCATATTTTTTTTTTTTTTTTTTTTTTTAAAACAATTACACAACTTTCCTTGCTCATAATTGCCTGGTTATTAACAAACGGCTCTGTATGTGAATGTTTAAAAACAGGTTTGATGTGTTTCTTTGCGGTGACTTGTTTCTTCTCCTTCGTTACAGATAAACTTAGTCCTGCTCATTTTCTCCTTGACCGGCTTCCTGTTACCGGATACCTCTTCTACCACAGACGAAATCTCATCAAGGCCAAAGCTGAGCGCGATTCGAATCCCCTCGACCAAACAGAGCAAGACGACGATGACGACGACACTCTCCACCAATTAGAAAAAAACAAACTCCGAGCCAACGGCCACCCTTCAAACGGGTACATGCCGAGCAAGGATGTAATCTAGGACTCTAGTGGGTTTTTTTCTATAGAGGGAAGCTGCAGAGTATATACTGTAGAGTAAATGACCAGAAAGAAGTTGGCCTGACCAGTTTAGTTTTAAAACAAATACCCCCTGGGACATTTACGGGTTAACTTTTGTCTTGACAAAAAAGTTTTACCCGAGTTAGGGGTGTAACAATACACATATTTCACTTTATATTGCAGTAGCTTGTGGGGGCTAACTATATTATAAGATACAAGTGTTTAATGCATCTATGTAGTTCACTCTGCTTTTATGAGTGCTTCCCCACTAAACAATGCAATGGAAAAAAGGATGTTGCTAATACATTTATAGCAGCGGTCTATGATATTGTAAGAGTTCACCATGGTGCAATCTTGAATTAGCCCATTTTTGTGACATCTCTTGAACACATTCACTAAAACTATTATTTAAATTAAGACACCGACTTTTTAGAGCGTCCAAAAGGTAGATGTTTAGTTTGATTCGTTGTCTAAAATAGCTGGAATAGCAACATGAGCAGAAGCATAAGTAGTTGAATTAGCAGCCATATTAATTGTAGTGGTAATTGAAGCTGTATATAATAGTATTTATAGTCCCTGTTATTAAACTCTGATGGGGAACATGTAAATAAACAGATACATAAAAAAATAAAAAATAAATAATAATAATAATGTAAAAGTCACATCTTTTATATTAGCCGTTTCTCAGATGTGGCTTTCTGAGAGCTACAAAGCCAAAAGTAGTAACAAATTCGAACATTCACGGTGCGCTAACTCTCTCCCAGCAGCTTTGAGCGAAACCATTTTTCCTATAAATATTTTTAAAGAAAGGTCATGTTTGGGTCGGTGCTTTCCTGGAGAACAGAAACAGGTTGAGTGAGACTCTGTGCAGGCACAGACTTTATGAATGTAATTGTGATAATTTATGACACATTTGGATCCTTCTTTATTTCTGTAAAATCCCACCGTAATGACCCCCGTTTACCACAACAAAAACATGCTTTTATAGATAAGGGTCCATACAGTCAGACTCAGGTAAAAGAACAAGCCTTTAGACACACATCAGTGGAACATGTACCACAGATTGAGAACCAGTGTTGTAAAAACATGGTCTCAGTTGAATCGAGACAAGCGCTCACATGTTTCTTATGTAAACGGGTGGAGAGAGTCTCTACACTCAGAGAACATGGATTGTTGCGGGTCATGTGTAAATAAACAGGTTTCTGTAGTTTCAGACTCTTGCACTTTGAGCAAAGACTTTTTAGTTTTGTATTATTCTACTGTAATACTGTAAAGAGTGGGAGTGCTTTGTAAGTAGTTTGTAAGTCACTTTAGTGGCCATTTATTGCTTGAATATTATTGTTTTTTGTGTCAGCACCTTGAGCACTTACAATGTGCTAAAGTAAAGCCTCATGGAAAAATGTGCCTTATTGAATAAATGTTGGTGGTTGTAAAAAATATAAATTATAAAAATCTGTGTGTTATAACTGAAATTTTAATTAAAAACAAGTGAAAATGTCCATTTTATGTACTCGATCTGTCAAGTTTTTGAGATTTTTTGTAAACAAAGAGGTTTAACGGCTTTGTCCATCCCTCCTGTATTTGGGTCATCCATAAAATAATCTATTGTTGGGTACAGATTGCCCCTTTAGCCTGCGTGGTCCCAGCTACAGAGGGCACAGACTGTACATTATTGGGCTTTATTTGTGTGTGGGCGGTTTTGTTTGTGCTGCAGAGGAGGATGAAGAGTTGATTGAGTGGCTTAACCCTTTGACCACTACAGGGAATTTAATCTTTCCTTTGTGCCAGTCGGGCAGCAGAGGGTGAATGAGAGGAGATGTAATCATAGGCATTTACAGTGGTATACAGTAGAAGCAGCAGCTTTTAGTTAGCTCTTTGAAGCCGTATTGCCTTAACAGTAGTATAGTGAGCCGCATAGTATAGTATAGTATAGTAGGAGTAGTATTAGTAATGCAGTACAACAATAACCTATAGAAACAAACATTGAGAGGTAATAGGCCTACATTTAGAGATAGCATTTACTTATTTACATCTATTTAATTGATAAGTAGTAGTGGTGGTAGTATTTTAATAGTATTTTAATAATCGTTTGCAGATTTGACAATAGTCTATTAATAAAAAATAGAATTGCTGACTAGTCAACTTCAAAAACTATAGTTGCAGCCTTATATATAGTAACTACTACAGTCGTTACAACAATACCCTTTAGAATCTAACATTGAGAGGCTTACTTTTAGAAACATTTACTTATTTTGGTCTATTTGTCTATTTATTTATTTGATAGGGACAAGTACGTTTCATGAACATTTTCAAAGGCGGTAATCAGGGGCTGGAGATAATATATTATGATTCATCCTTCTCCATTTTTTGCTAAATTACACGTTTATTACAAGTAGCAGACAATCAATTAATCAACAAGAACCTAAGTGTGGCTATATTTTAAGAAGACAAAATGAACGTTGTTGGAGTGGTATGTAAAATCAAGTATGCTGGTCTTTTTTTAGGCTATACGTAGCTTTTTAAATCATTCTGTCACTTTGAGCTGTTCAGAGCCAGCATACGCTACAGTGTCGGTGGGTCGCATTAGGGATTAAAACCTCATGTCAGAAACGGTTTATGTGCCAGCCAATGCTTAGCAACAATAAATTATATTACCATCAGGGATTATCTTCTTATGTCAGTCAATGTAGATAAATAGTTGGTCAGTTTAGAATATATTAATACATTCTGAAATATACATAGCTTAAAGTTAAATAAGATATCTTCAAAAAAATAAAAAAATTACAAGTTTAATTAATGGATTAATGGTCTTTAAATTGGCAAAAACGCGCTGCTCTAATTTTAGCATGCAATAGAGTTCCTAATTTTATTTTTATTTTTTATTTTCAAAAACAAATACAAAGGCTAGTAGCAAAATGTTCGCTTTATATTTGTCACTTAATTGTATAATATTTGCCTTATTTATTTATTATTATGTTATTAGACAAAATTCACTAGAAAATGATTTTTAAAAACCCAACTTCCTATGATTAAAACCCTTACCCATGAAAGGAGAGGCTAAGGCTCTTGACCAATCCCATCCTTGAATAAATTGATTGACGTGCGCTTTGTCCAATCAGCTGCGTCCGTGGCTGCCGTAACTTGGAGGCTGCGCTATCGGAGTTTTGTCACTAGCAAATATGTCGGCGGCCTCTGGGATTCTCCAAACCACAGACATTACAGACACGGAAAGTACCTAGATGTCACCGGATTACGGGATTCTGCGTTATTACAGTTTGCACGTTACGAGGGATTTTAACAACAAGCAAGATCCAGTGGTTTAAATGCCTGACGTTACCTGCGCTTTAATGTGAATTAGCATTGACGCTGTGTAGCTTTTGGAGGACCTTGGCGCACCGCTGCTTCTGCTCATTTCTGCTGGATTTTGGATGCGAGGCGTTGTCCCTTTAGCCTGGAGCTTTCATCCTCCACCTGCGTCTCCCCGTCGCTTTATTTGTTGCACACGAAGCCACTGAAAACAGGTAAAAAACCCCGAGTGTTAGCATTTAGCCGCTAACCAGAGCTAAGAAGAAACTGATAGATGTGAAAAGCAAAGCGAAAATTAAAACTTACGTGTCGTATTGTCGCCCATCGCGCAATTTCTTATCTTCTTGCAAGTGCATTTACAAGTCTAACATGTTTATTTCGATCTGCCATGTATTAATTCTCCTGTATTCATTGTGCATAATGAGATTTATCCGAGTAAAGACGCGCATCTCCGCCCTATTTTTCCTATATTTTGCGTTCTAGACAGTTTGTAAGCAAATCTATATTAATAATGTCAATAGTAATGTTGATTTTGCTTACACCCGCACTTCTTTTTTTTTTGCGTCCACACCCCATGTCACCCCGATAGAGACTAGAAAAAAAGAACGCGTGTTGCAGCGATAATATTTGCAATTTAAGCTTTTATTTCGCACGGGATCCTATGAAAGTGCACGCGTAAATTCCACATTGCGAACCAAAATCCTGATAAAACGGCCAAAAAGCTGTTAATACGTGAGTCTTTTGTGGGAATACTTTAGGAAATGGTTAGGTTTTGCGTGTCCAAGCTGTCAAACATGTGTGTCCACCCCACGGATTTGGCGTTTTTGCGTGTAAATCCATTCGTGGTCAGTTATTCCAGAGTTTTAAAGGCGAGCACTGGATGAAAGATGAAGTGCTCAACATTGGGGGAAGCCCGGGTTTATGCTCTTGCTTCATCCCGTGTTGAATGCACTGCAGCGGGCCAAACACACCCAGTGATAACGGAGAAAGCTGCTGCTGCTGCTGCTGCCTGTTTCAATGGGGAGCTTTTGTGTCTGGGGATTTTTCAGAGCGTTTGAAGCTTTCCCTGTGCTCTCATACGACAATATAAAAGCAAAAAACTAGCCTGATCAGTTTCTTACATTATTGAAATATGCTTTGTTACTGAAGGGGAGAGGCGTTGTGTCCTTTTTTCCTAATTGGAGTGGTTGTATCTTGTCATAAAGGAGGAGAAAAGCTGCAGGCATGAAAAGACAAACCAGCTCTTTTGGACAGTGAGTGTTCATGCCTAAAATCATCTGTCGTGGAGCCTGCGGTTTGATTAGGCTTTACCACATCCACGCTGGGAAGCTTGATTTGTGTCTGTTTTACACCAATAGTTTTTTGTTATTTTTTGTAATTACATTTTTTTTTAAAGATTATTGACATTATTCCGACTCGCCAACTTTTGTCTCTTTCCGCTATGGCTCGACACTTCCGGTGTAAGGGCACTTGCGGTTGAGCGGGAATTCCGTTCACTTAAGAGGAGAATGAGGGAAAAGTCTTGCTGCCAAAATCTGATAAAAAGTGGACCAACAATTCAACAATGTGTGGAATTTATTTGCTATTGAGTTTGGCAGCTCTATGCAAAATAATACAACCAGAAGTAGGATTACCACAGATTGCGGTGCCCATTGCAGCTTCCAGAAAAGGGTGAATAATTAAAGAATTAAAGAAAAGAAAAAAATCTGTTACCCAGCTCACGCCAGATATGTATATCACTCTGAATGGAGTTCTACACATTTAATAATCTGCACTAGTTCTCAAACCGGTCGGGGAAAAGGAGGAACATTGTGACAGACGTTTAAATCTGATTAGTCAAAGCATAACAACAGGAATGAGCCGAGAAATCAAACTGTTGTTAAATCCTGTCAGAGAAAAGAACCGACTTCTTCCTCAAATACACAAAGTGCTTCCATGTGCATGTTTTCAAAAACAAAATGCTAAAATAGTCCAAAGTACGTCTGTCGGCGTCGCCATGTTTGTTTTAGGTTAGTTCTTTTGACTTCCGCCCAAAGTACAATGCTGCGGACTGGTCAGGTCAACTGCGGTGCAAGACTAACCAGATGTATTCTCAAGAGTTTGTGAACTCAAAAATATGAGAATTCATCTGACTGGCTAGGTTAACGAGTCAGGATTTCAATTGGAAGCCTGAGGGCCGTATTGGGACCAGGCCATAGTTTGGAGACCCTGGAAATAAAATCAATTATTATGAAAAGGTTTTGTTTTTGTGTTCTAATTTTTGGGATAGTTTGTTTCCCACTAACAGAGTAGAACATGTTGGTTGTACATTGATTGCGCCTCCTTATTGTCAGCAGATGTCAGTTGGCAGGAAGGATTATACTTATTGGCACGCACTTAACTGTCAACTGACAAAATATCTGTTTTGATATCTGTGCCTTGCAGTTGTTTCCATTGCTGTGGATTGGAGCCTAGCCAAGCCAATACAGTATGAGAATTAGAAGGAGGAAGAATCTTTTACCAGACAAACATCACATGACATTTTCAAGCGTTACGAGTTTCTCAATACCATGAGTGGAACATGTCGTAATGATGTGTGGCAATAACGGCTACAACTATAGGCCTGTCGTAATAATTTAAGTATCGAATATATTGCCACTCAAAATATTGCAATAAGCGATAATATTGAATTTGAATACCATTTTAGCCGGGTGGTAAACCCTTTTGAACCACTTGGTAAAGAAAAAAACCTCTGCAATAATAAAATGGCACAGTGAAAGAATAAAATGTAAAGTCGATTGAATGTTGAGGCAAAAAACATTGTGTATCTTTTATTATTTCAAGAATGCGTCAATTAGGATACTTCTCAACACTAAAACTATTATCAGACAGTTTTTTTTTAAAAATTACGTTTAGTATCACAATTGGTATGAAGCATCAAGCCTTTTCACTTAATATTGTGATAACACTAAAGTCAATTAGGTAATTCTTGTGTCAGGCCTTAACACAACATAGACCAGAGATGGTGAAAATATATTACGGAGGAATAGTGAGTATTTGTGTAAAAAGATGGCGAGGTTAAATCTGCCAGGAAATGGGAGGAAGAACAAAAAGGGAATTTCTGGATGTAATCAAAGAAGTCATGATTTTAGTTGATTTGTGAGAAGTTGCAGATTGTTTAGAATCCAGAACGACCCATGGCCGATGAGCCCGATATTTTTGGTCCGATATATAGGACTGATTTTGATCATTTCCCCCCCAAAGTTAGATTATCTAAAATTGCAAACAATTTTACAACCTAATTTCACATTAGTTCCATTCTGCGCGGGGTCATCTTCACGCATAAGTGAAATAAAGCTAAATGTCTTTACTTTTGTCAGGTGATCGCCCGAGATTTAAGGCCTGTCACAACCGATACACCAAAATGTTCAGTTCAGTTGACTTTCTTTTCACCCGTAGGTAGATTCGTTGTGCAGCCGCTTTCGTGACAATAACATGACAAACACATGATCAAACAAAACGACATTCACGTTGGCTCGCAAAATCACATATTAATAAATACATTGGTCATGAAATCTAAGTCAGACGGAGCAGAGTGACAAGCTGCTTTATTTAGACCATGTCACTAACGATTATTGTAGTGTCGACTTGTCAGAGTTTTATTATTTGATTAGTCGACTGGTCAAAAGATTATTTCTATTGCACATTGGGGCATAAATAAATACATAAATACATTATCAACCACGTAAAGGTTGAAAAAAGGTGACTGAAGGCTTTTAGATGGGAAATATTTACAAATAAAGTTTATTATCGATGAAAATCAGAAAGTTTATCTTATTTTGACATTTTGATTTAATAATGCCACTGTCTTTGTTATAAAAGGTCTTTTCATCAGTATTTTAGAGTCGGTATAGTCCAGATACTGATTACAATTCTAAAAAAATTAAAAATAAAGTTGAAAATTGTTGCGCCCCTAATTTAAATATTTATTTTGTTGGAATTTTACTTCCTTTACTTTACTTACATGTTTCTTTTTCTTTTTAGGTCAAACCTATTTCTTCAATCAGACTGGATTTTGAATGGATACACGGACGGCAGCATAATCCTCCTCTTGCAATTCCCAAAGAAGTCTGGTTTAAAACCCACAAATCCAAACACACTTTTAGTATGTTGTTGGTCGCTTTTGAACTATTAACGGTTTAGGGACTTCCCTCCTGAGAGACGGACTCCTGAGGGCTCGCTGTGCCAGAGAGTTATCCAAGCCCGAGTTCTCTGAACTGGGGGAAAAGAAACCTAGAAATTTCCCTGGAGGCAGCTATGGAGAGAAACCTTGCTCTACGGCTAACGTAAATAGCCGCTACATATAGAAGTCCAACATTGAAACAAGACCAGTTGTGAGCTGCATTCAAACTTGATCTTGAAATATGAATTATTCACAGGGACGCTAATGGATTTTCTCACAGACGTTTTGGAAAATGAAGGCACTGCTATCGTCCGCCGCCGTTTGCTCTACCGCGACGAGCACGTTTGTCCGGAGAGGAGAGGGAAGGTGGTGTGAACGAACCACCTGCAACCAAGTATAGGCATGCCTCCTCACAGGAAAACAAGGCTGCTCCACTGGCCCGTTCAAAGACTGCTGTTTTTGATACGAGTTTGGGACTGAAAAGTTCAAATCACGGACTAGTTTTTAAAAAAAATTCTTTAGCGAGATATATTTTTGTGCCACTGCTGACTGCTGCGTTTGAACCGAATCTCCATTAGTCATACGTTTTGTTTTGCTACTTTCACCTTTTACTTTTTGTATTTTTGCTGCTTATTCATTCCCACTAAGCCTTGTAAAACAATAGGGCCGTAAATCTCTTATCATTGGAAGATACACACCAAAAGGGATTCATCAGCTATTTATTTCATCTACTATTTTCGAGTACAAGATAATCGACCAAAAATAATCGTACCTTAACTTTATCTTGCCTTCGTATCAATTCCTTCAAAACGCACCTACATTTCAAAAGTGGAATAACTTGTCAAACTCTCTTTTCCTTCTTTGTGATAAAGAAGACCTTCACCAGCATCTCTAAATTGTGTAACTACATTTGGCAACATAGTTAATCTATCCTCACTTAAATTTTTTTATCATATTTAAGCCTTTTTTTTTTTTTTTTTATTTAATTTTTTTTTTTTTTTAAATTCGCTAATTTCATGGCAAACATCCACATTTAGCAGTGCTGTTTGCCTCTCTTAACTTTTTTTTATTTTTTTTATTTCTGCTTATATTTCTATACATAGTTTTCCATTCACAACCAGCATTTTAATTCTTTATTTGTTTTATATTTTTTCCCTTTTTTAAAATATGTAATTTCTGTGCGCATTTGCTTTTGCACAACTCCACTATCAAACTGTTGCAAACTATTTTTAACTCTTTAAATTCATTTTTGCCCAATTGTTATCACCTTTTCAATTGACAGCAATATTTATTTATCAGCAGTCACA
The DNA here is from genome assembly GCA_015082035.1 of Chaenogobius annularis. NCBI lineage: Eukaryota > Metazoa > Chordata > Actinopteri > Gobiiformes > Gobiidae > Chaenogobius > Chaenogobius annularis. The sequence goes on along the minus strand of BJKM01000286.1, from coordinate 106,261 downwards.
TTTCTTGTCATATTTTGGAGAGAGACTTTTTTTGCGCCCGTCCCCCGCAGCCATGTTTGCCCTTCACCAGTTTTGTTGTGAATGACACAAATTGCCTGCGACCAAAGCACCAGCGCTCGCCCGGCCTCGCTCAGGACGCCATGCCCGGAGGAGGCAACAGTAAAGGGGGGCGCGGGCCGTCCTCCTCGCCCCTCCCTCACGCCGGGGTCCCAGCGCCAAGACCCCTCAGACCCTCGCGCTACGTCCCCGTCTCCGCTGCCACCTTCTTCCTGGTCGGCTCCACCACGTTGTTCTTCTGCTTCACGTAAGTCTTGCAGTTTTAAATTGAAAGGAGATGTATTATGCTTTTTTTCAGGTACTTCGTATTGAAGTATAACATAACTATATAATCATTTTACATTTTGTTCAATGTAAACTGCAATATTGATCTAAAATGGCTTAGTAATAGAAACGGGTCTATTGATTTCCTGTTCAAAACTGTAGATCTGATAAGCCCCGCCTCTTCATAGTGACAGTTCACTTTAAAGTGTGTATGGCAGGGTTTTAATTATGTTGGAAATATAAATGAAAGTTTTATCCCAATCAAAAAGCTATATGTGGAGAAAAGTTGACGTCACACCATGGACTCATTCCATCCAAAGTTTATACATTTAGTTTATATTTATATTTAGTTTATACACTAAAGGTGCTCTCATATATTTGTATTTGTCAAGTTTAAAATTCTAAAACTAAATAAACTTTATTCTGGAATAAAATGTGTATAGTATTCTTAGCCCAATTTTAGTTTTTATTTTAGTTGGAGTGTTCCAACCCATCAGAGGCACTTTAAAGAAGTAGCAGATTTTAATTTACACATTTTAGAACTAAACATGTGTCACCGGATTCTTCATTTTGCAAATCTTCATTATAGGGATTTGGGCGGGGATAAGGGGTAGGTGAAAACAGGAATTTTCTCAGAGCTCAAGTTGCAGGACAATACAAGGTTGAACTCAAACATACATGAATCCATCAAAATACAACTGTTTTCATGGAGACAGGCAAGCCGGCCAAGTTACAGCCAGGTCAGATCTGTGGAGAGGTGACTGACTGAATCTTGATCAGAACTAGATTATTTGCACGGCCCTGGTCTGTGAGTGAGAGCCTTCAGTTACTTTACCTTTGTGAATGTGGTTTTGTGTTTTGTTTTTTGTGTGTCTTGAAAAGCCCTTTAAAAGACTAATGTGCAAGTTCATGCGTGATCATGAGACAAAATTATAACAGCCGAGTTCAAAGGTTCAATGCCTCTCCTGTTCTGCCGTTGCAAATGTGAATGATAAACAATGGTCCGCACTGGCCTGTTTTAATCGATTATATCATGATCATGATCATGATCACGATTATACCGTCATGTTTCCTCACAATATTCTTGCCTCTAAAATCTTTTATTGTTTATTTCTATTTGGTGGATCGCCCATCAACGGCGCGCTGTGAACAGTCTTTTACCTGACGCCACATCACGTTTTGTAGACACTCAGGTCCCGGTTGATGCTTCAGAGGGATCAAAAATGAGCACGGTTGCCATAGCAAAGGGCTGGAGCAATTCATTGGAATAATTGTGACCACTCGACTATTGAAATGATCGTGGTGGTATTCTGTAATCTGGATTTTACAGACTCTTAAAACACATGCCAATAAACCTGTTATAACAAAGACGGCAAAATGATCATAATGTCAACATGGAATAAACTTTTTCTGATTTCCATTTGTAAAACACTTAATTTGTAAATATTATTCTATTAATTAACTATTCAAAACCAAATATTCTGTCATTTTTTTTATATTAAAAAGTCCTCAAAATCAGAAAACAAACAAACAGAAATCCAATCCACTTTATTTTTATATCACATTTTATAAACTGAAACTGTTTCCAAAGCGCTGTGCAGAAAACCAAAAGAAACAAATAACCAGTTGTTCTACCCGTGCTTATAAAAATATCAATAAAACCATAATGTCATAAATGCTCTTAAACAATAAATAGTTGCTGAAAACAATAAAACTGTAAAATAAATAAAGGTTGCGTAAACGGATGAATAAAACGGTCAAAACATTTAGTAGGTTTCCCGTTGAGCCGCTCCTCTGAGACCTCTGTCCTGACTTTGTCCCCTGTGAGTCACGGCTGTATCAGGCTGTCATCACTAATCTCACTGACACCTCGCTGTGCGGACGCAAAGGATCGTGGGAAGAAGGGAGAGGACGAGCGGAGAGGGAAAACAAAAGTGAGGGAGGGAGAGAAAAAGTTCAGATCACGTCATTTCAATGAAGAATTTCACAACATATGAGTAATCGAGGGTTTGTTAAATGAAAACCACTCACATTTACGACTGTGACTAGCACTGTTTAATTACACCTGAATTAGCCTTAACAAAGCATGAACACACAACAGTTTATTAAGAATGATTTAAGATTAATAACTAGGCCGTTAAGGTTTGGAGTTTACATTAAGTAAAACTAAACCCTAATCCTTCTTAATAAACTGTTCATTATAAAAGTATTTGTTCAGGCTTTATTGTGGCTATTAAAAGTGTTGTTAATATGAAGTGTGTTCATTTTGAGCTGATATTTGTCTTCTTACTCGGTATTATTTCGATTTTAAAATCCTAAGTAAGGTCTACCAATCTTTTAAGTTGAAGTTTAAAAATTTACTTTCCACTTAAACTGTAACAGATAACAAAAATAAGAAGAGAATGTACTTGTGATATTGAATCATTTGTGGAATTATTTTGTAAACATGCAGCTATATTTGTTAGCCTATTTGCTCCTCTATTTCCATTTTAATGCATTAGTCTGTTAAAAAACCAGACCAATATTGAAACAAATGTCTATTAGAATCGATATATTGCCCATCCCTATTAGACACTTTGCATTTTTTTTAAAATCCTGATTTTACTGGACAAATATTTACTGGAGTTTTTATCCCATAATAGATTTATTTAATTTTATCTACAGATATATTACACATTAGGGCTGTAGTCGACCAAAACAAATCTTGGTTGACTAAAGACATGCGCTGCCAATCGATTAGTTGACTAAAAATGAGGCGTGGCAAAAGATCTCAAAACTATTAAGTAGCTCCTATGTATCTGACCCAAACTGCAGTCACAAGACTACAGTGCGTGCGGGAAGAATGTCTCAGACACTCGGACTATCAGCACAGGATCTCCACAGGGCTGTGTACTTTCTCCTCCGCTCCCTGTACACAAACTGCTGCACCTTCAGCCATGACTCCGTAAAACTGATCAAGTTTGCAGACGACACCACCCTCATCGGGCTCATCTCAGACGGGGATGAGTCTGTCTACATGAGGGAGGTGGACCGGCTGGTGTCCTGGTGCAGCGGTAGCAACCTGGAGTTCAACGCCCAGAAGACAGTGGAGATGATCGTGGACTTCAGGAAAGTCACAGCTCCCCAGCCCCCCCTCATCATGACAGACTCCCCCATCACCACCGTGGACTCATTCCGCTTCCTCGGCACCACCAGGACCTCAAGTGGGAGCCCATCATCAGCTCCCTCATCAAGAAGGCCCAGTAGAGGATGTACTTCCTGCGGCAGCTGAGGAAAGTCAAGCTTCAGTGCAGATGATGGTGCAGTTTTACACGGCCATCATTGAGTCCATCCTCACCTCCTCCATCACCGTGTGGTACGCTGGAGCAACAGCCAGGGACAAACGGAGACTACAGCGCCCTCTGCTGGAGCCATAGCCAGGGACAAACAGAGACTTCAGCGCATTGTGCGTTCTGCTGAGAAGGTGGTCTGCTGCAGACTTCCATCTCTGCAGGACTTGTACGTCTCCAGGGCTCTAGGACGAGCAGGTCGGATCACAGCTGACCCTTCTCACCCTGGACATGGACTATTTGAACCACTCCCCTCAGGCAGGAGGCTACGGTCCATCGGGAACAGAACCTCCCGCCACAAGAATAGTTTCTTTCCCTCTGCCATTGGACTCATGAACACTTCGTAAACACCTGCCACTTTAACTGCAACTATTCATCACTTTCTGCACTACAACTGTAAATTTAACTGTAAATTCTTGTGTACATAGTAAACCTATTTTTATTTTATACTATAGTAATTTGAAACTGTTCCCCTAATGCATGCCCTTTTGATTTCATATATTATGTTTTTTATTATTGATCAGTGTTTTATGTTGCACCTTAACTCCGAAACAAGTTCCTATGTTTGTGAATTTTGTTCATTGACAATGGCAATAAACCTTTTCCTGATGTTGATTCTGACAACGGCCTGGCAGTAGGTGTGGGTGATTTTGGTAAAAACTAATCTCAATTTTGATTTGCATGCTGCACAATAATCAAACGATATTTTCACAAAGCATCAGTATGTGCTAAATGTGTCTGTAAATGCCTTGGTTGAGGTTCTAGTGTCACACAAAACAAGTCTAGAGCACAAAATGAACCACAAAAGTGCAGAAATATCACCTTTATACTCGTTCAGTGTCCTTTTGCCATTTTTATTATAGGTGATGCACTCGATATTCTAATTTTGCAGCTCTCCAAAAGTTCAATTGTGAATATAATTTTTGTGAACTAAACACAGTTTAGTGCGAGTATTGGAAACTGTATTTATATATTCAGCTAACTCGCATGTATTCTCTTTTTTGCTGAAAATACTTCTAAATCTTTGACACATTCGACCGATTAATCGACTATAGCCCTACATCCCTATTACACATTATGCCATAAATTGTGCTTTTTTTGTAGCTCAAATGTATTTTATAGGCTAGAAAATTATATATTTTTTTCTATCCTTTTCATACAAAAACTAAGTGACATTTCTACCCTGGAAATTTGAAATTGCTGCTCATTTTTTGTTTATAAACTTGTTTTTAGATCTGAAATCATTTAATTATTGAAAAATTACGATGACTTAAGTTTACCTCCAGCTGCCTCCATTCTGATGAAAGAGCGGTTTAAAGGATGTTGTTGCTTTCCTAATAACCTCAAGCCCTTGGCATCTCTGTTTTGAGTGTTTGTACCAGTGCGTGGTGCATATGTGTGCTCTGTAATCAGCTTGGGTGAGCGTGGTCACACTGTGGAGCTGGATTAGACCAGAGAAAATAGGCCACATCTGTCACTCGCTGGAGCCTCATCACTGTCTGGTTGAGTCTGTGTCACTATCACACGCATCTCACACCAAGTCAGGTTACACCACCGCAGAGGCTTACTCCAGTACATAACGTCTGCAACCAACAAGTATTCTGACAATTTATTAACAGAAGTGGGCTGCACAATATTGGAAATTATTGCGATAAGGCTTTTAAGTACTGCAATATCGACGACATTGTGCAAAAAAGTGCATTCAAATATCACAATCTTTTCAGTTCTGTTAAAACAATTGTGTGCATGCCTCAATGTATTCGGAACTTAATGGGCAAAACCAAGACTAAATCAAGTCTAAAGCCAATATTGCAATATATTGTGAAGAAAATGGTACTTCTCGGGAGTAGTTTTTGGACCCATAGTTATACTCCTGCTTGAGTAATATTTAGTTTGAAGTAAATGTGTTGGTTCCGTTTCCCGCTGTGAGTAAAACTACAGGTGACAAAAGATTCATTAGTATGAAATGATGCCTCAGAAAATACTCCAAAGGTCCATAAATCGCAAGACTTGTTTTGAGCATTTCTCAAATTGTGTTCATTACAACTGCATGCTGACATAGGCATGTGGGGGAAAATCCAAAGTCTCATGATAATCGAATTAACTGTTGTTTTTCAGGTGTCCGTGGCTGTCTGAGCGATTCTCCGTCGCGGTGCCAATCTACAATGGGATCATCTTCCTGTTCGTCCTGGCAAACTTCTGTATGGCCACGTTCATGGACCCCGGCATCTTCCCCAGAGGTCAGTACTTTTACTTTAACTTCTGAAAGTCCACACCTGACGTATGCATTGTGGCGGCTTCAACTACCTTTAAACATTTTTGTCACCTTGGGCTAAATATTTCACATTTGGAACACACTTTACAAACTACTCTAATCGCAGTAAGGTATTTGGACATTGCAGCTCCCTCTGCTGGCGATGAACAATGAAAAAATAAATAAATGAAACTCTTAGGTAAGTGAAAGCGTTGCTAATGGGTGGTAGTTGTGAAGTCGGGTACAGCTGTAATTATTAAAATGTATTAGTTCACTGACTTCACTCTACGTTTTGTCTCTGTAGCGGAGGAGGACGAGGACAAGGAGGACGACTTCCGCGCTCCTCTGTACAAAACGGTGGAGATCAGAGGGATCCAGGTCCGGATGAAGTGGTGCTCGACCTGTCGCTTCTACAGACCACCCCGCTGCTCCCACTGCTCCGTCTGTGACAACTGTGTAGAGGTACGGCTGCTTCAGTGTGGCTGGTGGTGATTGGCCGATTTACTCTTTCTGAAATCAATACAGCAAGTGAGCGCTCATGTTGTGTGTGCGGACACACTGTCACTACAAGGGCTCATGTTGTGTGTGCGGACGCACTGTCACTACAAGGGCTCATGTTGTGTGTGCGGACGCACTGTCACTACAAGGGCTCATGTTGTGTGTGCGGACGCACTGTCACTACAAGGGCTCATGTTGTGTGTGCAGACGCACTGTCACTACAAGGGCTCATGTTGTGTGTGCAGACGCACTGTCACTACAAGGGCTCATGTTGTGTGTGCGGACGCACTTTCAATACGAGTGATCTCGCTGCAGAGCCGTCTGAAGTCTGGTAGTTTCCTTGATCCACAGTGCATACGTATGCAAAGTGAAACTTTCAAAGTCTGCTTGGGTTTTGACTCGCAGTTCGCTTTTACGCCGAACAATCTTCCAGACAGTCAAAAAAACAAAAACTATATCACTAATATATTATATATAGATGTATATATAGAGAGAGATGGAGAGATAGAGAGATAGAGAGATCAAAAATATATTAGTGATATAGTTTTTGTTTATTTTTGTAAAATATACAGTTAATTGAACTAGAAGCTGTGTTAAAAAGAAAAAAAAAGAAAAAATCACCATGCGAGATTTAAATATTTCACCACAGGATACTTTTGGAAGAAACTAAATCAGTAGTAACAGAATTAACACTGCCTCACTAACTTACAGTACATTCAAATGAACAGCAGGAACGTGTGGGAACTCCTGTATTTGCATACGATGAGAATAAACTTTATTGTCCCCTGGGGACATCACATGAAGAACAACAACAAACATTCAAGAACAGAAAAGACACAATTCAAATTCATTTTTAAAAATAAATATTTAAAAATTGACGACTGGCAAGTTCTTTTGATGGTAAAGTGTGTTTTGCTTATTAAAGTCATTTAGAGTTCAGTAGTTTAATTGATGTTGGGACAAAGGATTGTTTAAGATGGTTAAATTTGCAGTTTGGAATGCGGCGCCTTCTTCCTGGCTATATTGTTTTCTGAAGATGGAAGATGTATAGGGTCTGTCATGATCTTGGTGCCTTGTTTCACCACAGCCCTCTCATAAGTCTTTGTGTCCGATTAGCGTCACTGCGCATTTGTGAATCTGTCAGGTTGTTCCGTAGCTGGACAGTCAGAGAGCCTTACCACGCCGTCATGCCAAACCGGATGACGCTCTCAACTACGGCTCTTTAGAACTTCACCAGGACAGGTTTGGCCCCACCGTACAGTTTTAGCCATCCTAAAAAGAACCACCCCTGCTGTAGCCGACTACAGAGGCTCTCAATGTGTGTTCTCCAGGTCAGCAGGATTTCCGAACGCACTCCCAAGTACTTATGAGGCTGCTTTTGACTGCTTTGTTCTTAATGAGCACTGAGTCGTAGTCCGTCACCTGCCTCGGGTCAATTACCATCTCCTGTGTCCAGTTTGCATTTAGAATCGAGAAGTTTGTATCACGCCAGTCAATAAAAGCATCGTTATAATAAATGGATGGATCACTGTCTTTGTGTCTTTTGTGTTTCTAATGTAAAACCTGTTCCCATGGCAGGAGTTCGACCACCACTGTCCCTGGGTGAACAACTGCATCGGTCGGAGGAACTACAGATACTTCTTCCTGTTCCTGCTTTCCCTCACGGCCCACATCATGGCCGTCTTTGGGTTTGGGCTCCTCTTCATCATGTACCATCGACAGAACATCGACCGCCTGCACGCCATCGTCACGTATCCTTCACAACGACTGAGAAGATTGTTATAGCGACGTGGGAAAATGTCTGATTTCTTTTAATCACGGCCCCTCTGATTATTCACAGCAGATTGTCCAGAAATCAGTTCATAATCAGATTTTGCTGCGCATGTGTGGTGAGCATAGCCAGACAGAATGCCCCTTCTCATTCGCACTCTCGTTGTTTTTGGTGTTTGCATGTTTGGATAATCTTTCTCCCCCTGCAGTCAAGACGGTCCCAGTTTTCACCGACACACACCACTGTTCTGGACTTGTCTGCTTCTCCTTTTTTTTTTTTTTCCCCTTTCTTTTTTCCTTTTCTTTTCTTCTTAGCGGTGATACATGTACAGGGTCTTTAAAAGCATAAAGTACTGCATTTGATCGTGTCAAAAACATTGAAGTCCTTGAAAGCATTAAATTCAACAACCTGGAAGTTAGCGGACTTGTTTTGTGAAATGAAGTCGTTTTTGATCAGAATTGAAATGTAAAAAAAAAAAAGATCCACAGCCATTATAACCATACAGCAGACAAAAGCATAATAACAAAAACATTTGCAAACAAGATTATGAATTCTACTTTAGCATTTATTGGATTATATTATTGTTTAGTAGGATTCATGATAAAAACATGTATTTTTTCCATTGTCCAATCATTTGCTGCTTGTTTAAGTTTCTCCTTGACCCCGGGGGCTCAGATTGGCTGTGATGTGTGTGGCCGGCCTGTTCTTCATCCCTGTGGCAGGACTCACTGGGTTTCACATAGTTCTCGTGGCCCGGGGCAGAACCACCAATGAACAGGTGGGACACTTTTCTTTTACTGACTGTTGTGTATAAAAAGTCTCGTTCTTAGGTTTTTGCTTTTGCCTGAATGCCTGACGCCAGCAATTTGTGCCAAAGTCGACACAGTAGATCTCAGTAACCATGATTAAAAAAAAGTATAAGGAGTTGGTCCTAAATGTTGTTGTATTGATGCGAGTAATCAGGCAAAAACATTTAATACATTCTGGTATTTCTAAAGGGACGAAAGCATGATCAAAAAGGTTGTCTCGAATATACTGTATGATTAGGTGTATTTGGTAACCGGTAACGCACTCTGTAGTTGATGTCTTTTTCTTCTGTGCTCCAGGTCACGGGGAAGTTCAGAGGAGGCGTTAACCCTTTCACAAACGGCTGCTTCAAGAACGTGTCCCACGTTCTGTGCAGCTCGCAAGCTCCCAGGTACTTCGTCTTAGTTTGCCGTTTTTTCTTTTCATCTGCCTCACACCTGCAGCTACTGGACAATTTACACAACTCATGAAAACATACAACAGCTTATTTCACGTGTCATTTTGTGTCCAGATTTCATACTGTTGAAAGGGTATAATGATTGTATTAACGAGAAACACCACTGCATGAAATTGTAGCTATGCGTTAAAGCCCGACTGTGGAACATTGAAGGAAAGGTGTTAACATTTTCTTTGGGGTCTGTTTATTGTTAAGCATTAAGGGGATTAAGGTGAGGATCAGGAAAGTCCAGACCCGACTGTCGAGCACTAACTGTATTTGATCTCTTTAGGTTTTTTTTAAGTCGTACTAAAATGAATACATTCTTAAAGGTGCACTCTGTAACTTTTCGGGTGGAGGGGTCGCTACCTTCTCCATCGCGTCACTTTAAACTCATAAAAACTCTGAGGCAAGTAGCTGGCACCAAGCCAAGTTACAGGTCAGGTCTGTGGAGCGGTGATCCCATTCACAGTAAGATATTAAGTAAATAATAATAAGTAAAATATTTTTCCAGGAATTTTTTTGAGAAATAAAACCATCTGTAATTTATTAAATGTAAACTGTAAATGTAATGCCACTGTGCCAATTTACAAAGCAATAGCATCTCCACGGAGACGAGCTGGTAGCAGAACCCCCACCAAAAAAGGGTATACTTTACCAAAGGACACTTGAATCCTTTTGGTTTTATACATCATATGCTTGGAGACAGAACCTTTATAAACCTAATTATACTTATAGGCAAGGCAAGGCAAGTTTATTTGTAGAGCACAATTCGTACACAAGGCAATTCAAAGTGCTTCACACAACAGGAAAAAATGCATTAAAATCACAAAGACATGGCAGAAATCACAATCTTAGTTCAAGACATAAAAGAGAAGAGTGCAAAGAAAAGCATTTCAGTCATATGCACAGCCAAACAAAACAGTTTTAGTTTAGATTTGAACATTGCCAGAGTAGCGGCCTGTCTCACATCCTCAGGAAGACTGTTCCAGATTTTAGCTGCATAAAACTGAAACGCAGATTCCCCATGTTTAGTCCTGACTCTGGGCACCAGCAGGAGGCCGGTCCCTGAGGTCCTCAGAGTCCGAGATGGTTCATATGGCACTAACATGTCCGAGATGTACTTTGGTGCTAGGCCATGGAGAGACTTGTATACAAGCAGAGCTGCTTTGAAGTCTATCTCTCTGAGCCACAGGGAGCCAGTGCAGAGACCTGAGCACAGGACTAATGTGATCGTACTTCCTGGTTCTAGTCAGGACCCGAGCAGCGGCGTTCTGGATGTACTGCAGCTGTTTTACAGCTCGTTTGGAGAGGCCAGTGAGCAGGCCGTTACAGTAGTCTAATCTACTAGAGACAAACGCATGGATAAGTCTCTCCAGGTCTGGTTTAGACACTATACTTTTGATTTTGGCAATGTTTTTTAGATGGTAAAAAGCTGCTGATGTGATTGATCTGACGTGGCTGTTAAAATTCAAATCTGAGTCCATTATTACCCCCAGATTTCTAACTTGATGTGTAGGTTTTAGAGCGAGACTCTGGAGGTGACTGTTAACACTTTCTCTTTGTTTCTGTGGGCCAAAGACGATGATTTCAGTCTTGTCTGAGTTCAGCTGGAGAAAGTTGTTTTGCATCCACACACTGATCTGTTGGATGCAGTGACAGAGTGAATCCACTGGTCCATATTCACCTGCCGTCAGTGAAACATAGATCTGAGTGTCGTCTGCATAATTGTGATAGGACACATTCTCGCTGCGTATCAACTGACCTAACGGCAGCATGTAGAGGTTGAACAGAAGGGGTCCCAGGATTGACCCTTGGGGCACCCCACAGGTCAGGGCATCTGGTCTGAGACACAGTTACCAATTTCGATAAAGAATTTCCTGTCTTCCAGATAGGACTTTAACCAGTTTAGCGCAGTGCCAGTGATGCCCACCCAGTCCTCTAGTCTCTGTAAGAGGATCCCATGATCGACAGTGTCAAAAGCAGCACTCAGATCTAACAGAATTAAGACTGAGGCTTTGCCCGCGTCAGTGTTCAGGTGGATGTCATTTGTCACCTTGACAACAGCAGTCTCAGTGCTGTGATGAGGTCTAAAACCTGACTGGAAAACATCAAATGAGTTGTTTATTAAGAGGAAATCAGTGAGCTGTTGGTAAACAACCTTTTCAAGGACTTTGCCCCAAAATGGCAGATTAGAGATGGGCCGGTAATTACTCAGTACTGCGGCATCAAGACTGCTCTTCTTTAGGAGAGGCTTTATGACCGCAGTTTTCAAAGAAATTGGGAATGTTCCAGATTGAAGCGACATGTTAACTATTTGAGTGAGTGGTGCTAACAAACTGTTCAGCACAGACTTTAGAAATCTGGTGGGTAACACATCGAGGCAGCATGTAGATGAACTCAGGCTGGTGATGATCTCCTGGACAGTTTTGTCAGTTACAGGTGCAAAGTGAGTCAGCTCTAAGTGTGTAGGTGGTTTGAGGGTTATTTTTTGCATTGTAGAATTTATAGCATTTTTAATGCCCTGAACTTTGTCATTAAAGAATAATGCAAACTCATTACACTTGGATGTGGAAATGAGTTCTAACGGCAGCTGAGCTGGAGGGTTTGTTAATCTGTTTACTGTGGCAAACAGGACACGCGAGTTGTTACTGCAGCTTCCAATTATTTCAGAAAAATATCCTTCCCTAGTTCTACATAAAATGAGGTTGTACATGTACAACTTCTCTCTGTAAATCTCTTTCTGAACCTGGAGCTTCGACTTGCGCCATTTTCGTTCGGCGGCCCGACGGCACTCCCTTTTCTGTGCCCTGACCGAATCATCATTTCTCCATGGCGCCTTCTGCTTATTTTTAACAATTTTAGCCTTCATAGGGGCAATGGTGTCGAGAACATTCAAAACACTAGATGTAACAGAGTTCAACAAATCATTTACATTAGAACATGAGACATTTTCAAAGTTTATCATTTCCATAAACAGTTTTCCCGTGCTGTCATTTATGTGTCTCCTCCGGACAATTGCAGGACCAGCTGGTGGTTTGGGAAAAACAGACAGGTCAAAGAAGACACAGAAATGATCAGACAGAGCAACATCGACCACATTGACGTTTGAAATATTAACCCGTTTTGTAATTAGAAGATCTAGAGTGTGCCCTCTGCTGTGGGTGGGGCCACTCACACGCTGAGTAAGACCGAAAGTTTCAAAGGACAGCATGAAGCTCTTTAGCGTTTCTGTCACAAATATTATCAACATGAACATTGAAATCACCTGTTTTATAACCAAACCATCAAAGTCTGTGCATACGACTGAAAGCATCTCAGTAAAATCATCAGTAAAACTTTTGCAGTGCTGAGGAGGCTTGTATAAAACAATGAAGAGAATGGATGGAGACTGTTTTAGCTCAATTTTAAAGGCTACGTACTCAAATGTTAAAAACACCCCAAAGGACAACCTGTGGGTAACTATTTCATCTCTAACAAAAGCACACACACCTCCTCCCTTTTTGTTTTCTCGTGTTTCAGATTCAAACATAAAGTTGGGTGTAGCAGATTCTATTAGAACTAAATTTCCTGTGTTTTTGTCAAGCCATGTTTCAGTTAAAAAAACATAAAATCAAGATTATAAGAAGAAATAAAATTATTAATTAAGTGATTTGTTACATAAGGATCTGACATTTAGCACAGCAAGTTTCAGACTAGTTTCAGTGAGACTGGGCGTTATCTTTTTACAGGGAATATGAATCAAATTTCTCAGATTGGGCAGTCTGACTCGCATTTTGTTTTTCCCATCTGTGTGATGTTACTACAGAAATGGCACTAGGGGAGGCTGTTTTTACACAGGGCCCCGGGTTGGTTTGATTTTTAATATGACTATAAGTCCCGGCAACGCTGAGACCAGTGCATCCTAGCTATGGGAGATACCAGGTGAAAGGCGAGGGGGGATAGGTGGGGGGACTTTTGTTGGTGTCGTGGAGCCTGTGAGCGTTTGGGACCAGGTGAAAGGCGGGTGGGTTTTGGTGGGGTGATTTTTGTCTGTGTAGCAACAGTCAGGGGAGAGTTCATCAGCGTTGATATCAGAACTCTTGCTAAATTAGGCGTGAGTGGAGCCATCTTAATGCCTGATTTGATCAGATGTTCAAGATGGCTGGGAAGACCCCTGGGTGAGAGTGGAGATGGAAAGGAGAGTGAGGAATCTGTAGTGGGAGTAGATGTTGCAGGGGGGATCCAGGGCTGCTCTGAGGGCAGGGGCGATTATACGTTATCTTGAAACGTAACAAGCCTTTAGTTATTTTTTCATGTAGTCTGCTGTAAAGATACAGGGCTTTGTGGTCCTTTCTACTTTGTTGCCGTTCCACTGTAACAACGATTCACCCTCGTATGTATCGTAATCCGTTGTGAGACTTCATAGATTGTGCTCTTCTTGCAGGTATTTGGGCAGAAAAAGGTGCGTACAGAGCGTGTGTGTGCAGCCTCCGTTCTTGCGGCCGCAGCTCACAGAGGCTCAGCTGGCGGCCAAGATCCTGGACAATGGGATTCAGGGCGAGCTGCACAGGGTAAGGACCACAAATGTGATTAACCACCAATGCTTTGATAAACAAATGCAGTAAATGGACTTTTGGGATCCTCATTCAAATCTGCTCCTGATGAATTTACATGAGGGCGAGGCCAGATGGATGCAGCAAGTGTCAAAGAGAGTTACAACTCAGTCGAGGCTTTTCTCTATCCAAACAAGCGAGATTCATTTAAACTGAGAGAACATAAACCAAGAAAGTGTGTACTATATGGTCTTTTTTATTAGTGACAGTTACACATTGAAAATGACATCATTTAACTTCACCTCTGATAAAATGACATGTTTCTTAATGTTTATTTTTGGAATAGTTTGTATTGTTGTTTTTTGCCTTTAGACAGCAGTGATTCAGGACAAAACCAGGATGAAACTGGCACAAAACGGAAAATAAAACCGGGGTCAAAACTTGAAACTTGAACAAAACTTGAACAAAACTTGAACCTGATGCGCTGGACCAATGTGCATAAAGTAAACCATGTCTTAATGTTTGTGTTTCAGTCCAAGTCCAGTCTGGAGATGATGGAGTCCCAGTCGTGTGACGCTGAACCTCCTCCTCCTCCCAAACCCGAGCTGCGTTACCCGGGTCTCAGCCGCGGAAACAACGAGGGTGGGCTTCTTCTTTTGGGCAATAGACTTTATCAGACATGCTTTTGGTTATGACGAAATTACCTGCGTACTATGGGTGGGTCCGGGGGTGTCTGCCTTCAAATGTACAGGGGTCCAACTCGGGCGTCAAGCGCAAATTTGGATGCCGCGGTGTAAACGTAGCTTAAAGCGTCAGAGATCCAGGAAGTGCGCTGTTGGGATACTAGCTGTTGTTGTTGTTGTTGTATTACCGCAACGGCAAACTCTACTCTGGACCTGAAATCCGCTTTTAAACTTTTTGCGTTGAGGAATAAGTTTAGGCTTCTGCAAACTGTTTGAAATGAACTAGTCAGGTTTATAAATCAGGTTTAGTGACTTTAATTGTATGGGATTATACTTCCACTCTGCTTAACCCATTTAATCGAGTCGTTGGAATCGACTGTTGTGTCCTTAAGCAAGACATTTCACCCATCTACGTTGCAAATGAATAAATTATGTGTAAAATTGTAAGGTTTCTCTAAATGTGCTGTATTTTGTTTTATATTGTATTGTTTTCTTGTGTGCTTCTCCAGAGTGCAGCCTCCTGAACAAAGCCCTCCCACTCCCACCATGTACAAGTACAGACCCTCGTACAGCCCCGGGAAGAACCACACGGCGCTGACACATGCCTACGCCAACCAGGTAACACTCCGCCGCCGCAGAACAGGGATGTCACGATTCAATCGATAATAGGACCCTTTTTAGAAGCAGCGCTGAGGTTTTTCACGAGTCAGGGTAATGTTTAAATGGTGAATCGATTTGAATATAGTGTGGGAAAATGTTGAGGAACGGGTTTTGTCTTCAGTCAAATTTTAATCAACAAAAAAAAAAAGATAAAAAACTGTCAAACTCGAGATTGATATTCCAGTACTAATGAGGTCAGCTGTAATATCGATCTGAAATGAGACCTTTTGGCTAAAACGCAGCTCAAAGTCCCTTCTCTTCTTGAAAAATGTCCAATCACCGCAGTGAATTAACATGTTTCGATGGAAGGCTACAACGATTAATTGACTAATCGTGACCAGTCGACTATAAAAAAAATGATTGTGGTCGTATTTTGATAATTGTAATAATTATCTGGACTATACAGACTAAAACACATACAAAAAGACCTTTATTATAACTAGACAGTGGCATTATTTAAGCAAAAAATCAGACTAATAAAAAAAAGATTATTGTCTAAATAATCATTAACTTCTGCCCTATTTGATGGTAAATCTATATATTTTTAGCTAAATTAAGTCTGTTGTAGCATCGGTGTAGTCGACGGCTGTGTAGCATCATAGCCGCGAGCCGCCTTGTGAGTTCAAACCTCGCCACCGTCCAGCCACGTTTATTTCATCGGCCACTGTTTGTTCTTCTCGCGTCTGTCGAAATAATGAATCGTGACATTCCCTGGCCCCTACTTTAGCTCCGGACAATCCGTGTTTCCTTTTGCTTTGACACGTGTCTGTCTTTTATCGCATTTATGTCCAATCTAATAAGTGTCCATGCTTTTTCTTTTGATTTCCTGTCGGCCATCTTGGTTTGGTTTCTCAGTGGCTTTCTGTTGATCCGTATCAGTAAGTGGCTGAAGCATTTTGTCTCCACCCTTTTGTCTACTTTATTTTGATCACTCCTGTGTTTGTGTGGCTGTAGATCTAGCTATTTTCACTTTATTTTTACCCCTTGTAAAATGTTCCTTTCCCTTTTTAGATTTGTGATATTTGTCCTAATAATAATCACTAAAATGTGAACGCCAAATTAATTCAGGCACCTTTTTTTCTTTTTACTAAACTTAGTTGTATTTCCATTAAATCACACTGAGATGTTATTTCTTTGCCCTGAATGTTCAAAATGATCAGTTTTGCATTATTAAATGTTTAGTTTGACAACTTTGGTAATCTTGACATGATTCGGTACATACATCTCACTACAAAGTGTGTAATTATTTTTGAAATGATATGAAAACATGATTTAGTCTTCAACAAAAACACAAAATGAAAGAATTCAGTGATAAAATGCCCAGAGGCTTCACACTGACTGGCTTGGGCACATCTGGGTTTGAGGGCTGTACTCTCACTGTGTTCTCAGTCTCTTCTGCTTGTCCCCTTCCCTCTCTTTTTGTCCCCTATCCTCTCTCCTTGTCTCCTTCCCTTTCTCCTTCCCCTGCTTATTGTCCCCTATTCTCTCCTTTTCTCCCTTCCTTGTCTCCTTTCCTCTCTCCTTCCCCTCTTCCCTCCCTCGCTCCCCGTCCCACAGCTGAGTCGCGGCGAGAGCGTCGGCAGCGCCCGTGACTCCTCTTCCTCCACCTCCTCCCTGCTCCAGTCCAGTCAGCAGCCTGGCTTCCGCTCACAGCCCAGCCTCGACCACTCCTCGTCCGACCGCCAAACCGGGGCAAACTCCGCGTGGTGAGAGGGACCACCGCCCAGAACATCTCCCCGCAGCAGCATGAGAGTCCATTTCTTGTTCCTTATCTGTTTCCACAACTCACAGAACTGAGTATTATTACCATTTGAAGCTTAGTAATACTTGACCTGGATCGCCTTAGATTTCGTTTTCCTCCACAATTCCCGCACTTCAACAGTTTTGCTTTATTTCAGCCACGTGTAAAACTCAACTCGTTGAGAGAAAACTTAAATAAAAAACTGCTTAAACTAACACAAGATCACATCCAACTAAACTTGAAGACCCTGGTTTGACCATTAGTTTTCTCTTTTGAAACGAAAAGAGTTTAATGTAAGCAGAGGCGGCAATGCCCATCACCCAGTGTACCGTATTAGTAAGGGCGCCTTACCCCAAGTCAGTTTTACTGGACAGCCCCGCCTTGTCAGCTGATAAGGCCCGGATTACAATACCTAAACCATGCACTAACCATCCATGGTCAAACTGAACTACAAGAACCCTGCCAAAAAAACCCAAAACAATCCGAATCGGAAACAGCCACCAAAACAAATGCCCCCGGAAGAGCGCATGATTATCTCTAACGGACCAACCTACTCTTACAGCAGATGATATCAGAGAAATCCTCTCCTACTACTCCGTTAGGTGCGTGTATAAATGCCAGATCCCCCTCCTTCCCGTCACCACACGTTCTACATTCACAACAGAACCAAACACAGCGACCACCACATCACAGCACTTCATTGTTTGCAGCAAACCGAAAAAACTGACGCAAGTTGCACCGCTCCTCATCTACACCAACACCACGCGAGCTGCACCACCCATGCCACCCCACTTATCTAGCATACCAATCCCTACAACCATGATCTCGCTCGCATGTCAAAATACGTCGCCATCAAAGTGTCCTCCCAGAGCAGCTAGACTTATTAATTACCCCTAAGCTTCACATCACGCATTAGACTTGCACGCCCGCCTCAATGTATACGCGCGCCAGCCGCGCACTACTCAGGTCCTACCTTGCAGCACACGACAAAAATACTGCCACCTACGTCTCGCTACTCCAGCACTTTCTAAACAAACTCTCACACAATAGCCGCCTAGTTTTGCTTATCCCTACCCCTCTCCGCAATACGTCCCGCTTAACTCCCTATTAAACTTTGAAGCACGGCATGCGTCATTAGCTTTTCTAACTTGTTTTCTATACGATAAGGAACATTTTTAATAAACCAAGCTCAAAATTCAATTAAGCTGAATAAAAAACTATTAAAATGTATTTACCCTCATTCAATTCTCCTAAATAAATTGAGTGAATTTATTGAATACTTATCGCTCATCTTTTCACCTGACACCCTCTTTCCACTGGTCATTCCTTTTTACCGGCTAATTGTTTTAACTGAAATTACACTTGTTAGCTTTTTGCATATTATCTTTGGTTTCTTTGCGCCGCACGCACTCTAACGCCCACTCAGCCGCAATCGATCCGCACACATTGTGTACTGAGTCTGCCAACGTTCCACTTCGTACACTTTTCTAGAGACCCGCCGGCCGCTAGAAACTGCAATTATTTTTACTCTCTACCACGACATAGGTGTTCGGAAAGCTAGGTCTAGTGCGTCGCCTCTGCCATATGTCGTATTACGTCTCCGACAAACAGTACTGCAACGGTTTCACGCGTCGCGAGAAGGTCGAGAATGTCCGCAGATACACTTCGCAATGGCTAAATGTCTGTAAAAATGCTTATTGTGTATTGTTTATTTGAATCTTTTGATGAACCGTTTTTTTGTTGATCTCATAATTATACCGCTGCTAGAACACTCTGTTCCTGATTCAACTCCCTGCCATCTGTACCCTAAAATTACTAACAATGGAACTGCCTCTTCCTTGTGACCTTCCCGCCCTGGCGATCCCCAAAAAACCCAAAAGACATCACGCCTGATTGCCCTTATCTCTTAGCATTTGCATCTCGCTACTCAACTGCGGACCGCGAACTATGTCTTCTGTAACTAAGGACGTAATCTGTGCAAATTATGTTTTCTATTTGTTTCTTTGTAATTTTGAATTTTGTCAGATCATTTTCGATACGGTTTGATACACTAAGGTTCCAGTGTACTACCTCCTGTGAAATAAACAAATACTGGACTGCGAGGCGCATAACTGATCTCAGACCACAATATGAACCTTACTCGTCTCGACTTCAAAATTGAGTTGGTTCATCGGCTGAAATCCCCAGTTTCAGTTTTTTACCGAGCGAGCGTATCTACGAAGACAAGATCCCGGTTCTAGATACGCGAGCACAACACGCAATAATACTTTCAAAACAGTACCTTGATGCTATTGCTAAGATTATAAATGTAGGGATATTGTATATGTATGCAAAGCTCTATTCAATGTGTGGATCGGTTTAAACATATATATCATACAGCATACCTATTTAACTATTTTATATAGCCTATTCATAACAATTTACAATATTATTCTGTAATAACTAGTTTTTTTTATCCATTACCTAAATATCTTTAGCACACTCCTTAGGGTTTAATAATTGGTATGACCTTAAACTTGCACTTCTCAGTTAGCTTTATGTATAACTCTGTAGGGCACATCAGCTTGTAATAAAGGCACTCTAATTTCATAATTCGCATAGACTGTTTGCTAAACAGGCTATACTGTTGCGTGAAAATTGTGATCCGACAATCCCTAGCCAACATTATTGAAGTATTCGCATCAAGACATGTTCGAAGCCCGAGACACGCTTTTTCCACATTTTTCGCCTCGCTCACACACTCTAAGCACACTAATAATCTTTCTCTATGGATAGAGTGACATTCCACTAAAAGGGCACATGAGTGTATACTCTCGTGTTTATGCGTGGGTGGCTCGTTGTATATCTATAAACATTTTCATCACTTATCAATGTAATTGGGGCGACAAGACGAAGTTATTAAAAAACCGCATGAACCATCATAATATACGCATCTCAACGATTACACATAAATACCACTTTTGCCAATTTCACTAATCGCGTTCTCCCGAACCTCTCAGTCCTTGGTATTCGTACCAATTTCGTCATTTCTAATTTGTGATTTCCGACTTTTAATAATAACACCATCATTTTTAATTATACTTATATCCTCCTCCAGTCTCTATCTGTGTGTATAATGTGATTACCTGCATCAACACTGTCATCTGAAGCGTGTGTTCAAAGAGAGGTCACTGCAGAACAAGACGGCGACGACTTCGCCAGCTTCCCTTCTATGAATGCTATATCCTAGCCAGTCCTGCCTTCTGCTTCACTATCTGCCATCATTATCAAGGTGCACTGAACCTTAACATCTCTTTCAACCTCAATGTTAATCAGCTTTTGTGTTTAACTCGCACTTCAAATTAACTCAACAAGGACCGGTGTGGAAAATAAAACCAGGAACAACGTGCGCCAATCACCTAGATTTTATTCCCCGTCAGTTGTGTGATGGCCAAACGAGAGCTACTGCCAACGTGCACCTCATGAAACCACGCCCCTTTGTCTGTGAGTCTTCTTGACCAACATCACTATCCTCTTTCTTACTCCGCCTTCTGCGCTTCTCCAGCTCCTATATTTCTACCTAGAAATCACAGTTTTAATTCCTTCAATGTAACATTCACACAGTGTCAAAGCTAGATTTTTATCGAGAATTTACTCACCATATAGTGGACTCTTTCTGCATGTGTGGCGGTCTTTGATGTAAGTGAGAGAACATGCAGTGACATGCCACACCGCGACACACAAAGTCTAGAACCCATGTCCAAATCTATAATGAAGGAAATTAATTTATTGTAATCTTTTATCGAGAAACCTGTCTATTACCTAATCTGACATTCGATACGATGTCACTAGTGCTTAGGATCTGTGAGATACATCTATCCAACAGAGCGTACTTGACTTCACCCCACAGATATTTTATCTTTAAATACAGATGGACTATTAACATGCATGCAGTGTCATACCTCAACTCAGAAGTCTCGCTTGTACTCATTTCTCATAAAAACTAGCTCTGATCGCCATCTCATACTCCGAAAGAATAATACGAATTAATTTTCTGTTGACAATAACAAATCACGTTCGATTTACTCTTCTATTCTTCGATATTTCTGTTTTAATACCCATATAATATAATAATTCGCACCCATCCGATCAGAATCCCTTCAGCAGCCCCAAACTCGCCAAACGATATGTGCTTTTTATTCACACCCTGAGCTCTATTCTCCCGCAGTTGATGAACCGAAATGTGGACTAGACAGTATGAGCGCGCGTTTAAAGAAGTTTTTACAGTCGACTCTACCAAGAGAGCAACGAGAATCCTAATCATAATTATTTCCGCACTGCAACCTTCAACTACCCATGATGACGCTCTCCTCGCTTCCCCCAGCTCTCGCCCCTCGACACCGCACCGCTCTAGAACCCCTCGCACTGTCACACCCAACTAAAAAAGGACTACTAGGATTCCGATACACCAGTCCTAGCTTTTATAATATGCATTCCGAATGATACCATGCGATAAAACAGCGCTAAAGTAGATGCAGGATTTGACATATTAAAATCATGATTGACACACATAGCCAGCCCAACAGACACGAGGCACACAAAGCAAGACAGGATTACAACAGAACGTGATTGCATATCGCATTAAACAGCGAGCGGACACATAAAAATACGATTTCAATATGAGTCTTGCAAAACGCAACATGTACAACTCGTACCCATTCCTGAGGCGATAATCGTCTAACACAGTGTCCTTATTTAATTTATGTGTGCACAAGCCAATGAAGAAAGCTTTGTGTAAAAAGCATCCACAACAATATAGATCAGTCTTAAAATTAAGCTACCTCTATAAAAATTAGATATATTCTGTTTTTGAAGTAGCCTATATCTCGAAACACCATTCTGTTGACAATAGGAAGCAAAAATTGGTATTGCGTACTGTTAGCTTCTCAAAATTAATTAGCACATTAAATTAAGAATATTAAATGTAATTTAATTAACTCAAAATTTCCAGAAATTACCACTCCATTGATACAATTCTGCTTTGATATTTTTTATATACCGTTTTTTATATCAAAAACTGAATATTGAAACTGCAGATATATAAAATACTTTGTACTGAAGAGATAATACAAAAAAATGTTATATTTATTCTCGATTCACCCTGTCAAGAATCCAAGAAACAAAGTATATCGATATAATTAGACCTCTTCGAGTTGACAACCAATGAATCTGATTTAAGATGAGCAACACACTTAATCTACTATTTTTCGATAAATTTTTTAATGTTTCTGCCTTAAAATTTTATTAATAAAGATCATAGTGTACCTTTACTTTAGTGCATGAACAAGCAGCGTCCCTAGATTAGGTGTATAAATATCAAATTATGATCACAATTTACATCCCTTGCATAAGTCTCAAAATCTTCTTCAACTACCTAATTAATTTCGAATATCAAAATAATCATATTATAATAAACACAAAATTTATAGATAAATAGCTAAACAAATTAAAAACAAGCACCTATGAACTCAAGCAATTGCATCAAGGAATTTCTACAAAAAAGCTTTGACTTTCAAACGACAAAAACCAAAATAATCTAAGTCTATGTTGTCTCCGTTAAATTCCCTTGTGCGCATGCAAAACTGAATTACGAGTGTTTGTTCACAGAGGAGCGAATCCAGTGCAGTGTCTGCGAGCTTGTCACGCCTGTCTAGCAGCGCCTATAGCTGTTGTCATCGTGGCTGTGTAACCAGTTCTACTCGTCAATGCGTGCATTTGCAATTGCACGAAGAAGTAAACATATGCACACTACTATTTGATCTAATAAAGTCGTATATAACACACTGTAACATGTACTACAATCCAAATCTCACATACCGTGAGTGATCTCGTTCAGTCAACATGATGTCTATTCCTTCAAGTTTTCCTATCCACTTCGCGGGATACCTCTAGCAGTACAGCCCATTAAGATATTACCATTCAACTCAGCGTTGCGCCATGCATCGAGACATCCGCCTGATGGCATATTCTTCGCGTAGTCGCGACGTTCGCTAAAACTTTACATGTCAATAGGACTAACTTACTTCACAAAGCTGATAACCTACGTTGCTAATAATGTGAAGAGCGCCCAAGCTCAGCTATGTTATAACTCTGTCACCCGGCAACGAATATCTTCTCTTCCCCATTCTTTGACGAGTTATTTTTATGTTTCGAAACAGCTAACTTGCACTCACCCTGAAACGAGTCCTGTAATCGGCATTCTATAGCAAACACAATTCATAGCCTAAGGTTCTCAAGAGCATAGAATTCTACAGTAAAAATACAAATAAGCAACAAACAATAAAAGCTCAGGAATATGTCCCTTTAAAATCACCATCATTAAGAGCACTTAACCAATCAAGGTCCCTTAAGTTGTCCAAAACAATTGCCTCATTTCAAGCTTCCTTTACAGACGAAGCCTCTTTATATATAACAGTGTTTATCATATCCTTATTTAGCTTTCGTCTGGATTCCAGATTGCGTCGACGCCGTGTATTCAAGGAATAACACTTCTCCCACCACAGAAATGCGCGCCACATCACAAATTATATTCTGTACTTGGCAATTCCCGTGATCCTCTCCTTGACTAAATGTTACCGTTAATATCTCAGTCACCTTCACGTTTTTGCGCTGAGCTCAATGTGCTTAAACAAAGACTTTTTCCATCAACAAATTCGAGCAAAACAAGACCCAACTGCTATCATCTCGACCGAATCTTAAAACAACACGTTATCTCTGGCTCGGTTCAGAATCATAAGATCACATATTCTCTCCATAGGCGATAACATCTATGAGTCATGAGCCTACGAAAGTCTTATTACATAGCACTAGCCTAACTGATCACTCGATACTAGATACAAGCCGAGTACTATTAATAAGACTCACGTCCAACATAGTTAAACGAAGACCAGACTTTCATCACTTGTTTTGTCTAGATTGTTATCTGACACTTCACTTAATTCGTTCAGACACGTGATGTTTACTACATCAACAAAATAATTTCATTTGTTCCTCGCTTCGTATTCCCTCTTGATTTCTTCCATCCCCAAGACCATTCACGCGAGTGAAGCCTGATTCCCTGCTGACCCCTCGGGGATGAGCCAATGGCGGCCACCAGCTTTCCCGAGACGCTCGCGCCCATCCTACATAGCCCCGCTACTCCTACCATGCGGCTCTCGCGTCGGAGCCGAAAAAGCTCCCGCTCCATTAGGGAGAGGAGGAATCCGGCTCTGGCGCTCGAGCCCAAAGCCCCGCCCACAAACCTCAGGCCGGGACGGTGAAGAAAGTCACGGGCATCGGAGGCACCACTTACTTACGAGATTTCCGTGTAGATTTTACGGATTTGAATACAGAAAACGTATAATTTTGTCGCTTCAAGACGGTCTTAAAAGCTGCTGATGTCGAGTGACCAACGTGACCTTAATTTCAATGTTTTTTCCCATTGGATTTAGACTATTTTCTAAACCGAACCGTGCTTATCGTCGTTAATTGTTTAAGGCAATTGCATGGTTTTTGTCCAATATCGATTTTGTTTCACCACTGCCAGGGCAAAGGAGCGAGATAAAACGACCTTCAAAAACCGCTCCGGTCGCACTACGTTTTTGCCAGTGGGTTTCTTATGACACGGCGTCGACGCACTCTGGAATCCGACCGTCGAATAAACTTTTAAGGGCTTCTCGTAGAGCTGAAATGCCAACGTTTTGCATGGACTTGAGGTAATGCCGCCCTAGCTGTTGTTACTCCACCAAAACGTTTGATCAATTGTTTGAAAAAAAAAAAATGCACAAGAAGCGAGATTTCGTTGGCGTCGCGTTCTTCGATGGGCGCTCTCTACAGCGTTACTTGGTAGAACTGCACTTTCGACTCGAACACGGGGAGACAATCGGACTTCTACGCGCGCTGGTTGATCTTTCCAATCCCGACGTGGTTCCCCGATGTGAATACGACGTTTGTACAGCATTCTGTGATTTTTAAATGTCAAGTTTCTTTTAAGAAATGAGTGGCATTCTTCTTCGAACTGCAAGCATGCGTTACTTTCCAGCCGCAGCCACTAGAGGGCGCTGTGTCGGACCGTGGACCACTTTCGTCTCCTGAACAAACAATCGATTCAGTTTAATGAACAAGAAATTTAGTTTTTTGTTTTTGTCGTTTGAGTCAAAGGCGTTTTTTGTAGAAAATTCCTTGATCAATTGCCTTGAAGTTCAAGTGTTGTTTTTTAATTTTACTTATTTAATTTGTTTTATATGAATTTTTATTGAAATATAGTAGTTGAAGAGATTTTGAGACTTATGCAAGAAGGAGAATTGATCATTTATAAAAACACGCCCTGCCTTGTCATGTAAAAGGAATTGCTTTAATTTAAGACAAAAATACAATAAAAATCACAATTGTTCTTTAAGAAAATCTGGCCCAAAGTCAAAAACAAGTTTCTGATCAGGCAAAAATCTACAACATTCTTTATTTTACGTCATTTACTTTGCATTTTGTAACGAAAAAGTAAAAAAAAACAACGCAGTTGTTTTGAGTTGATCAAAATTTCATTCTTTTTTTTTTTAAGTGCAATTCTCTTTGAAAGTCGTACAATCTCTGCCTTGTCACGTGTCAAAACGACTCAAATCAAATTCATTTTTTTGTGTCTTTTAACTATTCTGTTGTCTGCTTTACCAAACTCACTCTTGGGTTGCAATTTATAACTTAAAACTGTTTGATCCTCAAAAGTGCGTGACAGTTCCTACAAATATATCAATCATTTATGTCCGTAACTTAATCCACGATATGAAATCATTCTTTCTGTCTTGCCTTTGATCTGTGGCGGCCAACTCTGAACCAATGTCTACATCAATCTATATTTTTGTCTTATGACGATACGGAACAAAAACGGTCCATCTTCCTGTTTTTGAAAATGACATTTAAAGGGCGACGAAGCAGCGAAACGAGGAGCTCCGCAGTGGATGGAAACGTGTTGTTCTGGAGGGAAATGCTGCTACATTTTTCACCTAAAATGAAGTGTAAAGTTTGGGAGTTTGAAGGTCTGATGGAGGCGAATTTGCAACGGGGAAACTAACGAGCAAAAATCTAACTTGACGAACCGTTCACTTTAAGATGGGGAAAGCTCAGTTTGTTCCAAAAGATTGATAATTGCGTTAAGAGTACATTGGATATCAATAAACTAGATGATTAAGTGTAATAGACATTTTGACAAACTAACATTTTCTCTAAAGGATTTACTTTATTTGTAGAGCATCTTCTTAAAACGCACAAATGCACAGAAGACAATGTTAAACAACAGAAAAAAAAACACATTTGAAGAAGGAAAAACTACTTGTGCTAAAAAGCCAGGGAGAAGAAGTGTGTTTTTAAAGAAGACTCAAAGACAAAGCGACTCGGTTCATCAGTTTTGGCCCAACAACAGAAAAAACATCGGCCCCCTTTTTGTTTTCCCCTTTTTGTTTTTGGGACGGGTAAAGATCGGTGAGTCGACCTTGAGAGAGAACGTGCTGGAGGCTGAGTGGGCAACGCGTGGAGCCGGTGACTTGAAAAACGAAATGAAGTCATTTTTATAATCAATGCGATAAGAAACCGCGAGCCAGGGCAAAGAGTAGGATGAAAATGGCTTTTTAAATTTTTTTTTATTGTTGCCATTTTCTGTCAATTTAAAATACACCCAAAAACATAAACTGCTAATGAATGCATAATCAAAGGAAATAATCAAATGTGAGGCCAAAATGATAAAAGTTGCTCAACAGCGCTTGGTTCTCAAAGTCAGTTTCCCCATTCATTTTAGATTAGATTAGATTCATCTTTATTGTCATTACACATGTACAAGTACAAAGCAACGAAATGCAGTTTAGCATCCAACCAGAGTGCAATAATAGTAAGTACAATATACAGATAATAATAAATAGGTGATGGCTAAAATAAGGAGCTGTAGTATATATTTTCCCCATTGACTCAACAAAAACCCATTTTTAGCAAATATTAAACGTTTGAAAGTTTGCCGTTTGCCGTTTGCCCGGGGCTCGTCCGATGTGTGGTAACTAATGATCGCGAGAACATTTGGACAAGAGTTTGGCTCAGAGCTCGACCTCCATCGTACTTTTCAAAGCTGATTTTCAAACCGCGAAATGAAGAAGAATTTATTCCACTCAGACTTTCGGCGCGTTGATCAATTCTAATACAAGCGTGAATATTTTGTCCACGATAAAAAGAGGCTTTTTTTAATGAGTTGAAGACGGTCTGATTTTGTCACAATGTTCTGCTTTTACAATACAAATGAAACAGAATTTGCAAGAAAGTCTATGGGAAATTGACTTCCTGGACCTGAAAGTTGAAAGACTTTTGGAGACAAAAACACTTCAAGGCAATATCATTACATGTTGTGAGAGGATAACAAATAATATAACATAAATACGAAACGGGCGATAAGTAAAAATTTAAATATATATGTATAAAAATAATAATAAAAAGTAACAAGGTAATTTCAGTTAAAAGAATTAAGGCATAAAAAGTAACAAAAAGGTATCAGCAGATAAGTATTCAATAAATTTACTCAGATTTATTAGAGAATTGACAGAGGATAAATACATTTAAATTAGTTTTTTTTAATCAGTTAATTGAACTTTTGAGCTTGTTTATTTCAAAAACTGTTCCTTATCGTAGTAGAAGAATCACAGTTTCAGAAAAGCTAATGACGCCTCCATTGCGTCTTCAAAGTCTTAATACAGTCACGTAATAAGGTCAATAAACAAAAATACTATTATCTCTTAAAAGGCTGAGAAATACGAGTGCATTTTCCTCCCACAACCAGACCCGCTCCACTGTTTAGCTCCACAACGGAAACACTTTATTCGATGTTTGAAGACACTTTGAATCGACGTTATCAGGCACATTTTGGGTTATTTCAATTCAAAGGTGAAACGTTGACTTGAAAAGAGGTGAAACTGTCGTGTGTTGTACAGCCTAATGTGTGTATGGGTGTTTGTGAATGTAAACGTGTGGTGACGGGAGGCAGCGTTGGAAATAAACCTCAAACTAAAGAGACCGACGTGTTCTTATTCATGGCTCTACTTTGTTCTGTTTTTCTATTTTTTTTATTATTATCACTATTAGTGTTTGTCTGTTTTGTCACTATATTTTGCTATATACGGTATGTTTTGTTACTTAACCCTTTCTCCCTTTTCAAAATGAGCAAAACTAAATGGATCAAAAACCAGGGCTTCAAGGTTTAGTTGGATGTGATTCTTGTGTTAGTTTAGCAGTTTATTTAAGTTTTCTCTCAACGTTCGAGTTTATAACGTGGCTGAAATCACAAAACTGTGAAGTCGCGGAATCTGTGGAGGAAAACAGAAAAATCAAGGCGAATCCAGGTCAAGTATTCTAAGTTCAATGTAGATAATATACAGTTCTGTGCAGTTGTGCGAACACAGATAAAGGAACAAAGAAATGACTCAAGTAAAAGTATCACATGAAAAACATATTTAAGTTCAAGTTTAGAAGTTTTCACAATCGACTTTACGGGAAAAAAAAGTAATTCAGATTTTGAGAACGGTTCAATATAAAGAATTCTGCTGATCAATTTCCTTTTTCTTCTAGTGAATTTCATGTGTATATATATATATATTTATATTGTTTGCTCAACGCTCAGGCTTGAACTTGTATGTAAAATGTCAGGATTTCACCATGAACGTGATAAAACTCAGTAAAAAAAAACAGTACTTTTACATTTCAGTCCAGTTAAAAATTTTTTTTTAGTGAATTTGAATATACAGACTCTGTGCTCTCAGATGTAGTGAAGTAAAAGTAAAAGGTATCTATATTTAAATGTACTTGCATTGCACTCTCCCGCTCACTCCCCCAATGTTGTTCGCATAAACCCTATAAAATAACTCTCATGTGATCGACCAACTAAACAACTTAGTCACTCATATTTCTATTTTCAAAATTTAGATTAGAGAAACAAAAACATGCCATTCTAAATCGTGTGATCATCGTTGGGGCCTGAGGGATCTTTGGGTCGATAACACACAGCTCGTTATAAATCACAATATTGATTGAAAACGGCTTGAAAATGGATAAAGTAGGCCTCTTCATGATGCAGCAAGGGAAGAATCCTGCACGTGTGATTTGACTCTGAATTTCAACTTGTAAAAAGAGTCAATGGTTCAGGGCGGCGTCGCAATAAAAGTGCATTTTGCATCAACTGTTCTCTTCTCTAACTGCTGCATGAAAACTGAATGTAAAGCCGTCGTGTTTGAACGTTCAAATGCATAGAGAAATATCCAATGGTGAAAAATGAAGACCGTTGCCATGGCGATTTACAATTTAAAAGTCAATATGACAAAAAATATTCTTTAAAAAAAGTCTTAAAACGGGAAGCGGAAAAAAACATGAATACACAGTAATTAACACAAGTTTAGCAACAATCGAAGGGTTTGAAAATGTTTAAAGAAAGATCAGTTTCTAGGTTGCATAAGTAATTTAATCATATTGCATGAAAATATCAACAAAAACAGGTGAAATAATTTACCCACGGTGGTTCAACAGCAACAAATGTCAGTGCAAACACAAGAAATACAGCGTTTTGTGTTTGTGGAAATGTTTGTTTTCGCTCACGAAAAAAGAAGGTTTACAGTGTTGAAACGGGAAAAACAAACAAAAAAAAACACGCTTGGCTCTGTGATTTCAAAAGGCCAAAGAAATAGTGACCGTCGCAGAGAAGTTTGAGCGTCAAAACGGTTGGAATTACAAACAAATTGAATGACTGACTTTAAAGAACAGATGTCAGTGGAACGTAACTGAGCAATATTATTCTGGCGAAACGTTATCCAAACTCTTCTACCATGGGTTTTTTTTAACGTTCGATATTGTACGACACAATACGATATTTTAATATATGTTAATTCTCCAGTTCAGGTCGTGGACAAAGGAATGAAGCCGTTCTAAATTCATGCATTAGACGCTGAATGCAAATCTATTACCGGAAGTGTCGTTGTATTACACTGCGAGAAATAAAAAGAAATACAGATTTGTTTGAAGACTTAGATTTCTATTGCACAATATATCGGCAAAGTATCGATATCGCAACAGATTCAATATGTCGCACTAAACACCAAGGTTGATGTGTGTTTTTAAATTGAAAAGGGCAGATTTTGGTCCTTATTTTGAAGTCCTAAGCCTTGATTGAACTTGTTTTTACAGAGTCTGACAGGTACAATTTAAGCATTTTAGTTTTTGACATTAAAAAGTATACTGGATTAGATAAAAACAGGGCTGTTCAACTTCATTTTACCGAAGGCCAGATTTCCACCAAACCAGGTTCAAATGTGTACTAACAAAGAATTTAACCAGAAAACAAGAACAAAAAGTCATAATCATATTTGGAAGATGAGTCGCGCGGGCCGAATCAGATCGTTTGACGGGCCTGATCTGGCCCCCGGGCCTTAAATTGAATAGCCCTGGATTTAAATATTGCATTGATATCGATATTGCAGTAATGACCAGCCGTATCACGATCTTTTCTAGTATCGTGCAGCTCCCATTTCCAACATAAACCTCAACTTTTTTTATTTATTTGACTTATTTCGAGCCGAATAATTTCCCGATGTGGCGAGAAAATGGCACTTTGACCATTTGCAGATTCATCTTCAAATAAAAGCCGATCGAATCCACACTAGATGTTCAATTCAGCAGTGTAAAGCTTGGATTATGTTTAAAAAAGACTTCCTAACGTTGATCATAAAGTATAAAAATGACATGTTGAATCAAAACAAACAAAAATCAGACCATGAGAAACACTTGAAGGCAACATTTGCACGAATCCAAACATAACGAACGCTTAGATCTGTCCGAAATAGGGTTGCAAAGTTGGAAAACGCCCATGGGAATTTGTGGGAATTAAAAGGGAGATTGTGGGAGTTTTAGAGAATGACCGGGGAATTGCCACTCCTGGAGGTGGTCTCTGAACAGCTCTGAACAGCCGAGCGATGCGCAGGCTCATAACAACCGCGAATTTATGCAAAAACACGGCGTCAAAAACGTTGTCGTGGCCTGATGTGACCACCAGGGCGCGATGAGGGACTTTAAACGCTCCAATATGTGAGAAATGGCTCTATAAAAAACGGTCAGTCAGTCATTCAGCAAGAAATCTGGAAAAATCTGATGTTTTAGAAGGATTTGGACCGTTTGGTATTTTTGAAAACTCCCGAAACTCCTGAAGTTTGCAACCCTAGTCCTACATTCAAAACAAACTGGAATGTACCATGATTAATCAATATATTATTCACATTACACGCAGTTAATCTACTTTTGTGACCATTGAATTAAATTAGTTACATAAAATAATGGAAAGAAAAACAAAGTAGCAGCACTTTTTATGCCTCCCTTGTCAATTAGTACATTTCTATTCTTAGTTAGCAGTTGCTTCACCCGAAACATCCGACTTTCTCCGTCCTCTTCTTCTTCTTCTTCTTCATCATCAACGGCTCTTCTTTCCGCTTTAAAATTAGAGCCAGTCTGGAGTGCGCAGAAGACGACACAAAGCTGGGAGGGTATCATTTGTCCTTCTTGGATTCGGGTTGGTCGTTTTGTGCGTCGTCGTTGTCTTCGGCGGTCGTCTGCTCCGGCTCGTCCTCCTCGGGGACGGGAGCGAACGCAGACGGGTTGGCCTTCTCGCCTTTCTTGTTGAACTTCTTGGACTTTTGGTAAAGCTCGTTCAAGTTGAATTCTCGGATGATGTTCTCCTGGAAGGGACAAACACAAACGGGTGTGGACGTTTAAAAGTCACGGCGGGAAATGCGACGCTGCAGAACAAGTACAATACCAACAACGTTCTTTTTGGCATCTTTTATACCCACAAACGTAACTTTTTTTTAAAGACAATCTCCAAACGTATCGTCTTTAAAAAGAACTAAATGAAAAAGAACTTTGAGAAGTTTGAACACATCGTACCACACAAAGGTCAGTTAAGAAGAGAAAACATCTTAAATTCAGAGATATCGATTTGACATTTCTTCTGTCTTTTACTTCTATAAATGTAAGAAAAAAATCATTACAAGTTTTTCATAATTTTATGTGTAAAAATTGCCAAAACTGCATATATTTGAGACACAAATCTGACAAATGTATGCAGCCAGGTGTACATTTCTTGCTCGATTTTGTTACACATTAGATTTGAAAAATTTTTTTTTGATATCTTAGTTTTGAGTGAACTAGGAAAATATATAAAAATGTGTGTAAAAATTCAAATTTCGCCTCTGTTTTTGGAGTTAAAACTTGAATAAATCAGGCATTAAATTAAATATCAGCAAATCCTTCGGTGCGACCCGGCAAAATCTTGTTCAGTCCAAAACTGTGCTTGGTGTGTGCTACTTTAAGGGCTGATCTTTACGTCTCTGCGGGATGAAAATACATTTTGAGAAAACGGTCTTCGTTACAACGTCCCAGAGAAATCTATGGATGAAGTTAGTTTAGAAACGAGAAGCTCATTTGAAAAGTCTTCATTACAGATTTTTAGCATTTTTGTCCTGAATAGTTTAAGATTAGTTTCGAGTAGAAGACCTCATGGTAACATTAATTAAACTAAATATTCAGTAAAAGGAACAGTACCTCTGTGAAGCTCCAGGACACGGCTCGTCCCTTCTTGTCCACTTGGGGGCGCCGCATGACCTCCTTCCCTCCCTGAAACAGCACCAGAGACGGCAGCTGCTTGGACAGGGGCGATGTGGACACTCTGTACCTGTGAAAATATTCAGAATCAATGCGATTCGCTCGAATCGTCTTCAATCAAACCGCCGTCGTTCGACCTGACCTTTTGGACACTTCCCCGTATCGGCCGATGTCCACTTTTCCAAACTTGAGTCCGGCGCAGTTATACCTGAAAACAAAAGCTATGGAACTTACAATGCCACATTAAAAAGCTATTATTTTACAAGACTTTATTCATTTCACAAGGTTCAAAATGTTCTATATTAGGGCCTCACGTCAACATGAAGGACTACAGTATATTTGTCTCTTTTTTGCACACTTTAACGCTGGATATTTGCGTCGATATTGGCCCTAACGCAGCAAAATAAAAACCGTGACGGAGTTTCAAGTGTTTTCTGTCAGGATACGTTCACTGCGAGTCTCTATGTGGAGGAGTTTATTAACTACAGCAGCTCAAATATTACTACTTAACCCTTTCACACGCGTACCAAATGTAAAGACAATTGTTCACGGCACAGTCTCATCGTTCCATCCTTAAATAATAATAAAGGTTCTTGTTTCTCATCTTAACTAAGCGGAGACTTACTTGAGGGACAGATCGGCGTAAACTGAAGCGAACGACTGACACTCTGGAGACCAATTGGCGAAAAACTCCACGATCCAAGTGACGCGGCCGTCTTTCTCCAGCTCGTCCTAAACACGAAAGATTATTCTTGCCATTCGTTTTACTCAACAAATGTGTTCGATTTGTCTTTTATTGTTCACATACGTCAATGGTTTTGTCGCTGAAGTACTTGATGTACTCTGGGCCCATGTAAAGAGGAGGTTTACACGTCATCATGAAAACTGAAACAGAACAAGAGCTTTCAAATGACAAAAGTGCATTTTTACAGCTAAATTAACAGCCCGTTTTGTCAAGCATTTAAAACAGAGTAGTGCCAGTTACAAATCTAATATAATTCATTCCTATTCGAGCTGGTATGTCATTTAGAACTATCTCAAAATGCAGCAAACTTAGTTAATTAAAACAAAAAAATTGACAAACTAAGTCATTTAAAGACACATTTCTGTTTGATTACCAAAATATTTTCTGATTCCAGTTGTTGTGATACTAAATAAACATTATCAACATTTTTTCAGTTACACATTTCTTTAACATTTTGATTTTATATTGTCATTACGGGGTTCTATATTAAGATGTTAAGATCCATCAAAAAAGCCACACATTTATGTTAAATTATAGTAAAGTTCACATTCTATGCCTAATAGAAATGCCTATTTTTATTGTATAGTAATTTTAAATCGTTTCTTAATGCATGCCCTCTTTGACTGAATATATGTTGTTTTATTATTACTCAGTGTTTTATGTTGCACCTTAAGGCCGAGACAAGTTCCTATGTTTGTTCATTTTGTTCATTGACAATGGCAATAAACTCTTTCTGATTCTGATTCTAGCTTTTCACATTTGTAAAATATATAACAAAATGTATTGATCAGGGATGAAAAATATTCGTTGCATGATTGTGTCAATATTTAAGTTTATTTTTTATCTTATTTAGTTAACACAATTTTTAAAAATTATTTTTCTTTATATTTTGCTGTTATATTTGTTGTTTCATGTTGCACCTTATCACCGAAGAAAGTTCCTAGTTTGTGAATCTTGGCAATAAACCTTTTTCTCATTCTGATACAGATATAACCACATTTTTACCTTATTGTTCTCCCATTTGCATTTTAACTCTCCTGTCTATTTAAAAAGACACATCTGATCCTCTGAAACATGAATCCAAACTTTCAGGCCAAATTTAGAACTAAAAAAGGTCTAAAAGAAATTGTTAGACCCATGGAAATTCGTTGTAAATAATGACTGATCCGAATTAAGGCAAGACCTAAACCATCCCTAATCCCGTCTGTCCATAGTTTCTCTATAAAACCTCCAGGTCCAGGTGCGACACTGACCTAAGCAGAGTGTGAGATAGAGGATTCCCATCCGGATGTCCAGCCTGAAGAACAGAATCATGTTGGCCACTTTACTGAAGAGGATGATGTTCCCGACGTGCTGCTCCACCGTGACTGTTCAACACACAACAAAACAACACAACAACACGTTTAATCGGTGCTACGCGGTTTTCAGGAGTCCTTTGGCCGGCATCGTCTGGGTTTAGGCCTAATTTAGTCCTGATTTCAAACATGTTTTCTCCTTGTGTAAAGTCCTAGTTTCAGATTGGTTTAGTCCTGCGCTTGTTCTGGTAAAGACCTGGTATCACCCCAGTTTAGTTCTTGTTACTCTTTTCTCAATTTAGTCTTGCTTTAGTCCTATTTTACTACGTGTGTTTTTATCCAATTTAGTTCATTAATTGGTATTAATTGTTTTCTGAGGTGGTTCTTGGTACAAAAGGTCGTAGACTTGCATACTCGGACATACAAAGATGTAATTACACATTGTACTCACTCGCTCGTCGATTCTTCATCATGACGATTGCACTCAAAAACATCAGGATTTCAACTTCCCTCTGTAAAAACAAGAAAAATAGTGATATTAATATATATGAATTATACACTTTTTTTTAAAATGGGTTGTGCCCTATTACATGTAGTGTTAAATCAAGATGGGGACCAGGAAATTATAAAGACATTTGTTAAGTGTCCTTCATTTAAAAATAATAATAATAATAATAATAATAATAATAATAATAATAATAATAATAATAATAATAACAATAACAATAATAATAATAATAATAATAATAATAATAATAATAATTAAGTCATAAAATTCCTGAATGGAGAGAAATTAAGTAGACATTTTCAAAAATGAATCTAAATATTACAGGTATTAAACTTTTGGATTTACTGGGTGGAAATGTCAGATAGTTTGCTTTTCTATTACAAAGTCTTTTTTTTTTTTTTTTTTTTTTTGCTATTTTTTTTTTTTTTTTTTTTTTTGTAAATATTTGTCTAGTAAAACATAAAAATCTGAATTTTGCCTTGTCAAGTATATCTTTTATAATCTCCATTCAAATAAACAAATAAGTTACGCAAAGTTTCATTTAATTTGCCAAAATCACCTTGATTTTTTTTTTTTATATTTTGTGTTATTCTGAGACCAATCCACGTGTCTCACATTATGTTCCACTTTTTCCCAATTATTCTGAAATTTTGTCGCAAGAATCTGTTTTACAATTATTTCTACCTCTTCCAACTCTTTCGGACCAAGGACAATCCATTGCCCTTTCAACAATACTTCCTTGCCCCCCTTTGTTCAATTGCACAGTTATAACGTTATCTAGGCCGCAATAAACCCTTTACATATTTTATAAACACATTGTTTGGTTAAACTATAGCTCTTATATTTAATACAAACCCAGTCGAAGTCGCAGGGGTTGCCATCTTCTCGCTGTGTGGTCAGATGGTCGCAGATGCCAGGGGTTTTGCGTACAGCTAAAAATGCTATGGACATGAACAAGGATGCTAGGTAGTACGGTTTTAGAAGCCATTTATAAACCTGTGGCAAGTGATAAAGGAACGCAAACAGCGGCGTTAGCAATGCCATGCCGTATTAAATGTTAATACTGGTAATAAAAGAGTTCAACAGCCCATAAACCCGAGGACAGCTAGCTTTGTATGAATGGCAGCAGCGCACAGAAAAGAAACCGGATGTGGATACAAACATGACTTCCGTAAAGAACTATACTAAAATAAAAGCACGCACCGTATCTTTGTTCAAAATATTAGCCATTATATAGACTATGAGATGTTTCTTTTCTAAAGCAATAGTATCCTTAGAGTTTTTATTGTATTAATTTGTGATATTTGCATAACTAAGCTACGTTAATATAAATGAATCTATAACAAAGTCTTATTGCGAAGGCGCTCCCAAATGTAAACATAAACAGTGTTAGCATAGCTAGCTTGACTGCGGTTTTTCTTTGACCTACTCGCCCGCAGTGAAAAGTAAATTCAGGATTGGGAGGAAGTGCAGAGGTCATTCAGGATAATCGACTTTACACCTGAGATGTTTGACCTCACGTTTTATTGTGAATTTAGAGAAGATGTCGTTTTATACCCGTAATTGTGATTTATTCAGTCACAACGCATTCAAACTGCATTGTTGCCAAAAACTTGAAAAATGTCCCTGTATTATGCAACACTACAAATACAGTAGGCCATAAAACATGATAGGGTGGCACTGTGGGCTAAACTCAACCAGAGGGTCCTTGGTTCATATTCCAATAGTTATAGTAATAGTTTGCTTTTCTATTACACAGAATAGACAAAAGCGATTTTCTCCTCAAAATTGTATTTGAGCTTCACAAAATAATAATTTGTGGTAAGTAGGCTGTTTAATACATCTGTAGATAAATTGTGTCTATTATAATCTCTTTTTAAACAAACACATAATATCAAATACTTTTGTAAATGTCTTTAAACCGATTTTTTTCTGATTTTGGGATAGTCTGTGGTTAATCCCATGACTGAAATCCCATTATGTTCCACTTCACTTTTGCCTTAATTCCGCAATTTAGAATATATATGTTTACACATTTTTATAGTGTCTATACGTTTACTTCATACAGGTATTTAATTACTTCCTTTTCAATCCATGAAACTGACATCACCTCATTTATAATTACTGAAATATGTGTCAAATAAAAATATTTCTTGCCCACTTGCAATAGCTGCATGATGTAATCTGGCAATACAATACCCAAAATGAGATCACTTTTATCAGAGAATATCTAGTGCCACTGAAATGCTTTGTGTTATGTTAAAATCTTTTATTCTGGCATTGGAGCCATGAAGGCAGCAATAATGGGCCTTGTTCTTTTTAGACAAGTACGCCTTTAGCTATGATCTAAAAACATAATAACCTGCAAATAAAGGCATTTTTCATGTTAATCTTTTCCGTCCATTTTAATTAACATATATATTTGCATGATCAGGATACAAGGATGAGTTTAATTATGTGTTAAAAAAAAAAAAAAAAAAAGATGTCATGAGTCATATTCAAAACATTGCTTGCCCACATGAAATCTTGATGATGATGATGTCATCACTATTACTCAATACTGAGTCATTTGAACTCCAAAGCAGCTGTTCTAATGTTGGAGTAAGTCAACCTTACATTGTATTTTATTGAAATTAATCAATATTAAATATTTGTCAATATATTAAGATAAGCCAGAAAAAATAATTTTGAAAATGAAATGTATTGTTTTCGAAATCAAACTTGACCAATTGTCGCTTAACAACGTTTGATAGTAGCTACGTAATTAGTCAAATTAATTTGAAATCAGATTTAGGTTTTTGTTTTGTTTTCTCCCA
The DNA here is from genome assembly GCA_015082035.1 of Chaenogobius annularis. NCBI lineage: Eukaryota > Metazoa > Chordata > Actinopteri > Gobiiformes > Gobiidae > Chaenogobius > Chaenogobius annularis. Next base: position 68,181 of record BJKM01000286.1, on the reverse strand, counting down.
CAAGGATCTGCTGACACATTGCCCACGGATGGAGGAATAAATATATAATATAATAAATACAAAGCTCCACCATCACTTCCTCCAACGCGAACAGGAAAACCTCTCAGGAAAAAAAAGATGGCCTCTCTCTCCAATTAATAATTTATTTATCGTTCCCATTTTGAACGTCAGCATTGTTTAGTCTTATTTCAATTAAACACTGCCCCAGCTTTTCTTATGCCATTGCTTTGGTTTATTTATAATTTGTAATTTTTATTGTAAATTTGACATATTTTTTAAAAAGTGTGTCATTGTGGATGCTTCATTTCTGGCTCAGTGCTGATCTAGGGACAGTTTACGTTTGAGAATATAAATTCGTTATCTCGTTTGAAACAGAATAGGCTGAACTCAGATCTGCAGGTTTTTATCCAAACGCTGCCTCTCATGGACCAATCACAGGCTTGCGCTGTGCTTTAGCGCGTGCGCCATGCGTTAAATGACGGATGAGCAAAGAGGAAGCACTGCTCCAGGATGAGAAAATAAAAGTCGAGTCAATGGGGAAACATTTTGAAAGCGTTTAGTTTTTTCTATTTTATATAAATATAGGCTGTTCTATTTTCTACAACATAAATGCATTAAACATTATGTCCCCTATATGCTTAAAAAATAATTATAATGCTCTTGTTATGTAATTTATTGGCAGTGAGGGAAAGAGTAAAAACTCAAGTAAAAGTACAGTTACATGGCTAAATAAGTACAAGTACAAGCACTGTGTAGAACATGAGAAAAATACACTCAGAGTATTAGTACTATTTTAGCAGCATTTTAGAACAGTTTTATTAAAAAAATTAACTGTTTAAAACACTGAATTAAGTTATTTTACACAACACGTATTCTCTGAGTTATCAGAGCAGTTGATGCAGTGCTGTTCTAAATGTTTGCTGTCAAAAAAGCAGATACAGCAGTGAGAGAACTGTGAACAGGGATTATTGGGACATGTGCTGTACTCAGTATATGATTTTAAAATGTAATTAATTATAATTACATGCCAGAATTATACCCAATTATAAGTACAAGTACTGGTTTCAGATCTACTAAAAAAGTGCAACTACCCAACCCTGCCTATTTGTTTATTACATGGGCAGTGTACTTTATACACTAAACTTAAAAGGAGAAATATATTGTACCAGGTGTGGCACAAATGTGACGCATGATGTTTGGATTTATAAACACAGAGTTAAGCCCATTATATGAGAATTATTAAACATGTATGCCTTGATGGAGAATGGCGCCTAAGCCTATCAGCGCTTACCCGAACATTTAATAAAAGAGAGAATTAACATTTGTTTCCATAAAAACACAGAAGCTCACAACCATTTCAATAGGCCTAAATAAATGAATAGGCCTTTATGAATGAATAAATAAATGTATAAAACATGAATGAAAACATTTACGAGTATAGTGATAAATAAAGGAATACATAAATACATAGATGAACAAATAAATACATCAATTAATAGGCCTATTTGTATCAATAATGATTACATTCTGTATTACTCTGTTGTATCAGGTTTTATTCTGAAATCCTCACTGGAAGTACTTCTCCCCGCTGCTTCCGCCTTGACGCGTCTCCGTGCGCTTCATTATGGTGGACGTCCCGACGAGCGGCCGGGGGAATCGGGGCTGGATTATCAACAGCGGACACGGCCCACAACACCGACATTTGCACGGCTTCATTTGACCAACACCAGCACCGACACCGGGCCGCGCATCTCCTCCAGGCCGCCGTGAGAGGTGAGGTTTGTGGGCAGCGTTTGTGCCGTGGCCCGCTGCTGCTGCCTGGCACTGACAGCTCCCGTTGTGACCAATGACGAGTTGCGATTATATTACGAGATAACTAAGCGTGTATTAATATATGCATTGATTGTTTATATATTGTATGTGTTGTTATAAATTGGTTTGAGATACGATTAAAATGGACGTGTTATTAAAATCTGCAGCAGGAGCTTTAACGCAAATAATAAAAGCTGATAATTTTTCTAAAGTGTGCCATATGTATATTTTCTTCATGTTGCAGTCATATTTAACAATGTGTAGGTTTTGTTTCAGATGGTCTGTAGGTTTGTATGTAGGTCATTGCATTAAGATCTATAGGGCAAAAGGCTTCCACAGATTTACATTGAACTGTTCTATTTACAATACATTTTAAAGTCAAACATTTAGAACCTCTATCACCCTTATGATGTTGTTATTATATTCATATTTAAAGGGATGTGGGGTGATATATGCTACAGAGCCATGCATTGAGCCCCACACAACAAAGGACATTTAATGACACTTAATTATTATTCAATTGTTATTTTTGTTCTTATTTATAGACGTCTTACACCAGCTAACGGCATCTCAGCGTCACTTGTAATTGTAATGAGTTTTTGAACCAGTAGAAGCCCCATTTTACAGCTTTTAGACCTTTAAATTGTGCTTAAAACAGCGATAGATAAATTACGGTAATTTTAACACATTCAGCCCACACTTTCTCGCCTCTTCGTGCATATATATATAGCTGTTTGATTGTGTAAATTGATTTTCAGAAAGGGATATTATTATCATTAAATAAGATAATCAGATAACTTTTTAATACATTTTAATAATTAAATTATTAAAATGTAGGTTTTGCTTACTCATGATGGTGATGATGTAATGCTCTTGAGCATGTGTGTATATAATCCCCTCTGAAAATATTTGCAATTGGATTTTCTAGCTGGATTTGCTTTCAAACCTGAGACGCCGCCACTGCATACATTTTGACCTGATTTTAACTTTATAATGGTTATAATGGTGTCTTCTCATCATTAGTTTAGATGTGTTTTTATTCCCATATATTCTACCACATCTAAGGCTTGAGTGAATTTCTGTTTTCACTACCCCCCTGTCTCCGCCCACATCCCTGTACTTAGTTGAGATTATTTGAAAAATATGTAAAGTTCTAAAATGTCACATAGTCACTTAAGAAAAAAGAAAAAAAAAATTGCTGCTGGCTGACAATTTACTGCATGTCCTCCCTTCTCTCATCCCCATATCACGCTCAGCTGTCCTGTCTAATAAAGCATACGGGCCAAAACATCTTTTACAAAAAAACAAAACAAGTAAATGAGAAAGTGCAACGTGAAAGTGAGGTGACTGCAGTGCAGCTCCTGGAGACTGTGAGGCACAATCCTGGTCCTGGTTCTTACTGCAGTGTGGAATTATGGTACAGTTTGGAGAAAGTGGCTCTGAGGGGGGTTAAATATTTGATACAGAGGCGGGACAGTGACTATATTGTACAGGGTAAATGGTTAAATGTGTCAATAATATCCTGGACTGAAACAATATACCGCATTATAAGCTTCTTTGCTTAAATGTATTGTTTTGTTGCAATAACAGCTAAAAAAACGACATAGACCATGATCCTTTGCTTCATTTCGAAATTGACAACATGAATATTATTTAGCACTTTTATCCTTTTTATCCTATTTCTTTGGAATAATTGTATTATCTAAAAATTTACTGAATTTTGTTGACCTCGCAATAAGCAGTACCATGAGAAGCCGATCATGATCATATCGAAACAGATCAGGACGATGTGGCCTTAAAGTTTGATCATTATAAGAGTTTTTTTTATGAGTTTTCTTTTTCTAAGCTATCTGTTTTTATTATTACACTGTACAAAATCTGCTTCTGTAATCTTTGTTGCAACACTGGAATTTACCCACTGTGGGACAAATAAAGGTGATCTTATGTTATCTTGTATAAAAGAGAAAAGACAATTTGCAATAACAATATATTTGAAGCAAGACAAAACACTTAACGGTTGCATCCATCACCTGCACGATATATATGACATTGACAATATATCGTGAACAATATGATATGGAGATTTATATATTGTCACTTCCCCGCAGAGAAGGGAAAGAGAATATTTGATCCAGAGGAGGAACAGTATGTGTAGAAGGGTTACTGAGGGTAGAGCTGCAGGAAAAAACAACTGCATTTGCCCTACATTCCAGGACGAATTAATGAACAATTAATTGACCGCATTGATTGTACACTTCTCTGACTTTATTATTATTTCGTGTTTTTTTACAGACTCTTCGCCGCCACCAAAACCAATGACATTCAGGGCCAACGCTAAAACCAGCAATGCCAGAAGAAAAGTCTAATTTAAACTAAGGATTTATATTTTTGTCCAACCTCAAGAATAAGAAACTACAAGGAATGACAAGAACCCTGGAAAAAGAAGTCTATTTTTTATATAATGCTGCTACTGTTTGCTAACTGGATTTTTTTTTCTTACTTTTCTGCGCAATGATGACCACAACCACCATTAAGTACTTTTTTTTTCAATTTAAGAATATAGGAAGGTAATTTTAGTCTGAGTTTGACTGAGTTTTGTGTCGTTTTTTGACACAATGATGACCATAACCACCAAAATCGGTTTTAAAAGGACTACTTTCTGATAAATATATATTTTTTCGAGAATAAATCCTTTTAGGTGATGTTGGCAAAGTGGATTTTCTTATAATGAATTTCTAATTTTGATGAGGTTTTTAGGTACAGTGATGAACATAATCATCCTAATAAGACTACTACCCTATGAATAGCTTTATTTTTTAGATTATTAATACATTTCAGTGTAGGTTTGGTTACAATAATGAGTGAGAGTATATATTTTGGTGACGAGGAAGCTGCTACTCTTTGCTTAGTGGATTTTTTTCAACACAATTCATAATTTTTGTGACGTTTTTTGGAACAATGTCGCTCCTAGCCGCCATCGCCTGTTGTAAAAGGACTACTAAACCCTAGCATTTTGATATTTTAGATCAGAATAAACACATTTCATGGTGGTAGTCCTGGTCTAGCCGCAGCACTATGGACTACCATGCTGAATGCTGCTTCTGTGACCCTGAGGAGGGGCACACGGGGGCGGACGAGTTGCCCCTGCACAGTATCCATGCCCCAAACCGGATCCGCCCGTCATCGTACCGAGCCCTGAGGAGCGCCGTGTCCAGCCTGGCGCGGATCGACGACTTCTTCTGCGAGAAAATAGGCTCGGGATTCTTCTCAGAGGTCTTCAAGGTACGTGGATTTTTTTTCCATTTTTAAATGTTCAAAAACAAAAAACACAGAACATGACAAAGAGAGAGAACCACAAAACAATAATGACAATAATGGACATCCAGAAAATAAATATTCATTGCATCAGTTGTCCAGCGTTTATGTCTCATTTAGTCCAAAAGCTGTTCAATAAATCCATTTTCAAATTGAGTCCTTTATACTTTGGGTCCGGTCTTTGGTTGTTGGTTGTGTTATCCATGTTATTGTGATGGCCTTCTTCCCTGCTGCCTGAAGTATATTACAAAAGTATCCATTTATTGAGTCCATGGCAGGAGTTCTGAGACCCGGTACATGGATTTAGAAACAAAATTTCAAATTGGGCTGAACAAAATGGGGAATTCATTGGGATTACGTTGATTTTTTTCAACATGTCCAGGGGCGTTAACATTGGAGAGAAGTGAAAATGTATTGTTAAACTATTACAAGAACAATGTGGTCATATCTGCTCAGAAAGGCCTAAACTATACCTGAGCACAGAACATGTCTAAACCATAACTAAACCAAGAGGAAACCAAGTAGAAAACTAGGATTAAACCAGGTCTAAACCAGGTCTAAACCAGGTCTAAACCAGGTCTAAACCAGGTCTAAACCAGAACTAAACCAAGAAGGAACCAAGTAGAAAACTAGAATTAAGCCAGGACTAAACCAGAACTAAACCAGAACTAAACCAAGAGAAAACCGAGAAGAAAACTGAATTAAACCAGGACTACCCCGGGACTGAACCAGATCTACCCTTGAACTAAACCAGGTCTAAACAACGCATGACTAATTCACAACTGAAGGTTTTTGCACTGTTGGAACCTTTTTTTGTTTTGTATTTTATTCCAGTCCCCATTTAATGCACATTTGCTCAGAGTAAGAACTTGTGACTGGGGTCACACGTTGGAGACTTCATCAGCTTTTGTTCTAGGTACTTTCTACACAGACCAGAAACCTTTTGGTAGCACAAATACATGTAAAAAAACTGAATTACCTTTCAATAATCTTCAGACTTAGACCAATGTTTTTGATTTAAAAGAGAAATTACTTGGGCACAGTAGTTCCAAAAATACAATGCTTAATATTAGTAACTAAAATTCAGAATATCTGGGAATAATTGTGTTTTGTTAGTGGTTGTTTGAGTTTATCCGAACAAACCAGATGTAAACCAAGACTAGACAAGGACTTAACCAATTACCTCACTGGCCCTAAGTCGATTACTGTATGTCCAAACCAGGACTAAACCAGGTCTAAGTACTACACCAGGACTAAACCGGGACTAAAAACGGTATACGTCTGCAGGGGCTCCACCCTGATCTCCCTACTGTCCGTGCCCTCTCACCTCCAGAGAGTAGAACGGTCAATCCCTTTATCTAAAGCTGGAGGAGCTGCACGAAGAGGCGAGACAGTGTGGGCTGCATGTGTTAAAACTACCGGAATTGATCTATTGCTGTTTTAAGCACAATTTAAAGGTCTAAAAGCTTCTACTGGTTTAAAAACTCATTACAATCACAAGTGAAGCTGAGATGCCGTTAGCTGGCGTAAACCGAAGACACGTTAGCCCTTTTAGGTTCTTTACAAATTGAAATAAATAAAGACACCTACATAATCAAAGCAAATGTATCTACACAGCACATTTTAAAAAGTGCTGAACATCCATCATAATATATTATAAAAAAAACACAGTGTTAATGTAAACATTTTTGTGAATAAAATAACATTACGACTGTAATTAGTACTATAAATATTTGCTTACAACGTGTTAAATGTCTTACTACACAGAAAGTTTTATTTTTCATGAGACAATAAATGAAAACGAAAAACAAGACACAGAGATGGAATAAAGTGTTTCAGGTACAAAGCACCATCATCTGTCTCATTTGGCATATTTCAATTAACAAAGGTGACGTTCTCCATTTGATAAATATTGTGTTATTTTCACCTAGTCCTTGACACATGGTTCATTCTGTGTCAATAATTTTTTGTAATAGCTTTTTTTCTACTGCCAAAAGTACATCCGAACGTATCCATCTAGTATTCTATTGTTTGTATTGCAGGAGTTTTATGTCCCAGATACAAGTCAAGTGGGATGTTAATGTTGAATATGCATATTCTCAAACTTTTTTGTATTTGTCTTTATCAAGAATTTGGACGTTTGCGTAGTATTATTCTGGTTTAATGTTAATATATACGTGAAAAATAAGCCCCATTGGTGAGTAGTTTAAAGTGGAAATATTAAATAAAATCGACTTTTATGAGGTTTTATCCATGTTATTACAATGTTGCTTCACCATTATCTTACTCAGAGTTGTATTTAAATTGATTCATGCATGTTTGAATAATCCTGTATTGTCGTGTATTTGAGGCTTCACTCCGCCCACTGCTCGGTACTTGTGATTATTTAGGAAAAATCCTGACTGCGGGTCAAACATGTAGATTAGAAATGTTGCTTAGCTAGTTATCAACAATAAAAACACATAAAGGAAACTTGTTACGGTGAAATGCCACTATGAAGAGGCATTTCAGATCTGTATTTTTGAACAGGAAGTCAATGTATACAATCGGCATTGGTATTTTTCCCTCTTTGAAGATGTTTCCTGGTGAATTTTGTTTTATTTGATCTAATTCAAGTCACCACTGAGTCCTAATGGATTTTGCTGATGTGTTTTTTGACAGAAAAGTAAACAGATTGTTGTAGAATACAGCGGTTGGCGCTAGCATCACAATAGCATTTAGCCTGAAGCTACTGTTAGCATTCTTGGATATTTATACATATTTGGGCTGTGGAATCATTTTATTCTTCTTTTCTTTGTGTCTGTATCTTTCTAACACAATATTACTCCTAAAGTCTGTGTTTGCTCTTGTAGTTGTTGAACAGTGAGGGACAGAGCAGCTCTTCTATATTGAAATGAATGGATTTCCTCCTCCGTTAGTGGGCGTGTCCTTGGATGCTGACTGTATCTATGGACCTGTTTCTTTTGTCAAGCCATTGTAGATCAATAATGTTGTTTACAATGAACACAATACAACATAATGATCTATATATGTTATAATTTGATACTAAATACCTAAGAAATGGCATGATATCTCTTCTTGATTGATACACATGGAAAAGATCTGAGCAAAGTATTCAGTCTGTAATATAACTTGTTGTCGCTTGTCGTTGCTGGTTGTGGATGTGTTGTGAGAGTGGGGTCAGGACCTGTGCAGAATAAGCAGATTACTGTCACACACATGAACATGAGAGGCCCCTTCGTCCCAGAGAAGTGAAGGGCGTTTCAAACCCGGAGAAACTTTTAACGGTCAGTGTAGTTCATTAGCCATTCATAGTTTAAAACCCCGTTAGAAAAAACATGTGCAATGAGACAATGCACATAAATTAGCAACGGACAGTTACAAAACACAAAGAAACATGTAGACACTGTGAAATAAAAGGGCACAGGCGAGTAGGTAGAGTAGCCAACATTTTTACTCAAGTAAGAGTAATGACCCGAATAATTACTTATTGCTTATATTTGGAGACGGTTTGGACCTAACCTAAGTATTTCAAATCCGTTTCATGATTAATGTGGTAATTAGAGGTGGACAATACATCGAAATCGAAATAGTATTGCGAATGTTGTTTTGAAGATATGTAAAATTTGAATATTGAGTGTATCGTTTATAGTTTAAAAAAACTACAAAAAGAGATGATTCCACACAAAAAAAATTTATGTTGTAAACTTTCAAGGTTACAAGGTAGGGCTGCAAGATTAAACGCAATCAAATTGAAATCGCAGTTTGAATAAATAGAATAAATTGCAAAGGCTGGAATTTTTGAAGTACCATCATTTCCGCCACAAACGACAACTGCAAACACTATAGTTTAGCTCTGTACTTAAATACATAGTTTGTTCTTTCATATTTCAGTCTCAGTAATGTAACTGGACAAACAAAACGTTAAATAACACACCGATTCTTGCATTTCCAAAGAGCACACACAAAACATGACCAAACCACACCATATCTGCAGGCAAGGTGAAACAACCACAAATGTCGAGGGAATGTTGTGGGAAGAAGAACTAAAACGTTGCTCAAGTTAGAGACTGTTACATCCTCAGATATATTACGAAAGTCACTCTGATAAGTACAGTTTATTTCTCAAAACGTTACAGACAAATGAGATATTCAAAAATAAGAGATAAGCTTTGGTGCTTGGACATTAGTCTGATTGTTTTGGGTGGAGATGGAGAAGCTGAAGAGGCTGATGGATGGTTCTGCTGCTGCAGTGGAGATGGAGCTGGAATGGCAGGGTAAAGGAGGGAAGAGAGAAGAGAGAATTGTGGAATTATTGATTATATTGTAAAAGTTCTTTTGAAAATATGCAGATTTTGAAGATCAGTTGTGTCGTTTGTCATCTGAAAACTGCTACAAAATGAGCGGATTATGAAAGAAAATTTACTTTTTTTGTTCATAGTCCGTTTTCATTTGTTTGATGCTTAAACTTCAGCCAATACTTTTAAAGGTGCAGTAACTTAAGGTCACTTTTCTGGTGGAGGGTTCGTTGAATGTTCCATTGTTGGCTTTATCTATCCCCATGGAGACAAGCAAGGGAAAGCAATAAAGGTGGGAGACGTATATAAAAAAAAATTATTGCTATTGCTATTGTTGTTATTAGGGATGTCACGATATCTAATTTTTATGTTACGATTATTTAGAAGAAGAAAAAAACACTATTTAAGAATTATTCACGATTATTGAGACTGTGACCAAACAACAGTGAAATTATTTCATTTTCTTTCATTCGTGGTCTGACATGTTACTATATTCCTCAAGTTTGTGACAAGCTTTACAAAATTTTACTTTCTGAAGACAAAAATAAACATACATGTGACAAAAACAGCACAAAAAATCCTTAATTTTGCCTCTAAAAAATGCTGTAACACTTCTTTTCTTTAGATGCCACCCTCTTATTTTCTCATTTCATTCTTTACTTCCTGTGTTCTCTCTGCCTGGTTCTGTTTTCAGTTACTTTCTGTGTTTTTTTGTTTTGTTTTGTGTTCTAAAAAAAAATAATAATAATTATCGCGATTATTATTATTTGGTTCTTACGATTATACTGTGACCTGAATTATCACGATTATCGATTAACCTTAAATAATCTTGACATCTCTAGTTGTTTTGGAGAAATACAAACTACAGATTATTGAGTACATCATCTATAATTAAAACGGTTAAAAATGACCTCAAAAGGGGACAGAAACATCTACTGCAGTGTTTCTCAAACTGTGGTATGTTGGTCCTTCAGGTTGTACGCAGATTCCTGTACAGTTCAAATATTTGCTCAAGATAAAGTCTCTGTATGCCACATTTTTCTTCTCTTTTGTGTTTGTCCTTGTTTAGAATGAGTAAAGCAATTGTGTTTTCCCATTTTAAATCTTTTTAAGCCTTAGTTTAGACCAGGAGTAGTCCTTTGTTTTGACCTGTTTTGGATCTTGTAGTACTCGGAGGGCCAAATATAATTTTTTTCTTAGTGTGAAAAGTGTTGTGAAAAGTTTGAGTGTAACCTCCCGAGTAAAAAGTGATATTTTTGATCTTTAGTGGTTCATTTTATGGTCCGTTCACGTTTTGCGCTCATCTTGAACCTGAACCAAGACATTTGCAGACACATTTTTAGCATATTCCTGATGAACTGTTATTGTTATCGAGAGCAAAAATTCTCCAAAAATGAAAATAGAGCAATACTTTTTGGTCATATCGCTCACTTCTACACAGATGTATATATTTGGGGGGCCTTTTTCCCCACTGTTGCATCAGTTACGTCCTCAGTGATTTGGCAAAGTGGTCAGAATGATATAGCAGTTTATCAAAGTGTTTCTTGAGAATAACAAGACCAATGCATTGTCTTCTACAATTATCAACATACATTTACATGATCAAGAAAGCGGCACTCAAAGTTCGGTGGCTCCATTAGTCGACATCCATTTACGAGTGCTTGTTTCTGTTTGCAAATAGTTTCTCTGGACATGAACCGGATCATTATAAAGGCTCACGGATGGAGTTATGCAGAAATGCTGTTGTTGTTGAATGATTGACCGAGTTCAAAGTAAATTCACCGTCGGGAGCACATTCCTAAAGCTCTTATCGAAGTTTCACTCCCCAAACGCACACACCCACAGCGCAGTTAAATGGGCCTGCGTTTCATAAAGGGATGTCGACTTTGGCGCTGTTGGCTGGTGGCTAGATAACGGGTTTCAGCACATAAACAGAGACAGCAGATGACATATATGGTTAGGAATACCAAGATACAACAAGATCTCGGGTATCAAACCTCTGTAAATGGCTTAAATGCTTTGGAGTCCGGCCAAATCCTTCTAAACATGCATTTAAGTTGCTTAGAGGCTCAACAACTTTCACATCTCCCTTTTATTTCTACACAATACCAACTTGTATAGGCTTTTTATCCGATATAGATTCTGATATTTTTTTTGGCAATTCAGTAACACTATTGCAGACTCCTGAATTGAGCTATACAGTATTTTAAAGTTTGGAAACAGCACATTTTAAAGAACAGAATGGACTTTAACTGGAGGCTAAAGTGAAATGTGATTTCATTGAAGAAACTGGAATTAATCACAGAATATCACAAAATATGACATGTTTTTTTGCAAATAAAAAACACTCAAGATATTTGTAAGTGATATCAGAGCCTAGTTTAAACACATTTACAATTGGATTTTGCATTATTTGTCTAAATTATCTAAATGGCGATTAGGAGCACTGATGGAGTTGTATCTTTTACTGGACAAAGAGTGCTGACCCACGATAGTTGTTTTAATTCATATGATCTACACAGATTTGTCAACAAATTATACTTTTTGTTTTTTCATCCTTTATAGTAGAAAAGCAAATTAACTAACATTTGTATTTCTACCCAGGAAATAAAACATTTTTGCATATGTTTTTGTATAAAAACCGTTAGCATTTAGATTAAATGTTAGTTAATCATTGAAAATGTTTCATGCTTCAATGAATTTAGCTTCCAGTCGCCTCCATTGCATAATAGCATTATAAAGGTCTATTGCGATTCAAAAATATTATCTTGTATATCACTAAGTAACTAAGAGAGACAAAAATTTAATTTTTAAGAAGAATATGCTAATTGTGACCATTCAGATTGTTATTTGGATTCGATTGAGATAGACTTGTTTTCTGATGGTAAAGTCCAGGCCTCTGTTATAACATTGTTCCTGGGCTGTACTCAATATGTCTATGCACGTACTGATACAGAGATGTGCATGGTGATACTTTTGAACAACATAAAGTCATTATAAATTACCGAGTTCTCCACTTCTGAACCTACAGACTGCTGCATCGAGGCTGAATCTGAGGAGCTGAAAATGTGACTTAATCATAGGACAGTTGTATTCTCATCTTAAGGACATTGTAAACATGGAAATCCAATGCATTTTAACATATCGCCTCAGTTCAGAGTATCGGGATTCGTATCGTATCGTATACCCTGTATCGGCATATGTATTGTATCGTGAGGTACTCGGCGATACCCAGCCCTAATTGTTCCCTCATCACGCTTGTTTCATTTATCTTTTTACAAGGTCCTCTTCCCCTTGAGCCTCAGAAAACACTCTGTTCCAAATTATGTGACATCAAAGGTACAGAGATCTTCAGCGCCGTTTTTAAGCCCATAAACCATCGCCAGACTCGTTCTGAGACTCGTGCTTACAATAGCATGCAAGCTAGGTTTATTTATCCCCCTGTGTAATTCCCTCTGCAGACAGTAGATGGAGCTCTAACTCAACTACTGATGTGGCAAAAAGAACTGATCTGATATCCTGTGTGCTTTTTGTGTACCTTTGTTCTTACGTTCTGAAAGAAAAGGTACTCAAGAGCATGTTTAATAGTCAATAACAATACAACGGATGCAAAATGTGTGTCCTTTAATTGCCTGATGGATTTATGCAGTTTCCATTAGGGCTAAACCCGGTTCTAAACTTGGTCCAAAGCGTGGTCTAGACTTGCGTTTGTTGACAGTGTGTGTGTGTGTGTGTGTGTGTGTGTGTGCGCGTGTGTGCATGTGCGTGTGTGTGTGCGTGTGTCTGTGTGTGTGTCATGGCGGTGGATTTGAGCAGATCAGCAGTGGTGATGGGAAATCCAGAAAGCCTATTAGAGCTCTATTAATACTCCGGGACTCTCCGCTGAACTGAAGGACTACGGCAGGACTAGATCAAGACTATATCTGGACTCGGGCAGGTCCAGACAGCTGAACTCTGAAGCTCCCGCCCATGACCCGTCGTCCCACGCACAGAGCCGTGTTACCGCAACGAGGAGAAAGTCGTACTATAATAATGACTTATTTAGGGCATAATTTCCTTTGCAAACAACTACTTATCTTTAAATAGTTTTCAGCAACATTTTTAGTATTTATTTTTTTTGTAAATACATTTTTTACCAAATAAATGTGGAAATATGGAGACTTAAGGCTTCTAGATGGAGAATATTTACAAATAAAGTGTATTATTGATGAAATCCAGAATTAGTTTGACATTTTTATTTAATAGTGCTCTTAATAATCTCTTTTTATAGGTATTTTGGAATTGGTAGAACAACAATTATGATTATCAAAATAAAAATATGATAGGGCTGGGTACTTTTAGATTTGTTTTCGATACCACTTGCGTTTAACGATACCTGCTTTTCGATACTGGTTCCTGAGCCGTTCTGTTTTTCGGTGCCTGCATTTTTTTTTTTTGTAGTGTAAATGAATGGCTAAAATTGTGCACAGAAGTATTTTAAAACATACTTGCTTTTGTTTTCTCCGTACACGACATTTCGTATCCCATTTAGCGCCGCACCTCACACACTTTTCACACATTTATGCGTTTGTTGAGCCTGCAACTTCACGCGGACTCCGGCAGCGGATTAATCATCGCAGCCGTGGTTTTGGTTGTCGCTAAATGTCTCCTTCTGTGTGTTCCAGGTGCAGCACAGGATCACGGGGCAGGTCATGGCTCTGAAGATGAACACTTTGGCCTCAAACAAAGCCAACATGCTGCGAGAGGTGCAGCTCATGAACCGCCTCTGCCACCCAAACATACTCAGGTGCGTAACTACACTATTAGTATTGGTATTTGTATAATTATTCGTTCATTACACTTTTGTTATAATGTGCCTCTTACATTGGTATCTCGTGCGTCATTCAAGTTCAAGGAAATCATAAAAAAAGGGCAGTGATTCAGATTTGTCTATGATTTTCTTGAGAAACTCCCTATGTTTTGATAGTTTTAATGTTTGTAATATTTAACTTGTCATTGCCTTATCTGGGAGTGTTGGCTCAGGCTCTGTTGTAAAAGATGAATCTCAGAAAGACTTCTTGTTTAAATTAAGGTGTGGAAAAAATGTAATTCCAACAGCACTTACTACACCAGGCATGTCCAGACTACGGCCCGGGGGCCAAATGCGGCCCTCAGACCAATTTTTGTTGGCCTCCTGGCTTCCTGCTAAGTCGGTCCAAACAACAAAAAGTAATGCTTTTTACAGTAAAATTGGACAAATTCAAGCATTTTGATGTTATACCAACCTAATATTAATGTTCCAAGACTTATTAAAGATGTGGAGGTTCATCAAAATAATGTCAAAGGCAAAGTTTGGAATGATTCACTTCATTGTCAGGTTGTCCGTGGCCCTCTGCTCCGTATAAGTTTCAAAATGCGGCTCTCGGTGAAAAAAGTTTGGACACCCCTGCACTACACAATTCATTTTTAAACACATCAGAACCACCTTTAGATAACATCATCATCATCATCATCATCATAATACGCACAATAATCATGTTTTATTAGCATTTTAATTTTGGGGACTAAACCATGAGGACCAAACCATAAGTATAGTTACGGCTGAAAGATTTTGTCAAATACAAATGATATATATACCATTTATGTCAATGTAGGAACAAACTAAATGTATACAGACGGGTCGATGGTGATTTAGTTGATCCAAATTTGGATTAGTCGACTAATTATTCAGTTATTTAAGAGGCACAAGAGCAGAAAATACTGAACTGAATTGGCTGAAGATTTAGAAGTGAATCATGTGTTTAATCTGCCTTTTATTTTTTTTAATTTTTCAACAGATCCAGCAAATAGATAGTTTTCTTTTTATATACAGACAGTTTTCTAGTACTTTTCTGTATAAAATGGTGCAGTTGTTTGTCTCGTTTTGTCTCGTGAGTGCAGTTAGGGTCAGATACACACTTAGCTCATAGAAATACTGAAAAATGTCGATCGGCAGCGCATTTCTTCAGTCGACCAAGAATGTCCTCAGTGGACTACAGCTCTATCCTACAGCGTAGTGCTTGTAGAGGCTTGTTAAGCTTACAAAGCACATTATTATCATTTAAACTTGAAATATGTGCCAAGTTGGAGAAGAATTACACAATTTACACACAATTGCAACTTTTCTTACATTTTACAACTTGCAATGTCTTTTTATTACATTTGGGATAAAGTGATTCATTTTATTCATTCAATTGGGACTACTTAAGTATAATAAAAAGTGGTGATTGGATGCAGCTGCTTTTGTCTGTATTTTATTAAAGATTTAGCACTGATATGACCCATTTCCGTGTAACTATAACACTAATCTTTGTATCTTCAGGTTCCTGGGCGTGTGCGTTCACGAAGGCCAGCTCCACGCCCTCACAGAGGTGCGCGTCTGTCGTATTTGAAATCTTTTATATCATTTTTATTAGTCCATCGACGTGCTGTCTGCAGAGAGGCGGTTTCCTTGGTTACGTCTGGAGTCTGAAAACATAAATGATTCATGACCCTGCTGCACATGTCCCTGTATCACTGCATTTGCGCTTAATATTTGATGAGCACGTCTCCTGTAGGTTTAATGTAAGCTTTTGTTCAAGAAAAAGTGTGTGTTTAGAGTCAATTTCAAGCGTGAACTATTTTGGTAATATACAGTTTATCCCGCTCATTTTGAAAACATCCAAGAATTTTAAGATTGGAGGAAATGCTGAAACGTGTAGACAGAGTCGGCAGGTTTTAGACAGAATAAGACGGGATATTGTGTTGTTTGGATAAATCATTATATTACATATACAATTTTAGGCTTGGAGATTTGCTGATTGGAGGAATTGAAATGAATCTTACTGTACTAATGTAATACATGCAGAACTATTTGACTCAAAAATATTGGAATCGTAATTGTTATCTTTACAACACAGACTCTAAAACACATGCAAAATACAGTGGCTTTATTAAATCAAAGTGTCAAAAAGAAAACAATTTCAGATTTTCATCAGTAATATACTTTATCCGTAAATATTATTTCCACCTTAATTTGGTTCATATAAAATGTATTGAAAAAGTCTAAATGCACAATAGAAATAATTGTTTGACTAGTCGACTACTGAAATAATAGTTAGTTGCAGGACTAAAAAGTACACTTAACTATGTATGCTTAGTTTAGAATCAGCAAACATCACACAAGGTAAAAAGGGGTCTTATCCAAATGCAAAAGCTGCAATTATTTAGGTAATAGATTCAATCTGTAAACTAATCCTGCAACTAACAATTATTTTACCAGCAATTATTTCTATTGCACAATGAGACTTTTAAAAATACATTTTCCACCAAATAAAGATTGAAGTATGGTGACTGAAGGCTTCTAGATTGAGAATATTCACAAATAAAAGTGTATTTTTAAATGAAAATCAGACATACTTTATTCTTTTTGACATTTTCATTTACTAATGCTGCTGTCTTTGTTTAAAAAAGGTATTTTTGTACGTGTTTTAGAGTTTGTACGGTCCAGATTATAATTACGATTATATGAATATCATGTAGTCTGTCTAAAACCTGTTTTTAAACCCTGTAGTTTAGACTTCTACAAAACATATTCTGAAATGCATGAGATTCTTGTATTAGTTCAACAGTTTCAGTCTCCTCTCAAGTCTTTAAAAGTGCACTGTGAAACCAAATTGATTTGAAAATCCAAATCACAAAATTGATTACATTACGTGTTAGAAAAATCCAAATTATACATATATTTCCCCCTAAATCATGCCATTCTTTGCAGTCGTGTGTTTGTTCGGCTGAACGTAGCAGCACATTTGACTGGAGGGAGACGATAGACACCAGATTGCGTGTTAGTCTGTTCTTCGCTGACTCTGTGTTTCCGTCCGGTGCAGTACATAAACGGGGGGAACCTGGAGCAGTTGTTGGACAGTGACTTGTACCTGTCGTGGAGCGTGAGGATCGGCCTGTCTCTGGACATCGCACGAGGGCTTCAGTATCTGCACAGTAAAGGGATTTTCCACCGCGACCTCACCTCCAAGGTAAGAACAGAGGACAGAGGGGGAAGCGGCTTGTTCAGGGGCGCTTGTTTCAGGGAGGAAATACTTTGAAAATGCTTTGAGTTACAGAATACTCAATGTATTTGGAAACACATTCTGTCACTTGGTCCAATCAGAGCTCAAGATTGAGTCTCAAGTCAATCTTTTTTTTTTTCCTCATTGAGACTTTTTATTCTTTATTTTATTATCAACCAAATAAAGCTTAAATATGGCAGCTGAAGACACAGAGAATACAGTATTTACAGATAAAGACTATAACATTTGAATCTTTGAATGACCCATTACCAGTGGCACATTTAACTGTAAAAGCTTTGTACATTACAAATGTTATACTTCTATTTAATTGTCCCAGGAGCACTTTTGCTGAAGCTTTTGTGATTGTGCTTCTTTTGTGCCTTCGACATTTATTTGAGCTCCAGCAACAGAATCATTTCCTTTGAGGACCAGTAAAGTATTCTGATTCTGATTTATTGATGGAAATTGTTTTGGTTCAATAATGCTGCTGTTTTTGTTATAAAAAGGTCTTTTCATTTGTGTTTTAGAGTCTGCACTGTCCAGATTACGATTACAATGATCCAAAAATATGATACTTTTTATTTTTTTTATAGTAGTCTAGTCACGATTAGTCAGTCTTGTATTCTGAATACCTAGAATACTTTTACACCGAATTATTGAGTTTCTATTAAATTGTAACACTACACTACTTTTTTTTTTTTAGTTTGTTATAGATATTTATCACAGATTGCTGAAGGAAAAAAACGCATTTGCACACACATATTCTTCCTTTTTGTCTTTCTAATACTGTGCAGTTTGAAGCTTTAGTTGCTCCCGTGATGTATTTCTGAAAGGGGAATTGCAGGAACACAGCCATTCATCAAATTCATCATGTCTTCTTTTAGTTTGTTGGTTGTCACTTTAAAAACAATCTATTTTGTCTTAAAAACAAAATAGGTTTGTATCGTATTGTTTCTGGTATGTGCCGGAATACAGTTACTCAAATTGTGTGTTCTGATGGTGTATTTTCAGTATTATGCGTTTAGTTATTTTCAATTCAATCCATATGTTTGTCCTCTTTAGGGTTTGTCCTGGTTAGAACTAGTAAAGCCATAGTATAGTCCCTTTCTCGACTCTGTTTAGCCCTAGTTTAGACCTAGAAGAGTCTTGTTTAGACCCTGGTTTAGCCCTGTTTAGACCTAGAATAGTCCTGTTTTAGATCCGTTTTAGCCTAGTTTAGACCTAGAATAGTCCCGTTTTAAACCCGGTTTTAGCCCATTTAGACCTAGAATAGTCCTGTTTTAGACCTATTTAGCACTAGTTTGACCTAGAATAGTCCGTTTACCCTATTTAGCACTAGTTTGACCTAAAATAGCCGTTTTAGACCCGGTTTCAGCACTAGTTTAGACCTAGAATAGTCCTGTTTTAGATCCGCTTAGCCCTAGTTTAGACCTAAAATAGTCCCGTTTTAGACCCGTTAGCACTAGTTTAGACCCTAGAATGTCCGTTTTTGGATCCAGTTATCCCTATTTAGAACCTAGAATAGTTTTAGATCCGGTTTTGCTCTAGTTTCGACCCAGAATAGTCCTGTTTTAGAGCCGGTTTAGATCTGGTGGTACTTGGAAGTCATATATTTTCTTAGGTGGTACAGGGTGTGAAAGATTTGAGAGCCGCTGCTGTCAAACATTTGTAAAAGCTGATTATAATGTTCACACACAAAGAACATACCCAGACTTGTTTTGGTTCCCGTTTGTGGTTCCTGTAGAACTGCCTGGTGCGCTGCGACACTGGACTGTTCACGGCGGTGGTCGGAGACTTCGGACTCGCAGAGAAGATCCCAGACTACAGGTCAGTGACAACAGCACCACGAGAAACATTCAGACTATTCATTTTAGTTTAAGGCCAGACCCTGCAGGTGAATAGGAACAAATCTGTCATTTAGAGAAAGCATTTTGAAACTCCTTCTTTAGTTTGCTTCAATAAATGTGAGAATTTATCATGTCATATTTTAATATGAAATAAGGCATTTTGTGTTTGTAAAAATGGCCAAAATGTCACATATTTGAGCAAGATGAATGTGAAAAATAAAGCAGCTTGTTCACATTCTTGCTTCATTTTGGATATCTTTGCCTCATTTTTAAACTTTATTAAAACAGGCTTAGAATCAGATACCACCAAATCCTTCAATACGATACATCAAATTCTTAAATACAAGATTGTAAAATGTATGATATTTATGTCTCAAAAACGATGTTGTTGTTTGTTTAAATGTTTTATATGTTGAGAAAGCAAACGGACGAAAAAAAAAGGGAAATAATGAGGGTTTTTTTTCTTAATGTCTTTCCCAGTGACAGCGTGAACAAGCAGCCTCTGGCCATCGTTGGCTCCCCCTACTGGATGGCCCCAGAAGTTCTGCGAGGAGAGATCTATAACGAGAAGGTAAATACAATATGAGCAGCAGTTTTCCTGTTAAATAAATCTATTCCACCCTGTTAACCCTGCACCAGATAAAGGTCAAAGTCAAATGTCGTGGAACTCTTTCTTGTTCAGGTGGACGTGTTCGCTTATGGCATCATCCTATGTGAGATTATCGCCAGGATTGAAGCTGATCCCGACTTTCTACCAAGGACGGAGGTAGGAAACATTCAAATATAAATAAAGTCAGTGTCCTTTAAGAACGACTGCATGTCATCAGATTGTTCAAAATTAGGAACGGAAGCGACGAGGGGGAAAACGAAGTAAACCATTATACTCTTTCAATGATTAACTGACAGAACTAAATGCTATAGATAATAAATCTTTATAGCCAAGACAGAGCAACGATATTTAATTTCCTGGGTAGAAATATCAATTACTTTGCTTTTCTATTTCAAAGTAGAGAGAACATACTCTTTTCTAGCCTTAAAATTGTATTGAGCTTTATTTAACTACATTGTAGGTTCAACATTTCCCAGTATTTGTCCAGTAAAACCTAAAAATCAAGATTTTGCCATCATCAAACATGCTGTTAAATGTGTTTCAGGCTCTGATGTCACTCACATGTGTTGTTCATTTGACAAAACCATTGATTTTTCATATTTTGTAATATTCTGAGGTTAATCCCAGTTTCTCAATTGAAATCACATTATTTTGTATGTACAAACTTTTAAAAGGTCTATAAATAACCACCTTTCATCCAGAAGAGACAGAGAAATTATGCACTTTGACCCAGAAGTACTGCATTACTTACAAAAAAGTAAAAATACAGATACACCTGGTCAAATATTACTCCAGTACAAGTATTAGATCATTACTTAAATTAAAGTGCTGAAGTATTTGCTGTAGAAGTGACTGAAGTATTGAAATTACTAAGTGTTGTGCTTGTGAATGAAAATTAAAATACAGGAGATTACTTCTAAAGAATACATTGTATATTTGGGTTTTATCTTTTTAAATCCACCCTGTAAAAGATTAGATCAGATTAGATTTCCTATGTGTCTTGGTCAGGTTTACCACATTTTAATCAGTCTGTTTCATGGATATTGTGCGTGAGCAGGAGTTTTATGGTATTTATTTCAGAGTTAAGCAAAACACTTCCAGAAATCCCACTACCACATATTTACATTGACCCTCGAGGCAGGCGATAAATGTGAACGGATGAACTCATAAGAATCCCATGAATTTCAGAACATGTTTGTAGACGTGTGATTCTGAATTACAGGTATGACTGGAGTTTTTGGTTAAAAAAACACTCTTCTTTCAGATTGGATATATATATATATATATATGTTAATATATATGTAACATGTCATGTTTGTTTGTGCATTTGTCAAACGAGTTGGTGGAGAAGAATTTTGTCTTGGGTGGATATAAAACGTAAAAGTCTTAAAGAAATGAGACGTTCCATTATCTAATCTTGTGATTTGACAATTGTGCCAATTTAAATTGCAATTTGTTTTCATAATAAAAAACAAAACAAAAACAGGTTTCTTTCTCTCTCTCTTTCTCGTGCTCTTTCTCTCTCTCCTTTTTTTTTTTACGGTGTCGCATAAAGCACATTCTTCGAAGTCGTACAACTACAGTAGATGGCGGTAAATGCACCTTTTCAGGTGGCTGCCGACCGCCATTAAAAGTAACACAACAACAACATTCTATTGTTCCAAACCAGGATATAAAGGGATTTTTCTGCCCTTTTGTGGTTCATTACACAATCCATTCACATTTGTATTTCGTTACTTATTTATTGCTATTTTACGGTTTTATGATTTTGCTTTTATTTCTATTAGAACTAGTAAGATCAAGCACTTAGTATTAATTCAGTTGTTTTGTATTGTTTTGTGTTTGTGCAGCTCTGTTGTTTTGTGTATAAAATATGCTCCCATACAATAAAGTGGATTTGGTTTTGAAGACACTTAGAGGCACATTTAAAAACTAATTTATTCAGATTGGCTTTAACACTCTTTTAACACTTTATTTTGTACAGTTGGTTTTTATTTAGTTTTATGTTTTGTATATTTTTCATCGTGAAGCACTTTGGTCACTTTGAGTGTTGTAAAGGGCTCTATGAATAAAAGTTGATTGATTTCTTATGGAGATTTTTATGCAAATGAATATCGCTAATGTAATAATTCATCATTTGTGTGTGTCTGTAGGACTTTGGTCTGGATGTGGAGGCGTTTGAAAACATGGTTGGGGACTGTCCCGCTGCGTTCTTCAGCCTGGCCGTGACCTGCTGTAACGTGAGTGCCTGTCAGAATCGTGTGTCGCTAAACGTTAAAGTAACATTATGTAACTGCAAAGTCCTGCCCCGTTTTCCCGCTCTTCAGATGAGCGCGGAGAGGCGACCCACTTTCTCCGACATCGTCTTCTCTTTGGAGGGAATGGAGCTGGAGGAGGAGGAGAAGGACAAGCCCATCGCACTCGGTAAAAAGAGCTGTCATTTTCTATTATACTTCTTTTATTAGTGTTCTTTTCACGCATTAAAGGGGAGTATAGGCGCATCCAGTGGTCGAAGCAAGGGGTGCAGATTAGAGAAGAAACTAAAAAAACAAGCAACTACAGCAGAATATAGAAAACATCTACGTTATTCTTTCACAATGTTTATTTTTTTAGCTTGATGTGTTTGGAAGTCCCTGTGTTCCGTGTCAACAACATCAAGGAAGTCAAGAAGCCATTTTTGTTGTTATATTTTTTTAATAAGACGTTTTTTGTAAGGTTGGTAGTGATTCTTAAAAGCTGTGTGGCACGCAAAACAAGCCGAATAATAATAATAATTTTAATATAATTTTAATAATTTTAGTTTCACCAGGCAAAACATTAAGAACAAATTTCTATTTACAATGGGCGGGGTTGAAATTGAACTGCCAATCCTTCATTTTATCTTGTATACAGATTTTTTTTTTTACTGTAAATTAAATGACACTTTAAATATCTAACGTGGACCAAACATCGTTCTTCTTTCTCCACCTCGCAGAACCAGCGGTCGCCGACGTGAGCCCGTACCGACGCGCAGCTCACCCTGTCACCACGGCAACTGCGTTCAACAACAACGACAACAACAGCAGCAGCGCAGCAGCAGGGTCTGGCCCGGAGTCAGTCGGACATGCTGTCGCCGTCGCCCCTCACGCCGCCTCTGGTCGGGACGCTCTGCTCGGGTCAACCCCTTCTCCCTCCGTCAGGACCTGAACGGGGGCAAATGCAAACTTCTAGACACGCCGAGCAAGTCTGTGATCAGTTTGACGTTCACTTTGCCCGCGCTGAGGGACCCGTGCATTGTCTCCGCACCTGTTCAGATCATCTCCGGGGGTCAGCGCGCCCCCTAGGAGGTGCCAGTCGCTGCCGTGTACCCCGGAGCTTTGCAGGACGGTCGTTTTGCAAAGCGATAAAGACACAAAAAAAAACGACGACCGTTACGAAACGTGGAAGTTGAAGAAGACGATTTGAATTTCCAAGCGGTAACAGAGGAAGCGACGGGCGAAGATACAAATTTACCCGTCGAACTGGAAATGGTTTCGTTGGAGCGATTAGATGAGGAGGACGAAGCGGAGGAGGAGAGCACCGTTCAAAATCGAGCCCATGGACTGCACGAAATCGCCAGAATCCGCGGATGGACGTTGCAATCGAACCAAACGACCAAACCGCTCCTCACTTCCACCTCCACCTGTCTGCGCACGAACTGTTGGCGCATCCCGATTTCGAACGGGCCCCCGACTCTGCCTCCTCTGCCGCGCTTGGACAACAACAACCAAACGTTCGGACAGTGGGTTGGAGTCGGCGCCAAAGGCTACACTCCCGCCGCGCCGCTTTACAATCCTGACTCGCGGACGGAGCAAAACGACGACGTCATTTCCTGTCCCGGTTGCTGCCTGGTCGGACTGAGTTTGCCGTCGATTTGCTTGCGCGCGTCCGGCGGGTAGTGACGACGCGGCGGCGGTGGAGAGGAGGAGAGCGTCCATTACCAAGGCAAAGAGCACACTGGAATTTAAACGGGACGATATCGGGAGGGAGCGGATCGGCCTCCTCAGCGAACAGCGCGACCAAAGCTTTACTGTGTCGGGGACAAACGGGTTAAGCGGCGACGCCGAGTGCGGGCGCCGGAACCTGGACTGCCACTACCGGAGGCTCAGACGTAGAGTTTAAAGCAGAGGAGAAGTTTCGGGATAAGCACAGAATGTAAACAACAGTGGAAAGACTCTATAACAGTCACTACACAGTCTGAAACAAACAGTTGGGCATTATTTCTCTGAGGGGATGAACATCAATCAATCAATTAGACACCTGGCTAGCTTACTGTTAGTTGTCAGTACTTCTTCTTTAATTCTGTCTCTATCGCCGTCTAAAATGTTTAAATACTATAAAATCAGGCAGTTAACAGTGAGTTGTGATGGATGTTAAAGACTATAAAACGGGCGAATACTTGACAAAAGGAAACTTCTTTAGAAATGGACTTGTTTGGGGTCTCAATGCTAACCGCTAATTCTACTGTTGAGACATACAACATTTTAAAATAAAAAAAAATTGTAATACCAAACAGAAATAATCTTCAATCAGAATGCCTTTACTTTAAAATGTGAATTGGTTATTTATTTAATATTTAACATTTTAATAAAAGTTAGCATTAGCCGTGAGAAACGGTTAGCGTACCCATTTATTTACATTGTACAATTCATACGAAAAGCAATTCAAAGTGCTTTCCAAAACAATAAAAAAGATACAATAAGATTACACTAAGATACAAAATCACGATACAAACAAATACAAACATTAATAGTCAATACAAAATGAATATGAAAAGAGAAGAGGGCAAATAAAATAAAACAAACAACAACAAAGAATATATTCATAATGGAGCAATTGTTTATTAAGAAGGCTTTGTAACTACTTAAGGTGCAACTAAGCCTTAATAAACTATTTGTTCATTATGAATTAAGTCTTTATTCATGCTTTTTTAAGGATATTAAAGTGTATGTTAATGTGTAATTATGTTACCAATTACACTTTACGTTTTTGTCTCTTTTTATGGTCATTTTCATAAGCTTTAACAATTGCGATATTAAAAAAATGTCAATAAATCTCACACCTCTAGAGTATTTACACGGCTAGTATATTTTGGTTGAATTGTACTTTTTACTTTTCAAATTTGTGCTCTCCCAAGTTACAAAGACTGGTTTCTAACTAATTCTCAGTAGCAGAGCACAGCACCATCTTGTTCGCACAGATTTCTCTCACAAACAAACAAACAACACCGCACTTACACTTCCAACATCGTCCCATCTGACACTGCAGCAGTCAATCTTTCACTGTTTGCAAAGTACAAATATTGTTCTTTGACTGCGAAGAAGAAACTCGAATAAATTGAAAGAATAATTGACCAGGAGGGACATGCAAAGTGCTTTGTGTAGAAAGTAAATTGTAACCGTAACCTTTTAGTTCAGACTGTGTAGTGACATCCGGAGATAACGACAACACCTCCTGCTGGGCATAAAGAGAATAGAATGCAAAGGACCACTGTAGATGGTCAGAAATAATGTGTCAAATGAAGCTCAAAAGTGAAAGGAGAACTCATGACCCTGAAAGTAAAATTCCTATTCATATTTTCCAGTAAAAACAATTATATTAAGGGTTTAATTATTCAAAATATTTCATCAAAACTTGACAACAACGTTTTTGGGGCTGCCCTGATTTTGCGGGGGGAAATCAATTACCTTTTTTGCCATTGCGATTTGTTTGCATTTCAGAATTCCACTGACAGTCCACATTTCAAACTCGTCCAGGAGTTGTAACTTTTGAAAGCTGACTGAAATACGAAATGCTGAACTAATTAAGAATCACACGCATTTCAGAATGTGTTTGTAGAGCTCTAAAGTACAAGGTTATCAGGTTTCATCTATAAAAGTCAAGACATTCTGTTCTTTTCAGAGTACGTTTTTTAATCAAAATCATTGCAGCCTTTGCGAATTGGTCATTTTGATGAGGAACTCTTAATGTTAAGGATGGGCGATATATCGGGCCCGAAAATGTATGTGTAATCTTCCAATTTGTCCAGAGCATCAGATTTGTCTTTTTGACCAGACAAATGAGGAAAACATGGAAATAGAAGAGAAATTAGGCTTAAAAAATAGCTTTTTAAAAAAATAAATACTAATTGATACTATAACAAGTGCCAAAACTAGATTATCATTACTAAAAAATAATCACATTAGCACTAGGGGTGGGCGATATTTGCAAAAAATAGTTCCTTATAACAATATTCTGACGACGTGTCAAACAGAAATGTGTTAAAACATGTCTCTAAATGTATTTGTTGAGGTTTAAATATCAGACAAATGTGAAATATCTGTAAACATATACCCCAAAAGTGCAGAAATATTACCTTAAACTATTATTTAAAAGTGTTTGTTTTTTTAAATTCAACTTTTTTTGTAAATTAAATTATTCATATCGTCAAAACAACATACACAATATTGTCCACCCTTAATCAGCCGGACAAAAAGTGACCTTTCCTGAACAGGTTTAAATGATCTTTAGGTTTATCAGAACTACTGTAAGACCACATAACGTAAAGAAAGTGCAGTTATTCAGTGTTGAATATTTATATCATAATACGCCTATTCTTTGATGTCGAAATTGAGTTGGAAAATATCATTTATCGGCCACAACAGCAAGACGAATATCAGATATCGGTATCGGACTATCCCTACTTAATATAAAAAAAAAATCCAACTGTCTATGGTAAATATTGACAAGAATTTTACTTTCTTTCACTGTTGGGCTCCATAATTTATTTGGAGGGAAGAAAAAGGTTTGCTGCTCTGAAACTCCTGCAACAAAATGACCTGTACAAATAAAACGGATGATGATTGTAACGCGCCATGCACTGCTATATACAGTACTCCTGAATATATTTTTTACAAATGTATTTATTATTTATTTACACACTGTAATCACACACTGGTAATGTTATAATTTTCCTTTTTTTTTGCAATTTATACATTTCTGTTGAATTTTTAAACGATACTTGGGAGGTTTCTACTGTAGTATTCTAGCTTCTGCACTGACTTAGCTTATGTCATGTTGCCCTTTGTAAAGAAGACATTCAGCAGTGTTTTGCTACTTGAGTGGGTTAAAACTCGTGGACTGTTTCCTCGCTGTATGTATATAATAATTTGTGAAGCGGTTTTGTAATCTTATTTAACTGATGAAGCCGAGTAGCACGAAGTGAACTGTTCGTTTAATACATTTAATAAAGATGACTGACTGTACATTTTTACTGTTGAGTGAATGAGAATGCATGTTATTTGGTTGATTTTTCTCATGTGAAACTTTTATTTTTGCACTTGTGTTCAGGGCACAAAGTTTTCACTACTTGGTGCTTCATTCAAATCTACTGTTGTTGTTCGAAGAGGTGAGTGATATTGACAAAAATGAATACCTCGATTACTTCTTGATAATTGATATTTCTGATTTGGACAATATTTTCACAATTCATTTGAAATGTGCTAAAATGTGCCTGTAAATGTCTTGGTGGAGGTTTAACTATCGCACAAAACGGGAATGAACCATAAAATGAATCACAAAAACGCAGAAATATCACTTTATACCGGATTATATTGGACTTTTTGTCTCTTTCAGTGGGCTTTTGAAAATTATTTTAAAGAGGCTGTACCTCTATTACCATGTATTCAAGCAAAATTTGTTTTTCCAGTAAAAGCTGCTCTTACGGTCAAAATGAAACCGCTGTGTGCTGACTGCATTTGAAAGTCTATATAACAGGCTTTCCTGTTTTTCTAATTATGACATAGTTTAGAACATGTGGTAAATATTTATCATAGTTTTACTTCCACTAAATTGAAGTTTGTGAACAGGAAGTAGAGCTGAGGTCTAAAACAGAATCTCTGTTATGTTGTGTTATATGATTGTATGGTATGTTTGTCAAATGTTTGCACAGTTAATCACATTTTAATCCTGATTACAACTACTGTGGAAAACAAAGTACAAATCTATTTTCTTCCACTTCAAATTACAAAAAATGGTGTAGAATAAAAGCAATTGTGACATTGGGGCGCTGGTTCTGCCTTGCACAATTTGGAGCAATAGATTTTGTCTGCCCGCTAAATATTGAAAAAAATATATATATATATATATCTATATTAAAAAAAAAAATTACAAATAAATTATATGAAGTCAAATTTCCCCCCTACAGTATGTAAATGATTGTTTCAAATAATGTGATTTTAATTATGACCCAAATAACTGTGTTTATGATTTGTTTTCTTTCTTTTACCATAATCAAGCAGCTTTAATACACTGCAAATAATAGGAATATCTATGATTTGTCTTCTTAATCATAAAAATAACTTCTTTTTTTTTTTAAAAAGCGAAATATGTCTCAAATCTATATGAATATTAGTAATTCATATAATTGAAAGTAGTATGTAATTTTGAATAGATATTCCTTTTTGCAGTGTCAGATTGAAAAGCTCTTGTGATGTTGGAGTTGGACTGTTTTCATTTCACTGTTTGTTTGGTTGTTCATGAAACAAAGAGAAATCTGCGCTCAATAATAAACCGATTATGACTGAAACGCATTTTTGTGTTTTTATAAGAAAATAAAGTAAATACGAGCTATAACTGTGTGTACTTAAAGTACACTTGCTCTATCCTCTGCACCTTTTTACTGCATGACAGAGAAAACAAACTATTTTACTTTGAATTTAATTTGAAACCAAGTTAATTAAAAATGTAATGAGAATATTTATGAATAATGTGTAGGTTCATGTCACGTGACAGCAACATCCTAGAACTACAGTTTAAAACTGAGCTGGAGCAGGTCAGAATTCTTTGGTGTCATTTGCAGTTTAATTGTCAGAGTTGTTGACCTGGTTTGTGGTGAAAAGCTCTGTAAGAACAAAAACTGGCACAAATTCATCGTCTTCTCTGTGTGTATGAATAAACAAAAGAGAAATTGTTTTTTCACAATAACTTCAGAAAGTGGTACCAATTCCAAAAGCATGATTGATGTAATTGAAATGACTTTAAACTCTAGACAAGTTTGTGGAGCCGGTCCCAGACAAATGATGATACGTGCATCATTTGTCAGGATTTCTTTTGAGGATTTCTATTTTAGATATTTCTTGAAAAAACAGTGAATCTCCCACAGAGTTACACAGGCCTTGCCCACCATCTGAAAGAATGACATCATCAAATGATAGAACCTTTTACATTTGGATTTAACCAATCCAACTTTATTTGGATATCACATTTTACCAACACTAAGTCTCCAAAGGGCTGCACAGAGTACAAAACAAGCACACGTAAATATGTTAAAAATATAAAAAATTAAATTAAAAATAAATAAATACATACAATCTGTAAGAATCTGTAAATACGAAGAAATATTCAAACGTGTGAAAAAACGGAACATATTTTGATTACTGATGAGACAAATGTAAAGACAAGGCGTTTAGGATGAGACTTTTAACTTATAAAACGTGACATATCAACGCAAACATACACAACGAAGTCAAAAGTAATGCAAACTCCGATCCCATTTACACACAGCACAGTGTTTTAGAGTCTGTACAGTCCAGATAATTACCATGATTAAAATATGACAGATTATTTTTAAATTTGACTAGTCATTCATGATTAGTCAATTAATTATTGCTGCTTTATTTCTTTCATCACTGCCTGGCTGTGATTGGCTGGTCTCCCTAAGGGCAGAGCCGCTTCTGGCCATGCATGCGCACTCCCTCTCTTTTTCTCTCTTTCTCTGTCTTTCTATTGCTCTCTTTTCTCTCACTCTCTCTTTCTATTTCTCTCCCCATCTCTTTTTCTCTCTTCTTTCTCTCACTTCCCTCGTTCCCTCTCTCTTTCTCTCCCTCTTTGACCCTTTTTCTCTCTCTCTCTCTCTCTCTCTTTTCTCGCTCATCTTCTTTTCCATCCCTCAATCTCTCTTTGTTTTTCTCTCTTCATTCTGTCTCTTTCCCCCCCTCAGCCCCTCTCTTACTCTCCCTCCTCTCTGACCCTCCCTCTCTCCTCTCCTCCTCCTCTCTCTCCCTCTCCCTCCCTCTCCTTCCCTCCCTGCTAGCCCCCTCTCTTACTCTCCCTCCCTCTCTCCCTCCCTCTCTCTCCCGTCCCTCATCTCTTCCCTACCCTCTTCCTCCCGCTCTTCCTCTCTCTCCCTCTCTCATCTCTCTCACCTCCCTCTTCACTCCTTCCTCCTCTCTCTCTCTTTACGCGCGCACTCCATCCATACATGCGCCGCTGCCGACGCCCCCGTTCGCAGCCGCAGCGTGACAAGAGGAACGGTCCTTTTCCCCTCATCCGTTCTAAAACACGCCGTTCGCAGAGAGAATCCCCTCCGCTTGGATTGTTTATTTAAAAGGTACGTGTCTTATTTCAATGGTAGGAAATGAGACTGCGCGTTGTGGATGCTTTGGATCCGGACATGGGCGTGCGTAAATAGCTCGACCAGAGAACTGTTTTATTGGGTTAGCCCCGATACATTCATCTATTTTTAGCTCCAGAGTGATGGCTAATGCAGAGTGAGGGGATAAATTGCTTTTTTGTGTGTGGATTTTAGGCTACTACTGTGTGATAGTCTACGACAGGGTGGTCCCATCACGAAGAACTCACACCGGATAGGACAAATATGGATTGGACCTCATGCATGGAAAACATGTTTTATTTCATCACTTTAATTTTTTTATTTATTTTTTTTTAATTTTTTTTACTAGTTGCATCTAAACAATATACTGAATAAATAAAATATGTTTTATATTTTATGTACTCAATAAATAACATCCCTTGTTTTACATCATTGCAGTCATATCAATAAAAAAATCAAAAAATCCCATGCCCAAGCTCTCATTAATAACATTGATATAATGAGCTTACTATTTTGCTTTCTTCAAACATTTTAATAAAAGGATTTTGGAAAGCATTGGACTATTTACACTTTAGGACGATAAGTGACTACTACTACTACTACTATACTATATACTAACTATTCTGAGATAAGAATAAGTGTGTTTACACTTCTGTTTAGTCGTAATTAATTAGGTTAATCGAGAATCATGATTATTCAGGTCGCAATATAATCGTGAGAACCAAAAAATAATAATCGTGACAATTTTAGAAAAAAAATTAAGCCTCAATCTATAGCCCAATAAATATACCTAAATGTAAATAACTTCTAATCTGGCAGTTTTTGTCAAATTTGATTTTATTTTATCTTTCAGAAAGTTTAATTCCACAAAGCTGGTCCCAAACTTGAGGAGTAGTAACATGTTAGAAAATGAAAGAAAATGAAAGATTCCTCTCTTGGTTTGTCATAGTCTCAATAATCGCGAATAGTCATCAAATTGTGATGCTTTTTCTCGCAATAATCATTACACTAAATTTAAAATCGTGACATCCCTAGTCCTAATGTAGACTTGGTTTGGTCCTGTTCTACTTCTGGTCAAGTCCAGGTTTTGTGCTGGATTTAGTCGCAGTCTTTATGTGGTACAAACTCAACCTAAACGCAGATTTGACAGGAGATTGTTTGCAGAAATAGCTCTTTGTCGGAAAAATAAACGCAAACTTTGTGTCTTTGTAAAGCGAGTCTTGTTCTAAGCAGTCCTGGTTTCAGCCCGGTTTAGTCCTGACTTGGTTTGGTCACGTTCTAGTCCTGGTCAAGTCCAGATTTTGTGTTGTTTGGATTCGCTATAACGCAGATTTGACAGGAGATTGTTTGCAGAAAGTCATATAATAATGTATTCAGTAACAAAATAGCCTTCCACTGTGCGGCTTCGTAAAGTGAGTCTCTGGTTCAAAGCCGTCCTTGGTTAAAAAAAACCACGGCCGAAGCTAAAAGTGTGGTGACCAGTGCTTCCTTTGTCCTTGTCAGCTACAGCAGGTCGTGCTGAAATATTCACCACTTTCTCCGCATAGGTCGAGTTCACACATCATGCATTCTCAGCCTTTAAAGATTAAAGTTGAGGTGGAGGTCAGGATTCTACAGTAAATGCACCATTAAGATGTAAAATTGCAGGTTATTATCTACCTTTCTGTTATTACTGCCTATCCACATGAAACAAAAACTGGCACAAAGTTCAGTGTCTTATTTAGAAGAAGAAGACGTAGTATGCTTTTTTGGTACTTAGTAATAAACGCATACTAGATCAATATTTTACATTTGGTTCATTGTAAATGGCGATATTGATTTAAAATGGATAAATAATAGAAAGACTTCCTGTTCAAACCAATTGATTCTCTGCTGCTGACTCCGCCTCTGACTCCGCCTCTGACACCTGCATTTCATTTGAACAAGCGAAAGATTTGACTCAACATTTTTTGAATAATTGTTGTTTTATAACTTGTAAGAAATAAGGGGTGTTGAGCTCTCTGCGGAGCTTCGGTTCTTAATTCTAAACAATAATAAGTGAGTGAACAGTGTGGCTCAATACAGGATTACTCAAACAATTGAAATATCATTTTGAGGTGCATTTTGATGGAAAAGGAAAGCCGTGAATGAATGATGTTTAAAAAGCTTACTGAAAGTAAATTTTTTATTCATAGTCGCCTATTTGATGAAGCCTTGCATTAAAAGTACTTAATAGAAGTTTTCTTTGAGGACTAGTACCTGAAGTTAGAAGTAGTAATAATAAGAGCAATTGTAGCAGCAATTTGGCACTTTTTTTTTTTTTTTTTTTTTTTTTTACATTGCTTTTAAATCACTTTTATATCTACTTATTTAGCGCTGTCAATGTGTTTTGGTTAATTGATAATCGTGATTTTCAGGTCACAAAATAAATAATTTAAAAAAAAAAATGTTTTTACACCGCAACAATTAGTCATTTCAGTTCAGTCTATTCTCCAACATTGTCTACACGTACACGTATTCCTCTGTCTGTTTATGAGACAAGTAGCATTAACTTTTTCAATCAGACAGTTTGCTCTCATAACGCGTTGTTTGGTCATACAAGCCAACGATCGTGAAGAATCCAAATTGTGACGTTTCTTCTCACAATAATTGAAGTAAAATTTGCTGCGTGACATCCTGAACTTCTTCCATCCCTATTCCTTTGCAGTAGTACTACAAGTCTGGGGCTGAAGCAAGTTAATCCATGAATCGCAAACCATCGATTATTGAAATAATCCTCAACTAATGCAGTAATCGAATAATCGTTTTCGCGCATAGACTAGAAAGAATGCGGTATGGTGAGAGAAGAGGTTTTAAGTCTGAGACGCAGCTGCGATGAACCCAACATGACGCTAAAAATGTGTAAAAAATGTCTTCTTTTAAATGTATTGATTGATTTTTTTTGTCAAGTCCTTAAGCGACATCTCTTTTAGCTTCGTCTTGTTCAAATTTGGTAAAAAATATCAGCCCCACTGCAGTCCACAGTTTTTTTGGGACAAACTGCTTTGCTCACAAACTCTTTGTCTGCTTTGTTGCTGTATGTATTCGTTCATTAAGAAGTCCACCAGATCAGTCATTTAAAGGGTGAAAATCAAACTATTGTAATCACAGTTTTACTCAGTTTGTAATAAGACTTGTACAATTGGTGAATGGGGTTGATATTTTAAACCCTGCTTGGAAAAATGCGTCAGTTTTGTACAATTTCCCAGAAGCCACTGAACAATTAGTCCAATTTACACTGCTGCAAATCCCAACAGTCGCTTACAATTAAATCAAAGTAAATTCAATTACGCCCCTTTTGAGAACTCCTACTTGGGCTGTTTATTTAAGTTTAATCAAATCAAGATCCAATCGTTTCAAATCCTCTGTCAGTAGAAGCTTGTTGTTAAAGCTGAGTTTATTTAACCTATAAATCTACCTATAAAATAAAACAATTGTAAATAGCACTGCACGTCACAATATTGTAAACTATTGCGAAATGCGATATTGATATTATTGCGGTATTTAAATGTACTTTTTGACATATTAAGACACGTATTCGTCAGAATCAGTCAAAATAAAAACTCAACAGAGACAACACCGACACTAAACTTAGACTGGAGAAGGAAAGTCACGAATCCAATCTGCGTTTGACATCTTTTTCAGTTCAAATACGACACGCATTTCTGTCTGCGATGTTGATTTTTATTACAATATTTATACGTCGTGCAGACAAAGAGCGATCACGTTTTTGCCGGTTTGTCCTGGTCCTCATATAGTCCTGGTTTAGAGCCGGTTTAGTCCTGGTTTAGACCTTGGACCAGCACGTTTCTCTTTCCCTGCTGAGAGGTGAAAGTGCTGCCTCATGTGTTTGAGTGAAGCTGTGATTGTCTCATGCATAATGGATAAAGGCCGCGCTCGTGCGTTTGTGGCTACAACTGATTTTATTAAACACAACACACGCTGTTTACTGCCGCTTTAAACTGTTCGAAATATCTGCATTCGCAATATCAAATGTTTGTGTTTTTACTATTTTATTGCGGGAGGAAACGTCACGCTCTAACGATTACCGACACATAAAGCAAAAGTGAAATCCTCAATACATTACTGTGAGAAAAGTAAAGTTATCGCGATGTAAAGAGCCACACTGTGTTCTTCATTTTGCTTCTAAAATTGTTCGATTTCGATTATATTGTGACCTCAATAATCAGGATTATCGATGAACTGAATAATCTTGACATCCCTAGTGTCATTTTAAAAAGATATTGAAGACTTCACGTTTTGTATGGCAATGTTTTCCAAATCCAAATGTATTTTAGTGCAGTATAAATAGGATTCCACCCCCCTTGATTAAACCAAATCAACAATATATTTGAATTCGTAAAACTGTGAGACAATTTTTCAAAACTGGAAAGATGTGTTTTTTAATTGAACTCTTTGATTTGATTTCTGTTTTGTAGACGTATTTGACCTAGTCCCAACTCCAGCTCCAGTGCGGTTCTCCAGCAGAGATTCAAGGACACGGACTAAACTAAACCAAATCGTACAAAAGACCAGGACTAAACCAGGACTATCATATATTCAACTGTTCAACTGGGACCATTCTCCTACTGACAATGGGTTGGGGACAAAATATATATCTTAAAGGCAGATTTTTCCTAAATTCTGAAGGTTCTGAAATTCTGAGTGAACTGACAGTACAAAGTGAATAGATGTCTAATTAAAGTGCATATGTCAGATTCCTGTGTTTTTTTTAATTATAACCTTGTTTGGGAGAATCACGTTGGTTTATATTTATCATAGTTTTACATCAGTCAAGTGGGCAGTTTGTAAAGAAAACTTGAGAAGCTTTGAAAAGTTGAAGTTCACAGGAAGTAGAGCCGAGTTCTGACTCGTAATCCCTCTATGATGTCATCAATGTGCAATGTTCCATTCAAAATACAATTCACACAAAACTGTGTAAACCGTCAGTTTAAACAATCATTTAACAAAATAAAGGCGTTATCAGGTATTATTATTTGTCAAATCATAACTATTGTGTCAATTATATGGATTTTGGCTCTTGTTTACAGTATTGTTGCTGGGTAACAGTTGTGGAATTACCTCTACCTATGTCACATCTGCTGGTCATGTGCAGCCAGGAAGTAACATTATAAACCTGACCGAAATTGTCAAATTTGGTTAAAATGGGCAAGATTATTTTATAAAGTCTTTATTTTATTTGGCCTGTAGGCTTTATTAGAATGGGACAGTTTTAGTGTGACATGGGGATGAGAGAATGGAGGACATGCAGAAAATGATGACGCTGACACAGAGCCTTCAACTTTTTAAATATACAGTAATCATCACGGTATGTTTCAGTTGAATTTGTAGTCTAATACATGCACTTGAATTTTATTTTTATTTTGTTTAAAGTCTGGGCAGAATGACTGTTCACTTTTTTATTTTATTCTTATTATTCATGGGTTTGGAGTGCAAACAGTTTCCTGATGAATTGAAAGTGATTTACAGCTTTTTCTTTGTGTTTAAATGCCCAGAAGCTTGATTCAGTAGTTTCTCTTTTATCAGATGGTGGACCAAAAGGAATAGAAAAGGGAAGAAGAAGTCCGAGAGCCTCCATTTTTCTTGTTAGTAAAGGATCATGACATTGCAAATCGTTTAAAAATCCCTGTGTATATTTCTGTTGTCTGTGGTTTCACTTGAAGGATACACGTTCCACAACGGTGCGTCTTCTTCTCAAGCTGAGATCTGAGCCTGATTATGTAACTCTTCTGACTTTGCCCTTGTTCTTTCACTTCCTGCTTTGCAGACCAGTGATGACGTCGAACCGCAATTGGCTGATACTCTCTCTGATCACCATGGCGACCGGGCGTAAAGGTGAGGTCGCGCTTCGTGTTATTTTGGCCACTGCAGCAGGTTTGCTTTATTTTGATTTCGTTGTGTTCGTGTGTGTGCGTGTGTGTGTGTGTGCGTGGTGTGTGTGTGTGCGTGCGTGTGTGTGTGTGTGTGTGTGCGTGTGTGTGCGTGTGTGTGTGTGCGTGTGTGTGTGTGTGTGCGTGTGTGTGTGCGCGTGTGTGCGTGTGTGTGTGTGGCGTGTGTGTGTGTGTGCGTGTGTGTGCGTGTGTGTGTGTGCGTGTGTGTGGTGTGGGTGTGTGGTGTCGTGGTGTGTGTGGTGTGCGTGTGTGTGTGTGTGCGTGTGTGTGCGTGTTTGTGTGCGTGCGTGCGTTGTGTGTGTGTGTGTGGTGTGTGCGTGTTTGTGTGGCGTGTGTGTGTGTGCGTGTGTGTGTGTGTGTGCGTGTTGTGTGTGCGCGTGTGTGCGTGTGTGTGTGTGCGCGTGTGTGGTTGTGTGTGCGTGTGTGTGCGTGTGTGTGTGTGCGGTGTGTGTGTGTGCGGTGTGTTGCGTGTGTGCGTTGTGTGTGTGCGTGGTGTGTGGTGTGTGCGTGTGTGGTGTGTGTGTGCGTGGTGCGTGCGTGTGTACGTGTGTGTGATTTTCATTCTTTTAAAAACAGTGATTAGTCGAAAGAGAAGAGAAACTCAGACAAAACATGAAACAGAACCAATCTAACTTAACTTTATTTGTATTGCACAATTTATAAGACTGTTTCCAAATAATCAGGTTCTAGCAATATAAAACAAACATTCAGCTCTTAAAGTCAGCAGAAATATGCTACATTTCCATCAAACTAACAAGACTAAAGAATAAAATAAACAAAAACTAAAGAATAAAATAAATAAAAACAATATTCCCTCATTTGGATCCATCTCAATTTTTGATATAGTTGTCTTTTATAAAACAGATAAAAATGTCTTTCAATTTCAATTTCCTGAACATAAACAATACAAACTTTTAATAATTGCCATTTAAAAAAATAATAATAATTGTCACATTTCTTCCCCGAAGTCTGAACTCACTGACTGAAGCTGTACAGCCCTAAGTTACTGCTTTGCCTCGAATGTTCCACAGTATTGTATTAAACATATTTATCTCCGTAGACAAAGCATTTTTGAGCCCAGAAACCACAAGGCTAGATATATAAGCTTAATGCCATACTGTGGAACATTCCAGGTAAAGCGATAACATCCAGAGAGAGCATGTGCATGGCAAATCCTTCACCAAAAAAAGTATATATATATATATATAGTGCACATTTAGTGATTTTATTTGTGAATTGCACTGAAACATCTCTGCTATCCATACATTTCATTCAGATTGATTAGAAGTTAGGACCATTGCCATAGCGACAACATTTTAAAATCATGTATGTAACCCATGAATACAGGCCATCGTCTCTCGTGCTCCTCACCTGCTGGAATAGGTCACGTATTGGCTTTAAGTCTTTTCGACTGACACAAATCTTTGGAGTTGAATAATGGCACCACTTTCTGAGGCGATTGTGAGAAAATGATTTGGCCGACGGAGGAGATGTTGAACTTTGTGCCAGGTAGACAGGCCCCGCAATTACATTGATCTTTAATCTTTATTTTTTTTTAAGATTTTGTGCCCATAGGCTTTATTGAGAGGAAAGTGGTGTGACAGAGAGAAGGGAGGACATGCAGTAAATGTCAGAGTCGGGAATCGAACTCACGACACTGGGGCCGGCTGCACCAGGAGCCTAGCATACGTGTGCCGTGCCACAACCACGCG
Organism: Chaenogobius annularis; assembly: GCA_015082035.1. NCBI lineage: Eukaryota > Metazoa > Chordata > Actinopteri > Gobiiformes > Gobiidae > Chaenogobius > Chaenogobius annularis. Next base: position 30,204 of record BJKM01000286.1, on the reverse strand, counting down.
AGTTAAACAATGAATTCGACCATTAAATTCTTAACTGACCTCCAGCTCAATTTTAGGGATTTTAGAATGTGGCGATGTCACGTGAATGCAGCACATTGAGCAAAAAGTGGAGAGAAAAGCAGTTCGTGTCAAAAAAATGTATAATTTTCCTGTACGCATCAAAGTGGGGCCTGCGGGCCAAATGTCAACAAGGTCTGATTTGGGCTGTAAGTGGTGCTGAGGTTTTTAGAAGCATCTATTTTATTTCAATTTGGACTGAAAAGACACTATATGCGATAGAAGTCCATCCAGTTTTGTCTTTTTTTTCCTTTTTTTATTATTTGAAGTAAATTTAATCATGAATATGTTTGCAGAAGGCCATTTTTATGTGCAAACTCTCATTAGGTTTGGCTCTCACCCCCACTTCATTCTGTAAAACAGTTTGGGCCTCCCACCTATAATAGTCAAGTATCACATTTAAACAAAAAGACATGACATATTCTCTCACAAATCCTCCAAAAACTCCAACTTTTACGATAAACTCTGACGTAATGAAGTGAACCAGCTCAGTCTACCTTCTACACACTGTGCATTGTGCGTCCTTTATTGCTAAATGTGATGCAGGTTCCACGTCCAAAGGCGCGGTTCGTTTCCCTGACGACGACGCCCCGCCCGGATCTCCGACTCGGCGAGACGACCAATCAAATCTCAGCTCCCTCATCGCCGCGAGAGAGAAGGACGGCAGCTACTTAGTCAAAGTTTGTGAAATGCACGGTTGCTTTTATTGTTTTAGGCCTATCACGTTCAGTCGTGTTGAGAACGTTTGAATTAATGTATGAAAAACGGAAAGAAAATAACTTTAACAGACAGAAAATAGAAGTAGCTATTTTAGCAATGGGTAAACTAACAGATAAATGCTGTCTGAATGAAATGATGACATTATTTGGGGATGGAAAATGGAGTCTTAAATAAGGATCAACCCTGATAGGAAGAATAATAAAAAAAAAACAGCCATTTGAGTAAAGTTGTAGTCAATCTCTCAAAAAACATATCAATACATATCATACCGTACCATTATATTTGGATATCGTTACATTTCTTGTAAGAGCACTACAGAAAGGTGTAACAGTTGTAGAACGTTCCCTTTTAAATCATGAAATCTCGAAAAAAGTCGGTTCTGTCTTCAGGCTGGTTTCCTGAAGAGTCACCACATTTATGAGATCGTGTTCACTGTCCCGGACGTCCCCACTTTGGGTAAAGACCTGTCCTGCTCCAGCACATCTTCCCCCTCGAGAAGGGCCCCGTACCTGCGCGTCAATCGGGTCAGCTCCACTCTGGAAGGTAAGAAAACCGTCTTATTTATTATTATTATTATTATTATTATTATTATTATTATTATTATTATTGTTATTATTATTATTATTATTATTATTATTATTATTGTTGTTGTTGTTGTTGTTGTTGTTGTGGTTATTATTATTATTATTATTATTATTATTATTATTATTTATTGCATTATTCACTTCATTCATTCATTTACGCCAGCTTTAGTTTCCTTAAAAGCGAAATAAGATGTCCAAAATTAAATGTCCATTAAAAAAATGAATAATCTATTATGTCAACAGAAAGAAGCAAGAAATTTAAACCTGGCTTGGTTCATTTTTCAGATTGATATGTCCAATTTTGGCCTTTTTCACACATAAAATGCCTTATTTATGAATACACAGCCAGATTAAAAACTTGATAAATATTTGGCATTAGTGACTCGCTTTAATGCAGTTAAATGTGCTGTGAGTGCTAGTGGGAACAGTTCTTGGTGATTTTTGTTTTCTCTCCCTCCATTCACAGGAAAAAACAGGCAACTGATGTTTCATATTGTTTGGAACTTAGTCCTGGTGTAGACCTGGTTTAGTTCAGGTTCCACAGTTCCTTTTTTTTTTTTTTACAGTTACAATTGTATCTGACTTAAATGTATTTGACCTTGAACAGTAATTGTACAAAATGTCGTCAGCCTGCGTGCATATGTACACCTCAATAAGACTGTTGATTCCGGGGACATTTCATTGTTTCTACTTCTCCAAACACAGACATTGATCCAGGCCCCAGACAGTCCGTGTACAATAGTATCTGACTTGTGATTACACTTACACTTAGATGAAAGAAATATAAGCTGATTATTGGACACTTTTACATGCAGCGTTTGGAATGGATCTTTTAAGAGAACCTGGTTAACAAGCAGAAACGCCTTCCTTCCACAGCTTGTTTGTTCTCATAATCAAATAAAAGAAGCATTACGGGCAAAGCAGACGCTAACCAGGCTTAACCAGAAAAGGACATAACCCATTTATTGCCATGAGAACCCAAAACTGAAAAAAGAAACACCCTTTGGACATTTAAATGTGTTTACTTGGTCCAAGTGATAACCAGATACGAAAAATACTCCAGATATAATAAAATATCTCCAATCTCCAAGGGTTCAGGTTTTGTATTGCTACTTTTGATTGAATTTATTATCTGTATCTCTTTTCAGCAGCTTTGAAGTCATTTCCATCTTGTAATTGTATTTGTATGCCTTCAAATAAATATTTCCAACATAAGCAGTCAATATATTACATATGATGCTTATTATGTCCTGTTCAAATAAGATAGGACTAAACTAGCCCGAAACCTGTAAACTAATCTAGGATTAAACCAGGGTTAAACTGGGATTTGAAAATGTGGAGGAATTATTATTTTATTAACTAAAGAAGGCAAAGACAAAATTGAGACCAAATTAGGACAAAACGCAATAACATTTTTCTAAACCAGTGGATAAAATAGATTGTATTATTCTAGCAAATTCAACTATTTAAAAAAAAAATGACTAAGGTTAATTCCAAGTCTTTGCAGGCCAAACTGGGACTAAACCAGGACTAAGCCGTCTAACATGAAACCCTCTTCAGTAACGGGGGTAGAAGCTAATGTACTGCGGCTGGACTCACTGCAGGGGACAGTGCTCTGAGCCAGTTGGATCCAATGCACTCAAAAACTTGTGTAACCTGATTTCCATGGAGATGAATCCAAACCGAAACGAGGTGCGTCCCTGGTTGCAGGCGGCGTAAAAGTGTCGTGCGAGTACAAGACTCACCAGGAGGGGGTGCTGCTGGAGGAGCTGTCCATACTCACCAAAGGGAAGAGGGACGGCACACTGAAGGTCAAACTACAGGCCAAGGTCATCGGTGAGAAACAGACAAGACAGCAAACGTTCACCACATTTTGTTTACACTGAAAAAGATGTTCAAGTTTGCACCAGTTTTTGTTCCTTGTGGATTACTGACCATAAACCAGGACAAAACATCTTTAGTAGGACGTTTCTGTGCCTAGAATGTCCCACAGTATGGCATTAAACTTATTTCAATGGAGACAGACAAGTGATAGCATCAGGTCAAGTCAGGTCAGTTTGAACGCACGCTTTTCAAGGTTATTTTGAGCAATGCTAACACGTGAGATTGAATTAGCACATGATCAATTTAATGCCTTACTATGGAACATTCTGCATCTTTAAATGTCTGAAATAGAACTCCGTGGATTTCATTATGTCACATGAAAGCAAAACAGGAGTTGATTTTCCTGCACATTTGAGAGTTAAAGCATTATTCCCTTGATTCGAGGCTGTTTCTGGTTCACTGAAGGAATTGTGCTCATGTCTCGCCGAAGTCAGTAACTTAAGAGAGCAATCTTTTCTTCCACGATGTAGAAGCGGTGTCTTTCTGCTCTGGTTTTCAGACCCTCACCACGGGACGCCGCTGCTGCTGGAGGGGGTCAAGTGTCTGGGGCCTGTGAAGGACTGTCAATCAAAACACTGCACCAAGAGAATATAAGCGCCATCCGGACTGTTTCAGATCTCAAACCTCTTCACACAAGTATCCCCTGATTTCTATATTTTATTAAGTACCAGGCTATCGCTTCATTATTCATTACTGTGGCGACAACAGACAAGGTTGTTGTTTTTCTCTTCATAGAATGTATATTAATTAAATTTGAATTCTGTATGATACATTCTGTTTTAGTCATGGTTAAGGCACAAAAGAAAACAAAACATTGAGCCTGCATTGCAGTTACACAAAACAAAATGTATTTTTACAATGTTGCGGGTCAAAAATAGCCATTACTGTGTTTTTAAAAAGCCATAGAAAATAGCTGATTGTGGTTCAGTGAAATATCGCTTAAAACATGTCGAGTTACACAAATGTACGTACACAGGTGCTAAAGTGAACAGCGGCATTAGCTAGTCCTGTGCAGGCTGATGCTGAGATAAATGTTTGTTTCATCGCTGCAGGTTTGTGCTGTAGGGCGTGCCTCCTCCAACAGGACGATACAAATGAAAACATGCCCGTTCATTCCCGTAACGCCACAAGGTACTGCCAACAATAGTCTTCAGAAGGTTTGTCCTCTTGCTCAGGTGTCGCTCAGCAGCATTCCTCTGTGTAGCACAATCAGAAGTTTAATTTGATGTGAGTCATCTTAAAATAAACATGAGGACACTTCATAAAGACATGAGCGTGGAACCTGCGTCAACAACAGATTTACGCTGGTACAAACTAATCACATCAGCTCAGAAAATGTCAGTAAGTCAGGCTCGAAGATACTAACTAATCCTCCTGTAATTAGAAATGTGTTGCCTTTATATGGAAATCTCGTTCTCGGAGTGTAAGGAAAACACATTTTAAGAAGGCGTTATCTGAAACTGATTCAGTGAAAAAAGTACAAAACAGCATGTGATATTTGGGGTCAAGTTTCACTATTGGAAATATTATTTCTGTAACAAATCTGAAATTTAAACAACAGTATGTGGTTACAAATGTGTGTCTGCTGCATATTGAACATTGTCTTTGTTTTCAGGTGAAACTTATTTTCAGACATGACACAGTTGTTTGAATTGTACACAGTGCACCTTTAAATGGAAAGATGTATTTATTCGTGCAATAACTGGTGAATTATTTTTGGAGATAAAATTGGTTTATTTTGATTACAGTTACTTTTATGTTCTCTCAGCACTTTAAAATGTAAACTCATAATAAATGAAGTCTCGTTTGCATGTTGTATGTGTGTTGTAACCAAATAAACATTGTATGACGCATTACCTTGTTGTATTGCCTGTTTGTGCATGTTTTTGTTTAACTGATGGACGCACTGGTCCTGCTCGGGGAATTGAACTGAGAACCTTCTTGCTGTGAGTCAGGAGTCATAATAAAAAGCAAAGTGAGGTCATATAAATATTAGGTTTGGATTACATTTGTCAAGTCCAGTCTCCAATGTATACTCACCTGAAGAAATATATATTTGATGTTTTCTCACCAATAACTTCATTGTAATTGGAAGAATTGCCTTGTTTGTACTCATAACTGAATGCCATGAATTGTCCATTATATTGCATATGTTCACTAAGAAACAAACTGAATGAATGCTTCTGCTCTTTGTTTAATATACAGTATTTACTTGGTGTGAGTTAATGTCTTAAGATAATAAATAATCATATTATATAGTGTAAGTATAGATATAGATATAGATATATGTATATATGTATATATATGAGATGTGCTCAGTGAATGTCTCAGGCAATGGGGAACAGAGGATGAGGTTCTGGAGGAGGGACCATCATGGGAGGACAAGCCCCTACATGGGACGTACCACCGGACCATAACTGAAGTGGCTGATGTCAAGAAATCCTACCAATGGCTAAAGTGGGCTGGACTGAGGGACAGCACAGAGGCACTCATCATGGCGGCACAGGAACAGGTCCTGAGCACCAGAGCAATAGAGGCCCAGATCCATCACACCAGACAAGACCCAAGGTGTAGATTGTGCAAAGGGGCCCCTGAGACAATCCAGCACATAACTGCAGGGTGTAAGATGCTGGCAGGGAAAGCATACATGGAGCGCCATAACCAAGTGGCTGGCATAGTGTACAGGAACATAGATTCTGTGCCGAGTATGGACTGGAAACCCCAAGGTCAAAGTGGGAAACACCCCAAAGGTGGTAGAGAATGACCGAGCCAAGATCCTGTGGGACTTCCAGATACAGACTAACAGAATGGTAATGACGGTTGACGTGGCAATACCAAGTGATGGCAACATCAGGAAAAAGGAACACGAGAAACTGGAGGAATACCAAAGGGCTCAGAGAAGAGCTGGAGAAGGCGTGGAGGGTTGAAGGCGAAAGTGGTGCCCGTGGTCATCGGAGCACTAGGGGCAGTGACCCCAAACTGGAGAGGGGCTACAAGATCCTGGACCCCTGGAAAAACATCAGACATCTCAGTCCAGAAAAGTGCAGTACTAGGAACAGCAAAGATACTGTGCAGAATCCTCAAGCTCCCAGGCCTCTGGTAGAGGACCCGAGCTTAGAAAAAGGGGATGAGACCACTGGCGGAGGGTGAAAAGGATTATTTAAAAATAAATAAATATATATATATATATATATATACATACACACACTCTTTTCCTTCCCGAGAAGGAGGGTCTAAGGACAGGGGAGCTTGGAACATCTGTCTAAGGACACAGGATGCTGGGACATTTCCAAGTCCCTATGAACACTGTAATCTCTTTTTCACTGTCGCCCCTCGAGGCAACCGCTGTTGTGATTTTGGGTGTCACAAAAATAAATTGAATTGATTTGAGTTGTCTGTAAACCTTTATGGGGATTAACCCTGACCCTTTATTAGCTCAACAACATGGTTTGAATTTGAGATCCAAATAGGTCAGGGTTTAGGTTAAAGGTGACATTATGCTTTCCCCCTCGGGCTCAGTATTGAACTATAAAATAAGCAGAACATAATTTTACATTTTGTTCATTGTAAACTGCAAAATTGAGCTAACATGGGTTAATAGAAAAAGGTCAGTTGACTCCTTTTTCAAAATCAGCTTCTGCAAATCTGATAAGCTCCACCTCTACATAGTGATAAGCTCCACCTCTTCATCGGGATAAGCCCGCCTCTTCATTGTCACATTTCCCTGTAACATGCAGCAGATTGCCATTTACATGTTTTTAGTTTTTTAAAAGTGGCTACGTGACATTTCAGAACCAAACCTGTTTCACTCACTCAGTCTCTCAAATAATCACACCTACGTACAAGGATGTGGGCGGGGATACGGGGTAGGTGAAAACAGGAACACTCGAGCCTGAGAACAATAACAAGGATTACTCAAACATGCACGAATCAATCAAAATACAACTTTGAGTAAACTAGTGATGAGGAAACACTGTTGTAACATGCAACATACGTTTTCAGTTTGTCTCCTTTAAAGTTAAGTTGAAGTAGTGACAATGGTTAAGGTTCGGATCAGTCTCCAGCAAATGTCAATGTAATGTCCCCAAAAGAAACTCAACATGCTGCATAATGATGATGATGATGATGATTATTATTATAAAACTAGTCATTAATTTGCTTATCAATTATTTATAACAATATTCTGGATTTACAGTAGTTTAGTAAGCAAAATGCCTGTAAATATACGCTGTTGTTTTTTCATCCTGCTCTGGGCTGCGTAACCCCAGACATTTACTAGACATTTCCTAGGACCTATAAGGGTGGACGAAATTGACAAACATTAACATCTCATTTTTTTGTAGTATACCTATTCAGATGATATTATGTCAAATGTGTTTTTTTTAACATATTAGTTGAGGTTAAAATGTGACAAATGTGAAATGTCTGTAGAATGACTAAAAGTGCAGAAATATCACTGCACCTGTATTTGAAGGTTTACAGCATACTTTTTTTTTTCAACTATAAACAAAATACTCTATATGCAAATGTTGATATATTACACACTTCTAATTACTAAGCCAGTGTGTTTGCTGCCAAGTTCAATAGCTTTTTTTTTCTTTTTCTTTTTTTTTTTTAGCAGATGTAAAATCGAAAGTCAACACAAGGGGCGCACTTGACTGCTTTACTTCTCAAATATCTGTCTTTTATAAAGAGGAGGGGCATATAACGCCATGTTTCCTGCTTTTTGCTGCGATCCTAAGTTCATTTGGCAGATCTTTATCATTCAATTGGCATTGAGCTTTTATCACTTCTTTATTACTCAGGCAAATATAAAAGTGCGCGATGAAACTTTTCTACCAGCTGGCTGCGCCCCGGAGATAAAATACACTCCACCCACTCGGAATCTAAACCAGTTTGTGATATTTTAACAGATCCATGGATATAACTGGTTCAATGTGCAGTCAACACTCGTATTATTGATTATGGCGTCATTATAATACTACATGCCTGCAAGAACGTGACACTTCAGAAGGTAAGGATCATTTTTAATCTTGTTGTAGCCTAAACCTAATCCAAATTTGTTTTCCAAGATCTTCTCCTCTTATCTGACATACTTAACAGAATAATAGTCATTTATCTTGCATATGCTCAAGTAACAGAGAAACACGCAGGCTCCTACGCACTTTCATTTAAACAAAACACATTTGCAATGCAACGCCGCAGGGCGAGGCACATTTATCCCGTTTGGATCATGTTTACTGACAAAGGCTGTAGTTTTGATTTGTTTATTGGTGTTAAAATGTTAGAGTCAGAAACAGATCCGTTTGTGGAGACACTGTGGCCTACAACATGATTGAACAAATGTTATTTCCCGGGCTGCCGCGTCGTCTGTGTTACACTCATGAAAGTATAAAGCGTTCACACTGCGGCGTCCCACTGCGCGCCAGACGCACGAGGCGGACGGTACGTGCGGAGGCAGAGCGTCAGTCCACACAGACTGAATGTAAACTGGACGCTTTGACGCCGCGGTGTGAACGCCCCTTTATAAGATTAGAGATATTATAGATATTATGGATATTATAGATATTATAGATCAGGGCTATTCAACTTTGTTTTCCCGAGGGCCAGATTTTTCGGAGGGCCGTGGTCTGTGGGCCGGAAGTGCACAACGCGACATTGTAACAACATTTTGGGTCGCACTATTTCAGTACATTTAGTTAATACATAAAAATAACTGCTACTGCTAGATTCGATTTTTGTGAGGAATAACATACAAAATACTTGACCAACATTGTCCACCCACCCAGAACTGGACCAGAATTAATTTAGGACTAGACTAGAACCAGCCAGGTCTGAACTAGGACTAACCCAGAATCAAACAAGGATTAAACCCAAGACCAAACCAGATCTAATTGAGTGCTAACCCAGAATTAAACCAGTAAACAAGATTTTTTATTTTATTTTTTCAACATTTGGAAGATGGTTTGTGGGCCGGATTAAATTGCTTGACGGCCCTGATTTGGCCCCCGGGCCTTAGGTTGAAATAGCCCTGTTATAGATCCATAGCCACTGCCTGTTGTGGATACTGTGCAGGACAATGGTGCTGAAGGCAGAAACAGCAGATCATCACATACAGTAACGGTCTAGGCCTCAGTGAGGTCTTCATTTGTCTGTTTGGGCCAGTTTGTGTTTCACATGGACACAAGACAATTTCAAAGATATTGCCATGTCAAAACATCTGCATTTTGACAGCGAAGAGGCACATTCAACAACTGAATTATTAGTTATGGGCAGTTTCGAGTGTTATGATGAGTAGCTCTAAAGGACGGCAATAGGTTCATAGGCCAACTCTAAGTTTAAGATGAATTTCTCTAAACAGAATGTTTCCAGCTTTACTGAGCAGGGCAGTTTCAAACAAATCCTCATTAGCAGCTCAGGTGCGACCCGCAGGTTTGCAATTGAAATAATTGTGTTATTATTGTAGACAGTGTATAGTGCTCAGATGTTGTCACCGAGAGATAAGATTATCTTTTATTGTGAAAGAGAAATGTGTGCTGGGTCAGGGCGGGTCACATGCTTTAACACACAGAAATAACAGCACAACAATGTAAGCACATGCAAAGAGTTTCATTACAATGTACTCTGGCAAAACTCATTTGACCAAAGATAGATATATTGTACATTCATTACGAGCACTAACATGAGATCAGTTCAAATCAAATTCAGTATTATCAAGGATATGGACCAGCACTAAAACTTAACCAATATGAAGAGAGCCCGACTGCACTTCCTGTAGATGCAGTGATCCTCTTCAAATTCTTGTTTATGTTTACAGCACACAAGCCGCTACACAAGCTTAAAAGTGACTAATGTGGCCGTCGGTGTCACATATTTCTGCCCAAGGATCATGATTAATTTAAGAAAACCTTTATTTGTCCCACAATGGGGAAATTCCTGTATTGCAACGCTCAGTTCAAGAACAGCAGGAGAATAGAAACACTAATCAAAAATCAAGATAAAAAGAGACTGAAATCTAGCACAGATACTACTACATCTTCTACTATTTTACATTTGCTTTACAGCGTGAGTCACATGTCAACAATACATTTGCATGTTTTAAGTGTCCTGAAAGTGTGTGTGTGTAGACAATTTTAATGTTTGTGTGTGGGCAAATATAATCAAAACATTTACTGCGCCTTATTGCAAGTAGTATGAGGACAAGTATTGTTATATTACAGAAATGATGAATACTTTTATTTTTAAAAAGTCTGATCATTTATAGAAATGGATCCAAAGAAGCCTGTGCCTCCGTCTGCACCCAGTCCAGAGAATTCAAAGTCTTCAAGTGGCAAAAAAAAAAAAAAAAGGTAAGATGTAATCAAGAACAGGGAAGTTGCTAGACAATTGCCAAATCTGAATAAGAATGCTGTCATTCTAGTGTCGAAGTTACCGGTATTGAACCTCATTGCCTGACATTAAAAATAGAGCAAAGATTTAGTTGTGCAAAAGAGTGAAATGATAAACCTGAAGATCAGTGGCATAATCACAGCCTGTATCATTTTGTCACGTAATCTAATCGTACGTGATATGTTTAAAATAGTACACATTGTAAACATGTTCAGAAGCATTCATATTTGAGCGAAGCCCGAAAAATGTGCTGATAAAAATAATCATCCCTTGAATTTCAGAACATGTTTGCAGAGGTTTAAATTACAACAAGATTGCTCTGTAAAAAGAAAATAACAGCTCAAATCAACTCAAATAGCAATTTTGTTACAAGTGTGATATATTGTGCAGCCCTACTGTCTTTATGAACAACTTTCACTCTCACATTTACAGGAAGAAAAATGTGCAACAAAGGCCTGGATCACCTGCACCAGCACCTATTTGTTCCAGCAAAAACAATCCTGAAGGGTGTGTTATCGAGTTATTACTTTGTCTTTTTTTCTGTTGAAAGCATCAAGCACTGAGAAGTCTCATATTTACACCATCCTCTTCTCCCTGTTGGGACATGAACTGAAAAAGGGTCTGTCAGTGTTAAACCCCATTTGGTACGAGTTCACACTTGCTCAGAATAGGAACTAGGGACGGGGCCGCACTTTAGGGACTTTTGTTTTCATGGACCCCTGGAATTGAATGTGGCATCCCCTTTTCAAGACAGCAGGGGGAAGTTTAAATGTTATTCTGAAATGAACCAAAGCGTGATCATTTCTATTGTTTCTGAAGGTTTAAAAGAAGAAGTGCATCACCGAATTCACCATCTCTACATTCAATGAGTCCAGAGAGACCTGTGATGGCAAGTGGAAAAACAAAGGACAGGTATGAATTGACCTTGCTTTTTTTTTAAAGGGGACCTAGGTATGTGGCCTGCATGTCTTCTCACCCTTTATTGTCTCTGTGGAGAAATTTGTCTTCTGTATTTGACCCATCCTTCAATGCCGCTGGGGCTAAACTTGTCAGGAGCAGTTTGAGTTAGGCTTAATCAGGATTTTGGGTGGGTTTTGGGTGAGTTGAATAGGAGAAACCTGGAGCCTGGCAGAGATCCAGACACAGGGAGTAAGACCCGCTGCCACTGTGCTGCCACTTCAATCGCAACTGAACTTGTGTTTGTCAGTGTCTTAAGCTTGAGTAGTAGCTCAAAGTCGTGGGTCGTAGGTCTCAGAGTGAAACAGGGACAAAGTCTAAACTTAGAACCATCATACGACTAAAGACAAGCTACGATTGATATCTATAGTTTAGAATCTTGGTCGCCCTCCTGTTCCAGTCTCTGTCAAATATACACAAGAGCACCTCAGAGTAACAGCAGAAGAGCTCCGCCGTGAACTGATTCTTAACTCATCGTGCTCGTCTGTGCTGATAAAGCCTCTTGTGAAGTGGCTGTTTTGTCTCCCCTATGTACCGCTCTTTACAACTTTCTTCACTACATTGGATAGAATACACTACATCAGCTCTGTTTTTGTGTCGGCATCTTGTCCTTAGGGTGAACCAGTTTTTGTCTTAAAGTGTTGCCTGGTTTGAAATAAACAGGGACTTTGTGTTGTCTAAAAATTATTTGCAATTTTTCTGACAGTCCCGAGACATAAGGGATAGAGACACCCCTTCTTCTTGGTTCTGTTTCCCGGGCTGGGCAGGGCTTTCACAGAGTAGGATATAAACCTGAGTTCTCAGACGTGTTTCACAGATTGAGAATGACTCTTGGATGAGAGTCGAAACGTTTTGTTTTTCTAAAACAGAGTCCAGGTCAGATGATACAACTGAATCTTTTTCTACAATGAACACTCCACGACGAATGAGGATTACACCGACATAAATTATAAATGTTTACCATTGACACACACAACACACACACAGCAAACTTACCTTGGACGTAACCATATGTAAACTTCGGTTGGACACAAAAACTGTCAAAACAGATTTCTGTCTTCGCTGAGCGTCGGATTTGCGTCGGAGAGATGTTGGTTTCCCAACGCTGTAAACAATGTTAATTTCGCCTTAACAACTCGTAAAAGGACTCGAAAAAGAATCGAAAATTATGACGGAAACACTACAGGCCCATGAGTAGACCACAACCAAAACAGTTCCACTGTCGAGTACAGTAATAAAGCGTCGCATTTGATGACGTAGCATGGCGCTTAGAATGACGTAATCAAATGTAAACTGGTATTGATTGGTCGTTAAACTAATACCGGACACTTCCTGGTTACACTCACAAACACTTCTTTTGAGGGCAAACAATTGGGCATGAATTTAGAAGTATTTCCCCTTTCTTTTCATCGCTAGTAGGTAGTAGGCTAGTACCATCATGTAACAAAACTCGACCAAAATTCAAGTCCTATCTGGGTTTGTTTAATTCCGCTGTTCTCAATTTTATATATATGTATAATACTATCAAGGTTTAAAAATAACAAAGTCATTTTGCTTTTGGAATTTTTAATGATGCCCTAATTAAATGGCAATTGTACACTTTAGTGTGGAGTGACCTATACGCCTGCTTGCCAGGACCTTTTGCTTTGACAATACCTGCCTAGCCCAGATGCTGATTTTAAGTAGTTTGCTCTCACGTATGGCTCACTCGAGACAACTGTCTGGTTTCATGGTCTGACAGACCCGTAGAAGTACGTCTCTGGTATATTTGGCGTCAGTTACCCTACATATAGGGTCAATAAGATTCATGTGCCCCTCCCTGAACCGACACTCTAACGTGGTGGAGGGTTTGAGCGGCCCCGAATGATCTCAGGAGCTATGTTGTCGCGGGGCTTCAAGCCCCTGGTAGGTCTCCCAAGGCAAACAGGTCCTGGTGACGGTCAAGACAAAGATCGGTTCACAAAGCCCCATTATGATTGGAAAAAAAAACAAGGCCAGTTACGTCGCCCGGATTGGCGTTACCGGGCCCACCCTGGAGCCAGGCCTGGTGGGTGCTCGACGGCGAGCGCCTGGTGGCCGGCCTTTCCCCACGGGGCCCGGCCGGGTGCAACCCAAACGAGTGACGTGGGGCCGTCCTCTCGTGGACCCACCACCTGCAGGAGGATCCGTAAGGGCTGGCAGGGATCTGGGCCGCAGTCGGCGGCAGAGCCTCCACGACCGGGATCCCCGACGCAGAGACTAACTCTGGGACATGGAACGTCACCTCGCTGGGGGGGAAAGAGCCTGAAGCTTGTGCGGAGGTTGAAACGGTTCCGACTAGATATAGTCGGCCTCACCTCAACGCACAGTTTGGGCACTGGGAACCCCATCCTCTTGAGAGGGGCTGGACCGCTCTCCACTTTCTCTTGTGTTGCCTGCGGGAGAGGCGGCGGCTGGCGTGGGCTTGCTTATTGCCCCACACGCTCAGCCGCCATGTGTTGGAGTTTACCCCAGTGAACGAGAGGGTCGCGTCCCTACGCCTTCGGGTTGGGGACAGGTCTCTCACTGTGTGTCGGCCTACGGGACCGAACAACGGTGCTGAGTACCCGGCCTTCTTGGAGTCCCTGGGAGGGGTACTGGACAGCTGCACCGACCGGGGACTCCGTTGTTCTACTGGGGACTTCAACGCCCACTGGGCAACGAACAGTGACACCTGGAAGGGTGATTGGGAAAGAACTGCCTCCCCGATCTAAACCGAGCGGTGTTCAGTTATTGGACTTCTGTGCTAGTCACGGACTGTCCATAACAGAACACCATGTTCAAGCACAAGGGTGTCCACCAGTGCACGTGGCACCAGGACACCCTAGGCCGGAGGTCAATGATCGACTTTGTTGTCGTGTCATCTGACCTCCGGCCGCGTGTCTTGGACACTCGGGATGAAGAGAGGGCGGAGTCTGTCAACCGACCACCACCTGGTGGTGAGTGGATCCGCTGGCGGCGGAGGAAGCCGGACAGACTTTTGCAGGCCAAAGCTATAGTGAGGTCTGTTGGAACGTCTTGCGGAGCCCGCTGCCAGCAGGGTCTTCAATTCACACCTCCGGGAGAGCTTCTCCCAAATTCCCGGGGAGGCTGGGGACATTGAGGTCCGAGTGGACCATGTTCTCGACCTCCAGTTTGTCAATGCGGCTGCTCGGAGCTGTGGTCGCAAAGTCTCAGGTGCCTGTCGCGGCGGCAACCCCCGAACCCGGTGGTGGACACCGGAAGTAAGGATGCCGTCAGGCGGAAGAAGGAGGCCTATCAGGCCTCTTTGGCTTGTTGGGACTCCTGAGGCCGTTGACGGGTATCGGGGCCAGGCGTGCCGCAGGTTGTGCTGTCGCAGAGGCAAAAACCCGGTCTGGGAGGAGTTCGGGGAGGCCCTGGAGGAGGACTATTCGGCCCCAAAGAAATTCTGGCAAACTGTCCGGCGCCTCAGGAGGGGGAAGCAGTGTTCCACCAACACCGTTTACGGTGCGGGTGGAGACCTGCTGACCTCGACTGGGGATGTCGTCGGGCGGTGGAAGGAGTACTTTGAGGACCTCCTTAATCCCACTGTCACGTCTTCCGAAAGAGGAAGTAGAGACTGAGGACTCGGAAGGCTGACTCATCTATCACCCAAGCCGCAGTCACTGAGGTTGTTGGCAAACTCCTCCAAAGCTCGCGCGGTGGATGAGATACGCCCCGAGTACCTAAAGTCTCTGGATGTTGCAGGACTGTCTTGGTTGACACGCCAACATCGCGTGCGGTCGGGGTCGGTGCCTCTGGACTGGCAGACCGGTGTGGTCCCTCCTTCCAGAAGGGGGACCGGAGGTGTGTTGTGGCCGGTGTGTGAGGGAAGGATGGACGCTGAGATTGACAGGCGGATCGGTGCAGCGTCTGCAGGTGATGCGGTCGCTGCATCGGACCGTTGTGGTAAAGAAGGAGCCGAGTCGAAAGACAAAGCTCTCGATTTACCGGTCAATTCTACGTTCCTACCCTCACCTATGGTCCATTGAGCTCTTGGGTAGTGACCGAAAGGACAAGTCGCGGATACAAGCGGTCGAAATGAGTTTCCTCCGCAGGGTGGCTGGACGCTCCCTTAGAGATAGGGTGAGGAGCTCAGTCACACGGGAGGAGCTCGGAGTAGAGCCGCTGCTCCTCCACGTTGAGAAGAGCCAGCTGAGGTGGCTCGGGCATTTGTTCCGGATGCCTCCTGGACGCCTCCCTAGGAGGGTGTTTCGGCATGTCCCACGGAGGAGGCCCCGGGGAAGACCCAGGACACGCTGGAGGGACTATGTCTCTCGGCTGGCCTGGGAACGCCTCGGGATCCCCCCGGAGGAGTTGGAGGAAGTGTCTGGGGAAAAGGAAGTCTGGGAGTCCCTGCTTAGACTGCTGCCCCTGCGACCCGGCCCCGGATAAAGCGGAAGAAGATGGATGGATGGATGGAAGATTCATGTGGTGCAGTTCAGTGGCGTTTTTGATCCCCAACCACAAGTAGTGTTTTGCAATTGTTTAATGGTTAACTACGCTGGCTATACAGGATTAATTATAGCTCCATTAGCCTACACTAGGCATCGTGCTGGCTGCACTGTTGGCCTCTGAACTCAGGTTCACATGGCATCATTGTGTCCCAGCAATTTCTGAACAAGCTAACCTCAGTGCGATGGGATGAGCTTGTTATCCGTTTGTGGCTTGCCTTTTTTACCTGGCTGCCACTGACTCATGGGCTGGAGGCTTCTAAGTGTACTTAAAATGTTCTGTTTGGAATTTTTTTTGGAGCTGTTGTGTCCAGTCCCACAGACACTTCCCAGACGGCACTGCAATGCCCACAAACTTGCTCCGATGGATGTAAGGCTGTGGCAGTGAGTGTATCAGCTGAGGGCCTAGGCTACGGTCTGCCTCTCCCACCCAGAGAGTAGACCCGTTTTTTGTTTTGTGGAGCTGAGCCCTGTTGAACCAGGTACAGTAGCTTCTGTGGGACCGAGCCCTGTTGAGCCCAGGTACAGTCTCTGTTCTGTTGGACTGCCTGTCTTCTGACCACTGTCTTTGGAGAACATATTGCTGGTTGTGACTTTCTTTGGCTTTCACACACATTTGCTTTTGGTTGGGCCAGAGCATGCGCATGCATGATGTAAATGCACACAACAGATTGTTGCTATGAGCTAATTTCCATACATTTCCTTGGAACTGCATCTGGATATGGTCCTGCTGTGACGCACTGCACTGGTGGACAGTTTTCACTGTGACCAGTCTACGGAGCATTGTGTGGTTATAGTTCAATTTCAATTCAATTTATTTTTGTAACGCCCAAAATCACAACAGCAGCTGCCTCGAGGGGCGACAGTGAAAAACAGATTAGACAGTGTTCATAGGGACTTGGCAATGTCCAAGCATCCCGTGTCCTCAGACAAATGTCCCAAGTTCCCCTGTCCTTACAAGTACAAACCTCAAGGAATTCCACAGTGAAGGAGAGATCCGACTCCCTCGGACATGCAGGCGAACGCGCTTTAGTCTCTGCACCGTTTCTGCAACTTCCTTCAACAGATGTCTCGTGTGTCACTTGTTGTGGTGCCCTTTTCTCCTTGACGGATCAGTGACGCGCTGCATCTGGAGGTGTTCTATATCCACTAAGCGGATGCGACTGTGATAATGCCTTAGTCACTTTCTTGTGTTTGTTACTGGAGATCTCTGGGTTCACTCAGTGAGTTCTCCACAGGGGAGACGTTCTCTCTATCATCATTATTTGCCACATATTCAGCCAGAAATGGCAATATAAACTTGACACAGTGCACAGAGACCAGGCACCACGGCGTCTCTCTCTCTCTCTCTCTCTCCCCTCCACTCTCACAGCAGAGCACTCACAACACTCCCTCTCATCATCGGTCATCCCGGTACAGAGCTGCAGAAGAGCGGTTTCAAAAACGTAATCTAATGAACTACGGTGTATGAAAGAGATAATACTGCATTTTGGTCTGAGGACTACGAAGCAAGGACAGTTGTGGAGAGTGAGTCCAATGGCGCAGTACATCAGGCCACTGAAGATGCTGTAAACATTTTTGGGGATGCACTGATCCTTATGCCTTTGGCTTTCAAAGTTCCAATAACGATATTAATACTTGGGCTTTGAGTATCTGCCATTACCTCATACTATTAACCGATACCCAGTTACTTTCCTTAAATCTGCTTCAACATGTTAAATAAACTTCCTAAGATTGAAGTTGTAATATGTACGGTAAATTGTAAAATTAACTGACATGTCTACATTTACTGAGTTTAACTTGGTAAAATGATGTTCTAAATGGAATATGCGTAACGGATCGGATCCATATCGGAACATGGAGAATAAATACCTGATCCGTCAAATGTTCCATATCGACACTGATATTGATATTGATGTGTCCCTAATAATTATAGAAGTCATTATTTAGTGCAGGGGTCTGCAACCTGCTGCATCTGGAGCTGCATGAGAATCTTTCTTGCAGCTGATGCGGCTCCCTGTGGCTTTTGAAAATAATTAATGAGCATTTATTTAAAATGTATTTTGTTTTTATGTCTCTTAATATGTGTCACAATGTGCGCCACCCGATAGTGCGCAATTTCTTGTACTTTTCGAACTCCAGGTAGGCCAACTGTGGAGAATTCTAAGAAAAGTGTCTGAAGAAAACAGAACATTCAATGCCACGTCTTTTTTGGAGTTCAAAATATTTTTATTGGATGCAAAAATGTAATTTCATTTTTCCTGCAGTCGTTCATTGATTTAATTATTCAATTAAATGTATTACATTTTAATAAATGCAACACAGTTTAGATTATACATAGCATAAAGGCAAAAAAACCCAAAATCTTTATGCATGGTTATGTCATTCAAAATGTCAGAAGGGTTTTGTGGCTCCCGGTGTTTCATTACTGTGGAAAATCGGTCCAAATGGCTCTTTGAGTGGTAAAGGTTGCTGACCTCTTAGTGGAAGTAAACATCCTTACGAATGAACTGTTGCTTTTAGTCATTCATTAAAAATGCTGTGAGTAAATGACAAAGTTTAGATATACACCAGATAAAGTATGTGCAGGTTATGCATGAATAGTGCACATGCACTTCTTCTTGACTAATAATTTGACCATTGACTAATAATTTGACCATTGATGAAACTTGGTATATTCATTTAACCATAAAATGAAATATTTTTGTTTGGATGGGTTTTGTGTGGATTTTCAGTGCATGTTGGGCTTAACACTCTTCAGATGCGTAGCAGTGTAGCTGTACATGTCCTCACCACTGGGGACAGTTGCAAATGCAGGGGAAGCTAAACCCTCCAAAAATGAACTACGGCAGTAACAAAAAGTAACAAGCTTCAAAAAATAAATCCTACTTTCACTTTGCTTTCTTGACTCTTTTCCAACAAATGTGATCCAAAAACTGCAGCGAATGTAGTAAATTCTCTAGCTGAATGCGCGTGCCCTCTGGTGGTTAATGAACAGAAAACAACCTTGACATTAGAAACAGTTGAATTATTTATGAAGTTATTTACAAAATGGAGCATAATAGCGCCTTAACAATACACACTTTTGCAATATTTGGTGTTGCACTATTATAAATACCCAATTGTTTTCTTTGTTTTTTATATTATACTGCATTTTCTTTTTTAATTTGATTAGGATTAGGTTGGTGATTAGATGTAAAATTAACAAATAACTTAATGGGATTGAGGAGGGTTGCACAAAAACTTCTAACATGTCGGATCTAACCTACAGAATGCTGTTGTGTTGAATGATAATGTGAAATCAAGTTTTATTGTGAAGTAAAAGGTAACATATACATTTTTATGGTTCCTGAAGCGTTTCCAGAAGGAGTGCATCACCAACCGCACCATCTCTACATTCAATGAGTACAGAGAGGCCTGATTTATCAAGTGGAACGAGTAAAAACAGGTATGAACCAGCTTGTGTGATTATTGAATATCGAACTGAAGCATTTTAGTTGACAGTTCTACAGCCGATGCAGCCGAACCGCTCATGTCTACCAACTCCATCATGACAGACGCTCATCTGCTGTGCGACCATTTCACAGATTCCAATTTATATTGAGAACGTGCATCAGGGATGCGTCTGAACTTTTTAAAACCACAATATAAAATAGAATATTTAAATGAATGTATAACATATGACACTGGTGAGATGTAGTTGAGCATCTCGCATCTGTGTGCTGTAGGCTGGGTGTGCGCGTGTGTCTCCTCTCCTCCAATCCTCCATTTCTCCTCCGCCCATCCTCCTTTTCCTCTGCTCATTCTCTGCTCTCCTTTGCCTCCTCCACTACTCAGTGAGGAGGGAGCAAAAGTCAGTGTGCAATAGGATGTAGATAGCCCAACTCAGGCTGTTAGTAAAACAAAGAGAGTAGTCTCAAGTGAACCCAAAAATTCCCTTTATCAGGAGGTCCCTCCCTGTGGGCAGGACTTACACAGAGAAGGATCAATAAAACCTGAGTTCCCAGACTCGTTTCACAGATTGAGAATGACTCTTGGATGAGAGTCAAAACGTTTTGTTTTTCTAAACAGTCCAGATGACTACAACTGAATCTTTTTCTACAATGTAGAAAAAGATGCAGTTGTAGTCATCTGGACTCTGTTTTAGATAAAACGAAACGTTTCGACTCTCATCCAAGAGTCATTCTCAATCAGAGAAACAAGTCTGAGAACTCCTGTTTTTATCCTACTCTGTGAGAGCCCTGCCCACAGGGAGGGACCTCCTGCTAATGGCCCATTGAAACTTAACTGGGATGGGCCGGGCCTATTTATTGTTCTATTGTTCCCTGCCTCACCTTGAGTGCCTATTTAGCATCCGAATGCCCCGGGCGTCTCCAGGGTTTCAACAAACCATTATAAACAACTGGAAGGTTGAATCTTAAACCTCCATTTCGATTTAAGGAAGGATTCTCTTTTTTAACAAAGAATGCCTCCTTAACTCCTCTTTCAAACCATCTTTTCTCCTGCTCAGAATCTCCACTTCACTGTCTTCAATGGAGTGATTTGTGGCTTTGAGATGAAGATGCACGGCGCTCTGGGGTCCTGAACTCGCGTGTCTTCTGTGCTGATAGGTCCCGTGTTTGCCAGAAATCAGATGTAATTTCCTGTATTCTGGTGGATTTTAGATGAATTAATGCAAATGCCCTGATATGGCCTACAGTTATTCCCAGCAGTGCCTACCAAGTTAACCATTCAAGCATGCAAACAATTGACAGAAGGAGGTTTTCCCCCAAAATGTGCCTCCAGTTATCGGCTTTTACCTGTAGTCTATAACCACAACTTAGCTCTTAGCTCTCTGAATTAGCTGTCTTAGTATTTTACACATGCATCACTGGTGTCTATTTCATGTGTCTGTGTGCGGGGCATCTGAGTGCAGGGCATCTGAGTGCGGGGCATCTGAGTGCGGGGAATCTCTGTGCAGTTCATAAGAGTGCAGCCTCCGGGTCTGCACATTTACACTATTGTTGAACTTCCAGACAAACTGAGCCTGCAACCTCATCCTGTGGAAAGAGCCTGCAGAGACCAGACAACATGAAAGCCTCAAACTTTAGTTAGGACGCCTCTCCTCACATGTTATTGTGCTTTTAACTTGCAATCCATGTGAAATATTGAGAGAAATGTTGCGATGTCCTCACTATTGGATTTACACGTATTCTTTCATAAATGTTTACACATCTAGCAATGCGAATATGAGGCGAATTGTCCAAAAATAAAAAGTGACTGACTTTCTGGCTATATGCTGTTAAGGATCAGACACAATCAGGCTTTGAGTCCCTCAGAACCAGGCAGGCGGCTCTCAGGGGTCTCGTCTGTGCTGTACCAGCCCCTTCCTTCGCTGTGCTGTAGTAGTGATGCTCGAGTTAGCTTTTTGGGGCCCGTTTGAAAATCAAAACAATGCAGGAGCTTTAGTTTGGGACTAAAGCAGCCTGGATCCTGCAGGAGCTACGGACATCTTCAGGTGAAGAACTTTTGAGCCCAAAGCTAACAGTCTAAGATCAGTGACTTTGTCACGCTTGAGCATAATTGTGTTGTTAGGTGTTTAACCCTCGTGCTACCCTCAAAGATAGTGCGTGGGTAAAAAACACTTTTCATTTTCTTACTATTTATGTTTTACATATAAACAACAAAAACAAACATAAATCGAGCAAATAGAAAAAAAAATACTGTGGAGGGAGGTGGAGGCGTTCAGCTACAGGCGCCTTGTGGGTAATCCAGACCCATAGACGAGGGATAAAACAGTGTGTATAGACTGTTGATAACGTGGGTAAAATGTCCTCTTTGCGCAGCGAAACACATGCAGATGCAAAAGGCAAGTGTCTATAGGTTTAGTTTATTAATGGTCTATTTTATAAACATTATTATATTATTATATTTGGTGGTTTCAAAATTAAAAAATAAATAAAACTGAACCAAAATAGTGATCAGACAATGAGGAAAAATAATGATATTGGTAAGGAGAAACAAAACCTTTTGAAAGTATCTCTGTTTCGTGGTATGCCTTGTGTGTGGGACGATAGCATTGGTGTTCAAATCTGGCTGTCAACAATGTGCTGCCTGTCATTCCCCAGCCCCAGTTCAAATGGAAAAAGGGATAATGTCAAAGGGATAATGTCAAATAGCAAATTAAGAAAGATACTGTATGTATGTTTTAGCTAGATTGATTATTTAAGATATTCCAAAATAAATTTTTTCAAATCATTTTTATTGCCAGGAATGAGGTCCCTGTAGAATCTTCAGTTCCTGGAAGACTTACTACAAAGGTACGTAAGCGTACAGCATAGTAAATTACACCATTTATGTGTTTATTTTAAATGTATTTACATCATCCCTCCTCTTCATAGGAGGAAGATAAAGTATTTCCACTAATAATGGAAGATTGGACAAAAGAAGATGTTCGACATTGGCTTATAACTCATCTTCGGATTTTACCGAAGGTTGCACAAAATCTGTATGACCAAGAGACCTCAGGGGCTTGCTTAGTCTCCTTTGAGAAACAGGACCTTATAGAATTAGGGGTTTCACTAGCTCCAGCATTACAAATCCTTCGACAAGTGGAGAGGTTCAACAGGCGCTCTGAGCCGAGTGCACGGCATCAGGAATCACAAAAGTTAGAGAAAATGGCTGATGAATTGGAAGTCCAAACAGTGACAGATTCAGGATTTCACAGTGAAAGTGCATCAGTGCTACATGAAGGAAGCTATGTTTTTGAAGAGCAGATCACAGATCACTTTGATGAACATCCCCAAATACAATCCCTTTCAACAGTAAAACGAGCCGTGTGCGTGCTGCGTCCTTTTGACAAAAGCAATGCTCCCGTGTTTTACACAGAGCACCACTTCCTCCCCGCTGTAGCAGGTCCTAGTAATCTTCTAGAGCCTGTTCATGAATACCAGCTTCTCCCAGATTCAGACAAAATTAGCCAAAGAGAAGCCCTGTTTGAGTTCACGAACGAAATGTTTTGTTTTGCTGCAAGTTGCATGAATTCACGCACCAATGGGACTATTCATTTTGGAGTAAAAGATCAACCAGGCCAAGAACATGGTCAAATAATAGGCCACAAAATTAGCTCCAGGAGTCTTTACAGTGAGGCATTTGAATTGCATGTAAGTAAATACTTTGAACCTCAGCACATAAACTCTGCCAGGATGTGCATTAGGCCTCCTGTGTTTGTCCAAGTTCAATGTGAAGATGGAACAGCGTCAGACAAATGGGTGATTGAGGTGGATGTGGTCCCGCTATATTCCGAGACTCAGGAGAGTGTTTTCTACACTACTTTGGAAATTCCATCCACAGAGAAGAATAAGCAGCAGTCCAAAATTGAATGCCTTTTCGTGCGAGAAGGGTCAAGAAAAGTCAACATTTTGTCAGATTCAAATCCGCGGGTGTTTCAAGATAAGATAAAAGAAATCCATGAGAAAGTAAAGCGTTGGGCATCAGCTCGCAGAGCAGCAGAAGAAAGATATGAACCTCCTCCTTCTTCTGAGCACCAAGGTCAACGACTGAAACAACTGATCACTCGTGGACAAGATTCACTTTCAAATTTAGTCCAACTATTTGTTGTTACTGACAAATGTCCTCCATGCCAGCTGGAGTACATGGACTTTTTGAAAGAACTGAACTTGTTTGCTGTTTTGGATTTTGATCCAGAGTCCGATACAAGTGGAACATGCCACTTGTACAGAAAAGACCGTGCAGCAAATCTACATTTCCCACACATGTACACAACACAAGACACCACTTCAGTTATTGCTAAGCTAAATCTGTTCAAACAAACAAGCTGGGTTTTCTGCAATGGACACGCTGGTGAAGAGAGTGACTCAGAGAGGCCACTCACTCCCAGTACGTGGCTGAAGAAACGATCCGGTGACATCAACAACATGGTCTCTTTTCTCTGCAACCCTGACTTGCTTCCCAAGCAGAGATTATTGGTCCTGATTATTCTTCACTCTCCTATTTCTGACATCTCAAGCCCTATTTTGGAAACATTTTGTGCATTATATCGTTGTTTGGAAGGAATGGACAACATGCTTTGTCTTTGCAAAGATGCCACAGTCTTCAGCCACTGGAAGATACTGGAAGAATTTGGTGGAAAGTCGCTGTAAAGAAGACATCAGCAACAAATGCATCTACAATTTGAGTTTACATGAGATCTCAAGCACAATAAAGAAAACTAAAGGAGCCTCAGACCCGTGCCTCCAGAAGATTCTTGCCTTCCACAGGTTCTAGCTCAGTCTTACTGGAAAAAAGAAGAGGAGATGATGACAGATCTGGAAATATTGTGTGAAAATCAATGTGAGAAAACAGAAATAGAAACCAACAAATCCTTTGAAGAGTTTAAGAAAAACACAGAGGAAGTATTTTACAGAGGAGGCCAAGTGTCATGGTGGAACTTTTACCTGTCAGAGCAGCCGGGCAGCCTGCCCTTCATCAAACGAGACAAATATGACGACCTGCACAACTCATCTGTTCCAGTTCAGGGCTACACATCTCCATGTGTGATTGTGTCTCTGTTCCACCTCCCAGGCTGTGGGGGACTACTTTAGCCATGCTAGTACTTTGGAGCTTAAAAACAAATTCAGATGTGCAGTTGTTAAAAACCAAATGGCAACAAATAAAGAGATTGCATTTCAAGTCAGGACACTGCTCACATATGGTAAACAAGAGCAATCAAGCTACACACCCAGTTCTTTTATTGGTAGACAACTGGTACGATGTGGATAATTTAAAGCAGTGTATCATTAGTGCTGCCACAGACAGAAAAAATCAGCCCAATAACCTTGTTGTAATGATATTAAACTGTGAAAGAACACCATTTCCGGAAAAAAACTCAAAACAACTGTTACAATTCAAATGTGTTCATCAACGCCAAACTCTCATCAAATGAAAAAAATTGTTTTTGATATAAATATCAGGAACTCAAAAACAACCACGACAAACCAGACACTTTCTATGCATTCATGATCATGAAAATAATTTTAGCAAAAACATACATTAGTGATTTAGTAAACAACATTCTTCCAAAGGTCTCTGACATTGGTTCCCCAACAAGGCCGACTTTTGTCTTTCTTGGCTTTGCTGAACACATATGTCAATGGGTCCTACATGTCCTCTCCTTATGTGAGGAGCTGAGTGAGATAGAAAAACCCTCTTTGGAGGCAGGAAACTCTGGAAGATAAAATGAACCCTTACTCCACTCTCCTGATCACTTTCACTGTTGAGGAACATGGCACTTACCAAGCAGTACGGCTCTTACACCAGATGATTGCTGAAAACTGCATTAAAGTCTTCAAGAAACATCAACTTGATCTGTCTGATATAACCACTGATCTGTTGTTCTGTGGAAACATCTATAAGACATGCATGGGGAAGGATTTCCTGAACCAATTTATTCAAAGTAATGTTGGTCACACGGACCCCGGCGAGAGCAAGGAGATGACAAAAACACGCTATTTTCACCTTTGATCGAAGATATTCAAAAAGAAGAAGGATTTGATAAGGCTAAGGAAGTCCTTGAAAGAGCCATAGACAGATTTGACAGAAGTGCAACACTGCCTCAAGCTCTGGCGAGGCACATGTGTCTTAATGAAAAAGACTTTGACTCTGCTCTCAAATGGGCTCTAGACGCGCAGAGTAAAAGATCTAACTCCTACATCGCAGACACAGTCGGACAAGTATACAAAAGCCACCTCAAAAATCTCATTGAAGATTCCAAGGAACCATCTCCAGAATCACTTGATGAATGTTTACAGTTAGCATCCAAGGCTGTGTCTGCATTCAAGGACTCACAGGAGCTAGCAAAGAAAGATGAGCAAAATGATCCATTTGATCGACATGGTCGAAAAGTAAGGACAGGCTACAACACCTCAGGGTATCTAGGAGAAACAGAGGTTATTATCATGCTTCTAGACTTCATCACAGAACTTCCTGTTTTCCCAGTCAGTGACAGACACAAAAGAGACAAAATGCTACAGGTTCTTAGAGGGCATCAACCTGTTAGCATATTGAGTTTTCAAAGCGACCCAGAAATAAACGCTATTGTCAATGTCCTCAAAGATCATGGGAGATTTCTTCATTCATTAAAACCAAGGCTCAAGGAGATTTTCACTTTCTTTGAGAACTATTTCATATACTTGAGGCCCAGACATGTGCCACTAAACAAGGAAACAGTAGATGAAAGAAACAAACGCAAGGCTTCAGAGCTGTTCAAGAAGTACATTGAGATATTTAATTGTTCAAAGGAGGAAAAGGAGCAAGAACGGGCAAAAAACCCCAAACTAAGCCAACAGCAGATAGTAGACGATTGTCGCCGTGATCTGGAGATGATGCAAGCAGATTCTTTTGCAGGTCTTTTACAGAGTTTGAGCCACAAAAATCAAAGTGAGAATATTTTTGAGAAATGGACATTTATTTTTGAAAACTCATTCAGTAGATATCAATCAACTTCTGACACTGTGAATTACATCCTAGCAAACATTGTTCTTCACAGTGCCAAGTCAAGCTCCAGCCGGTTGAAGAAGTATGATGAGTTACTTACACTCCTCAACGACGTTCTTCAGAGAGAGGGAACTCGTTCCAATCTGCCTGAGCTCTATTACCTCTGCATGCTGCTGATGTGGCCGTCCAAAGACCAAACTCTAAAAAACTTTACAGAGTACAGCAACATCAGCACCTACATAGCATCAGCAAAAAGGTCCTTTCATAAACGTTTCAGTTTCATCTTTCCATCAAGAAGCGCCATCGCTCATTTTTTCCTTGGGAATGGAAATGGTTTAAAACGGATAGTTAGCAAAGCAAAGCTTGACAAAATCTTGCTTGAGTCTCATCCCAGTGATGATAATCTAAGTTTTCATCAACTTTGGCATAGTGGATTGGCATGGAGCACCCACAAAATCCAAGGGAAACTGTTAAGAGTTAAAGGAAAATCTGAAAATGGTGACATTTATGTCACTTATGGGGCCAACACAAAAATACTGATCCGTCCTGCCTATCTCGGAGATATTCGCAGTGGCTCCAGTCGAGAGGAGGTATCTTTTTATATCGGCTTCACCTTGGAAGGTCCAGTAGCCTATGATGTAAAATATAAAAAATAATGGCATCTTGTTCTGTTAATATTAAAGGTGCTGTTCTGAAAACAGAACTAGATTGTTTTAAGCATTTCGCGATCAAAATGTATTACTCACTTAGCTACCGAATTCTGAACATCCTAATTATTAATCGCAATGAGTTAACAACTTTCCATCATGGTAAAGCTAACACAAATTAGCAACATACGTCCTCCTTGCGGAGAATACAACTCTCATAGAGGGATTTCATTGTACATAATTCAAATCCAGACTCAAAACTCACCTGTTCAGACAATCCTACACCACATGACTCAGTCACTCCAACACCATCATCCAGTTTGTATCTGTACTGTGGGTTTTATTCTGTTGTTTTATTCTGTTGTTTTATTCTCTTGTACAGTGTCCTTGGGTGTTCTGAAAGGCGCTTTTAAATAAAATTTATTATTATTATTATTATTATTATAAATGAATCAATCAAAATATAACTCAGTGTAAAGTCATTTAAAGAAATGGTTAAAAGCTCATTAAAGTCAAGTTGACATGATATGTTCCCTTTAACCATTTAGGACAAATATTATGCATTATTTGTATTGTTATTAGCCTTCAGTTAGCCAGCTCATGTTTTAGATCTAAAAAAAAAAAAAGTTTATAACAAACAAAATTACATTTGGATCTCTGCTGTTTGCCTACAACTTCTGGCTGCAGAGGGAATTAAACATAGTTTATGGTAAAAATGTCCGGTCTCAGCATGCAGTTGTACTGATTGTGATTAGACTGGAAACATTTACGGAACGAATCTGGAGATGATTTATGGATTTAAAAAACAGCAGAAAAGATTCTCAGAACCACGTCACAGATTGAGAAAACGCCAGTTATTGAGGAGACTCAGAACAGAAGTGTTTTTGATGCTTGGAGGGAGAGGAATTTATAACCAGGATTCATCAAACTAACATGAATCAAGCTAAATGCTCCTCCAGGTATGTTCTTGACGAAGGAACACTGTTTGAACATGGTTAAAAGCTCAATATGTGTCCTTTAAAGCCAAAGTTTCATTTTAATGTATTTATATGAAACATTTACGCAAGCTCAACCTCAATATACCCTCCATGCATCCCTCCTACTGATGCGCAGTCCCCAACAGAACTCACCACTCTCTACGACATCCTTTCCTCCTGTCTGGTTCAACTCGCCTCCCTGTAAAACCAATTTATAAAGGAGTTTTTGCCTGCAGGCTTTATTAGACAGGACAGCTCAGAGTGAGATGGGGATGAGAGAAAAGGGAGGACATGCAGTAAATTGTCAGAGTTGAGATTCGAACTCACAACACTTCGGCAACAATAATGGACGTGATATCTAACAGTTTTAAATCTAGACTTGACACGGCCTTCGCCTTTCCTCATCTACACCTTCGTCACCTCCCGCCTCGACTACTGCAATAGCTTGCTCCTATAACATTCACTTTCCAAACTCCTCGGTAGTCTCTAGTAAATCTGTCCACCCCTCATTTTCACACATATCCTCCCATCAACTGTGTACCTCCATATCCTGACCCCCCCTATCTTCTTCGTCTACCACACCCTTTGCCTGGCGAGTCCAGAATATCTCTATTTTTTATTCTGAGGATATCAGTTTTATCACCTCCTCGTCCATCACGCCTCGAGCCAAACTCAGATAGCAATTTGTGCTTTGCTCATTTTCTGCCAAAATCCAAGATGTTTTTCAGTCCCTTGTGATATTTTTTTCAGCCATTTTTGTTTTGATATGGATGGCCTTTGTATGTCCCTGACTGGCTAATCCACCTTTCAATCACACTCATCTGAATTTGGGAAGATGAAACCATTGACCAGACTCACATCTTTCCAAAGTTGTGGAGATGTTCTGGATCCATACATGAACATACCCCCATCCGCCCCTCCAACTATTTGGAGGGGCGGAAGCAGAAAGCAGGTTGATGTCAACCTGCTTTCTGCTTCCACCAAAACTAAACACAAGACCTGTCCCCACCCATCTATGCTTATCATCTTTGAATTAAAAAAGCCCTAAAAACCTATTTCTTCAAAAACGTTTTCAGTAACTGGATTCACTGTTTGTCTTCTTGAGTATCTTGCAAAAGTGCTATAGTGCATCGTATTTTTTTAAGTATTGAAATGGGCATTTTACTACAGTTCTATAGTCACATGATATTGTTTTGTTACAATAAATTACTTTATGTACTAGCACCTTTCTTTTTGTTACATTCTTATCAAGAAATATAAAAATACATACTTTTAAATGATTGAGTACTTCAAATGCATTGCTTTATTCATAACTTTCAATCATAACATTAGAATATTTTATACAGAATTGATAACACATTGTTCCTTGAGGAACCTTCAGACAGACTGTAAAATTCTGTATAATATAGAATTTGTTCATGTGGTTTGTTCCGATTTTCTTGATGGAGAACATTTTGAGAAAGAGGCCTTAGTCCCACATTATAAATGATATCTAAGAATTTTCTTGTAAATCTCCAAAAAATGCGTTCAGTTTTTCTTAAGGTTTGGTCAAGTTTGTTTAATACATCCAAAAAGGTAAAAACTAAATTATTCAATAGTAGACAGAGGACAGATGATCAGCGGCGCCTCATTTCTTCCAGATTTGTTGGTGCAGGGGCTGAAAAAAGGAAGAATGACGTTGGTGAACTTGTCGCTGAACGTGTAGATGAGCGTTTTGGCGTCCACGTTGTGGAAAGACAGGATTCCTTTGTCATAATCCACAAAGATACCAATGCGAGAGGGGCGCTGGGCTGGGTTAATCAGGTTAATCGATTAATCACAACAAATCAATTACTAAATTAGTTGACAATTATTTCAATAATTTAATGATTGTTATCTGGTATTGACATGTTCCAAAACACTATGAGCTAAGAAAATAAGGTGTATGACTCAAATAGAGTAAGTATTGCAGGTTACAGATACAGTATACCTGTAACCTGACACTGGCCTCGCTCACCTCCCAGTAGTGGCGGCCGCAGTCGAAGCCCTCCCTGGCCAGAGCACA